>JAFREQ010000103.1:425000-1127198 GCA_025331565.1 Holacanthus passer
ATGCCCCCCCCGCGCCCTATTGTGTCCCTTCACCATGAAGCCAGGAGGCGCACATCCTGTAGGTGCATCATCATTTGAGGAAAAACAAAGTTACATGCACAGACCCCCCATTACAAACACACACATCTGACCCCTCCTCCCTTCACTCCTCCTCCCTCGCCACATGTTTCCGCACCCCCCCAACACACACACACTCGCATGCAGATGAGCTGTGAGAACTTGAATTGTTAGATTGAAAGAAGAAGAATCGCGACACAGCAGAGATGTTCCAGCGGTTTCACATCCTCATACTGACGACAGGAAGAGCTGCTCCGGCTGCCGGCACCTGTGCCTTGCTCAGTGGCAGTTCTGGTGCCAAGTCTATTATGTAGGACACGACTTCCTAATATGGACCGGCCCCCTCCTCCTCAACCCCTCCCTAACGTCCACCTCCACCCTGTGTGTCCGTGTGAATAAAACAATCTTTCAAAAAAAGAATCCATCCATTTATTTTTTTAGTCTAGGCTATTTCCACCTTTGCCACTAATCTGTGTTTGAGTGTGTTGTCCAAAAAATACACTCAAGGAAGACATGAGTGTGTGTGTGTGTGTGTGTGTGTGTGTGTGTGTGGTGAGCTGGTGGAAAGTTTGCTTAACCTCAGGGATGTTGGTGGAAGACCATGCTCACTTTATTCCTACATCTTTTTTTATTAGAATAACTGACTTTAGATTTAAAACCCTGTCATTAAATAGGCTATGAGGACTCACATAGATCACAAGAATCATAAAAGTTCTACTATGAAAAGTGGATGTTGTAAATTATTTTTTACACACTTCTGCCTGTGTTGCCTTGAGATGATCACCCACAGGATTGTTCTTCACATCAACCACTACACCCTTTGCCTGTAACCTATTTATAAATCAAGATCGCCTTCATACACAGCCCTTTAAAATGGTGGTTTAGTTTACTCTGTGTGCGTTAATGAGAGAGAAAATGTGCCTACCTGCTTTATCCAAAAGAATAATCCAGGGTGACTTGAAGAAGCACAGACAATCCTAAAGGTGAAAGCATGCTCTTTGCAGTGTATGCTGAAGTGCATGATTGAGTAGGGCGAGTCCATTCTGTCCTGCGGGGGTGCACAGAGCTCACTCTCCAGGATTGATTGCACATCCCCGGTGGGGTTTGTTTTGGAACCAAATACATACAGTTGGATGACGGATTTTAACAGCAGCTATAATTATTATAATAATGTTGCCTTGGTGGGTCCGTGAGTGTTTTGATAATTTCACGACACCCCTCTCCCGCTGCTGAATGGTTCCTCCCGCATTAAATGGAACTATCTGCTATTGTCTCATCAGCGAAAAGTTGTTGGTTCTGTTAAGGACTCACGAAAGTGTGTAAAGGGTGTGAGCATGTGTCAGTGTCAGTGTTGGGTTTTGAACATGTTGGAAGTAAGTGGACACAATGATAGATGGTGATGTGTCTTTGCCAAATCGAGTGTCATTATACGCAACAGCCGGACAGCTGTTTGAAAAAGGGAAACAGAGACTGTAAGATGTGGGAGGGCAGTGAAACCTGGTCTCATTGTGATGAGCAAAATCCCAAGAAAAATATGACTGAATGAGAGTCTGAAAAACTTGATTCGCTGGTTGAGGCATGTGGAAAATCCACTTCATGTGAAAAAAGTCCTGAAAGTATGAAACTGCATTCAAACAATGTGAACATTTGTTCTGCTCTTACTTCCAAAGTTTCCCTGTTGTTTTAAAAAAGATTTTAAATAATAGGCGTCTTAGAAAAATATTTGATTCATTTTTTGTTTTCTTGTCACTTTGACGCTGTTGCAACACATGACTGATTACTTTTTTTCAGTCGAGCAGATCCTCAGTCCTGTTCCACACACACACACTTGACAATGACAAAGAAAATAGCACAATCTAAGGTCAATCTCTGCTTTAAAAAATCCATTACATAATATCTAGACTAACAAAGCTGTTACAACACACGTGTAGCCACTAGCACTGTAGCTCTAATATTACTCCACTTTTCAAAAACAAGCCTAGAAATACATAGAGCCTATAAAGTCTTTTTAAAAATGCCTAATCCCTACTTCATCATCACATGTATAGGCCAATATTATCACTAATAATAATAGTTCCAATTATTCAAAACTGCAGTCACAACAAGAACAAGACTTTCAAATTTGGATTTATAAATATCATCATAATATAAATATCCATACTGATAAATGATGTGATTCTGGAGCATAATCTGGACATGACTATGAAATGTGGTTGAAACCAGATGTTTTCCTACCATTAAAAATCCAATTATACTCGTGCCCGTGTTGTTTGGACTGCTAAACAGAGCGGGGGTGTTTCCCTAATCTGTAAGTCTATTTTCAATTTAAACTCCGATCAGGATATTACATTTAATACATTTGAGGCCCTGTTATTAAAACCATCTCCCTTAGCTATAAACTGACTTGTCCAGAGTACTCTATGGACCCTTACTCCCAGTTTTTAGAAGAATTTCTTGGATCATCTCCAAGATCCTGTTACTCATTCTGATAAGATCTTAGTTATTGGCAATTTTAATATTCACCTGAACAAGGCCTCCAGCCCTCTAAGTAAAGCCTTTGATTGATTCTTTTGCTTTTACTCAGTTTGCACGTGAACCTACTCGCTGGACTCACCCAGGACTTTTTTCAGTTAGTCTCAGTTCTTACAAATTTCACTCTCTATATATTTTCACCTGGCCAAAATGTACGTAGTAATGAAAAAAAATTTCCACTGCTACACAGATGACACTCAGCTGTACTTGCCTGTAAAGTCCGACGATCACTCTCCAAATACAAATTTAGAAGCCTGCTTGTCTGCGGTGAAAAACTGGACGTGACGTAATTTCCTGCTCCTAAATTCTTATTAAAATGAGATGCTGGTCATTGGCCCCATTTAATGTAGACACCAGTCGAGTAACCGTAAATGTGTGTGATTTACTGTGTGATTTCTCAAAGCATTTAACAGTCAAGACTCTTGGTGTTACGTTTGATCCTACCCTCTCTTTTGATCAGCACATTATCACTAAGATTGCATTTTTACACTTACGCAACCGAGCCTAAATGAGGTCTTTCCTGTCCATTACTGAGGCAGAAATCTTAATTCACGTCTTTGTTTCATGCAGACCTGATTATTGCAGTGTTCTGTTATCTGCTCGGCACTGATGGTTCAAAATGCTGCAGCTAGAATCTTCACTACAACCAGAACATTTGATCATATTACACCAATTTGAGCTTCACCTCATTGGGTCCCTGTCTGTGTCATATCAGACTTCAGTGCTCCTGATGACTTACAAAATTGTAAATGGGCTCGCTTCATACCTCTGTGACCTCATTAAACCTTTTCCGACATTGTGTCCCCTTCCGCGGGAATAACCTCCCTGCTGACATCAGACAATCTGACTCCACTGACTCCAAACTTAAAACTCATTTCTCTAACTCTAACTTTCAATCAGTGCTTTTTCTTCACTTAATTCAGCTATCGCTCCTGCTGCCATTATCCTTGTGGTGGATTCAATCTCAGTCTCAATCTCTTAACCCTAGTACTTATGGTCCATGTTTGTCCTGTCAACGAGAACTCTTTTGCTGTTTCCCACAAGCTGCAAGCTGTCTGCATCTCTCTCTCTCTCTCTCTCTCTCTCTCTCTCTCTCTCTCTCTAGGCTGTCGGTGCAACATCCAGATGTTTGGATCTGGATCATTGTCCCTCAGGAGATTCAGCCTCTTGTCTTCCCTCCTCTCTTGCTAGTTTGCATGTGATCACGTCTCTCTCTCTCTCTCTGTTTGTCTGTCCCTCCTGTCTGTGTGAAAGCTGTGCTGCCTCTTCTGGGTTCGTGTGCCCTGTCCTCCTTCAAGGTCTTCGCGGTTGAGAGGAGGTCGTGTGGCTCGGATCCCATTTGGCGACGCCTCTAGTTGCACAGCTGTCCTCCTGGATCCACATTGTTCACATATATTTTATAATCTACATGTATCAGAACTTTTGTCATCACACTCTGTATATACTGTGATTTTGTTGGTCTGTTCTGTACATGCCACATCTATTTCATGGTTGCCTGTGCTGGGAGAGGGATCCCTCCTGTAATTCTTCATGAGGTTTATTCAGCTTTTCAGTCAAGGGTTTGTAAAGGGATTGTAAAGCAAATAGCGAGTTTGTGCTCCTGGGCTATATAAATAAAAATTGACTTGGCTTAAAATACTGAATTTTGTTGATTAGACTGTTTTACACAAACCAAGTAAATGTCAGACAAAAAATTGACTCAATTAACTCCCTTGCATGACTGGAAAATATAGAAAAGCATGGAAAATAAATGTGATGCCCAATGGTACAGAAATATTAGGACAAGTGTTGTTATTCAGTCCCAATAAATCTGACATATTACATATAATTGAGAATTGGTGTCTTTTAAGATAAGATATTGCTTTATTCATCCCACAATGAGGAAAGGTCTAAGTCACTACGAGCACATATCACCACTAAACTTTATACATTTTCCCAAGCATTCAGACCATGACTCTTTATAGATTACTGTGAAAATGTACTCCAGCTTATTGTACGCTAAAGTCATGTGTAATAACTGTCACTCCACAGTGCTGTTGTGGGTGTTGTGCAGAGGTCAGGCTTGTTTGCTCAGCATGCGTGCACTGAGAGGGAGCCATGTTGCTGACTGTTGATGTACCAGTGAGTTAAGACACACAGACATCTTATCAGCGACGAGCCCTTGAATTGTAACGGCAGGCACAGCGCTTTATGTACAGTATGCAGGCCCCCGGAGCTCCGCGGGGGCTCCCTGAGCATTTGCACACATATGCTGAAAGACACACACACATACACAGATGACAGATGTGTCCTGTAAGACATGTCGCTGCTTCCTCAAATATAAGGTGCGCAAACATCCAAAAACACCTATATGTGTGCATACATGCACATACAGATGAATACAAAAGACTGTTAAGTAAATCATTATGTCCCTGATGAAATATGACCTTCTCAGCTGTACACAGAAGAAACACGCACAAAAAGCACTGATAGCCCCTCCAGCACACACACTCACACACACACACATACAAAAATGCAGTGGTGCATTTTTGAAATGTGAGCTACTCGCACACATAAAACACACATAGACACCCACACCTGTACATGTGCATGCATACGGACTTCCTTGCACACGGACTTCCTTGCACACACACACACACACACACACACACACACACACACACACGAACATATATGCTACTAAAATACATCATTCCATGCTTTGAAAAATGTGATACTCTGCACACACACACACACACATCGTCACTAGTGACGTTCATTATTACATGCATGGAAAAAAAACATCTTCTCACGCCCATGTATATAATGACAAGCACACATGCACATTAGTGATACATAGTTATAACACAATGAACAGAGCCTCCCTGCTCTCTCTCTCTCCCTGTAGTGTGTGAGTCACTGTTCAGATACTTCCTGTTATAAGAGAGCAGTCTTTAAAACAGCCTCCCTCTCTCTCCATTCCTGCTTTCCAAGTCAGAGGGAATGTCAGGCCAAACACACACCAAGGTGTCCTCTCCCCCTCTCTTCTCTCTTTCTCTCTCTCCCTCTGTGTGTTCTCTCTGAACCAGAGAAGCTTCCCTGTCGAACGCCCTTCAGTCTGCAGGTCACCCACTCAGCATTTTAAAACATACCTCCCTGAACCTTCACCTTTAAAAACCGGGGGTTTGAAAATCTCCTTCTACCCACTGCACCAGCACTACATGCAGGAACAAACAATGCAAGCATGCATTTGCACACTATTGCATGCATAGCTGCTTGTGCATGCGTGGCAGACACAAACGCACACCTCGGGGCAGCTCTTATAATAGCTACCCGTGATATCCAACACAGTGGTGTGCACTGTTCTAGGCAGCATTGATTTGCATTACTGTGTATGATGTTTGTGTGTGTTACCTGACTACAGGTTGCGTTGCACACGTACATGAGGCAGTTCATTATCCATATTTATTCCTCCCACTGTCTACTTAACTACAAGATATATTGTCTTTTTTTCAGTGACTTTACTTTTATTCATGTTGTGACCCACTTTTTTCTCATTTGGTTCAATGAAGTTCCTCCTCTCTTGTCTTAAAATGGCACTATGGTGTTCGCTACCAGGATACGCAGCCAGCACAAGCCTTCTCCAGTGACTGACACCTTCAGCCCCCTTGTGCTCAATTAGCTTGTAGTGCATTAGCGACCGCATGCTAATTGTCAGCTGGCAAAGGAGTGCAAGGAGAACCCTCAAGGAGATACCTCAGGGAGCGTTGAGGGGGGTGGGGGTAGAGGAGGAAGGGAGGGTAGTGGTGGTGGTATGCTTTGTTGCCTCACCAGCCCATGAGCAAATACAGTATCTGCGAGCAGCAAGAGGAAGCCCACATCTTGCCATACAACTTGAAATATTGATGGGATATATCACATTACCTCTTTTGAATAAGGCAAATAAGGCCCCTTTTTGGACTCTGGTGCCACACCTCTCTCTCAATTCAGACGACAGAAAAGAATTCAGCTCAAGTCAAATGTTCTTTGTAGGTATGAGATGAAAAAATATCTTATTGAAACAGAGTCCACATTCACTTCTTCTATACTGTCAACTGAGTGAAATGGTGCTGCACATGTTGTGTTAAATGCCTCTTTCTCTCCGTCCAGGTGATGTTTGAATAGGGACAAAGGTCTCCAGTATGAATGCACATGGTTCTGAATTTAGAAGGACTGGGTTCTTTTACTTTTTCATCATCACAGGAAGAAGAGCTGCTCCCTCACTCTCGCTCTCTCTTTCTCTATCTTGTTGACTCAATCTGAGACAGCTTTTGGATCTCATCTATTTCCTGGTTACACTCCTCCCCTCCCCATCTCCTCTAAAAAATTCACATCTCCCACCCTCCCCTCCCACTCCACTCTTCTTTCCTTTTGACCACCTTTCCTTTCCATCTTATCAAATTCCATAGGGTGGGGAGGGGAAGCGAGGGGTGGATCCACCCACATGAGTAATCGTTCATGCTATTTTAGCGGCGTGGCTCTCAGCTGGCCTGCAAAACATCCACCTGCAGAAAGCTGCCGCACAAATCTTGTTGCGTCACTGGATCAACATGAAGTCAGAGACATAAAAATGGTAATACATCACAGCACAAACATCGTTAAATCACGCTTATAATAGCTAATTCACCAGCAGCAGGGAGGATAAAGATTAAGGTAAATGGCTGACTCCTGCTGTTATAGTTCTGGGTGTGTACAGTGTGTGTGTGTGTGTGTGTGTGTGTGTGTGTGTGTGTGTGTGTGTGTGAGGCAGGGAGGGGTTGTTGAAAAGTCCTCTCAGTATAAAGGGAAGGTGACTGATTGAGAAGTCCCAGGTTGTGTTCTGTTGCTAATATAGTTATGTGGTGTAATCGTGCAGTAATAACATCATAATCCCATCTGGAATGAGAAACTGTGGACTGTGTGCTACAGTGATTGAGGCCATTTCCTGTGTATGTGTGTGTGTGTGTGTGTGAGAGAGAGAGAGTGTGTCTGTGGCAGTGCATTTTAAGCAGCAGTGACTGCAGGAGGCAGCCTGATGGATACAGGATCATACTGCAGCGCTCACATTGTCTTCAGTCCTCCTCCTCCTCTTCCTCCTCCTCCTCCTCCTCCTTCACCCTCCCCTACTGTCTGCCTGCCTCTCAGCAGAATTATCACTCTAAAAAACACACACACACACACACACACACACACACACACACTCACCCCTGAACACGCACTGATGCAGGAGAAAGTGCAGCCACATGCAAGCGTGTGCACATTCACTGTATGAAACACATGACACACACTGAAAAAGTGCACAAGGTGATTGCAGGAGAACTAATGTCCCAAAGTGCACACATGCAAACACGCACTCGAAAGATAGCTTCATATTCCCTACAGCAAAACTACCCCCCACCCCCTCGCTTGCATACAGTACACACATACTCCCAAGCTCATTCGGAGGCAGCCATGCATGTTCAGAGACAAGGTGCTGCGAGAGCAAACAATAAGACAAAAACAGCCACCAGGGATACACAGAGAATATCACAGCGTGGGATTTCATCATTTAATCTTATGTCACTCTGCGAGCGTGTTGCAGAGCTCACACAAGGATCTCATGTCTGGCTTACACAAGGCAAACAGGAAGTCAGGCAGGGAGCTGTTGTTGTACCTCACCACGCGTGCACGCATGGTTTATTTTACCGGTGACAGCGACCCTGTTACATACGGCTTGTCACAGAGGGAAGGGAAGTATCAGCTCCTGTCGCAGCCCTTTAATTCAAACACAGAGCCGCCTCTGTCTGTCCTCAGGTTCAAAAGAGATGGAGGGGAGGGAGAGGGTGTTGGCTGTGTGTGTGCGGGGCAGGGGCAGGAAAAGGTGCCTAAAGCTTGTGTATGTTGTATATGCTGTGTGCTAGTGTTACTGTTTATCAGCCGTGTTCTATACATCGGCACACACAATTGCAATTTGAAGCCTCCACCGTTGTGCTTTGCATTGTGTCACCCGTTGGCTTTGTAACCAGCGCTGCTTGTACTCATGAATATATGGTGTCCAATTCCAGTATTAAAAAAACCACTAGTGTAACATCCTTTTTACTGACTTCTCACAGTATCACTTCCACTTTTCATATCAGGTAAAAACAAACCTGGCATCATTTCTGTACAAGGATGCATGTGCTATTACTTTTCTATGTATGCTGTGTGTTGGGATTTAGTAACATCAGAATCATATATGAAGATAATGTAAGCTCTTTAAAATTCCTAAATTTGATGTTGCTAAATGTTGTGTAAGGAGATTTTTTAACTGCAGCCAAGTGTTTATGTAACCTCTTCTTTTTAAATCAAGGCAAGTTGCTGTTTTAACATCAGCCACATTGCATTTGAAACACATCCACAATGGTGCCTTGCGTTGAAAGCTGTCATATCACCGCCATGTTTATTTCTGTGATGATGTTGTAATTAACACGTTGCCCTGGACGTGTTGCCTGTTTGACATTGTGTCTGACATTGAATCTGGCGGTAGACAACCGCTCAGAGGCATGTGATGAGTATGCCTGCGAGAGGCTGGTCTAGACTCCAGGCGACACACCATATGATATTGATTATCTTTTGTTTGGCTATCTCTGCAGCTCCTTGCCCTAAAGGACTTATCTCACATTATTGTCTGGCATGAGGCTCTATTACTCCAATTTAGCCAGCTCTCCAACCAGCGGCAAATGCGTGTTGCTGTTGAAATGTGTCCATGAGATCCCATAACGAGGCAGCTAAGTGTTTCACTGTATTCACTCGCAGGTTTTAGTTACACCACGCTTTTTTTTTGAGAAAGAATCATAATTGATTGAGTTAAATGTCAAATGTGCCAGAGAACTTCTTGCTATCATAAAAACAAAAGGAAATTTGAACAGGAGATTTAATATCCATAATAATGATAATAATATAAAAGGTAAGTTTATATTATGAATATAAAGGCAAATTAGTCCTTATTAACATAAACTATACATTAATAATCTTAGAAGGTCAGCTGGTAAGTTAAATAACTAAGTAGAGACTTGGCTTTAAAAAGAATATATTTGTTTGCGCTTCTGCTTCTGTTCTTGTTTTGCTTCAATCATATTCAGTTTTCAGTTGTTTTTTTTATTTGGCACCTGTGATAAAGAGCAACACTTGATGAGATGTCAGGGCAGTGCATTTAGAAAAAAGCAAGTTTTTTTTTGCCTTGCTGAATTTTCTTTCTCTTCCTGGCTGGGTTTCATCACATCCCATAGCGCAAAAGTTCAACTAGGCCCATGCACAAATTTGTTGATCCAACACAACACCCTGTAAATGAATGATATATGTGTGAGCGTGTGTTTTTGTGTGAGGCTGAGGTGTTACTTAGCCCAGTGGTTTTCTTTTCTTTCTTTTTTTTTCCTTAAGCGACCCATTTTCTGTGAAATCCTCCATGCTGGCGACCAAGGTCAGAAGCGATGCAGTTTTACTCTCATGTGCATACACAGGGTCTCCAACATATATCTTAACTTTTATTTCAGGAATATTTCCATAACTTGAACCTGAAAGCAACTTAAAAAGTTAATGATCTTTCCTTAAATGATTTACTTTTACTTTCACATAGTGTATTTCCCTCTATAACGACAACTTGATGATACATTTGAAAAGAATTTGGTTTTTAAATTGCAATTAAGGCTCCCTGACAATCATTCGCCTGCATTAAATAACCTGACGAAAGATCATCTGTTAAATATGCTAAACCACCGCAGCGTTAGAATCTCATCATGTTGTAGAGCTCACTGTTGTGTTTTAAATGAAGATGGAGAATAAAGACGAGCAGATTATGGGCAGGTTGTAGTTTTTTTGTTGACATTTCAAAAGTGCCCTGGGAAAAAGCTTTCAGCAACACACTGACAAGTGTAAATTTAGGTGACTCCCAGTGTCGCTATTTTCCGATTTATCTCGCAGCTATTGACAATCCATGAAACACGATTTGAGCTGGAGGAGCTATAGAGTTCAGGCCCCATATTACCTGCTTTGCAGACACTTACAAAATCTGAAATAGTGCTATATCTAAAACCTGCTTACGCACCCACGTACCTAACCCTTGTCTCAAACACTCTCACTCACTCACCATCATGCCCACCCCCACACTCCCTCCCTCCCAACAGTACTGAAAAGTTGAAACTGATATTGCCACTACAACTTCTAGTACTACTACTACTACTACTACTACTACTGTTACTGCTGTTACTACAGTTACATGCTCAGGACTAACATCATTAAAGAGGTAATGAAAGCAGCAGAGGAGTAAACTCCCTTGTCTTTGGAACTCCACACCCTGTTTTCTGTTACACAGCCTGTACACAGCCTAAAACTCTGTGTCTAGGCCAAACGGAGATGACCCTGATGACATCACTGTGACATCATCAGGGTTATTTTCTCAGGCTTGGCAAAGTTTCGCTGGAGCCACAGAAGACAATATACAACTGTTGTACATATGTGTTGTACTAAGTACTACTAGTAAAGTAATTAATACTGTTATTATACTTTGTGTGTAGACGTTTTTTAAATAAAATAATGTTTTTTAAAATTTTTAAAAACTAAATAAAAATCTTAAGTAAAAACCATCTTCAGTGAACTGAAGTTTGCTTTACAAGGATTGACCTGAATCAAAAGGAAGAACAAAGATGGTTCTTGACATCAAATCAGCTGTTACCAAACAGAACCAAATTTCTGTTCAGTATTTACATCCTTACAACTAAGTGAAAAACGTGTTTCTCTAACTGCGGATTGGTCGATAGTCCTCAGAGAGTAGTCGTGTCTTATAAAAGGAATATCCTCATCTGGTCTTAGCTCACCTCTGCTTACTACAAATGCAGCAGAGAAATATGTCAGAGCCCTTGCCATGTGTGGCTGAGTGTGCGCAAGCTGTCATTCAAAGACTACAGCAGGTGACTTCGGTTATTAGGTCCTCTCTGTCTGAGGGACTTAATCACCTGCTGTACACTAGCCGCTGGTTAGAAATCTGCACACATGGCCAGGCGACATTGCTTTTTCCACAGTCCACAGTACATTCATCATCCTCAGCTGTGATGAATTGAACGGTGTGAACTAAAACACAAATAAACGTGGTCAGAAAGGACGATTTTCTAGGAACAGTCACCTCAAAGTTGGTGCACATTTATCTGCAACTGTGAAACTTAACAAATAGTTGTTTTGCACAAAACACACACAGACGTCTTGAGTTGCCCTCCACTTATCTTGATCTTACTAATTATATCCAAGGCGTGTGTGTGTGTGTGTCGGTGTGTGCTTGCAACTGTGTGTTTGACTTTCCTACTTATGCCACAGACAGCTGTTGTTTGTATTGCCCCCAGTGCTCAAAGCCACTTTGTAATTAGCCCTATCTATGTTTTACTTTACTGAAGTGATGAGTGTGTGTGTGTGTGTGTGTGTGTGTGTGCATGTGCATGTGGGGGAGGTGGGGGGCGCCATCCCAATTCAAAACACTCTACCCACCCCCTCACACACACACACACACACACACACACACACACATACAGAGTTCCAGCCGGTAACAATGGCTCCAACACAACATGCTCAAAACAGCTGACATTGAAAAGTGTCAGTTTATGACCTCATTCCAAAAGAACTGAGGGCATATGGAGTGTATGTTTGCATGGGATCACACCCAAACAATATTTATCAAACTCTACTAGTAAATCAAATGGAAGCTGCTTACACACACAGAAACCTGTTGATCAAGCACAAACTTACAAACAAAAATCTCTTCAATCACCGCTGGAGTCAATAAAGTTCATGAATCACGCTGCATCAGAGTGCTGTGCATTATTTTGAAAACCTGAATGAGAAAGTTGAAGCTGAAACACACAGGCCTTGTATAGGAAGGTGAGGGAGGAAATCATGGCAAAGCACGCATTTTTTTTTTTTGCGAGAGGGGGATGGGTGGCTTTTTAGATTGTTGTCCCTCCTCCCTCTTCCTCTGTCTTTTTTTCTCTCTTCCCTCTCATCTTTGTTCAAGGGGCTGCCTGGTCGAAACAAGCCACCCCTGCACTCAGAATGAAAGTCATAATAAATGAGTCAAAAGTGGTCGAGGTGGAAAAAAAAATCGGCAAGACGTTGTCACTGACTGGGAGTTGGCGTGTTTACTTGAGATTTTGTGTATTATCATTGTGTGGTGATGATGTGTGTGTATGTGAGAGAGAGAGTGAAAGAGTATGTGTGTGTACGCATGGGAATGAGTGGGTGTGGTGTCGAGAGAGTTGCACTAACATAAATGAAGAAATAAACACACTTCACTTTTATTTCACATAATTAGAATAGTCATACGTTTCAATTAATATCAAAGGCAACACTTTTATTGCTTTACTACAAAAAAAATCATTCTTACGGTTTTTATTTCTTGCTGAGGTAATGAATTAAAAAAAGACTGAGGAAGACATTCATCATCACCATCATCTCCCTTTTTCCTTCTCCCCTCCATCACCACACTACAAGTGGCTCTGGTGTATCTCCTGGTTTAATGACCCCTGATGACGCACTAACACAATTTCCAACTCCATCTATATGCTGCGGGTAGGCAGGGACACACAAAGCTCCCTTAAAACTCCTCTCTCTCTCTCTCTCTCTCTCTCTCTCTCTTGGTTGCCCTCACAAAGCCCACATGCCTCTCATTTGTAAATCACTTAAAAAGCATGACAAATGTGCATTGGAAGTTTCAGAGCGTCCCCCCCTTGAAAGCCTTCTCAAGTCTCTCATTCACGCCCCTTCTCTGATACACAACTGTATTGTACTAACTAGACATATAGCTTGGCGTTAGACGCACGCTTATTGTCGCTTAATTGCCATCGGGCTGAATATGTAGCAGAAATATTGAGCGCAATGAAAAGGCAGTTTGCAGTGTGCATTAGTGCGATCTTTGTTTTCCTCTGAGATATTGAGATAAAAGGATGGTGGCAGGTCGGTGGCTGATTGCATTCAGCGTTACTGGTCGCTGCAAAGGAAAGAGTTTCCGAGTTGTGAAATGATTTGAGAGCAGAATGTTCGACTGAAATCCAAAACAAAGGAGTCTTGTCCACGCACACTAATCCCACAGGAGCATTTCTGCCGTAGACTGGGAATTACTGTTCAATCATGTGATGGGCCATCAAGCAGGGGGTTACAGCATTTCCCTGTGTGTTCGGGTCTCAATGGAGGCCAAGCTGATGGGCAATCGTGAGGAATTTTTATGACCAGAGCAGCATTTTACAATGTAGCTTCTGAATGAAACATATTGTATTTCAGTGTGTTAACAGTGAGGGTCAGTATATTTATAGCATCGTTTTCAAAAAGTCCGGGTCACGACCAACAGTGGGAAGATTTTGAACGGGTCACAAAGGGCTCGCTAATGATAAAAGAATGTAACCAACATTAAGTAGATTATTTATCAAGTGAGGCAAACAAACAAAAGTGTTGTGTTCAGTTTTAAGTCTGAGTAAAATGAAGAAAAAAATCAAGGTCAAAACATCTCTAATGGTTTGTCATAGCTGACTGTCCAATATAAAGTGGTGGAAATGTTCTGGATGAATTTCAATTTATTGTATTTTGGTATATTTTGAATGGACATGCCAGAGTTTTAATAAATAAATAAATTAATTAATTAATCACTGCCTTCAGTACATTTTAGCTTTCCAATATCGATGTTAACATTTTATTATGTGTAGTCAGCAATTGGCAACAACACTGACAACAGCGATCTTAAGACAAATCACTTCATTTGAATGTGAATGAAAGTTGACTTTTTGACTCTGGTCTGCAGATTCATGAACTCTGAGAACGACATTAGAGGAGGACAGTAAACATCAACAACACAAAATCTTAAACTGTCATGTTAGTTTCTTAACTTTCTAAGTCACTGATGGAAAGTAGCTAAGTACATTCACTCAAGTACTGTACTTAAGTACCATTTTGAGGTACTTGTCCTTTTCTTGAGTATTTAAATTTTTGTGCTGCTTTATACATCTACTCCACTACATTTCACAGGGACACAGTTCACTTTTTTTACTCCACTACATTTATCTGTCAGCTATAGATGCTCTTATGATAAAAAGACATAGAATAAAGATTAAAGCAGAAAGATTAAATCAGCATTTTTCATCCTCTATGGCCTAATTGAAACAAATTAAAAGTGCATGTAGTAATGTTAAACACTAGACTAATCTACCTGACTGTATATTAAGTATATAAAACTAGCTCTGTTTACACCATCTGCAACGGTACTTATACACTGATGCATCAGAATTAACTGTTAAATATCATAATATATTATTATACTAGTATTAGTTACAGGTACCACTTTAATGCAGAACCAGTACCTTTACTTTTTATGATAATACTTTTACAAAAGTCAGATTTTGAATGCAGGACTTTTTTTTACATTCACGTATTTACTACTACATACTTTTACTTCAGTTAAGGATCTGAGCACTTTGTCCAGCTCATCGTTCTAGCCAAGCAAATGATGTATGTCAATGGTATATGTCTTGTAGGAGGGCAGATCTTGCACTGACTGTGGTTTTCTCAACATTTTCAACTATTTTACCACTGGCTGCTAGACAAGCTTTGCATATTTAATTATGTGATTAAAAATACTTAACCAGCCGCTTTTAGAACAATGCCAGCTGTCAACAATGAGTGGATGTATGGCTGTTTGCCTACAGACTAGACAGTTATTACAGACACAAGATGGGTGCCAGTCCCTGCATCACAGACAGTAAGCTGAGAATGTACGTCAGCCGTAAGAAGCTGAGTTTACCCGTAGGTTTTAGTCACAGGAGGTCCTTCACCTCTGCTGTGTGTTTCGTTGTTACTGAATCCAAAAGTCATATTCAAACTTCTTCTACACTGTCAGAGGTCTTTAAAGTTGCTGCTCTCACAGGAAGTCATGGCTTACTGTCAAAACTGCTGTTGTAAATATTTGACTTGGCATTGCCGCCACTGTAGTGTAACTGTAGGTTTACTCACCCATTTTAATATTTCTTTGTTGAGTCACCTGTGTATGATCATGCTGACATTGTGAATTACGGCTTCTGTTCATTTTCAACCATGTGAAATAACTAAATGTACTAGTTTATCTAAAAAAAACTGCCTGCCAAGCAATTGTTGCCATCCTAACACAGAAACACACACACAACCAGGAATCATGTCGTACAGCCGTTTACGACTGCGTGGAACTCCCCAAACACATAGAGTGTGCATGCTATTCTCATGGGCTATAAAATACAGTAGGGAAGTCTGTGCTGTTGCTTTCACTTCACCTTTTTACTGTTATCTCTGTCTTAATGAGATATTCAAACACCCGATGATGGTGGTTTATGAGTACAAGGACTCACATTCTCCTTGATATCAGCTTGCAAACTGATATGAGAGATAATTTGGTCAGATCTATAAACTGTTTGAAGGGGAGCAGTACCTCTTCTCTTATGCAACGCACCTAACAATTTAAAACCGATGGAGCCATCAGAACTTCACAATTCACCCATAAATATGCTGCAATGAAAAATTAATGAGGTATACTTTGTCGGAGGATCAATTATTTATCTCTGCACAAGATTTCAACACCTCTATTAAGCGTCTGGTCACTCCCTGCAGGACTGTTATCTATTCCACTCCAACACGGTGAAAGGATTTCACAACACATCAAAGTTTTCAGCTCTTGTCCTCAGCTGCCTTTATTTCTGCACTTTGGTCTCTTTGTCCCACACAAACGCACACACATATGCACACACCTCTGCTCCCACACCCCGACCACCGCCGCCGCCCTTGTGTCTTTGTATGAGACCCCTGCCTCATCCCCATTGTCATGTTAATTACCTGTTTGCTTTGTTTTGCAGGAGCCCACCATCCATCAAAGCGTCTCCCAGCTTTTCATCTCGCACAGTGCATCTCCACCTGTAATTAGGTTTGGGGCGAGGGAGAAGATGGATTTTGTTAGCACCCTGCAGAGGGAAAAGAAGACATTAGGAAGTCTCCATGGCTGTTCTGGGACCAGCCTTTAATGGTGTCTAATTGATCTGAGCTGTCATGGGGGCCACGGCTTCATGTGGTAGGAAGCTGATTATCCTTATGTGTCATCCTCAGTGCACGAGCATTAGCTCAGTTGTCTTGCTTTTACAGTCTGATAAGGTGGGCGCGCGCATGGGTGTGCATACAGGTGTGCACAAGTGTGTGTATGTGTAGGCAAATATAACTACTCTGTATCTGTGTGACTACAAGGAGGGGGATGGGATCTTGTTTGTGCTTATGCCTACATGTGCTTTGCATGCAGGCAGTCACAGATTAGTGTGTATTTCTGTGTGTATGTAGGGTGACTATGCACGTGTACATGTGTGTATGTTTTTCCGAGTGTGTATGCATGTTTGTATTTACAGTGGCTGAGGAGAGGCTGTGCTGCGGTCAGAATAATTTAACATCCAGATGTGCAGAAGCTTGAGGGAAATCGATGCAGACGATGGCCCCCAAGCAGGTGATGAGCATACTGTCATAATGCAGTAAGGATGGAGAGGGATTAATATTTAACAGTAATCTGGACTGAACAGATGGCCGTTGATAAAAACGTTGGGGCGTGTGAGGATGAATTTACATCAAGGCCAAGTAACTACAGTAAACGGTAATAAAATAGTTGAAATAATAATGAGGAGGAGATGATAATGACATCTTTAGGGAAAGGAAGGAGACAGAGTGTGAGGGAATAAGGGGAAAACTATTTTGTGTTTATGAGGGGCTGAAATAAATTACACTGTAAGCATTCTTTAAATTACTGAGCCCGTTTAAAAATTACAATTAATGCTGTTTTTTCAGGTTTGTACCCTGTTTGAACCTTGTAATTATTCAAAATCTACTCTGTAATTTAAAAAAACGAATGTATGGTATAATTTAGTAGCTTCCTACGCACTTCATCTGAACCTATAGGTGTCCACTAAGTATTTCCTTGGTCCCTGGTATTACTGTAACTTGCAGGCTGTAATCTAAAGCCTGTTATTGAAAAGATTGGATTACATTAGTGACTTAATCAGAAAGCTCTCATCTGTATGTGGGGAAGGAGCCGCTGTAAAAACGATTGTCTGTATGTGTTTACTTCCTCGTGTTATGTACTGCAGGGATGTCCATGCTGCTCTGCTGACCTTCAGCATGAAATGAAAAGTGTCTGATGCCTCTGGTGTGTTTGGAGGGGCTTTCTCTTTTCCGAAGATGGACAGCCATGCATTATTGATTACAAAACACTCCTGCAATGCTATTTCATCTTTCCAGCACAGCTGACCGTCAATTGGGGCTTTGTGTTTTTTTTTTTTAAACAGGTTTAGTTTGTGTTAACGTGTGCACCTTGTTGACTGCCTGCATGTTTGCGTGTAATTGCTTCCTCCTTTTCTGTGCCCCCTCTCTCCCTTTCTGTTCCCTATAGCACCCAGTGGGAGGCTAAACGGCAGATATGCAGAAACAACTCCCTTATCTCCACATCCCTCTGCACAGTACGCTGACAGAGAACTGCACAAGACAAAAGACAAAAGGTAGGCAGAGACAAACCAACGTGGAACAATGGGAGGGTGAAATATAATCTAATGGTTGGAACACCAGCTCTGTCGCATTTAACAGCACGTATTGACTTCATATCAAACTTTGCATTACAGCAGTTATTAAAACACACATCTGTGTATGTTCACACTTCAAAGCCTATATTTTATATGCTTATATATTCTAATACCATGCTTATTGTTCCCTGATTTATCTGTCTCACTATGCACAACCTGCACGCTGTTAACAACATCTCATTGTAATTCTTATTTATTCTAGTGTTGTATTCTAGCGTGTCAATTACTGACTGTGAGATGTTAAATATTCATTTGCTCACTTATTATATATATTCAATTTTTTTTTCTTCTCTTTTGTGGCCGCAACATTTCACATTCAAATATTATTAAAGGTTCGCTGTGTTTATATGGCTTGAATTTTCACAATAAAACACACAAATCCTTCACACGGTCAAAAAGCTTCTTTACCAAAGCAGCGACCCAGCAGAGCAGAGAGTGTTGCTGAGCGTGGCCTTACCTCCCTGGTCCCCCCCGTTGAGGATGGTCACAGGGGAGGACGCCCATGGTGACCACGGCTGTCAGATGCTGTTTCCATGATGCCGAAGAATGATTGGTTTCATGGATCCGGACGGTGCTCTCTGACAGCGCGGGGGGAGACTCTGCCACACCTGGGAGCAGAAGCACTGGCAGGATGTGAAATGTTACTGAACAAGGTCATTCCAAGGGTCATTGTGAGACCCGTCTCCCCCGTCATTGAGGAATTTACAGCCCAGCCTCGTGCTGCATATGGAGAATATCGTGCCTCAATTTATCCTTTGTTTGGAGTCTGACTTGGGCTTTGTCTGCCTCTGCGTTAAGTGAATCTGCAGACAACAATGTCCTAGTTTGAAACACGCAAGCCAAAACAGCAAGGACACCTTGTAACCTTGTAACTCTGAATAATCTGATGTCATTAAATTGCAACTGAAGCTTCTGATTGCAAAGAAATCGAGAAATGAATCTTTAATTGTGCAGGAGGTTTTCACCAGATACCTCATCTGCAAAGTGCTGCAAACAAGCACCGCATTTTCAAGTCTGACTCACGTCTAGCCTGGCCTGTGGAAAGCCAGTATCATTGATGTCAGTGTTGTTGGTGAGGCTTGTTAGCATGAATGACAAGGCTAGAGATGTGACTCAACAAACAGCAGCTCCCTCACACTCTCGGCACGTTTTTCACAGCACGACTTTAGCATGGCTCCCAAAGAGGTGGGCTTCCTGACAATCCCACTCCCACAGCCCATGACAATTTTAATGATTGATCGCTTTACTCTTGACTGCGGTGAGAGGGAAGAGAGCAGACCACAGAGACAAAAAGAGAGAGAGGGAGGAAAGAGGGGCGTGGACAATCCCACAAGGTCAGAGTGATGTCCAGTCTTTTGTTTTCAGTGGTGAGATCGGTGGCCTGTGCAGCCGCGAGGGGACAGGCAGGGTAACTGGCGGCCTGGCAGGAACAGATGTTCTTACACAATGAACATGCACTTGGTTGGTGGCTTGTTCACTAAAAGGCATGGGGGTTGACTTCCCCTTTTTTGGAAACAAAGAAAAACAGTCACAGCTTTCCACCTGTGGGCCTGTATCAGGGAAAAATGTTGCTGAGGCAGTCAGGCTCAGATACAGTATGATTTACGTCCCGTTAAAGATGCATGCATACAACAGAAGGGCGTCTATTTATGGGCATGATAATATGTTAAAGTTGCACATAATCCTGGTGTGTGTTTGTGTCTATGTGGGATTTTTCGAAATTGTTTTCTTTTTAAAAAAACATTGAAACATCAGGTGGTGCTATTTTCTTTTCTCAGACAAGGCAACATCACCTCCTATTCTATCATTGTATTCCAAACTTGACATAAAGTGCATACTGGAGGATTTTTCCTTGATATTTCTCACTGTTGTGAGCGTCACACTACACAACAGACAGTATACACTGTATGCAGCTATGTTTAGCAATGTGTTCTGAACAGAACACATGATGCCATTTATCTACAGGCTCACCAGACAACTGTACCAGCAACCTTAGCTGTAGAATAATGTGAAGTGGGAGTTGTTCCCTTGTAACTATGTAAACTGATAATAGTGGGAACAGTAACCTGCTGTCCATCAAATGGAATATAAATATTTTAACCAATGTCATTTCATGCTGAGTAACATAAACTGACTGGTAATACATTCCTCTATCTCACATGCAGATACTGTAGCCCATCTGAAAAGCCTAAAAACTTCATAAAGAATAATGAAATTCGGTTTGTAAATATTCTTCTAATGAGACAAATGTTGAAAGTAATTTTCCAATTTCCCAGAGGCACATCAAAAAAACTCACAATATTCCACAACTGTCGTTACCAGATGGAACCTGTGGGATTTATATATAATAGAATCAATTAACCTACACAAATTAATTCACACAGTTTTTTCTTTCACTCTGGACATCCAGCCTCCTTCATTCCTCCTTTATTTTAACCCACAGCTCTGCTCCCCGATGGTCCGTCTTCCATATATAGAGTGCCTATTTGTGTCAATTGAAAACATAAATTCTCTTAACTTCCTGTCATTGTGCACATATGAAAGGGATGTCATCAACACCAGCACCATTATAAACAGGGACTAGTATTTAAGACATGGATCTAGTCTTTAACATCTAAGTCACCCTGTGTGCATTTGTGTGTGGGAGCTGCATGTCTGTCTTTCGGTTGGAATGTAAAATCACATTCATGCCTTAGGTGGGATTTTCACCACATGATTATACCAATTAGCTGTGAGTCGTTAACATGTTCAGATTCAGAGGAGATCTGAGTGAAACACACGGTCTTTCAGTAGCACAGTCCAAAACAGGAACATCAGCACAGTCAGCTTGTTGGCATCTCCAGGATTATTGGCCCATAAATGACCAAAGCCATTCATAACTCATTGCCTCCCTCTGCTGGTGTTAATGGACAATAAAGTCATTTTACAACGTGCCTCATACCCTCTTGAAAAATCAATATGATTGTCTATGGCACTGGATTGTAAGTGCAAAACTATCATATAATACTTTATGATATTTTTTATATGTGACACTCCGAAAGAGCTTAAACTATGTCATGGGTGAGTTTATAGTCACCTTATCATTCCATATTTTATTTTTTTTTTTTTAAATTATATTTTCCTTTTGGTATCAATAATAATCCAGTAATATCTCTACACCTACTTTATGTGTCACCGGCAATCAATAGAGAGTTTCATATGCTTTGTGGTGTTTTCTCTTTTGTCGTACCACCACAACTTCCCAATCATTTCCCTTTAGCAATTACACTATAGTGTGTTTATAATGCTCATGATAAACTCCTGAGTTTAATTAAATAATAGAGTAATTAATGTTATTACTTCCAGCTGGAAAATCTATAGCTTTGATTTGACATTTGTGTCACACACACTTTATAGTTCTTTTTCATTAGTGTTATCAGTCATGGTCAGTCTTTAATCTGGTTTATTGAATGTGTGTGTGTGTGTGTGTGTGTGTGTTTGTGTATGTGTATGTGTGTGTATTCATTTTGATATCTCAGTGGGGAGTTTAACCTGACTACACACCAATGTCCAGACTGTTTTTTGAGGTTTAAGACTTGGTTTTCGGGTTACAATTAGACTAAGGGTAGGGTAAAGGTTAGTGTTAGGCATTCAGTTGTGATGGTTAGTAAATGTAGTAAAGAAATGTAAAGATAATTAAAAACAAGATAAACAGGATCAAACTATCCTTTATTAATATTTCACATTCACGTTTGTGAATAGCTTGGAATAAGACTTTTTAAAAAATCTTTTTCATGTTCACATTCACACTTATTTACTCTTGTATACTGTTAACCAAAAATGTGATAAGGGCCCCTATTAATTCACTGGTTAAAGACATTTATTTAAAATATGCACAGTGTATGTTTTGACATATGATACACAGAGAAGGACATAATACAGTACCGGCCTGTAGGGCCTTATTGTCTCAGTTATTAATGTGCTTCAGTGGAGCACATTGCCAACAATTTACTATAAGTCATATTAGGACAGCAGAGACACAGTAGGGCTTGCTGAGGGTCTACAGCTACAATCGACAGCTACAGGTGCCATATATATGCTCCTTACTTACGTTATTATTATTATTATTATTATTATTATTATTATGAGGGTAGAGTGTTAACAAGAAGTAATTCTAAATAATAATGAGTACAGTCACATTTCAGAACAAAACGACAAAATGATAGAACTGAACGGGCATTGATGGTATATACTGCATAGTATGAATATTTACACCATTGGTTATTCATAATTATAGTAATATTAATGATAGTGGCTCAGTCCTTTATTAGTAAAATAATCAAGACGTTTCTGTGTTCCTCAAGGTGCACGTACACAGAATCCGCCGCTAGATGTCTCCCTACTCCGCGCCGCTGTGTGTGTCTTCACGGTACGACGCCGTCTATAGAGAAGCGAGTCGCCATTTTGAAAAGCAGCTCTGTTCACAGCACACCCGCCCTGAGTACTGGAACTATGCCGCGGGGCCGGCCTCGCAAACTGAGAGTTAAAAGCAGCGACGAAACAGGTAACAAGTACCAAAATGCAACGAATAAAAAATACAGACTGTGTGCTATCCGAATAAGCCGGTATTATTTGGACAAACCTCTCTGTATCTTTTATAATAGCACTTCAATGTGGTGTATATAGTCCCCGGATATAGTATTGCGGGTGGGCTTCGCTTTGTGCGGCGAAGGAGTGATTGAGGCGGAATGATATTAATAACATCTCGGTGCCTCTTCTTATTGGCTTCCAGTCTAAATTGGTGTCCGTGTGAGGAAGAAGCACGTTGTTCCGTCCTGTTACTCAATCTGCGCTTTTTACTCCTAATCTTTGCGTTATTAGTAAATCATCGTTAGCTGTTGTTGCTAACTAGCGGGCTCCGCTACCATTAGCCTGGATGCTAGCACGTCAAAATGTTGGCCATTGTTATTTTTATCTTACGAGGCGCTGAAGCGAGTGCGTCCAGCTGCTGATGGATCAGTTGTTTACGATCGGAAATCGAGTCACACTCACAACCTGGAGATGTGTTGAAATATGATGTCCGATTGCATTCAGTTTACTGTCATGTTGGTGTCATCATCGGATTATAATGTTTAGGTTAGCTTAGTTATGATGACATGTTAGTTGGACTACTTCCATGGTACGTTAGCACATGATTCAGGTGGTGGGTTTAAGCTAGCTGAACAAAAACAAAACTCATACACTACTGTTGTATTGACATATTTCTTTGTATGCATTTCATGTAAGTCGCCTACATACTATCCTTGCAGTGATCATGACAGCCAAGATGGGATGTGCATCCAAACTGTTGAATATCAATATCAAACGTTATGACAAAAACACCTGAACAGGTTCACATAATGTGATTAAAACTCTCTTTTCTGCATGCGCATTTTAAAATAAGGTGAAATAAAGACTTGATTTTTCTTGCAAATCCCCCTCATGCGCACAACTCACTATAAGAAGTACTGTAGACTAATGCACTAGTTAAATACAGTAAGTAGGTGTAATATCCTAAAGTTAAAGTTTCCATCCTGACGGGAAACACATCTGAGGGATATCACTGTATTTGTAAAAGTATTTTAAACACTCAAATGTATAAATATTGAATATAGGAAAAATACCAAGAGGATCAATTCTGAGCTCTTACTGTGGTATTGGTATTCTTGGTTATTGTCAGCCTTCACTAACAGGTCATGGCAGGTCATTCTGTTCGGTATGGTGCTGTCCAATTTTACTCATGCATGATAAGAACCCCAGGACTAGTGGGGATCCCATTAAATAGACCAATAGAACAACACAACCCTAAGTGATGAAATGAAAACCTTGTCAGATTATTTCTTGTCATCTGTAGTGAAATTAATATATTCCTCTTTATTCTGAAACTCCCTTCAGTACTTATAACCCCCCTTTGAGAAACACTGAATGCATATGAATGCCAAGTTGTAGTGTGTGTGTGTGCTTGGTGTGTTACCACATCAATATATCACATACTACCACTAGTTTGACATTTTGGAGACAGGACAGTCAAATGATGGAGTGTATATTAAAATACTGTTAGGATGCAAACCTTTTGTTCTAGACTTTTTTTTTAACATAAAGCTGCTGTATACAGCACCTGTGCAATTGAAGAGGCTCCTAGAAAATGCACGGTATCAAGCCTCTCTAACCAAATTAAGATACTAAAGTGTTCTCTCTTGCACTTGATCAGATGCGGATCCCAGTGATGCTAAGGCGGAAAGTTTCAGCGATGGAGAGTTCAAGGACAAGAAGTGCACAATATGCGCCCAGATCTACACCACTGAGAGTCAGCTGCAGAAGCATCTCCGTGAACACGAGATCAACGATAAGGTAAGCACAGCAAATGAGTGTCTGCACTCATAGCCATAATAAGACAGCGAGCACAGAACAGTTTTTAAACACATTTTATCCAGAGAAACTGGGAAGAGTGTGCTCTCTCTGTCTAACACAATGTAGTTGTATATCTTTTCCACATGTTCAAATCTGGCAGTGAATCTGGCCAGTATAACCACATCCAGTTGTTGTTGGTCACTGGTGGCTTCCCTGTTGAATCACACTATTATTATTGGTCTCTGAACAGCTCCACTGGAGCATTTGAGATGGCTTGGTTTTGAGTGGCTTCTATAAGGCCACCTTGAGGGTTGTTCTCATAATGCTGTGACATATCCAGTACCAATGAGGGAGAGTTTTAGGATTTCGGCTTTTTCACATTCAGTTTGGTAGAAAAGGCTCTGATATGGCTGATATGTCTAGCAACCAGAAAGTTCAGGGAGATGCTGTCATACGATGTCAGGCCAGGCACTACAGGATATACCAGAGCAGAGAGATGTAATGGAGGTATCAAGCCTTTACTGGAGCAGTAAAACTCATCTGTGGGGCAGTTGACAGGCTGTAGATTACCTTCACAAAAGCACATCAAAAAGTCAACACTTTGTGGAAGTAGAGGGAACTCTCCATCTGACGTCTTTGCCTGAGTTTGATGCAGGTGGAGAGCACAACTCACCTGCTGTAGTGGATGACAGCTACAGGTTGGATTTGGGCCAAGCTAGTCGCTTAGTGTCAAAGCTGGAGGTGTCCTGGATTTTTCAGCTCCGATGATTTTTCACAATGTGGAAGCTTAAAGCTGCCGTAGATGCCATTGTTTATTTGGCAGACGTAGCACAGGTCTCAACTTAGTCTGCCAGTTACTGTGTTTGGTGCCAGTTCCTTCCAAAGCTTCTGAAATGTGTTGATAGCAGCAGCACAGTGGACTTTCTCCCATCATTTCTTCATGCAGAACGCATCTGAAGTTATTCACTTATCCTTATGCAAAATTCTATCAGAGGCTCAGAATTTTGTGTCACTACTTGTTTTCAGTTGACGGGGCAATAGAGCACTCCTGAACTTTGAACGGTGGGAACTATTGTCGCATTGCCTTGCACAGTCTGACTCCCTGGTGAATAAAAAATCAGTATGAAAGGTTTTTGGTAGTTCTTAAAAAATGTTGATTGCATGATTAAGTACAGAATGGCTCCTTCAGTCATAATACACAAGAGTGGATTTGCTATGAGGGGAAAATGCATACAAATACTGCTGTTGCGGTACTGCAAAGCAGTTATAGCAGCACTAAAACGGAAACTGTGCTTATTTGATCCCCCGACCACCCCCCCGGCTGTGGTGCCCAATACCAGTCTTAAATAGCACAGTAAACATTACAACCCCGTCCTCATATATGTTGAATCACAACCGCAGTTTCCTCTGCTGCAGTATTCACAGGCCAGTAATAGCAAATCAGTTTCAGTGGCTGTTTGTTTGAATTCCCATTCCCCTGATCCCATATTTGTGGCACTATGTAGGAACACACTAAATATATATTGCTGAAAAACATTAACCCTCACAGTTTGCATCCACCGAGTCACCTGATGAGTCAGAGGGTTTTGCTATCTGTTTTTTTCTGCTTTATGTGTGAATATTTTCTTCCAATGAGCAACAGATGTTTTTAATTTTTTTTTTGTATAATTTTTTTAATTAATTCTGTAGGTTTTAAAAGTACGCATGCAGAATAAATGTGGATTAATTCCTGTTGAGCTTTTGTTATTAATTGTGTGAATGTTTGCGTAATTACCATTCAATTATATTACTATTTATCAGCTGCTTATGACTAATACAAACCTCTGTACCCGCTCCTCTTTTTCACATCCATCCACACCTGATTTCTTTGTCACTTTCTCTCTCTTTTTCCCTCTCTCGCTTTCTCTCTCTCATGTACACACACGTACATTACACACATAATCACAGACAATCAAGTTAAGGGAGTGGGTTTTCACTCCATGCAATTACTAAGAATGTTGAATGTCAGAATAAATTTCTCTGATTTCTCCTCTGTCGACTATCTCACCTGGCATGAAAAGACAATAAGGACATCATTTGCAGATGCACCTTTCAATTTCAAGGCCAGTGTTTTTACTTACCGTATTTCTTCCAATACACAGTTTTTACACCAAAGTTCGCGTGTATTTATAGGTTTTTTTTGTAAACCTGCTAAAAAGGTGATTGACTCCTTTCCCGTTGCCAGTAGACAGATTTGCCTTACTGTTTTTTTTCTGGTGTGTCACAATCAGTGTTGCAAACGCGCCGGAAAACAGGGAACAGTAGAGACCAGTGACAATGTTACGGCAGTTATATTTTTATATCTTTTACCTCAATCTCCTTTACAGCCTCAACACTAACAAGACAATGTTGATGTTGCATGTTGTTTCCAGACTGTAAAAAAAAACAATAAATAATGTTCAACGTGCATCATAGCCTTGCACTGGAAAAGGGGCAAATATGAGCATTTGGTGTCATGTTTCCAACACTGCTGAAGATAAATACCTGCGCCTACTGCAGAGTCATTTCCACCTGAAGACAATAACCAGATGCTAGTGGCCTTTAGTGTAGACTGTGTTTTACTGGGACCTTTATTTCCCTCACCTACAGAATGGAACAGGCCTTTAATTGAAGCAGCCCTTATTGGAGCCTCTATCTGTGGGTCCTCTGCCATTATTGGAGACCTGGCTTTTATTTGACTACCTTCTTTATTTAAGGAAATAAGATACATAGTACCTTATACATAGTACCCCATAGTACCTTACGTTCTCAGGCTGAAGAGCAGTGGCCTTGGTGTCTGTCACTCTGAATAAGAGTTAGTGTTGTTCTCAGCCTTCAGTGCATTCAGCAAGTACTCTGAAATTAAGTCAGCCGCTCCCCTAATAGAAACAGAATTTAATAATGGGGCCATTTGTACCTCGTGGGAAATCATTTTTATGTTGTCTGGTAATATTCTGTTTGTATATCGCGGTGGGGTTTTTTCTCTCTTTCTGTCTCCCCCTCTATCTCAAGCTGAGGCAAGTTACCCATACATAAAACGCAAAAGAAGCTTTCCAGGTTCACAGCAAAAGTAGTTGTTTAAGTCAAGTTATGGTGGCACCGCAATCAATCCTTCTGTTTCTATCAAGAGGGAGAACTAACAGTAACAAGGACTGTTTTGCCGACTCATTTGCACTTACATTATTTGCTACTTCCTTTAACTTGTCCTCTCTCCCTCGCAGCCTCACCGATGTGACCAGTGCCCACAGACATTTAACGTGGAGTTCAACCTCACACTCCACAAGTCCACACACACGACCTCTGACTTCACCTGCCCAGTTTGCAATAAGAAGTTCTCCCGCATCGCCAGTCTCAAATCACATATCATGCTGCATGAGAAGGAGGAGGTCAGTCTGCGGGACAGTCAAACATATAATCACCACTGATTTGCCTTCACTGCTTGTTAGTAAGAACTTTATTTCTCTATTTTGTCTCCTTGCTATCGAACCCTGCAGAATTTAATCTGCGCTGAGTGTGGAGATGAGTTCGTTCTTCAGAGCCAGCTCTCTCTGCACTTGGAGGAGCACCGTAAAGAGCTGTCGGGCATCAAGGTCTACACCTGTAAGACCTGCGACAAGGAGTTCAAAACATCTGCACACCTCAAGGAGCACATGAAGAGTCACGTCAAGATGAGGTCAGGCAGGGTCGCAGATGCTGATTTATTTCATTTGACTGATTCAAGATGAAAACTGCTTAAGTTAAAAGAGAATTCAACAGCTGTTAAAAGGCTCAGGGATCTTATTCAAGCAATTTATAGTCTAAAGCATGCACACTAACACTTTTCAAAAAAGATATTCTTTAGAAAATCTTTCATCACAAATGTTAGTATGCATGTGTACATGTGCAGTCTGCCGTGGCATTCACAGAACAGAAAGTTTTGTACATTTTCATTCACTCTCATGAATTGAATGCACATGGCAGGCAGTTTTTCTTTAGCGCAAGTAAAGGCCCAAATAAGCCTGTACAAGGGCAACAGTGTTGTGTGGAGTCTTTCTATAGTCTAATTCTATGGAAGCTAAACATTGGGATCAAGGTCAAAACAGAGCCTTGCAACAACAACAGTAACAACAGAAGCTCAGGAGGATTTCACTAGTGCATTAAATGTTTTATCACGTGTGGAAATTAAAGATGTGGTCTGAAAGTATTACGGACCAGGGAGGTCGACACCCAAACAACTGACATGATGAAATGCCATAAATCCATAGTGTACAGACACGACGTGTAGTATAACTATATGTTGTGGCACAAAATTCTGCAAATGAAAAAAACACAATGTGCAAAGAGTGTATAAAAACTAGATGTCTTTGATTTTGGAACCATTCTTTTGCATCTAAGAAGAAATAAGTAAGATTTGTTTGTTTGTTTTTTAAATCAATTTTTATACTATTTTTGTTAAAAAATATACTAAACTGTGAACTGACTTTACAATGACTGACTGATATCTAATATGCTAACAGTGTTGGCTATACTAGCACAATCTAATTTGAAATATGACCAAAGTTACTACTTTTTTCATTCTAAGCTAATGAAAACACAAGTCTTATTTTCAGGTGAGTATGCACTAAAGAAAGCATAATTATGAATATTATATTTCATTTCTGCTAAAGGATTCCCACCTAAATCCCATGCATTGGTCCTGTAAGTGACAACAGACTACCTTGGAGGCAGATGCAAATGCATAATGTTTAAATTTCTCTCTGTCTAACTCCCAGTTACTGTATATACTTTGTATTGTCACAGCATCAATTACACCTTATTGCTATTTCATGGGAAAAAAATTGCTACAAAATATGAAAAGGGTTTGCAGGAACAATCAAGGAACAGAACATTTTTTAAATAAGAAAACAACATTGAATTCTATAAGGTGAAATGCAGCAAAACAACTAAATGATAATAATCTGCATTTTGATTATTTTGATGGTCCTCTGTAATCATCTGTCATCATCATATGTAAAACCAATCACATACCCATTGCGTCCCTTTATATTGCCTTGTGTTTCTTTCATAACACCTTCTACGTGTTATGTAAAGTACTTTGAATTGCCTTGTTATTGAAAGGTGTTACACAAATAAATTTGCCTCACCTAAAATCAATTTGACCTTTTTTGTGTTTACTCCCTCCACAGACCGCTCACCTCTAGTTCCAGAAACTACAAGAAAAACATTGACCGCAGTGGGTTCACAAACAGCTGCCTTCACTGTGGAAAAGCTTTCAAAAAGCCCAGCCAGCTTGTAAGGCACATACGAATACACACAGGTGAGTGAGAAGCACAGGAAAGGGGATTTGATGTTCCATTTTTTTTCTAAGATTGTCTTTGGCATTTCTGCTTTATATGATACAATAGTAGGGAGAGATAGGACCCAGGCCGGATTCGAACACAGGCCCCTCTGACAAGCTTCTGTTTATGTCACATAGATCTAATGTCTATGTAGTGATGTGGACAGTGTTGTTCCGCAGGTTCCACAAAACCTGGTTGTTTTCTAAGGTGTGGGTGGGCACTGGCACCAGGTTGTACTTGGTGGGGGTTTGGTTATAGGCCATGAGTGCAGCAGGAGACTCTGAGGGTGTGAGGGCAGTGGTGGCACAAACAGAGCAGTTTTGTTTTAATTTCACTTTTTTAATTTGCCACTAGATTTTTTTTTCTAGGCAATATTATGTAACTGAAGTCTCACATTTGTCTTTCTAAACCCGGCCTTCTCTGATTATAACTCCATGACATAATACCACCAACTGCGTTTCCCCTCCAGCTCTGAGGGCCTGAACACCTCAGCTCAGTCCGTCATGTGGGTAGAATTTCCAGATGCTGTTTAAATTTCAATATTGTTGTGTGGGCGTGCGCTTGTCCAGCCGGTCTGGGTTCAGGTAATGTAGCCAGCAGCTTCCACCCACATGTTGTTTACACATCATCTACATGTTAATTTGTTTGGCTGGCTGGCTGGATGACTAATGGTGGATGGAGTTGATTCCTCTGTGCTTTGAATCTCAAACAGCTCTTAAGTTGATGAGGTGAAGAGTCACTTTGGGAGACAAAAACACACACACACACACACACACACATTCACTCACACTCACAGTCATGCTTTCATCACTTCAGAGGACATTACATTGACTTACATTAACTTTCTGAGACTAACCCAAACCAAAACCATAACCATTGCTTGCTTAACCCTAACTTTAACCCAAGTCTTCATCCTAAAATGTAATGATTTACGTTATGGGGACTTGCGTTTTGTCCTTATATGGAAGGCAAGTCCCCACAACGTGATTGTGTAAACAGATTTATGTGCCCACAGCATGAGTAATACACGTCCACACACACATTATGCCTTATTCTCGTAATCTCTTGCATAGTTACACTGGTACAAAATGAGGTATTTTCATTTTATCATTGATATTGCAGGATGATTTTCTCTAAAAAACACTTAATGGAGTTGGTGAGTATTGTAAATTCTAAAGATGGACAAAACCAGGATGGCTCAGTGACATGTGTAAGATGTAAGATTTACAGAATCTTGAGTTTCATGATGAATTTTGTTAAAATAAGAAAGAAACAGCAGTTTTAGCAAAACACAAACCCCTGAGACACTTGATTTTTTTTAAAAAGTAAATGCTGCTGCTTGAAAAAGGTCACAATAATTTACAGACTGAAATATCAAATGTTGTAATCTGCTTTGAAGGTTTCTTGAAGTAATGTGATTTGAAAGAGTAGTAAACAAGGATATCTTGTAAAAGCCCCTTGTATTTATCTCTAGACGTCATTATTTAGCTTTATTGTGAAGTTCTTCATTTAGAGTCACAAAATTGCCGTTAAGTCAAATTGTCAACATTGACTGCAGCATCCCAGTGGCAGCAATCTGACCTGAGTTTGACCTTCCCTTCAGGTGAGAGGCCCTATAAGTGCACACATTGCGGCAAGGCTTTCAACCAGAAGGTGGTGCTGCAGACTCACATGGTGAGACACACTGGAGAGAAGCCTCACCTCTGCATGTTCTGCCCAGCTTCCTTCTCCCAGAAGGGGAACCTCCACTCCCACGTTCAGAGAGTACATTCTGAGGTAAGAGCAAAGTGCTACAGGTTTCAAAGTGAAATACTCAAACACTCACACTGACTGCCTTAAATACTGCATGGGAAATATCCCTGTGTGATGATCTGTGATTAGGTAGTTGTGTATTAAAAGTAGTTCTTACCAAAGTTATTTTTCCATCCAAATTTTGCGCAGATTTAAATTGAAATGAAACAGTGGAATCTTGCAGGGTGGAGGACTGAAAATAATTGAAGTGACCTTTAAATGTATCTCTAAATTGCACATTATCCATGTTCATCACTGCCTGAAATGCGAAGACAAGTGAGACACATCCATCACTACCTGGATCCTCACATAATCCTCTTGGAATTTAGCAATAATTAGAAATTAATCTTACTCATTTGTATTCAGAGCAATAACAACAGAGAGGATATTCTGTGTCAGTTTTAATTCTTATTGCTTTTATCATCTGCCAATGAGCATGCTGTGTTAAACAAGGGAAACATGAATGAGATTGGATTTTGTTATGAATGCTGTTTCATTTGTGTTGTTAATAGAAATACCCGTGACATTTTTCAAACAGGGCGAAATAACAGATTCTGTCATTCATAAAACTGATTCAAGAAATTTCTTCAGTTAAGTGATTAGTTTTGGAAACGTGTGGTATTCATATCATAGCAACTGAAGATCAGATACTGAAAATTGTTGCTTTCTGCTTACATGACAATTGGCACCCTAACACTTAATTCACAAACCTAAAAATACCAACGTTTGTAGAAAACAATGATCTTACAGTCTTTCAGCTGTGTCTAGAATGGCTGCATGCCTTCAGTAAAAGCAGCTGGTGCTTTTAACTTGAAATGAATGCTGATAGTCTAATGTTTGTTATTTGCTTGCAAAGATGCTCCCTGTCTTCATTAGCCAAGACAAGAGAAGGAAACTAAAAACTATGCGGCCTTAAGAGAGCCAAGATTGGTCAGTGGTTTCAAGCTATGGACCTCGGTATTGTTTCTTTTAGTCCTGTTGTTGTGTGTGATATTTCGGTTTGTTTTCGCACACCTCCGTCACTCACATGCTAAATCACCAGCTCTCCTGCTCACAGCTTGTTACGGTCAGTGCAGCAGGACACATTGCAATATTGTTTGTCTGCTGGAAATAGAATGAGGTGAAATTGCAGCTCTCCGTTCCTCATCGGGTTCTTCTCTTTTGTAAGCACTTCACAGCAGCCAATTTTAAAGAGCCCTCTTGATTTATCAATCCTAATTTAGCCTGGACTTTGGTCTCTAGCAGTGCTCTGTCACCGAGGTCTTCCTCTTAGTGCCAAGCTGTGGTTGTGAGATCGAAAGAGTCATACACATCAAAGTCCTCCCCAGGTGTCCAAATGTCTGTGTTGACGGAAAATGAATTCTCCTGTGTGTGGGTGTCCTTTTTGTAGGTTTTGCTAATCAAGCCCATTAAATGGTGGAGTGATGGTTGTGGGAGTAGCTCCTTGTTGATGACTGTTTCCAATAATGTGTGCAGTCTGGACGGGGTCAGCTTTCTGACAGCCTGATTGTAAAGCAACACAATGGTCTCCATCACAGCAGGTGCAGTGGGTCCCCCATCAGTGGATATGCCACAATACAGTGCTGGTGCTTTTTTTTCAAAAAGGTAACAAAGCCTGCAAGTATAAAAGATGCTTTGTGTTGACTGCTGCCTGTGCCAGCTGAGAAATTAATTTACCTGGGTTTTTGGCATGTAGCTTCAGAAAATTTTGGAGAAAAAAAAATAAAAAATTGCTGTCATGGTGGTCCATAAGTCTGTTTGACTAAATAATATTCATGAGTGATTTATGACTAAATAGTTAAGTTAATATAAAGCTAATGACATTCGCATCGGCCTCAGCTGTACAGTGTATTCACTGCAAATTAGCAAATCTTAGTATGCTGACACACCAAACTAAGATGAATATTGTGAATATTATACCTGCTAAACATCAGCATGTTAACATCGTCATCAATGTGTGTCACTGGCGTTATCATTTAGCTCAAATCATCACAAAAGAGAAAAGAAACTTAGTATGGTGACTTCCCATAACACCCCATCATTCTGCAGTGTGGCGTACTTTGCATGGATGTGATGCATACTCGTAGTGGTTCTGTCTTTCCAGCATACATTGAAGCTACACGTAATGATCTTGAATTACATTATTCTGGTTAATGACTACCATATTAACAGAAGGGGTTCTTGCTTATTTGTCATCCTTCTTGTCAGAGAAACCAGCTGCCATCTTGGTTTGACTTCTGTAGATTATAATAATTAATAATAATAATTCTATTGATATTGTGCTTTTTAAAACAGTTACAAAGTGCTTTACATATAGGATAAAAAAACACACACACATAAATACATATATATAATACACAGGCAGATATTAAAGCACACGACCAAAATGAACAAAACTGAAAGCAGAGAGCATTAATATAAAGGATGACCTATAGAAATGAACCAAATCTGACAGGCAAGGTAAACAGTTTACCCAGAATCCTACTGAAGAGAGGTAGCTGAGAATAGCAAGGAGAACTGGTCTCATTCAAACATCGAGGGCAGAACCTGGTTATCATATTAAAGGTAACATTCATTAGGCAGTGTGGACCTAAGCATGCACTATATACAAAATGCACCAAAGTAAACATCAGACTACTGATCTACAGTCTGTGGTGGGGATTCTACCTTAGAGGAATGTGGAGTATAAAGTCTGTCATTTTCAGCTGGCAATCTCTTGTCAAGCTTAAAGCTTTAATTATAGACCATAAAATGCATGTATGTCATTATGATATCCTAATTAGCAATTACTTTATAATTATCTGTACACGTGATGGATAAAAAGAAGACTTTCAAGCTACAGACTTAATTATACCCTTTTAAAGAAACGCAGGAAATGGGTTCAACTGTACAAACATTTCTGCAGCTATTTTTTTGTTTTTACAGCAGAGGTGTTATCGTGGTGTTCCTTTTAGATATAATGGCATCTGAATAAAAAGCCTCACATTTAATTCACTCTGATGAGTAGTTCCTGTATTCATGCCTTCCACAACGTATTTGATGGCTGATTTCAACCTATCCATTTTGTTCCAGTCCACCTGGAAAAAAGTGTTTGTGCATGTAAGTGAAATGTTCTGGAGGGGCCAAATGAGACTCACGTTTTATCTTTGTCTTTTTAACAAAACAGGTTTGAACAAATTGAATCATAATTTTTTTCTCTCACTTGCACACATGATTGTGTATTCCATGTTAAAAGCCTGTGATGGAGTCAGTTGATTGAATTACTTCTGGAAAACCCAACAGCAAGACCATTTGAATAATGCATCTAATCCTCACAAGTGTTCTTCAGCTTTCCTGTTCAATATAGAGCTTGTCCTTATGATTGACTGACTTTATGAATAAATTATGGTCAGGCGTTTTTCACAATAGATCGCATGAGCAGATGCATATTCAAGAACCAGGGGAGTAAAATCAACATTGTTAAATCCCAATGTCCACAGTCAAAGTGTCTGGTCTGGACAAAAAAATTCACTCATCACAGATTCAGGTGCTAAAACTCATTAAAAGCTTTCTGTTCATCTGTTATCCAAAATCAGCGGCAAAACATAAGTTGAGAAACATAAGTTAAAAAATCAAGCTGTTTTTACCTTATTTTTATGACAGGGTGGTATACAGATTCATCAAGCTACAAGTCACAACATGAATTGAAAGCCCCAAATTTAACTGATACTTCAACTGCTTTAAGAGATTGAACTTGAACTACAACATGCAAACAATTTACATTTTAACTTGTTTTTGTATTTACAATTTCCAGCCCAAGGGAGCACACTTACATTTTGTAGTTATTTAGTTATTATTTCATGGTGGTTAACAGTAGAATAATGGATTAGCACTGCCACGACAGCAGGCTTATTTTTTAATATGTGATTCTAAAAAAGAAGTACTTCCTTAATGTTTGACCCTACAAAACTTGCCTTCAATTTCCTGAAGAAAAAAACAAATTTCATCTCTTCTTTAATAATCATTATCCCTGAGTCTCCCTTACTGCATCAGCCATCAAATATGTTTCAACCTCACTTGCAAAATCAGATCAGTGCATGGACAATCTTCTACCTATCTATGTTCATGATTTCAATCATCTTCCCCCTCCGCTTTCTCCTCAGCCCGAGTTCTGTCCTGATCTTTTTGTCATTGTCGCCAGCTCTACTTTCACTCTGTTCACCAGCTCCTCATGTGAAATATATTCCACCTCTCCATTTTTCCACAGTCTTTGCTCCCACTTAATGATTACCACTACAGTGAAAACACACATGATGACCCTGTGAGAAATGATCCCCTTCCTGTGTCCAGCCATCTTCACCACATGCTCCACACATGTGCACATTCATGTTAACCTAGCTGCCACATACCTATCATCATGACAGTGATAACACCTTACTGGAGCTCTTTCATATGCCCTCATACTCTCACAAACCTACTGCAATTTCATTCTTTATGGTGACTCTGGAATTTAACCTCCTTTTTTCACAAACTCTTTCCCCACTTCCTGTAAACAATCCCTGTCCACTGACACTGAGCTCCTACTTCAACAGTGGTTTGTCCTTCATGGAAAATATAGACTGTATAAAATATGGACGTAGCCTCCGTGATGTCCGTGTTTTGTGCCAGGCTGTAAAAACATGTTCTTTTCTGGGGGTCAAACGCAATTGACTTCCTTTTTGGAGCCTGCCTCAAGTGGCCCTCCGAACAACTGCAGCTTTTGGCACTTCCTTTTTTCCCCTTTTTTTTCTTGGGGTGGTCCCTGCCGTCAGAGGAGCGCAGCTAGTGTCCCTGGAGCTCCGGAGGAGAGTCATTTGGAGCCTCACTACACTGGCCCCAGCCCAGCTGATTTGCCAGGTGCTGCAGGCTAGCATCTGCAGCTGCAGCACCCAGCGAATCACATGCCGAGGCTCCAATTAACTCTGGTCTCCAGAGTCCAGCTCGCTCCTCTGAGGGAGGAACCTGAAGCTCTGAGCAGCTCACAGGTCCTATTTATAAACTTTTATAAACATAAACCCCGTACAGTTGTCATGAAGTGGAAAATCAGCTAGAGAGACCGAAACCATTTTTTGTACCAGGCTGTAAACATGTTTTTTTTCTGCTATAAAGTTGGACATTTTAACATGGGGGTCAAAAGCAATTGACTCCCATTTGGAGCCTGCCCCTAGTGTTCATTCAAGGAACTGCAGCTTTTTGCACTTCCGTGTTGGTGCCAGAAGTTGCCGCTTGGTGGAAAAGCAATCAGCTTCCCTTCTTGCTCTTACATTTGTTATCAGTTGACGTTTTTTTTTTAGCATTTCGGCATTAGTCATTTTTAGTTATGAATGTCTTTCCAACCATGGTTCTCTCTTTTACCTCAGTTTCTTATTCATCCCAGCTCAATTTCTATGATTCTGCCATATATTAGTGCATACCTGCTTTGTATTGTTTACATCATTGTGTAATGAGTCAGGAGGCATCAGGTGGTGATATTCACACGAGAATACTCCTACATACAGGATGCCATTATAGATCATAATAAATGACTCCCTGAGAGGTGTTAGCACTCATAATTTACACCTATAAATGAATGTGCACTCTTGAGCCGTTGTTGAGGAGCTTTCATTTGACTGGCCAATTTACAAAAAAAATACAAGAACAAATAGCAAATATACTCATGTAACCTTTATTTCTTTCTAAAACTGTGTGTACATTGATGGAACAGCCTTCATGTCTAGGCCACTAACATGAGCATCATTTATGTCTGGCATCCATTATTTATACAACATGATGTTTTCAGTTCATTTGGTATTTACCGGTTTCTGATGATCATCATACATCTCTTCCTGAAAGACAACATTTGCCTGGAGGGGAGCTTTGACATCAGAACATACACATAACAGCCGGGGATAATGTCTTGTATGTGGTTTATGTTATCTTGCAGACTAAAGGCGTTCCACTGTTCCCGTGTATGGACTGCAGCTGTGCATTCAAGAAGCTTGGCAGTCTGAATGCCCATATCAGCAAGATGCACATCTCTGTGATTGAGGTGCCCTCCAGCACTCCAGTAAGAGAACAATATGCAGAAAACACAAGGCAAAAGGTTGTTCTGCCTCGTCTGCCTAGCATCCTTTGAGTATGTTGTGATCTATTTTATTCTTTTGACCCAGGTGAAAGAGTTCAGTGAGACATCCTAGAGTTCCTGCCACACAGTTAGTTGCAATTTATGTTATGTATTGAAGTCAGTGGCTGTGTTTTCAATCATAGAGAGAGAGATTAAGATTCTAAGGCTTCTCAAGTGGCTTACTGCCATATTATTATTGTTACTGTGGAATGAATATGTCTTAACTCCTAGACTTTTACTTTTTCTTGTGTGCTTTAACTTCCTTTACCCTTTGTTAGTTATAAGCCACTATCCCTCATTCAAAAACTTTTATTCATGCACTTATGCTTAGAAACAGATTCCAGAAGGCATTTAGTTTAAATATGTAACATATTTCACTTCACTTCAATTTTAAAAATCACTATATTTTTGCCAAATTATTCTTTTGTTGCTTTCTTCATTGGGAAAGATCGTTTGGAGCATCTATCTAACCGTAATTTTATGACAATAATTTCAATCTTCTCAGTGGCCTCAGTGATGATATCCCTTTTTGAAAAAGAAAGTCATATGCATACGCATATGGTATTGCATCATTTCCTGTCTCATCATGGATTCTTTCTGGTGAAAGATCTTGTAATGTGTGCCCCCCTGTTGCGAATCAATAATGTAGTGTGCAAACCACAACGACTTCAAGATTTGAAAGTTGTGTAGTGTGAACAGTACAGCGATTTGATGACATGTAGTCATATAGTGTGACCCCCCCTTCTTTTCCCTTAGGAGACAGAGATGACAGGTCAGGCTCCTGGAGGGTCAGAGGGCGGTGAGGGTGTGACTGATGTCATCCAGCAACTTTTAGAGCTGTCTGAACAGGTCAGTGGAGAAACAGCCCAGCCCCAACCTCCAGAGCCAGCTATTGCCATGGAAGCTGCCATCAACCAGGACATCCTGCAGGTAAGCAAAGGACTTTCACCCCCTAAATATAAATAAGACAATGGAACAAAAGCCAGTAGGATTCAGGGCTCCACAGACTGTCTGGGAACCACATGCCTCAAATCTAACCCTATATGTCAGGTGTTAATCTCAATTAGTTTAAGAAGTGCACCACTTCAGCTCCAACCCCTTAATGTGACATGCACACGATATGACGATGGGCAAACACTCCTACTCCTCCTCCTCCTCCTCCTTGTCTTTCTGTCTTTGTGAGGTGCTAGCAATTAGGCACAGGAACACATACACAAATGACTTAGATGGCAATTGGAGGACACACAGTGGGAATATATTTGGACACAGAGAAAGAGATGAAAAAAATGTTTTCCATACACTCTCTAAAAGGTTCCTGAAATAATGTTTGTTTGAACCCAAATGATACACTTTCCTTGCTTCGCTGACTGAATGGCATTATTTTTACAGTTGCGGAAACGTGATTCATCCATAGAGAAGGAGGCCGTATAATAATGAATTTGGACCATTAAGCTTTATAAATAAATACTGCTGGGGAGTTGAATAGAGCCTCAGCTCTCCATCACTAAAGGATGTGATTATCACTGAGCTTTGGACGATGGCTTAATGTTTTTGGCCAATTTTTTGTCAATATTTGCCACATTTTTACAAGCCATACTTCAAAATGTTGAATCTATAATAGTAATTCCTTACATGATTAGGTTTAGTATTTTTTTAAGAATTGAAAAAAACATTTGGTAGTAAGATTCAACTAGCACATGCATAACTAGTTTATCGTCCACAAAGGCATTTTTAAGCTGATGTTGTTTTCTCTTTGATTTCTGTAGCAAGCTCTGGAGAACAGCGGGCTGAGTGTGGTCCAGCCGCAGGGCAATGCCAAATCCACAGAGTCACAGAACCAGACCACTGAGAGCACTGCTGTAGAAAGCAAGAAAGTACAAGGTCCTGACAAACCAGTCAGGGAGAAGAAAAGGAGCATTTTCAAGAAACCTATACAAATGCCAGGTACGGTAGGGGGATATTACACACATAAACCATGTTGCACAAAGATTACCTAGTAAACCACAAAAACAAAGACAACTGATTAATGGTTTCTGTTGTTTACTAAGTAAATATACCAAATATTTGCAGCTTGAAAAATACATGCTTGTCTTATGTGTGTTTACTGGCTGATGTTCAAAGTAAAAAAGTAAATCTGTCATGTCATTTTTCAAATTCTGTCAACTTATTGACCAATGGTTTGTAATGATGAATTAATTGGTCATGAAAACAGCTTCCAGTTGCAGCACCAAGCCATCGACTGACAGGAACACTGGACAGCTGCTTCACTCTGCCTTCCTTTCCAGGCTCCATCAGGGAGGAGAATGGTGTTCGCTGGCATGGCTGCCCATACTGCTCCAAGGAGTTCAAGAAGCCCAGCGATCTTGTTCGCCACATCCGCATCCACACCCATGAGAAGCCTTTCAAGTGCAAACAGTGCTTCAGAGCCTTTGCTGTCAAGAGTACCCTCACAGCACACATGAAAACGCACACGGGTATCAAGGCCTTTGAGTGTCAGTGCTGTCTGAAGTGCTTCTCCACTTCTGGCAGCATGAAAGTACACATGCGTCTGCATACAGGTGAGAAGCAGGTCCACTATATGAAACGGTTACATTTCAAGCCAAAGTAAAAGAAAACATTTAAACAGACTTATTTCACTTTTTTTGGCTTATTTCACATTCACATCATGCACCTGTTAAACAGGATTCTGTGCACTTACGTGCATAAGAGGAGACATATGCTGTATGGCATTTGCAGCCTCTATCATTTACTGTTCAGCTATATGTTATTATAGGTTATACAGCAAATTACAGCTGGACCTGTGTAAATATAGTGTTGCTGCTACAAGCTAGAGCCCTCATTTGCAATTATGTGTTTGCAATAATTCTGTTTTTGCCTCTCCTTAGAGAGATGAAAGAATTATCCCCTGGACATGAAATGTCAGCATTGGTGTGAATAAACAAAACTGTGTAACAGTTTAATTATCATGTGCACCTGTGCATTAGTTTTTGTCTTTCTAATTGCTATGTAATAGCACTGTATTTGTTAGGTGTTGACTTTAGTTCTGGTTATATGTCAGCTCTAAGCTAAAGTTTTTGATAAATATGTTCTCAGCTGTACTTCTCACTAAAGCTCTGTTATTATACAGTTTTATATCTTTGTCACTTTTTCTTGTGCTGTAATTTGGTTCCATAGAAATATATATTGTCTACTGCTAAATGAAAGGCTTTGTAACAATTTGTAGACAAAAAAATAAATAAAATTATATGAGCTTGCTTACATTTTTGGTTTATGTGTGAGTTTCATATTTATTTAGATTAGCTTAGGGACAGTAAATTCGGATATATTTTGTGCAATTTGTAGCTTATTTTTGGAATCTTTTGTGTCAAAGGACATATGTCAAAATCAGTCTAATGCTCTAAATACTATTTCTCCAAAAGCACTATTTTTTCCCCACTTCTCCTAGGTGTCCGTCCTTTCCCCTGCCCTCACTGTGACAAGATCTTTCGTACATCAGGCCACAGGAAAACACACATTGCCTCCCACTTCAAAAGCTTACAGCAGAAGAAGCACAAGTTTCCCCGAAAAACCAACAAAGCCAAAGTGTCCAAGAGTAACCTACCTCTGCCTGACATCCCCCTGCAGGAACCCATCCTCATCACTGACTTTGGTAAGCGCACATGTTGACAGGCATGTGGGTGTATACACATGGGGTGGTGGTGTATCTCAGTTCATTGTAAACATACTCACACCTTATCAGTTATCCTTGAGATGAAGTGGAATGTATTGTTCAGATGCTTTCTTGTTGATGTTTCTGCACAAAAAGAAATGTCTTTTCACGTGGAAGTCCACATGTTGCTTGTTCACGTGTTGCTTAACAGGCCTCATCCCATCCCAGAACCCTCGACTGACTTTCCAACAATACCTGGAGGTGGTGGGCAATGACCGGCCATACAAGTGCCAGTTCTGTAGTAAGGCCTACAAGAAATCAAGCCATCTGAAACAGCATGTCAGGTAAAGCTTCTTTATAACACTGCATGTCAAATACATATTGTAAAAGAGTTTAAGAAGTATGAGTTTTTAGGACCAGTGCAATTATGTTTTTTGATTAACCTTCTGATAATTGATAACATTTTCTGAATGTATACCATATTGAATGCAACAATGTTATGCTAAAATATAACAACCCAAAAATGTCAAATGATTCATTCAGCAACAAATTTTATTTGTGACTAGGTGGACAACCTACATAACGCATTTAAAATAAATATACTCAACATCAGGCTACAATTAACTAATTAGCATTAGCATTTACATTTTGTTGCATTTGCATGTAGTGCATAATCATGCTTTCCAGAGGGTAAACCCTTTTCTGTTTTCAGAGCTCCCTAATGTTTCATTATATGCCAACATTTCTCTCGAGATACCTGGCTGGATTGGCATGAAGTCTGAATAATAAACTAATAATAAAATTAAACTTAATTCATATAGCATCTTCCTAAACAGTGCTTTAAAGTATCAAAACTAAATTAAAGCACTTTAGCACTACAGTTGAGCTGGGATTTAGGAACATGAGCATCGGGGGCTGTGCTCTGGCTTGTAGAGGAGCAGCAATATACCTGAGTGACTGGCTATGAAAGGCTTTAAATGTGAGCAGTAAATTTCAATCAGTGGAGAGAGGTCAGAACAGTTGAATTTTGTACCAGCTGAAGCCATTAGATTTAGGTGTGTTTCTTGAATCAATCCTGAATACAGTGAATTACAGCAATCAATATGTGACTATTGAGAAGCATTATGACAATCTCAGGACAAGCACGTGAAAAAATTTTGAGAAAATCCTTGTTTAGAAGAATGACAATATGACTGGGCAACATTTGTGACTTGTTTGTTGAGAGGTCGCTGTCAAAAAGTTACACCCAGGTTTCCAGCTGCAAGTTTGATATTTGCAGACGAGCCAAGATTGTTCTGTAAAGTGGGGAGGGACTTTGGATCAGTCCCATTCTTTGGATCAGATACATTTATTTCTGATTAATTTTCTTTTAGTTGGAGAAAGTTTGGAACATCCAACACTTGATTTTTGAGAGACGAGATAGTAGGTGATGTAAGATTCTGTCTTCTTCCACATAACAGTGGTATTGAATGTTGTATTTCAGGATCATGTGATATTGTGGAGACATTTATGGAAACAAAAGAGGGCATAAGGATGGAACCTTGGGAAACACCAACATGTGATGTGATGACCCCTTTCCATCACTCTCAGGCCAAAATTTCTGCTTGAATATTTGGCCAAGAGGAGGAATGTTTACCATTAGAGTGCAGCAAATATCTTCAACTTGCTATAAATGGTTCTTATAAACTTAGGTAATCATGTCAGAGAACTACAGAGAATAATGCTCAGCATGGTGAGTTTACTTTAGCTTAAGACTTAAGCTCATTGACAGACATTCGGCAGTTCGAGGGAGGAGAATGCAGAGCAAGAGAAAACATGTTGTATTAGGTGTGTTAAAGTACCAAGGGAGGTGAGATGAAACTGATTCAAGACAGGAGAGGGTGAGGAGAAAGAATAGGAATAGAGGAGGAGCTGCTGGCTGGTGTGTCACCCCAGTTTCCCATTTGTTTAATCATTTTATTAATATACTCCATTATTAACAATCGAATACTGTCATTTAGAAATATGTACCTTGTTTTAATGTCCAATATAAATGAACAGCGCAAGGACTTACATTAACTTCAAAGTGCCCCTGTAAGTCATGCATGAAATAGAACATTGAAACATTGATAAGAAGCCTAAGCCTTACACTATGTATCTCTTTTGTACTTTTAAGCCTTTCCATGATGACAGACTCCCTGCGATTTCCTTCATTTCAATATTGAGAGGTTAATCTAAATAGTGGCGCTGTCATCCTTTCGATAGTCGCACCTCTCTGTTCATCATATTTGGTGGCAGGCTTAGACTAATGGGTAGTAACTCAAGCAGAGGATCCCTATCTTCCACTAGTGACAGTTCCCTTGATTCACTGATGAACCTGGAACGGCAACATGGCAAAAAACACCAGGGAATTTGATTCAAATTGGCCAGGTCATCAATATATTTATATAATATAATATAAGAAATAATTACATTGACTGAAGGAATAATGTTTGCTGTTCATTTTGTTTATCGCTTCAATTCAAAATATCAGCCAAAACTTATGTTTGAAACATTTTTTAATATCATGGTACTGCTGTACACTTGGAGTACCACTTAAAACTAAATACTGAAAATTGAGTTTTATGCCTAACTAGCTCAGTTTTGCCTTCTGTCTGTCGCCCCAGGTCTCACACAGGAGAAAGACCCTTCAAGTGTGTGCAGTGCAGTCGGGGTTTTGCCTCCTCGGGAGTCCTCAAGGCTCATATCCGGACCCACTCAGGCCTCAAGGCGTACAAGTGCCTGATGTGCGACACCACGTTCACCACCAGTGGCAGCCTGCGACGCCACATGACCACCCATAGCGACCTGCGACCTTACATGTGCCCCTACTGCCAGAAGACCTTCAAGTCTTCACCCAACTGCAGGAAGCACATGAAGACACACAGGTTTGGGATTTGTCAGGGTGCATGTGGTTGTGTTTGTTTGTTATTTTGTGCACTTTTTGCCATGTTCTTTGGACCATCAGATATGCAGTGACAAGGAAGAAAAACTAGGGCTGTCAAAATTAACGCTTTAACGCATGCGATTAATCTGGAAACAATAACGCATTAATGAAAAATTAACACACAATTAATCGTGTCACATGACTTAGGTAGAGTGACTGTCAGTCTACATTCTGTGTCGCCACACACACGCGCAGCCTGGCAGCGACAGAGAAGGATGGCTGAGGAGGAGGTGTCGGACATAGGTGTTATACACAATCAGTTTCTGTTCATAAAAACTCCAGGTGGGGAATTAGACAAGACCAGAGTTGTCTGTAAATACGGTCGTGACGTTTTATCGTATCACCGAAACACAACGAGCCTTAAATATCACCTCAAGGCCAAGCACTTCATGTATGCTAGTGCTAGCAGGAGCAGTAGCACAGAGCTAGCTGGAAGTCATGTCCGCCAAGTTAAAATAACCGGTTTAACTGTAAAATGGGACTGTTCATTTTGTCTGTGTAATGCCAGGCACAATAATATGTTAGCTGAAGGAGTAACTGTGTAATAATAAAGTAAGAGAAATAGATTTCTCAGACTAGTTTGTCATTTCTTTATTTCCAACACCACATACTTGTTTTATTTCCCCACCAAAATACAAATAATATTAGTATTTTAATCGCGATTAATCACAGAGTAATGTTGCAATTAATCAAGTTAATTTTTTTAATCGTTTGACAGCCCTAATAAAAACACAAATGCACATTAAGTCACTATTTTAAATCTGAGATTTTGCCAAACCAGGTATGAACTAGCCCAGCAGCTGCAACCCCAGTCAACAGAAGACCCATTAGGAGGAGGCACTGTGGCCCATGACATGCAGGTGGAAATAGAGGGAGACTCTCTTCAGCAACCACCTGCCACCTCAGCAGAGCAGCAAAGCATGCTGGGACTGGGCCAGACAGAGGTGGTGAATGGAAGTCAACAAGTGACATTAGAGGCACCCCTGACTGACCAACCACTTGTACAAGGAGAAGGTAAGCAGGGGTGGGGTCAGGGGTTGTCACATCATGATTGGACTGCTGAACAGGCCCACCGGGTACAGACCCAGGGCTGCCTGGACCAGAGCATGTATATGAAGTGACTGTAAGGATTCTTGTTAGAAGGTCAATCAAATGTCTACAAAATGTCGCAAAGTAACCACAAAGAGATATGTGTCATCTCATTTTACCCCATAATTTGACATAGGTATACATTGCACAATCCTTTCGATTTCAGGACACAATCTTTCATCTAAAATTGAAAAATTGAAAAAAAAAATCATATTATGTCAAAAGATTTTGGGTATATGTGCTTTTGTTTCATGTTTTCACAGTTAACTTTTTCTGACTATTTTAGAATTGACTTTTCTAAAGCACCAAACTACCTCCGTTTTAAAATGCATGTCTTATAGCCAGGTTCAGCTCTCTTGAACTCATCTATGTATATTTGAAGACATTTTAATAGTGTATAGACTGGAATTTACCCTACATACAAAGGACTTGCAATGTTAAAATTTGAAGTCCATAGAGTGTAGTATTTTTTTAATATTATTCCCAAAAACAGAGACCTAATTTAACCACATTTGTCTTTCTTTTTTATTTTTGAACATCACCAAAAATGGAGACAAAATAACTAGACTCGAGCTATTAAAGTAATCTGCAGTTCAAGTACACTTTAAGTCCATAGTACCTTTTAACCTTTTAACCTCTTTTAGCAATATTTGTATTTGTGAGTAACAGACTAACGTGTTGTATTACTGTGCATCTCTTTCTCTGTGGTGGCAGACTCGTATGTGACTACCCAACATGCTTTGCCTCAGAACATCAGCCAGTTTGAGACACCAGCACTCCCTCAGCCTGCATTTGACCAGCAAGCTCTAACGCAAGGTACAAACAAACACACACACACACACACACACACACACACTCGTCTATACTTCTGAGGACCGTCATTGACATATAATGCACTCCCGAGACCCTTACCCTAACCTTAAACATCACAACTACATGCCTGCCCCTAACCCTGCAGGTACACACACACACACACAACAGATACTGAATACACTCATGCAGGCTTTTCATTCTGGATTTTTTTCACAGAATGTTTTCAAGCTATTATGTCCATAATACATGAATCTGGGTATACTGTCATCTCTTAATGTGCAAAACATCTGATTTCTGATTGAACAGTGACTAGAATATGACCTGTAGCAAGTCACTCATCATTTCAGTGATTACCCTGCAGTGTTTTCTGCTATAAGAGTTAATTGACTGGTGGTCTCAAAAAACTGTGTCACGAAATCTTTCATGTTAGATTATCATAAAAAAGAAATCAAACAAAAACAGAAGAAACTTTCTTTCGCTAGTCTGGAAGTCTAGGAGACAGCAGTTGTTGGTGTGGGGAAAAAGCTAGACTCACTACAATTCTAACAACAAACAGAATAGTTAATTTGGGCAGCATCACAAAGTGACTGCCAACATCTGTCAGGCAGATTTTACGTTTTCCATTCCCTCAGGAGGCACATTAGCCTTTTTATCTGTCGAGAAAACACCTGGAATTTCAACATTTTAGGGCCATACTGCCTCAAGGTCATCAAATTTACAAGAGTACAAAGTTCATGTGCCTGAGCATGAGGAGAACGGCTAATCATATTTTAACCCCCATGTAGTTGTTCGTGATACAGGTTGTGACCTTGATCCCTGGGGTTTCATGTGGAAAACCCTGTTTAGTTTTGTTATTTGTAACACACTGTGTTTTCTCACAGCAGCCATCTCACTTATCTCAGAGTGTCATTTGGTAAATTGCTGCAGCTCCAAGTTCACAGGTGCTCGCACTGTGCTCGAGTGGCTCTTAAACTGCCACAGAATGTATGAATCTGAATAAAAATCATAAAAGGTGCTTTGAACTGTTTTCCTTTGTGCGTTATGCAGTAGTTAGTTTTGTTTTGTATAATTTGAAAGTGCTTGAAGAACAAAGTTTGAAATCATAGCTTTAATTGTTTGAATAGATTTGTAAGTTTCAACATTATAGAAAATAGCTATTCAGTTAGTATTTTCAGCCCAAAAATTTTATAACTTATTTAATGCCCTCCTTGTAAGTCACTTTGGGCAAAAGCATTTGCCAAATGGACTAGACCTTAGAAATTGTATTGAAAACACAACCTATAGCTCTGGAAAGGGGCCAGTGTCATATACCATTGAAAGGTTTCAAAAGACATTGGCCACAAAACTCTATTAGCTCTAAGCTCTGTACTGACTTGAAGAACTTAAATTTCCTAAGAATAAGCAACCTCATTTATGTTTGTTTGTTTGTTTGTTTTTACCTTTTTAAATGCAGCATTAACATTATCTGACAAGCTCAGTGTCATAGACCAAGCATGCTGTCTTCATCATGTCTGTTTTTAAAAACAGGTATTTCTGTTTGTTTGACAAATGTCCAATTATTTTTGTGATATTGCAATATGTGGTATAAAAAACAGTTACCTTTCGTTCATACTTGATCCAGTAACTACTTACTGCTTACATGTAGCACCTGTGTACCTACTTTTGTCAATCATAACATCAGGCTATATATGAACACATTGATAGGTTACAGTAACACATAAACAGCAGTTAGGTGACCTCTTGTCACTGTTTCTTTCTGTCCACTTATTATTGGCATTATCAGCAATACAATACAATAACAGGCTGAAGTCATATAATATTTTTGTGCTGCAGGCTGTCATTCCCGTCTTCAGCAGTGTCAGTGAATCATGGTATTTTGCTCAAAGTTCAGTAATTTAAAATCAATAAAAGTTTCCACCCGTTATTTTGCTGTGTTGTGCAGAAGTTGAACAAACCCAACATGCATAGATCTCATATTTTTCTCAGAGAAAGATTTGTGCTTTATTGACTTATCAACTGCATTTGTGCTGAGTTGTAGAACCACTTTGCTATTAAATGCTGTGTCAGCAGGCTGTCTGCTTGTTCAGGGTTACCTCAGGTTAGCATTTTTATTCTAAAGTCTTCCATTGCCTACATAACTGCATTATACTATCTATATATGTGTAGTTGCAAAGTGAATTACTCAAAAATGGTTGAGGGATTACTCACTTGAAAATTGAATAACTGATTTATTATTTTGATTGCTTCTAGAGCCAATATTGCAATCAGCCTTGAGTCTGATCAGTAATTCAAGAGACTGATTATTCTCTGTTATTTCCCTTCAGGCTTCACCATCACTGATTCGAGCTACAATCAGCCCCAGTTCTCCACCGTCCAGCAGCTGCAGGATTCCAGCACACTGGAGTCTCAGGCTCTGTCTTCCAGCTATCACCCCCCGAACCTGCTCCACGTTTCCAGTGCTGAGGTGGTGAGTCATGGGCCTCCAGGTGTGCCCTCAGCCCTTACCTACATTCACCTGGACTTCAATTCCCACATTTACAGAGCATTTTTTTCAAAATATATTCAATGTCAGTGCAGTCAGTGAAATGCAGCGGAATATAGATTGAGCTAATTTGCTAATTGATTCAAAGATTTTCTTAATTGATAGACCTGCCCCAATCATTGATTGTGTAGGACACTGGGTGCTGTGTTGTGTTTTTATCTAATTGTTTTAATTGTCCTTATTTTCTACTTTTAATTGCAGTCTAGTTAAAACTAATGCAGTCTAATAAAACACTTCTGCAATAAATCCAAAAGTCATTTTGGAGTACAAGGCTCCATGAAACATGAGAGTGGAATCAATCTTCTCATATAACTAGGCAAATAAGAGCATTTCCCAAAAATCAAACTGTTCCTTTGAATACATATCTGAATCAAGCATAAGGTACTTGATACTAATAATGTAATAATGTCCTTGTACATGTATTTCTATCTGTATTAAGGTGAGTGTATTTTGTTGATTTGTCTTTTTTAATGTAGACGAATGGGCTTCTTCAGCAGAGCAGTCAGAATGAGCTTCAGCTGACGACTGAAACACAGGACTACCAAGATGACAGTGAGGACAACAGCAAGAGAACCTACAGGTTTAATTATAGCTTATTTGTGTGTGTGTGTGTGTGTGTGTGTGTGTGTGTGTGTCCATTGTCCATGTCTATATGTGTGGCTTCAGAAAGTGCTCCCACCTCCTCTACTTTTAAATTCCAACCCTCTGTAAAAGCACCAGTAGTGGTAATTACAGTGTTCTCGGCTGTCCTCTGCTATTTTTTGAACACCTACATTTCTCTGAGGTCATTTCTGCCTTTCTTTCTTACACATCCTTACAAAAGCTGTCACAATAGATGGAGGACGTTAGTGAACCTTGACCCTTAAGTCTCTTAGCCAGTTTTCAGTGGTGAAGTCCAACATTTGTCTGGACTGTTCACGGGCATCCAGTGCCTTTCCCTCACTGCTCCTGCTGTCTTGTCTGAGTGATACTTGTACCGAAAAGTGAATCTTTGCCAGGCTCGACGTTGTTTGCGCTCTGTTCATTGTCCCCTCAGTTCTGTCCAGTCATCATGCTGCCATAGCCACGTTTCAAAGGAGGTTGGCACGAACCATGCCATGGAAATTACCTTCCAGTGGGACCAAAGACTTCAATTTTTGTCATATCAAACCAGAAAATTCTTTTCACTGCTCTCAGAGTACTTTAAGAGCAGTTTGGCAAACTCCAGGTGACTCAGGAGTGGCTTCTGTCTATTCATTTCACCATTTAGGCCTGATTGCACTGCAGCACTCAGGCCCAATGAGCCTTGGTGCTGCAGCCATCGTTTTCAGTCCGACAGATTCTCTGTCTCTGGACATGAACTTCTGCTAGTCTCGTCTTTGTCTTTTCTCTTGGTATCTCAAAGACTAGTAAGAGTTACTTGGTGGTCATTGGTCAAGATGAATTGGAGTGTCATAGCAGATCTAAAGAGGATCTAGATAATGAGACTTGGACTGGTATGCACAAGTGCTTCAAGTACATTTTTACTGGTGTTAGTTGACCCTTAGAAATTCTCTTCTCAGAGATGCACTACAGGACTGAGTCATTTTCTTTTTGTTTGTCGGTTTGCTGACTTTCTGTAATTGCAGTGTTGTTGCATTGTGTTTTTGTGCTCTATAATATACAAACAAATCTTTTTTCAGGGCTCAAAGCAGATTAATGATAGGCACCATCATAAACACTAAGCCTAGGGAAATAGAAGGCATTGTTTACAGCATTTACAATGACTGCCTTTAATAACTTTACCTGCCTTTGTTATCAGCATCGTTCATTCCAAATGTTCCCCCAGATAAAGAAAAACCATTTAGAGAAATGCCCCAGAGATACATTCGTGTTTGCCCTCATATCTGAGGCATCTCCTCAATGGGGTCTAATCACTTCTGCATTTATATATCAGACATACCAAAACTTTTTAAAATACAGCACTCTTTGGTAAAAGGTAGAAACATGACAAAGAGAGAAACTGAGTTATATCCATGGTTTTAAAAATTCCATTTGATTTATTCAAGGGATTTGAATAGAATGAAATAGAGAGGGAGGGGACGTTGGAGAGGAACAGCAAAAAATATGTTTTTCATTCTTGCACATGTAATGTTTTCATCCCTGACATCAGTTGGCTGCTACCCTGACCTTTTCAGTGACAGTTCACTGGGAGCAGGAAGGAAACACATGTACAGAGACAGACACATTCAGAAAAGAGTGTATTAAAACCCTGATTCCAAAAAAGTAATGACACTTTGGAAGACATAAATAAAAACAGAATGCGTTCCCGAAGTGTTTACCTAAAAGAGTTTTTCAAAGTGTTCCTGAGCCCATGTAGTAATCTCCTTTATACAATCATGTATTTGACAAAGTGGTGAACCTCTCTCCATCCTCACTTGTGAATGACTGAGTCTTTCCAGGATGAACCTTTCATACCCAATCATGATACTATCACCTGTTACCAATGAACCTGTTTACCTGTGGACTGATCCAAACAGGTGTTTTTGGATCAGTCCACAACTTTCACAGTCTTTTGTTGCTCCTGTCCCAACTTGTTTGAAACGTATTGCTGACAACGTATTGCTGACATCAAGCAGATATTTACAAAAATCAGTGAAGTTGATGAGGCCATACATTAAATATATAATACATCAATTGAGCGTATGTCTACTAGGATTAGCAAATTTTACACAGCGTCTCAACTTTCTTGGACGGAGGTGAAACTACGACAATGAGACAGTGCTGAATCAGACACTTAAACCAAAGCTAGTCATTTTTCATTTACTTTTTTACTCGATACAAAAATTGCATCTATACTCCCCAACTTTCTTTGACAGGGTTATAACTCAAGGTGTATTCAGTATTTCAGAACATTGTACAGCATAATTAACAGTTGCTTACACCTGCCCATGTAACTGAAAGCAAACAAAACCTTTATTTCATCTGCCAGCTGCTTCAGGGAGTGTGGACACTTGGTTGTCAGCTAAAGGCTTATCATTTTGGCCGAATGGTGCTCAGGAAGTGACATAATGTACAATCACTTTTTGGTGTTTATGATGAATCCTGGTAGAGAAGGAAATGAAGTAAAACACATCTCTGACATTTGATAAACACATAAGGTAGAAATTGTGCACAAAATGCCGCCTCATCACAAGTAATGCCCGATGTGTTATGTGACTATACAGAACCTGTTTGGGTCTGTCAGTTTATCATTGGCATCTCCTGAGTGGTACTGTAAACAACAGCAGCAATTATGAGCCTTTTTTTGCTTTTCAGGTGCAATTGGTGTAATAAGGGTTTCAAGAAGTCAAGCCATCTGAAGCAGCACGTGCGCTCCCACACTGGGGAGAAACCATACAGATGTCATCTCTGTGGACGGGCCTTTGTATCAGCTGGAGTGCTGAAATCCCACCTCAACACACATACAGGTGAGCTGACTTCACCACCGGTACTGAGAAATCACCAAAGGTCTTCCTAAGTTAATTATCTTTGACACTATAAAATACAGTATATCACATTCCATTGTATTTAGATTGGAATATTTAAAGGATTAAATTAGGAAAAATTGCATGACTGTTTATTCAGAAGCCCGGCTGTGCATTTCATTCACATCATGATTACAAATGAAAGATGAAAGAAATGTAAGATATGTGGACCCGTAGTTATATATTATCCATAACAGAAAATATATTCAAATCAAGATTTTACAAAATATCTGCATGTCTTAAAAACAGAAGATGAGAAGTCTTTGTTTTGCAGATTACAGGATTGGAACAAAATGTAATTTAAAATATGTACTTAAGAAATTTAAGGAAGATACAGATAATTCATGAACATTAATATTTCTGTTTCAAGGGCTTTTGGTTATCCAGTTTTATGATTTGGGTTTTAAAGTTGTTTTTGAACTTTCTCTCGCAAAACTTCCTCTTTTAACTATAACTTAATAATGTGAGATCCTGCCTCTCATGTCAGGAGTGAAGCCCTTCAAGTGTAATGTTTGCGATGCCTCGTTCACTACCAATGGCAGCCTGAACCGCCACATGATTATCCACATCAAGTCTTTCAAATGCTCCATGTGTGACGAGAGCTTCAGGACCAGCCTGCTGTGTAAAAAGCATATGAAGAAGGAGCATGCTGTGGAGGATCAAAGTAAGGACGCCTAGATAACATTTGGATGTTTCATTACAAATCTAAGAATATGAAAATGATTTGAGTAAGGGGAAAGGGAACTGCTAACATACACTCTATCAGCATGCAGCAAATTGATTTTTGCTTTTTTTGAAGTAATTGACAGAAGCTTTGAAGTTGTTTCTACACTACTATTTAGGAAATCTGGGGTTTCAAGTCATTTTCAAGCAGATTTCCTGCTGTTGGGACAAGTGTATATTTTATTCAAGTTGAAAATGTTTCATTTCATGCACGTCTTCGTCTCAGTGTGAACCGCCTAGCATAAAGTGTAACCGAAAGACACAGCGATAATAGCCCCCAATTCTCACAGTTATAGGTCTGGATAGTCAAGATGTGGATGAAGAGGAGGAAGAAGAGGAAGAGGAAGGGGAGCAAAAGACATCAAAGAGGAGGGGCTTGGAAATCATCACTTTCACTGAGGAGCAGGCGGCCGAGCTGGCGAAGGACCCAGGTGAGGAGGCCTCGGTGTCGGAGCGGATCCTCGCCCAGTCAGCGGCCGAGAGGGATCGGATCAGCGAGATCAAAGACAAGGCCGTGGAGCTGGAAACAGAACCCAAGTTTGCCAACTGCTGCAGTTTCTGCCCCAAGAGCTTCAAGAAGCCCAGTGACCTCGTCAGGTGAATATCATGTTCTGTTCTATAGTCTGTTACTAAAAACATCATCTTGACCATGGTCTTTGTTAGGCAAAGTTTGAATACAATGAATATGCTCCATATGCTTACTTTAAATTGGCTTAAAGAGAAATTCCCATCCTTAATGCAGTCCTGTTGATTAAGCGTGTGTGATTTCTATAGACGTAGTAGGCAACAACAGAAGGCTTGTAAGTAGATTCCATTGCAGGTAGCTACATTAACCAATCCAGCGGGCTACCTTCACCTTCTTATGGGCTCCAAAACAAATGTTTAAAATAATGTAAAACTTGAATGTATTTGGAAAGCTTTAAGCGGCTCGTGCTGCTTGTCTGTCTGTAATGGAGGAGCTGAATGCAAAGTTAGAGTGGCCAATTGTCAGAACTGCCGCAATTATGAGAAAAAAAAACTGAACATGTACATTACTCTATGGTAGAGGCGTCATAAAGACTGAGTTTCAAGAGAGATTGAAGCATCTTTTTCTGCCATATGAGCTTTTTTCACCCTACCAATATAACGGTAGGGTAGAGCGGTCAAATACTATTATCCCTCTTAACTGTACACAGTATAATCTTTTTCTCTCTGCTCAAGCTCACTCTTATTTGCATTAACTGAATTTCTTTTCATCCAAGGTAAATTGCATTTTAATACTACCCAAAAATAAAACATGCTAATAGCAAATCAAGGGTTAGTAGGTCACCACATGCAATTTACAGAGACAATTAAGTGCCAGACTTCCTAATTAAAGATGAAAAGCGTATAAATGATGGTAAAAGTCGGTACAAAGTGCACAAGGTCGCATTTCCCAATAACCTGCTAATAGCATTCAGAATATAGCTTTGAAAGAGTGTGAAAACAGTTTAAATTAATTTATTGCTACAAATAAATGCATGTTTTAAATCTCTTTATAATAAGTTAGTATTAAAAAGTTTTTATATTTAGAGTCAGGGTGCAATTTCTTGCAAGCTCAGTAACAACAGCATTGGGAACAAAAGGCATGAGATGGAATAGTGCTCATGGCTAATGACCAGTAAATACTGCAAAGCCTATGTGTTGTGTTGTTTGTTTCCATTATTTCACACTTACAAACCTAAGTTTTACTCATTTGCTGTCTTTTTTCCTCCTCAAATCTCTCTCTTCCCTCGTCTAGGCACATTCGGATCCATACAGGAGAAAGACCTTACAAGTGTGATGAATGTGGGAAGAGCTTTACAGTGAAGTCTACCCTGGACTGCCATGTGAAGACACACACAGGTTGGTTAGAGTTTTATCACTAGAATTTGACCCTTAAAGTCGAGGTTGAAGTTGTTTTTTCTTTCTTGCAAGTTTCCTACTGGTTGTGGAATTTCTGGAACATTGTGGTATTTTGAGAAGTGTATTAGGAACAGGACAGAAGATCTGACCCAGGATCTGCCAAAATTTAGTCAGCATGATGCGATCTTACGTTTGGATTACTTAAAGGAATAGTTTGATGTTTTGGAACATATGTTTATTTGTTTTGCAGAGAGTAAGAATAGAGGATCGATACCACTCTCATGTCTGTCCAGTAAATATAAAGCTACCGCCAACAGCCATTTAGCTTAGCTTAGCATAAAGACAGGGGAAAACATCTAGCCTGGTTCTGACCAAAGGGAACGAAATCCGTCTACTAACACCTCTACAGCTCCCTAATTAACATGCAATGTCTTTTTATGTTGTTTAATTCATATAGAAAAAAATGTAATAACAGCATTTTGTGGTTTTATGAGGGACATTTATCAGACTCCAGGAAGTTGCAGAGCAAGTCCTGTCACATATAAAATCACATCTTATGTTCAGATTAAATAAACAAGATATTGAATGTCAATAAGTGAGCTTTACAGGTGCTGGTAGGTATTCTTCTTTTAGCTGTTTCAGTGTTTCCAGCGTTTAGGTTAACTGGCCCCTGGTGTTGGCTTCATGTTTAAACTGTTTCTTCAACAGGAATTTGAGAGAATGTGTTTTACAACTTTAAGGCATTTTTGTAATGGTTCCCAGCCCCACTGTGTTGAAACCTTGTTAACTAGCATTGAGGAAGAAAAAGTGAAGTTAAATAAAAGCTAGAAGCTTCCTTTCCTTGTGGGAGAGTCTTTAGAGCTGTCCTTGTCATTTCTAAGCTGTTTGACATTTGCCACAGTCAGGATAGTCCCATCATAGATATTGTGTCTGTCATTCTAAAAGGAGCCATAAGTCACGTTTAGCTGACTGCACCTAACAGTCTCCTTATGTTTGCAGGTCAGAAACTGTTCAGTTGCCACATGTGCAACACCTCCTTCTCCACTAAGGGCAGCTTAAAGGTGCACATGCGCCTCCACACAGGCTCCAAGCCCTTCAAATGTCCCTTCTGTGAGCTCCGCTTCAGAACTTCAGGCCACCGCAAAACCCACATCCAGTGCCACTTCCGGCCAAGCAGCGACAGAAACAAATCCAAGAGGTCTGCCTCGTCCAGCGGTCAGAGCAGCCAGGGTCAAGACCCAGGGACTGGGCAGGCTGTGGCGCAAGGCCAGGGGCAGCAGCAGCCGGCAGCTTCAGAGGCCCTTCAACCTGTGGGTCTGCTACAAACGCCCAACTCTGACCCCAACATTTACCTCCCAGCCAACCAAGTCCTGACAGGGCAGTTCGACCAGAATCTGCTGCAACCAGGACTGGTGGGACAGGCCATCCTGCCTGCCTCCATGTCAGGTAGGGATTGTGGATGGGTCAACACACTTATACACAGAGAAGAAATAGCTTGGAATTTATGATACAGAACACCTAAAGATAAGAAAAATGACATATTTTGCTTTGACTAGTGTAGAGCAGTGTAGCGAGAAGATGATCAGGCATCTGTTATATTTTACCGTGGTCAGGAGGCATCATTTTGAGAGGGAGTAAAATGACCCGAGAGAGTAAAACAGAGGCTCTAAATTTTATTATCCCAAGGTGTCACTGTGTGATATCATGTATCACCCATCAACAACACATTTTATTGACATCACTCTGATTGTAATGTCAGGCTCATGATTAATGCACATGAAGTTCCCGTGTGTAGCTGAAATGCTGCAGGGATCATCATTTCCAGTTTCGGTCAGTCTGTGATGAGCTGGCAGCGTCAGCGCTGTTGCTCAGGACGAGATGAATTTCATCACAATGACTGATGAGGCCCGTGCTGGGAGGAGGAAGGTGCTTTATCACCTTGTTTACTCCCTTTCTCTCCACTCACAGGATACTGTTTGATAGTTTTCAACACAAATCTGTTTTTACATGGTACCAAAAATCTCTGAACCTCCAAACATTCATTTATCATGTTTGCACACAAGCTGCACTTTGTAGGCAGATAAAACATGCAGTTGTTAAAGAAGGATTATCTCCTCCTCCTGTAACACCTCAACAGCTGAGCTTTGAAGGTTTTGCTATGTGTGCCTTGTGAGTGTTGATTCTTGAATAGTATAAAATTGGTAAAGGAAACGATGCTAAGCCTTGACATGACAAGAGGATTTTCAGAATTCTATTCCTAATTATATTCCTCACAAATTGAAATAATAGTGCGGTTTCTAATTTGAAACAAACATTTTTTTTTCCTAGATTGGTTTTATGGTCCAATTTAAATGCTTATTAAGCAGCTGTGACTTGGAATGCACAAACTTTCTCCCAACACTGCAATTTGTTTCAGTTATATATGTTGACTAAAACCTGGCTACCGTCTGCTGCCATGAAATTACTTTCCCCATATGGCTCCTGGAGCATGACAGTCGGGGAGGTGGCCACAAAATGTTTTCCAGTCATTGCTTTCTTTTACACATTCAGTCACTCTGCAGATTTTTCTGCATTTTTGAGAGATGTCCATAGTGCACTGCAAGCAAACCTCTGCCAGAAACCTATCTCCTGTCATCATTTGGGAAAAGATTCACTGCCAGATTTCCTTTGTTGTCACTCAGTCTTTTGATGGTATTTATTCATGAGATATTCAGTACCCTTACTTCAGGGGGTTTCTTTCAGTGCATTTGGTAAGTCAGACGAGTAGCGCTGCGTATAATGGACTGTATGTCATGCCTTCACATCTGACCTTTGACATGAGATGTTAAAAGATGTATCTGCCTCCAGCGTCACCCTTGTCTGGTACCATGAAGGTACCTCTGATTTAGGTACAACCCTTATTTCAATAAAGTTGGGATGCGGTGTAAAACACAAATAAAACAGAATGTGATAATTATCTAATCCTTTTTGACATATACTCAACTGAAAACAATACAAAGACAATATAGTTAACGTTTGACCTCATCAACTTCATTGGTTTTTGTAAATATCTGCTTATTCTGAATTTGATGGCAGCAACATGTTTCAAACAAGTCGGGACAGGAGCAACAAAAGACTGTGAAAGTTGTGGACTGATCCAAAAACACCTGTTTGGATCATTCCACAGGTAAACAGGTTCATTGGTAACAGGTGATAGTATCATGATTGGGTATGAAAGGTTCATCCTGGAAAGACTCAGTCGATCACAAGTGAGGATGGAGAGAGGTTCAACACTTTGTCAGACACAGGATTGTAGAAAGGAGATTACTACATGGGCTCAGGAGTGCTTGCATGCTGTCAGTAAACACAGTTTGTATGCAAATGATTGCATTCTGTTGTTATTTATGTTTTACACAGCGTCCCAACTTTTTTGAAATCGGGTTGTATTTATTTATTTTCAGAGCCCTGTTAATAAATCTTAAGTGCTTAGGGTCAATCAGTTTTTGGCATGAGGTGGTTGAACTGAACAGCAGGTTATTTAAGTGTAAATACATGTTGACACTGGAAAAACTACTTTCTGTCCCTCTGTTGCCTGGAAGATTCATTAGTCTAACATTAGCACAAAATTAGTTGTATATTAATATATGTTTGTGTGTGTGTGCTGCAGCTGCAGGAGACCTGACAGTGTCTCTCCCAGATGGCCTGACCACTCTGGATGGCATCCATCTGCAGCTGACGTCTGCCAACCTGGTGTGCCCCAACGTCCAGATCTCTGGGATCGACACCAGCAACATCAACAATATCACACTACAGGTTAGACACACCTCCCGCTGAATAATCATGTTATTGTCTGTGTGTGTTGTCAGCTTACCTTTTCTACTTGTCAGTTCTTAGTAAAGGATGTTGCCTAGTTGCTCATGCCCCTGAGCCTATTTTTCATTGAGTGGATTTAAATAATTTCAACTCATCATTTGGAGGAGCAGTTAGGAAGCAGTGATCTCTTTTTTCATGGCTTTATTAAATGACCCAACTTGCATGACCTTAACATGAGGGTTGAAAGATCACCAAGAAAACTACTAACATAAACGTAGCATTAATATGTCAAAAATCTGAACTGCTATACTTTGATGCAGTGCTGCTTATGAGCTCATGAACCAAGAGACGCATACTAAATGCATACGTGTTTCATGGCATTATATTAGCAATCTTACCATTATATTAGCATTATATAGCAACATTTAGCAACAAACATTTTAGCCTAGCCCACCTCTTTTTTATAACCCAACATTTCCAAAATAGGTGCACTTTGTTGACAAAAAATGATCTGTTTAATTTTCCATTAAATTGTTTATTTGTTTAAATTTGTAAAGACAGGATTTATAAAGTTGACACGGTTTGAGTACATTAATATTCTGTGAATACATCTTGCCAGATGATTATTGCAATGGGCTTTTAAGTCATCAAATATCTGTTTGCAGTTGTTTGCTTTCATTTGAAGTACTAAACCCTTTCAAATGCAGCCCTTCAATCGTGAGGCATTACGTTTAGTCTATTCTTCATTTTCATCATTTAATTGAACAGAAGACAACTGAACACCTGGAGTGTTTATCGCTCGGTCCAAACTGTGTCACGCATATTAGTTTGAGTAAAGTGGCTGTTGGATTTGTTGTTGTATCATCAGCTTTATTTTTTGTTAGTAGAGTAGTTCTTAATGAAGGGCATTTTATATGTACATTTCATGTACCCAACTATAAGTACAAAAACCACCCTGTCAGCATTTTCTTATAATGATGCAGGGCATCTTGCAGCCTTCACCCTACAGTGGCAGACTGTATGTTTTTTGTCATAATGCCACTATCTGCACTAAACCAAATGAGCAGCCTGATGGAAAAGAAATTGCACAAACCCGCAAGAGCAGCAGTAGAAGATTCAACTGAGCTGCCCTATGGAGAGCTCATTGTGACTTTTGTTCAGTCAGCTGTAAAAGTAATACATGAAAATTTTATTCTTATTTTATGATTGGCCTCCACAGTGGTACATTGTATGCATGACTTTTTCTGAGCTACTGCAACAAAAAAGAATAAACACACACAGCTATACCTTTTATCATATAGATCACCAATAATGTATTGATTACTGTTCCTTTGATACATTAATATAAGGATCTGTATGTTTTTACTCTGCTACCATGTATAACTCACAAATAATACAAGTAATTAATGCCAATTTTCTATATATTGTATAAGGAGGTTCAGAGAAAGTATGTAGGCCTCATACATACATTTGCACAGGTGTCACTCTATCCTCCTCCACATCACCCTTCCTCTTTCATCTGATGTAGTACTTTCTCTTCCAGTTTGACCCTGCCCTCCTCCAGCAGACTTTACAGCAAGGTGGCCTCCTCTCTCAACCCCTGAGTGTTGACACAGGCCTGGTCTCCCACTCCGGCAGCCAGCTCATGTCCACCACTGACCCCTCGGTCTCCGCCAACGTTGTCATCCACCCACTGACCAGCCTGGCCCTGCAGCCTTCCGCCATCACACCTGCTCAGGTCACAATGGCCGGCCTTTCTGAGCAGGATGCCACAGGTAATGTGTGAGGGCCCTAGCTGAGAAAAGGACAAACCAGACACACTCTGTTATGAGCTGGATAACTGATCTGTGTTTTCCTGTGGATTCTGCAGGTTCTCAGGACCTCAGCCATGTCATGGGCAGCTCTGGGCTGATAGCTGGAGGCACCAGCGGCCAGGAGATTACATTAACCATCAACAACCCCAGCCTGACTCAAGCCCTTGCCTCAGCATCTTGTTCCAGCTCTGCAGCAGGAAACCCTCAGGAGATAACTCTCACCATATCAGGTATGTACCACTTCATAAGTCCAGCAAAACACATACAAATACATAGCTACATTCTGTATACACTGACCTTGACTTTTAGCAGATTGTAAATAAAAATAACAGATGAAACAAAAATTCCCTCAAGGATCTGTAACACATTTATTGATTTCTTCGCAAACGTGTTTACAGGCGGAGAAAAAAAACAGACACAATAATAACTCTCAGCCTTTTTTTTTCACTCCAAAGCTGCTTCAACAAAACAAGATTAAAAGCCTCAGTGTGTTAGAGGTTATGAGTGATACACAAACCATTATTATAACATAAATCATCTCCAACTCAAAGCCCCCATCCCCCAGCTGCTCTTATGTCAGCTGGTGCCTGTACAGCCAAGTTGTCACTTTTTCTGAGCCCCCTTGAGTCAAGATAGATCATTCCCTGCCGACATTAATGGAACAGTCACAGTAGTTCCTCTGGGCACAACTTGGACTTTATTTCATTCAGCATTCTGATGGATTTACTGGTTTATGATTCAAATCCTTTAGACTAAGGCATTATCATATTATTGTTACAGAAAGTATTTTTTTCTTTCCCTTGAAGCTGCTGGAAATTAAGTGGTGGTAGATCACAGTTCATGGGTTCCAAGCAAAATGTCTCCAGTCCTTTTTAGTCTCTGTGTTTATTTTACCACCCCTGGGAGATGTACAGAACAACGCTTTTCTTCTTCAAATAGGTCAAAGTATTCTACATCTTATCTGAGCCTAATAGAAGAAAAAACAAAAATGTTAATGAATGTGAGAAATCTAGCTATTTTGGATTCTTGGATCCTGGAATAAACATTGCTTTTCTCCATACTTCTACAGATCAGGATCTGCTCACCCAGCACAGCAACCCCAATGGTGCTGACATGAACGCTAGCATCAGGCTTTCATCACCACTCAGTAGCCAGCCCACAAGCGCAACCCTGACTATCACCAATGACCACCTCCTACCTCAGAGCCCCGCCAACACTGGAATGGCAGGTGAGGGCTGAAAAGTTACACGGAATATTCAAATCATGTCCAGTGTCTGAAGCAGCTATGATGTCTTACAGAGGTGCTCTTGAGTAAGACAGTGAAAAGTCACTTTGTAATCTTTTTTTTTTTTTTAATGAAAATTGAGTCAAACATTGCTCACTTTGATGTGGTTAGCTTGAAGTGATTAGAAAGATCCAAACTGGCAGGACAAATATTACTTACACAGTTTGGCAAAAAGAAGGTTACAAGAGGTGCGGGAGCCAGTATGGATCCAGGTTAACAACAGCACCCCACAAGTTGGAAAATGATACACCTTTTCATCAAAACCTCTAGAAAAAATGTTACTGTATGCTTTTGACATTAAGCAAATACAACTCGCTCCCTGCTTCTACCTTCTACCTGTCACAAAATGACTTTGAAAGAAATTCATGGTAACATAGAGACTACGTCTTCTCTTTCAGTCAACTTTGTTTGACACACCTTCACTCCTGTGTTTTGTAAATGCACCAAAACACCATCTTTGACCTGCACCGTTAGTGCAGGCCAATCGTTAGTGACCCTGCTCCACTCACTCATAACACCACTCGGCTTGGGGCCACCACTTTAAGCCAATTGTATGGCAACAAAGTGGGAGATACCCAGCTGGCTATTGGAAAAATATCTTCACAGTAACACACTTTGAAATTGAACGGATTTAATTGGCACCCATTTGATAGAATGACCACACACACTAAGTGGGAGGTCCTTGTCTGTACTGCTCTAAGCCAGTGTAATCAGGGTTAGGGTTAGGGTTTGTACTCCCAACGTATAAAGAATGAGACATAGGCCGGCTCGCACCTCTTGTTGGCTTCAACAAAAAAACACGAGATCACATTGGCAGAAGGACTGAGCTCTCTCTCTATAAATGTTACTGAACACAAAGCCTTTCATGTCCCATGTGAAGGTGGAGAGTGAGAGCAGTAATTTATGGCCACCTAAATTACAAAAGGATACATGACAGGTCAGTGAGTGTATGTAGTTCACTCGCATGTTTAGCCCAGCACAAGGGGGAGCATGAATGCACCACATGTGAGAAATTTAGCTCCAATTCCTTTGACAGTTCAAAAGGTGCTTCCCCCGCCTCCTGCACCCGTGATAGATCCCAGGATAAAACATTGATCGAGGGGCTCCAACAGTCTCTCGATCAATGCCCTTTTCATGAAATGCCATGCTAAGGTGTGTGCCCCCACTATGGAGTCATCAAAGTGTGTGTGAAGCTGAAATAGCTGCCAAATAAACTTCAGCGGTTGAATAAGGCTTGCCCTGATTGACACAGAAATTTAAAAATGCAATGGAAAACACGATAAAAAAAGCAATACTGTATGGTGATCCAGTGAAGTCTAAATGGACTACTTAGTAATCCCTGTCCTGCTTACAAACATGTAAAATGGTGGCAGATTTACTGAAATTTTCATCATATCTTAAAAACCGGGTCTTCTGTTTAACACAGTAAAGTAACAAAGGTTTTCTACTGAACCCTGTTATAGAGTCTTAAATATATATGTTCTGGCTAAATGCATGATATAAATGCTAAAAGGCAGAGGGTAAAGCTTCATGTCCCAGCAAAAAGTCAACGTTTGCAGCAGACAAACAAACTGTTTTATCTATTCCTCATAATCTTGCTGTTATATTTTTGCCTTCAGAAATACTTTACAATAAGACTGTACACAGTGTACTGAGAAACAGACCACACTATGGACAAAACTGAGCCAGACACATTTGAAATATCAGTTTTAGCTTAAGAACATCATCTCATAAAAGAGATTATCAAATCTCTTGTGGGCCTAGAAACTTAGAAATGACACACTATGACCTTCATGCCCTTGGTTTTAATCTGACCTGGGATCTGTGTTGCCTGTCGTCCATCTTTCTGTCCTCTTTTGCTTCTATCTTTTCATACTATAAATCAATCTTTAATAAAGTGCAAATGGATGTATACTGTGTGTGTATACTGTATGTGCATCTATCAAGAGGATGTACTAGGATGTGTATTTGAGTTCCAAACTCTATAAGTGAATTATTGTCAGCAACTGTGTCGACCAGTCCGTGATAAGAAAGTAAAGGGCTTGTGTGCTGCAAAGTGAGCAAATATAATTTGTTTTGTTGCTTAATCAATTTCCCAGTCTCATATCTCTCTATTCATTACCTTCCTCTCTCAACTCAAGTGGAAAACATTCCCACTGCTTCACAGAGACACCAGGAGCATGTCTGCTTTTATTTATTAGACTGAAGCATTCCCGTCACTCTCTATGTAAATACGGTTCAACCTGCACTTTGACTGATAAACTCTATGACCCCCATATCGGTCTTTTTTATTAAGATAAGATAAGATATTCCTTTAATCGTCTCCCTCAGTGGGGAAATTCACAAAGGAAAAAGCTCAATGGTGAGCGAGAGCTGCAGGCTGCCACTAGAGCGGCGCCATCTTACAAGATGTTTGATGAAATCAAATATATAGCAGCATCAGAAAATGTTCATTTGGCATTGGCAGTAACTTATTACAACTCCAATATGACTGTAATATCAGTGAGATGAACTGAATTACATGCTACATACTTTTCTGTGAATCCCTCATGCATAGGTAGGCTATATTAATTTCTACTGAATATTAAAACGACTGTATAAAGAGGTAAGTAAGCCCTTGCATTGTCTTAAAGGTGTCCAAAACCATTACACTCATTATTCATGGCCTGTATTCCAGTTGAGGCAAAGAACGAATGGTCCCTATTCAAGTATAGCTTGTATATTTTCTACTAGATTTGCCACAAAAAGAGTACAACTCTTGTCTGTTGTTGAAAAAAGTGTCATAAACCAGTTGAGGAATAGGATGTTAAAAACTCCCTCTAACATTCTAACCTGCGGTTTCTCACCTGTCAGTCTCCAGCCTGCCACCGAGCACCACCCTGTCACATACTGCTGCCTCCCAGAGCCTAGTGATGTCACCAGGAGGCGTGGCCACTGATAGCAGCGTTACACTGACGCTGGCAGATGCTCAGGGTATGCTGGACGGTGTCACTCTAAACCTCAATGCACAGGTAAATAAAACACAACAATGCATACAGACGCACATTTAGATTGGCAAAATGTACTCACACAGTTCAGAGGCCATCTGTTTGAATTATTTTGTCTTGGCTTCAAATGTATTTCTGAAGATTGTCTGACTCTAAAACATAAATATTCAAAAATGAGCGATTTTATTAAATGTGATAATCAAACTTGCCATCCTGTAGTTTGTCGGCTGCCTGACCAGAGTATCTTTGGATGTTTAGGGTCAGACATTTCCTGCAGTGCTGAATGACTCAGGTCTATCAGGGCAGCCAGCCAACTCAGGACAGCAGGTCATACTGGTCAGCCACCATTCCCAGTCCACAAACGGAGCATCTGACAACGGATACAATGTGAGTCTTGTATGTGTAGTGTGCTGTTTAAGATATACAGATGAGGAAGTGTCAAACAAATGTGTAAATCAGTTATACTTTGATGAATTCAGCACACGTTTAAGATGCAAATACAATAATGCGCTGTGATGAATTACCTGTCTCAAGAAATAAGTGTCTACCAGTTGATTTTTCTACTAACATGAACATAAATCAGAGGCTGCCTGGATGATCTAAAAAACACATTCATCAACCTCAAAAACTTAGGATTTTTATGGAAATATGCGCCATGAGGTGTCAGAACACTTTACACTGTTTTGAGTCCAGACCTGCCTCATCATGTACTGCACGCATGATTAGCCCAAAAATTACAAAACAGTATTAGACTTGACATTTTTTTTAACAATGCTTGTGGAGCCGTGAGCTTTTGTGAATAATTGTTCCTCACTAATCTTTCTGTATGATGCAGATTACTGACGATGGCCATAAAGGTGGGAAGGATGGCCAGACGGAGGCTGATACTCGGAATCAGTGCTACTACTGTAATCAGGTGTGCCAGAACGCCAACACACTACGACGACACTGTAGACAAGCTCACGGCAAGGACCGCTGTCACGTCTGCAGTGTCTGTAACAAGGCCTTTAAGCGAGCAACACACTTGAAGGTAAGACCCAGTGGAAAAACGGGTTTAAATTCAAGCTGCTGGTGACTTATATTTCATGCTGATATACATCCAGCTGGTGCTTCCTCTCTATAAACATTGGCCCCTTATTTAATGAAGAATTCAACATTGTACTTGTGAATGAATAAATGTCGCCAGTTTTTATGAAACTAATAAATCAACTCTCACTATCTCGAGTCGTATTTTTAGTAATCAATGCTTCTACCTTAGACAGTGAAGAAAGGCATACCATTTACAAAGTATGTCTCACTATTTGAATTAGACTCTTACAAACCACTGTTGTCACTCTTGACAGCAAAACACTTAAACCAAGAGGTGTTTTGCAGCCAGCTTAGAGAGAGGAATGTGCGCTTCTCTTTTGTGACGATCTTCTTCATGTGGTTGAGACTCTCGAGCATGTAAATGCCAGAGTTCTCAGATCAGGAGGAAGGACGAGACAGAGGATGTGGCTTTATACACAATCTCTTTCCCCACAATATGGCACATTTCTAACAAAGGTTATTGTGCCATAGGCTTTCACTTTGTCTTCCATAAGAGTATTGACAGTGAGATTAGGTGGGTGTCACAGTGAGAGTGACCGAGCTTCATCCTCTCCAGGTCCTCGGGGAGCTCATTAGTCTGCACAGAGAGCTCAGGTGTTGATTTTAGATTTTTGTTAAATAGGCCCAGTGGTGAGAAAGATAAATTGGTAGCGCTGTTATTTTTCCACTTCTTTGCCTGTGGATGAAAATTTATTCATTTAACTATAGCTAGGAAACCAAAAATCTGGCTTTAGAATTTGGGGATGCAGGAAAAAAATGATAAAGTTTTAGAGTTAATTGCATGCTGCATGACAGGCAGCGACAGATGGGTTCGAGAATATCAACTGACTCTAACAGGAAGGGTAACTGAGAATTTTTTTTGGTCAAATGACAAAAAATGAAGGGGATTTTACTGAATCGACCCACTGTGATGAATCACATCATCTCTAGCTTTGACTCACTTTCACAATTACCTGGTGACTTAAAATGGCCATCTAGCTTTTAATGTCCACAACACACGCACGTTAAAGGTGTAAGATGTGAAACTTTTTAAATTCTAGTTAAAAAAAATTTGAGGGAATAGTTCGACATTTTTACAAATATGTGAGCATGGTGAGTGAAGCATGGAATTACTGGGCAGTGTGACCTGTTTTTCAATTTTGGTTGTGTGTTTGAGTGTTTTTTTTCTCCAAACTTGCTCAGGGCATTTTTGTTAAACACTGCCTCCACAATGACCACAAACACCCTCAAGACTTTCTTATCTCCCTATGTGCTTGATGCAGTTACAGCAATAAGTGTTGTTGCCTTTTGCCCAATCAGAAATCTTATTATGCTCTTCTTTCCATTCACTTTCCTGTGTGCCCATCTGCTTTGTGTCGCCCAGTAATTGTCTTGAACAAAGTTCGGTGCCGCAGGTTCAGTAATATCATCGGTATTCACTGCTCTTTCCGTCCTTTGTGGATTTCATAATTCTGAAGCAACACCGTGAACCAAGATTCTTATTATGTTTATCAATCTTTACTGAATTATTATCACAGTAAAAAGGCCCAGATTGTTCACTGTAACGCCTTTGGGGAATTGAAGTGCACGAATATTAATGGGTTTAGACGTTGCCTTCATTTAAATGTTGTACATTTGAAACGCCAAGCCAGTGCCAGTTGGCTGCTTAAATTTAATATTTTGTATAATTCAGATTTCAAGACACTCCTCAATTTTTCCAAGACTGTTTTTGTAACCTGTGTTGTTCTTCATTACACAAAGAAACGGTACCGTAGTGCTAAAGCTAAGCTGATACATTGTCTCATATTAGCTTATATCTGCTTATGTGTTGGCTGGTGAGTAGAAATTGCAGTGCAAAAGAAATTGCAGTATAAAAATGTGACACGGTTACAAATATTTTTCACTTTTGAGCATCGACAAATTCATTTTTATAATATTTCATATTTATTAATATTTAATGTCCTGCTCAGTACACACAAATCTTAAACATCTTTAATAAACAAATTTAAGTGACTCTTGTCAGAAATGTTTTGTTTGGGATCTTAAACACATATCCCAGGTCCCAGCCTCATATTTTAGGCTGGCAGGCAATTTCAATTTTCAATTTTTAAAATTTCAATAGTCACAGATTATTTTTCTGTTGACTCACTAATCATTTCATCAAATAATGGTTTCATGTTTAAATGCACAGTACCAGAGTGAGTGTTTAGCAGTTTTACTTGTTCTAAGCTGATGATACAAATAGAATGTGTAAAGTAGCCATTCAGTGCACATGAAAGATTATGGGGAGACATGAATTATTAAAAATAAATTATATACAAATTTTCATTAATAGTATTTTGCTTCTAAACTATAAACTATTTAAAATATAGAAGTCGGCCATCAAAAAGCACACAGAAATAATAACATTGATTATCAGCTTCAAAGACATCAATTTTAAACAAGCATTTTCTCAACATGACCCACGTCCATACATACACATTCAGTCATTTTCATTTTTCATTTTTTAACGCATCACATCAGCAGTCCCCCCAGCAACAGAGCGCACCCTCCAGAGTCCATCTAATTTGTGGTTCAAACTATGTGTCAGGTTCTCCAAGGGCAAAATGACAGACATCTCTGTTCTAGCCATGTTCTCGTAGAGGGAATCTGTGAACAAGAAAAATAATTTATAAAAATGTACAATTGCCTCCAGGAACATGAACGAGTGCACCAGCCGGGCCCGTCACCTAGCTCTCAGAAACCCAGAGTCTTCAACTGCTCCTCCTGCGTGAAGGCCTTTGCCAAGCGCAGCCAGCTGGAGCGACACAACCGAACACACACAGGTAAGAGGATTATGGAGATTACCGAGTTTTCACAGTGCGTGTCATAACAAAAATCACAACATTATGTTTCCAACTAAAATCCACCATTTATTATCATCTCATACTCCCCATGGAGCCTTAAGGTGTTTAACATTAAGTAAAATAATTATGAAATAAACAACTATATTGATAAATTATATATGATAAGTAAAAGAACCAATAATTTGTGAAATTATGGAAGTTATTAAAACTCAATTCAATGTTCCAGATCAGAGTTTTATTGTTCATTTTACATCATTAGATTTATTCTGATTTTCACTCCAAAAATAAAATGTGTTTTTATTTTGTAATTGTATTTTTTTATTTCATAATGTCAATTTTCATGACAGTGGTCTGCAGCTGGTAGCGTGTTGAGCTTGCATGTGTAAGAGGTGCTAGGGACCTGTGATTGGCTGAAACGTGAGGGGACAGTGACATCACTACTGTCCTGACAAGTGACATTGTAAAATAAAATGTGACATGAAATCACAAGTTATTTGTTCATTTATAGGACATTTTATACAATTTACTCAAATCATTAATTATCTTTTTGATTTATTTAATATTGGGACTCCATAACTACAGGGGCAGCACTACAGAATCTGGTTTCCAACATGAATGTGTACTAGCATCTATCTGTGCATTTTAGGGAAGTTATGTGAAGAGAAGAGAAACATTTGAGCACCATGGAAACATGTAGGTCAAACCTGCAGTCCGTTTTAGACTGCTGTTTGCAGATGTTGTATCGTGACTGTAAGTTAGACGGTCCATGTACTATGTTCTCTATGTCAGACATTCCACTGTCAATTACTATATTAACATGTTCACGATAAAATGTTTAGCTGACAGAGGAAAACATCAAAAATTACTTTTGATTGCTTCACATCAGGGCAACAGCTGTTTTCCCAAATCACAGACATGGCTTCTGTGAAGTTTCCATGTTGTATAATTCCTCAGGTACCTTAGAGAGATTTCTTCCCTTGACAAGTAAAATAAGTTCATTGTGTCCAAATCAACAAAGAGTCCTGATACAGAGCTTTCACGTTCACTAATTCATACATTAATACAGAAACAGCTTATGCTTCATTCCTCATCACCCAGACATGGTTATCAGCCGTCAGTGTACATAATGGAGCTGCTGGCTTATTACCATTTGAATGGACTTATTTAAATGCATTTCTTGACCTTTTGATCGGACCTTTCCATTTTGATTTATCTCACCTTCTCGTGGTGTCAGTTTTTTTGTCCCTAGATTGAACAAGTGGTCAAAAGAACAAAAAAAAAAACCTTCCTTCCATCTTTTACAAGGTTTTACGTGATCTTTGTAGGTGCTCATTCTCTCATGTCTAGATCTATGGCTTAAGAATGTGCATGGAAGCATTTGATTCATTGTGTCCCTGCTTTATCACTTTTATGTCAGAAAGTATAAACATATCCTAGTTTGAGGGAATAAAATGTGTTTTACAAAAAGAGCTATTATTACAATGATGTGTAACAGTTTAGGTTTATACCGTCCCGACTGTTTTGTTTGTCTTCACAGGCCACAGCCGAACAGAACAAGACAATACTGTGTAGATTATCTATGTAAGATTCCAGAAACTGACTGAATAAGTATTATTGACACAATCATTTTATTATTTCTACTTAATAAAGCCAGAAAGTTAAACCATTATGTAACGTTGAAAGATACTAATAATAAAGTATCTAAGGATTCAGGGATACAGCAAAGTATTAGAGTGCTGATACACACTACGTCTGCATGTGCATCATGTTGTTGGTTGTGCACGTTCACAAAATGCAGCTAGTATCAGTATCAGCAGTGTTTCTCACAGTGTTTCATAGCAGCTGTCCTTGACAATGCTTAAGAGTTTCTTGGAAGAAAGTAATGTCGGCAGCAGACTGCAAACAACAGCAGTAATGGACAGTTTTGAAGTAGAGCTGAAATGATTAGCAAATATTTATGTGCAACAACAATTATATTTTAAGAAAAATGCCAACAATTTAATCGTCCCAGCTTCAAAATGTGAATCTTTTCTGCTTTCCTTTGTCGCCTGAGTAAGTATATTAAACATCTTTGTTGGACATTCTTTGTACAAATCGATTAACAAAGGAAAAATTCTATAATGAAAAGAATTGTTGCAGCCCTACTTTGAAGAGAAGCTCATAGAGCTTGTTGTCATTGTTATGTTTGGAAGTTCTCAAGAAAGATGCAGTATTCTGGTGTCAGCCAGGGATGATTTGGCTTGAACAGCAGAGGTTCTTTCATTTGTGAGTAATACTGACACAAGAATCTTTTTAAATGAACATGAATATGTGGGAGGCCACTGACGTACTTATTTGCATAATGGAATAAATAACAGCACAGTAGTCTATATTTGTAAGCCTTTTTTTTTGGGATGATGAAATATATAAGTTTGCTTTTGAAAAAATTCCAATAATTTTGTCCATGAATTCATTATTCGCACTAATTATACCCAAGTGCATCACTGCATATCACAATTAATCTGACAGCACCATTTTAATGCATGGGAACACTAAAATCAACAACACTGAATAATAAATGATCTGCTGTGTCTGGTATTTCTGTGCAGGCGAGCGTCCCTTCAAGTGCAGTCAGTGCGACAAGGCCTTCAACCAGAAGAGTGCTCTGCAGGTCCACATGGTCAAACACACTGGAAAGAAGCCCTTCAAGTGTGAGGTGTGCAGCATCAGGTTCACCCAGAAGAGCAACATGAAACACCACATGAAGAGATCCCACGGCTACGGTGAGCTGCTGACTCGAGTCACAACAGTACACACGCAAACTTGAACAGTGTGTACATCCATCTGTTTGATGAAAGACAGTAATCATGTCTGTCTTGTCTATCTGAACTCTCACACAGGAGATGTATTTTCTGAAGTATCAGGCTAGATAGACATCTTATAATGAACTCCCCTTTTCAACCTTGTTATGTTTGTATGGGTGTATGTGTGTGTCTATGTCTCTCATGACCATCACTCACAGTCCACATTTCCTATGTAATGGACATTGTGTTTGCAAGGCACTGCACTTTGAAAGATGTCCCTGATGTTCCCTTCCCTAGTGGAACGTTTTCACTACCTCTCATTCTCCGTTTTCTGTCTGTTACTCATCATTTGATGATCCTTCTCATTATCTGTTAAGAATGAGCCTTGTACAAACGCTCAGCCCACTCCCACATGCACACACACACACCCCATCTCGCAGACTCTGTGATATCATAGAGCAAGAAAACCATGATGACAGGTCTATTGACTTTGCTCACTTGAAGCTGTCAGCACAGCTTCCTCTTTGATATCAGCAGATGCTCGTCCTGAATGTTAAGTCATTACTTCTTCCTGACAGCCTCGGTTAAGGTTCAGGCTCCCCTTTGGTTGGCCTTCAGACATTCAAACACCCCACCTTGGAGACTGGCCATTATTGAAGATGACTTGTGGAAGAGAACAGTGCTGATAGATCTGTTCTACATCTTCAGCTTTAACACCAGTTCTTCAAAACCTTCCACTCAGGTGTCCCTACCAGGAGGGTGTAGATGATTTAAAGTCATGTCTGTAGTGTCACTGGAAATAGTGCCTGCACTCTAGAGGGTTTTCAGTGTTTTCTATGATCATTCTCATAGTAGACCTGTAGAAATCAAAAATTATGTTTCCAGATTGGATAAATGTGTAAAATATTTTGAAACATCTGGAATAAGTCATTCAGTTTTTGATACAGCTTTGATGTGGTCACAAACCAGCTGTGTCCACACACGCAGTCAACCAGTGGATCTGAGATCAGACACACAGAGTGCAGACCTCACAGTTAAAGCTCCCTGATGTGGCACCATATTGAAGTGAGAATGAAAAGACAACCACCAGCCTTTGTTTGTGACTTCTGGCTGAAGCAGCCATGCAAAGATTTCCGTCTACATCTTTTCACTAGAAAAGCAGGAAACTGTTTGAAGCCTCTGCAAGAACAAGTCTCTGAGGTAAGCTGTACATGTCAGAAGAAAGCGAACCATTTCAGGCAATATAGCGACTTCACATGTTGCAGAGCAGGGCCCTGTGTGTGTGTGTGTGTGTGTGTGTGTGTGTTTGTGTTTCCTTTATGGTTGTTTGCCAGTGTTTAGGCCACTTTAGCGGCACCTCTTTAGACCACCTCTGTAGTCTACGCTGAAATACATATATGACATTTTGTACACATGTCCATGGTTCCCAGGCGATGCATCCTAACGACTTTGGTTATGCCTGTACTTGTTTGTGCCACCATGAGGTTCATATTTGTAGTTTTTCGTGAACTGTCTTAACAACGGACAGATGGTTCTAGATGCTTTCAAAATGATTATTTCCCTGGAATATATTAATATTTTTCCTGGTATTTCCTGATGCAAATGAGCAGAATTCAATAACAGCCAATAATTCATTGCAAAATGACATTTTGTTCCATTTTTATATTTTGTGGAAGTATTTTAGTAGAACAATTCCTCTTAAAAATACTGAGGTGAAAAAAAATGAGATTGTATGACCAATTTAATAATGCTGACCTTTTAATTTGTGCGATGGCAAGGATGGAATATCTATCATGGCAAGTAATTTTGGTGGTTTGATGAACAGCAGCGACTGAACTATCTGTGTAGTTCATGTTTACAGATTTTGTGCTCGTCTGTGTCACTCCATCTAAAAAAATGTTCTTCCACAAAGGTTAAGCTTAAACTGCCATTTTAGCATGAAACTGAATTGGAGTTGTTCCAGTTGTTTTACTGTAATGGATCGGTGGGTTGGACTATAGCTACAGTTGCATGGAAACATTAACAAGGTGTGGAGAACGTGTCTATGTTTCACTATATTTGATATTCTTTTTTAAATGTGTGCACACAAGCACAGACAGACAATCCAAGCATCCCACAGCTTTTTTTTCTGAAAAACATTAACCATATTTTGGCAATTTCTGGGAAATTACTTGGAAATACCAGGATTTCAATTCCTAGTATTCCATCTGTGACTGCACATTTATATTATTATTGTTATATTTGTTTGATTTGATTTGTGTGGCTGTTCAAGCTGTTTGTCGATGTCAAGGAAGACTCTCTTTGCTTATGAAAAATACTTGCGCGTTCAAGGCACACAATCATGTGCCTGCAACTAAATGAATATGTCTTTGAAGTGTTTCAGATAAGGAGAGCAAAAATAGAGTGAGATAATTAAATGACTCCCACCGTAAAATTCAATTCAGTGCGTGGCCTGCAGCAGCAAAAAAAAAAAAAAGCTTGTCTGAACCTCTCAGCTTGTGCCGGAGTGACTTATTGTTTTGTGCTCAAGTTATTGTAAGCCGGATGTACGCTGACACATGACTCATATTTTCAACCCACTACGAGCATATTCCACATCTGTCACGTCTTATTATATAGTTTGTGCAGGAGACGTTGAGGTTTCAGAGGAGCAAACGAGAGAATGTGAGATATGAAAACAATGAGGAGGGGAAGATTGCTTTTTGACGAATGGCCTCATTTGCATGACAGCCAATGGCAAAATGAATACAGAATCAACTTCAGGTGAATGCGTGTTAATGGGCTATTCAAAGCGCTGTTACTACTCAGGGAGTATTTTACTGCATGTGAATCACTCATTCTTTATTGTTTTCTTCTTTCTCCCTCCAGGTCAGATCCAAGAAGTGTCCCTGAGCCAAGAAGAATCAGCGCCGCAGGTCGAGGTAACGCCTGAACTGGACCTGGAAGTGGTTCCTGAATCATCTGGAGATTGGCACAATGTCTTCACATGACCGCAAACCACACGAGTCCCAGAGTGTAAAAGCACTGTACAGTGAACCGAGCACTGATTGAGTTTTGCAACTGAGCAGCAAGGCTTTGCCAAACAGTTTCCTCCTCTCTAAGGAGTTATTTGGTTAGAAAAAAGATTGAAGACATCATAGATTTGCTCCACTGTATATCGAGGGCTTTGACCCTAGTAGCAGTCCCCTGCTGTTTATCCAAATTAGCAGCAAAGTAAGGGGAGTCTGGTTCCCTGTGATTGGCTTAATGACTTTTATCTGTTTTGCTACTGTCTGATTGTCATCAATATGATGACCTCCGGAGAGGTTTGGCTCGGTAGACGCAGGCATCCCAGAGAAATCACCAGTCAGGAGATGCAGGTCCCTCTCATACGGAAAGAGAGGAAACTGAATTCTGCGAAAAAGCTCCCCAAAGACGTGCGTCTCATTTCTTCATTATTGATTTATTATTACGCGGAGCTGCACCCAGCTGTACTGCTGTCATGGCTTCAGTAACAGCTGTGTGAAAGCACGTAACATAGAAAGCTTTTTTCCACTGGTCGACATGAAATTGGTCACTTTTTTTTTTTACATATTTATACTGTACATATTTCATCTTGAGGTTTAAAGTCATTTGCAGTTTGTTACATGTATGTTTTAGTTAGAAAACAGAGCCCAAAGTGGTGTCCCAAACACGAAACAGCAGTGAGCTGTGAGGACGCAGCTGTGGATTTGATGTTGTACAAGCTTTTTGACTGAACACGTCAGCATTATTTTTCCTTTTGTCTTATAATTTAAATACTCGCAGCACCGTCATTTTCATTCTGTAGCTCATTCTGTAAATAGTGTAGTTAGATTACGTATATTTTCTGATGAACCGCCACAACATAGATTGATTGGAAATATGTAATTTGAGCATTATGTTGCTTTTGTTATGAAGCAAAGCCAGTGTACAGATGATAAGCTGTTTTTTTTTTTCATTTTTTGCAGTCCTATTTTCTATTGTCCATAATAAATTAAGATTAAAGTAATTTTTCTACTAATTTAAACTCGCATTTCTTTTTATTGTCTAATGACTACATTACTGTGTCTTGCAGATAAAATATTTCACTTTTCATTTTTCACAGTTAATTGTTTTCAGGCCTTGTTCAGACCAACACTGGCACCCCGTGTGCTCTGGCAAGAAGACCTGGGGTCACTGTATGTCAACCAAGAGAGACAAGTAAATAAAGAAAGATCATTTATTACTATAAGTGACATGATATCAAAATTTCACAGAGAGTCTTTGGCAGTTTGGACTAGAAAACAGGAATGAATTTTTTGAATTCATAGCCAATGCTTTGGCTTAGGGACATGGCCCAATGCTGATGAGTGAAGCCAATGTTATGGCTTGTGAGACAAGAGTCAGATGAACAAACACTTACAACAGAGCAAATTAAAATGATACGTTTCTGCAGGTATTTAAACGATGATGCACCATTAAATAGGCGTTAACACAACCAGTGTTACACAAGACACAACCACAAGACTTTGCGATCTTGAATTAAATTGAATGATGACTAACACAGTCAGTGAGGCAAGTGAAGCACCAACCACCAGTAAAATGCAATTGCTTACCATGTGCTGTCAAGTTTTTTAAAGATCTTTGAGCTAGAATGATGGCAGTAGTATCCTGCTTGAGTGTTTCAAGAATAGGCTAAAGAAATCGGGTGAAAAGTAGATCTGAAAAGGAAAACGTCTTAAACTGGATCGAATGAATTTGAAGGAGTAGTAAAATGCTCCCTGTGAATTCACCATGTGAATTTGACTCCGGTTTCACTTTGTTCTCTGTACTTACACATAGGTAGACTAACAGACGAGGTGAACTTGAGACTATAGTGCAAAAAGAAAATATGTAGCAGAGTGCAAAAGTGTGCAGAAATACGTGCAGTGATAAGTATGGTTAGTCTGTAGCAGTACAAGACCAGAGGTAGGTGGATATGACAGTATACACAGTATCTTATCTTTATCTTTATTAAGACTCATAAAATGCTAACAAAATGAACAATCCAAAAGAGAGTTGACTGCAGGAAAAAAAGAGCAACCTTCTCGATACTGAGAGCATTTATACACATGGAAAGTATAATAGGAAGTCTGTTATCACTGATGGAGAGGTGAACCTTAGAAATACCTCTGAAGAGCAGTTTGAAGGCCAGTTGGAAATAAGCTGGGAAAGATGGATCAGAGCATCTAGCATTGAGCTGGATACCTGGCAACAAGACCTCGTAAGCACTGAGGCTTGAAGTAGCAGACGTCTGAACAATAGTAAATGAATATTTACACTATGATAACTTTTTAGAGTTATGAAATCCTGTATTGTCACAAAATGTCAGACTACTTCTCTTAGCAGCCGTGTTGAGAAGCTGTATTTCTGAAATACTTTTTTTTTCTCTCTCTCTCCCTTACAACACATTTTCCATTCTCTCACCTTGCATATCGTCTTTTTTTCCTGTGTCAGACGCTCTAATTCATTCAGCTACAAAGAATACAATGGGCTTTTGCACTGTCCCCTTATTCTAATAATTTCTTAAAATTTACCTTTTTTAACAAAGACATGTCCGTTTACTTTTGACCAGGTTCCAAATAGAATTCATGCAGTTAGTCCATGACTGGTGTTTGTGTTCTCTCTGATTTAGGTTTCATGAATTAATACAGACATTGTTGCATGTGGGAAAACAATTTATTTAAAGGGAGTGAAAAAATGTTTTGCAACGAAGCATTAGATAAAAATCATTTCCACTGTGTCCTCTTGAAGACATACAATGTGAATTATGAATTGAAAGCTGTGCGTGTTTCATTCATATTATCTGTGTCAGTCAGCCTTTGTATCTTTATAATTTCATGAAAATTCATATTCTCTGTTTGATTACACTTGAGCCTGAATGGTGCTCTGTCCGCTCCGGTCATGAGTAGCTTAGAACGCTCAGCATGAATAGCGATTGAGTCATGAATTCTGGCTTAATGAAAGAAAGTGTGTCACGCCTCTGCCTGCTCGGATGCTGTGACCTGACCCAGTAACACCGCTTACCTCTGCTTCCCTTTTTCTATGTTGAGTCATTCGCTGTCCATCGTGCCCACACCAGACAAAACACACACACTTTCGGGAGGCGGAGAGTAGAGGTGGTTTTATAATTTTTATTTTTTATTCTCAGTTAAGTGGCTGGTCATGTTTTATTACACATACAATAATGAGGTGGATCTTTACATTCATCCACAGGATCCATTCAGAAAAAAACACCACGTAGCACTCACAAGGCTCAAGCACGCACAAACAGTGGGAGAGATGAAGGCTACAGATCACACACGCCTGCTTTTTTTTTTTTAAACACATTTGGAAGATGGATGTTTGGAACAGCACAAGTGCTGAGCTTGACCTTGACTGACCTTTTTTTTTTTCTCTTTCCAGAAAACTTAGTTAGTTACAGAGCACCTTTTTGAAATTGTGTTTCTTAAATTATCCAGAAGAAGGAAAAAGCACAGCACATTGTTTTGGTAGTCAGGAGGGAAGGCACTTATTGTTGAGCTGGGTTTTTTTTGTGAATTTACAATATGTGTGCCGTGCGTAAGATAAGAAAGAGTGAAGACAAAGAAGAGACCTAGACTACGCTAAAGCAAAGAGGAAAGGTCCTGAACCTGGCATCATGCTGCAGCTCCAGATTCAGAGTGTGGCAGTTTTTAAAGGTGGAAAACGGTGCACTACAAAATAATTAAATTCTATATATGGAGAGGAAACTTAGTGTCATTATCTCATGGACTGAAAAAGAAATGATACATTAGAGGTGACTAATTTATCTGTTTTCTTTTCAGTGACTATTGCATCAAATTGATTTAGAAGGTTTAGAAATTTTGACCACAAAATCCAAAGCCAGCCTTAGGCCTGAATGACAGACACAGATCAACATCACGTTCATGACAGGACACTTAACTACAGCTAAGACACAGAGGGTTGAATGAAAACACACTGCGACCAAATGGCTCTCATAACACTGTGAAATCTGTTAACACAAAGCTGAACTCATACACAGGTTCGAGTTCACAGAAAAAGGTTTGAGGGACCGACGAAGACAGTGTGACGAGACAGAAAACCTCTCTTTGCTAAAACAGAAACAACCCGGTCTTTTCATCCAATCGGCAAGCGGCAATGACGGTCAGGTCAGTCGGACCTGCACCGGCCGTAACCTTCAACTGCTCCGGTCTGCTCCGGTTTAGCCGCCCCTTTTTGTTAGAGAAACCATCGAAGACGTCCAGAGGAACTCAAGCACATGTATAGAGAGCCATGGCGATGGGGGGGTCAGGGGTCATTCAGGCTGCACACGTGAGCGGCTTCAGCAAACAGTTTACACCAGTGATGATGACTCAGCACAAAGCATGCAGGGAGGGGGGGGGGGCAACAGATTGTGTCGCTATCTACCAGCCAAAGGGGCGAGGGCGGTAATAAGGGAGAGGAGGGATTTAGCGTACATTAGAGTGTTATCAGAGGTGGAGGGGGAGGTGAGTTTAGGGGCTGACAAGGTTTCCTCCTTTTCTTCCTCTTTTTTCCCCACTTTAGTCCCGTGTTCTTGAAAGTCTGCCCTCGTGCTGTTGGTAGGGGTTGTAGAGAGGGACCTCAGCGTTTGGCTGGAGAAGCACTCCTGCTTCCCTGTTTGAAGGACAAGACATATCTGATGAATATGTGGAGGTGGCAGTCCTTCATGTTCAGAATTAAAGGAGCACTCTGATGTTTTTGTAGTCCGGCCCGCTGGTCATTTCACCCAGTGTGTGACGAGAGCATTCATCTCAGTAGACAGCTCTCAGTCTGCCAGCACTTAGGCATGTTAAATAATTATAGGCAGTAACTTCTCAGAGCTAAAGTAATAGTCACACAGGAAGTGTGACCAGGGCTTAACATTTGAAAAGTCAGAGCAGTCCTTTAACGTGAGAAGTAAGCAGTTTAGTGTGCTGCTTGGCAATATACAGACCTGCAATGAGGCATAGTAATGGAATCCAATAAAAAAAGAAAGAAATGAAATATTAGGAATGATAAAGATAAAAAAAAAAAAAAACTACTCACAGTTAATCAGCATTTTCAGGGTAATTTAAATTTATGCTATGCTAATTCAAGAAAGAAATTTGACAAGTCAAACGTCTGAGAAATTAAGGCATCTTAATTCTGACTCAAGTAAAACTTTTATTTCATAATTTTTTTATTTAAAGTTACTTAATAGTCTGTTCCATGTTTCCATTTTTTTTTTCATAATTGTGACACAATACTTCACAATGTTCACTTAAATAGTTAAAATGTCGACTCAGAGAAGTTTGTTTTTTCATCATTCCTATGCTTGCATTCTTTTTTTGGGCAGATATTGACTTCCATACATGGCTGATGTTGCACACGGGAGGCCATTATTTTGCAAGCAGGTCTTAATTCCTTTGTTTATCATACTTGTACAAAAACCTGTTGATGTCTACTGTATTTGTCCTTCAGGCAAAGAGAGAAGAAAATAGATAGGAAATTAGGTTTACCACAGCTAATTACATATTTCTTCACTGATCCAGCAATTGTGTTTTCTATGTGGTTTTCAGAAACTTCATCCTTTCAGAAGCAAAAACCCCAAGTTTTCCATTTGTTTTTTTGTCCCCAAAGTTTCCTATTCGGCATCCTGTGATTATCACAAAGCCGTCTCTGAGACTATATCGTACTTTTTCCACCGCGCTCTCTCATTCAGATCAAAAAGCACAAAGTGTGGAGAATTCTGAAAGGCAGCAAGATTATACAAATGAAACAAATCTTTATGGATCGCTCGAGAAGATAATCCACATTGTGAGAAACTTTTTATTTCTCATAAAACGATGGCTGGCAACTGAGCTTTTTTGTTCTAATCTATTCTTGTTGCCATTTCGGATGAATTGCATTATCCGTCATGAAAGGGAAAATCTCAGCACAGCAACTGTAAAATATAAATCTGAAAATGAATAGAAACAAAGTGTGAAACGTTAATTATAAGTTAATGTGACTTTATTCTCATTCCCATTGCAACTGTGTGCAAATGCGTGGAAGAAGTGATGGCACTGAGTCAACACTAATTAGCTGTGTCGTAAAGATGGGAAACGAGCTTCCCAGAAGTTTGTCATCTCCTCATCTGTTTACTCTCTTGCAGCTTAGTGACAACACTTTAGCCACTCCAGATGAGGACGCAGCCCCGGGGAAATTTGGATTTCTCTCTGCCCTCAGTAATTGCTAAACTAACTCCTCCAAGGTACAGTGAGAGAGGCTGGCAAATTAAAAACCTGACAGGGCCGCTCCTTTTCATAACACATGAAAACAAATCAGCTAATAAGGTAAATCCTGCAGTCGTGAATAGGAGGTGGAGTAGGAGCTGGTGAATGTGCTGAAGCTGAAATGTCATCAGGTTGAATGTCCAGTGTGGGAGTTTGAATCCCTCACTGAGTCATACAGGGAGCACAGAGTCATAACTTCCGTCTGTGCTCAGAGCACTTTTGACATTTCATGTCTGGAAACTTTTTAGCAAACAAAATGGGGTTATCAATTTCTACTTCAGCTTCATTCTGCTCAAAGTACTTGAATGCAGGTTTAAACAAAAATCCACTGTTGTGTAATGAATTTTTGGCCCAAACCTCAATATTTCTCTCACATACACACATACAGCTTTTTGAACGGTGACTCATTATTTCACTGCGACATGTCTGACTAACTTTGTGTTTACATTTCGACTCCCTGACGAAAGTTGCTGATCAGTTTACCTTTACCATCTTTTGGTGGCATCTGCTCACGAGCCATTAGATGTAGAAGAAGCCAGTGTTAGTAGAACCTGTGATGTTAACATGCTGCTAACAGGTAGTTCAGACCTTCCTGTTTTATTTAAGGTGAACTTAAATAAGAGCAACAGTAAAGCATTTTACTTTCTCCTATACATAGAATTTATGAAGTCTATGATCGGTTAATGATTTTTTAAAAATACAAAACACGTTTTTACATTTTTATCAATGTGGTTGTCAGCAAATATAACTTTAGCTGGTGTGTATGTTTAAGGATGCTTGATAACACTCAACGCAGTTCTGATTGTATAATATGTAATACATCACTGACACCTTGAACAGACACAGAGAAATATTACAACTCATTTCATGCCGGGCAGGTAGTGAGTTTAGTGGGTTTAATTCTGTGCATTTGTCACTACGAGCGACACCTATATTAAAATTATTGATCATAGCAGCATTAAATATCATATAATAGGTTATTTAATAAATCAGTAATGAGATTTTATAAACATTGTTCATCCTGTTTGCAAATGATTTGTATTAACATGTTTTTTAAAATAAATTCTAGTAAACAACTCTAGTGACACCTTTTATTTAGATATTATTATTCATATTTTAAACGAGTGAAAACCATGATGATGATGAAAACATGTCAACATTAGACCTTACCAGCTATTTTTTTATTTTATCTTTTAAGTTAAAAAATCATTTTCATAGCTTTCATAGTTTATATTGAAACTGTAAAAGTAGCCTTTAACTTTGCAGTTGTCATCCCTCTATTTCTGTTGTGTAAGTTAAGGACATTATAAGCATTCAGAGTTTAATTTTTACATTACTGGCTGTTGAATAATCAGTTTCATGTCCTGGCAACATTTTTGTACAGCGAGTCCTCCAGACCTGAAGGAGCCGGTCGTACTTGGCAAGTGATTGATGTTGCATAAAAATGTTATATTATTGTGCATAAGCAAACACTCCTTCCCTGTAAAGCAGGCGCTGTATGTTAGCTGTAGCACCACCGGACCCTTTTGAACAGCATCTACCATCTTCAGCATGAGTATATCAGCTCTGGCATGAAGTTTGCAGCATGCACCATGATCAATTTTTTTCTCTGAAAGCCTCTTATTATTATTCTGCTGCTGCTGCTGCTGCAGGAGTAATGAGATTAGGATGTCTTCTAAGCATATCAAACAAATGTGGATGAGTGAAACTCAAGTATCCCTCCATCATGTATTAGTTACTCACTCTGCTGCTGATATCATCACTGAGGCAGAAGAAGAAAAAAACAGGGGCAAGGAAGTGATTAAGGATATATTTTCCATTTTCAGTTTCACTTCCAGGAAAGAGAAAGTGTAGAGAAGCCACTGGGAAAAAAACATGGAAAGTCTTTCAAGGAAGTGTTTTTTCATTTTACCATTTTGAAGATCCTAGTCAGGGTGCCTTTGCCGTCCCCTGCACTGGCCTTCTTGGTTGACTTCTGGTCGCCCTGGCAGAGGGAGAAAAGGAGTCAGTTCGTTAAAAGAGCCTTGGGGATATCTGACAGGTGATTAAGACGTGGCTGACCTTTCCACAGAGAGCCCCGGGTTCATTTTGAATTCAGTGGAGGGGATGAAAATTTCAAAGAGTCGGGAGAGAGGAGAATATGATACATAAGACCTGCGTGGATCTTATGTGAGGTGTGTGGGGAGAAATGGATCTGTGTGCTACACAAAAACCCCAAATATTGGAGAAAACTAGGTGTTGATTACTTTGCACTTTACTTTTATAGCATAATGATGTTCCACTTCTGGCAAGATTTTCATCTCAGTATTGTGTTTGAATTATTCATGAGTTAGAAAATCTACACGTCAGCAAAGTTTTGATTTGCTGCTTGCATATTTTGTTGAAAATTTGAAACCGCCAATGGCAAGTTTTTGCTAAAACACAAAGAAGAGGGAATCTCAGTCGACAGTCACCTGGTACCTGCGTATTACAGTATCATGACCATTTGCTGACACTTAAAAGAGCATGAAAGCAAATGCTAATCAGTTCTTCAAGACTCTGTTTTCTGTTGTGTCTTGATGACATTCAGTAAGATGATTTATTTATAATCCTATTTTTCATTTCAAAACATCGCTGTTTGACACTTGGATGAAACAAGTGTATGGTTATAAGGCTTGATCCTTTCAAGTCGAAAAAACAGAGATGCTGACGTCTGATCAAATATGCATGAAATATGCATCGGGACTGTATGAAAGTTACTGGAGAGCTTACGAGGCCTGAACCCTATGTTTTACTTACTAAAAATAGCAAGGCCTTCCCCAGCATCATTAATGTTGTCTCTGAACCCTCCGTTGACTCCATTGCATGTAAAAATGATATAAACTTAAATAACCAAATTTCTCATCTGGGGATCAATAAAGGCCTGTACCTGTACATTTGCATTTAATTGTTGCCCCGATTATGACTCATGGTGCAAGTGAAAACTATCTTTGTGCTGTAACCATCTATGTAACCATTCAAAAAGTCTGTTTTTGACCCCCTGTCCTGCTCAAATAATTTCCACACAGTCCCTTGTGAGAGTCTCCTTTGTCTGACTCCTTTTGTCTTTTACCCCCCTCTGCTGCTTCATGATTCGGAAAAGCACACACACTCGCTCACACATGCACAAAGTCCTTAAATTAAGTGCTGATAACGTCACCAAATGAAGCAGAAGGCAGCCTCAGCACAGCCACAGAGGAATTTTTGAAATGAAACAAGGATAATGAAGAGCAGAATAATGCCTGTGTTATCATGAATATACAGTATACGCACATGATGTGGATAAGTCGGGCTGCAAAGCCACAAAATGGGAATGATGTATTTGAAAATGGACTTAAGTTGGACGGAAATGAGGGTGTTATCGCTGATGTGTGGACAGATTACAGCGGCTAAAGTAGTTGATGGAGGCTAAATGGAAGTAGTCACTCTCGGAGGCTGTTTTAGACGATGGCCCCCTCAGTTTAATTAGGCATGATACCTGCGATACCTCGACAGTTTATTAAACCACCTACCAGGCCTATCTTGGCTGCTAGTCCTCTCCACTGGACGTGCAGAGAAACAAAGGGAAAAGGACAAGAGGTAAAAGGGAGTGGGGACAAATAGAAATGTGTGTCTTACTCAGCGCAAAGGCAGCATGGGAAGGAGAGGAGGCAGGTAGGAGGGTCCGTCCAGGGGGAGGTCACAGGGTCAACGGGGGCAGGAGCAGATGAGGAACAGAGGGATGGGGGGCAGATATGTCGGGGAAAGAAGAGAGGAGCAAGGCAGATGCTCACATTGGAAAGAGCACAAATTTAGCAACATTCAGCAGCAACACATACACAGAGTACACTACAAGTGAAATGCATTGTATTCACACATTTTTCCTAAATGGTTGAGTTTGTTTCTGTGCGTTTGTCACACTAATGCTAATTTTGTGCACATTTTCAGATTTGCAGAGAAAGGGTTTCAAATCACATGACCTGCTTTTTGTTGCTGTATTGACTAAATATTTTATTGAATAAGGTTCGGTTAGTGACATCCACTTCCAATAATTCATGCATTTATTTTTCATTTATTCATTTTCTTTTTGGTAATTACTGATCTCATTGGTCTGTGTGCAACACTGTGATCACATGTTAATGTCCCGAATATAAGAGGAGAGTTTCAGTGATCCGAATGTTGCTTGTGTCTATCTTGACAAAAGCAGGCTGATAACTTCATGTCATATTTTTATCATAACAAATGTGCAGTTATTCAGTTTCAGCACGGCATAATGGAGGTTCAGTTAAAATCTCCAAATGACTCTCTGAATGTCTCTGTTAATATTTATTGTCAACATTAGAAAAAGAAAACCTGATATGACAGTATTGATGATCATAGAAAACTTCATGCCCCAATTTTACAACAAAAAGATTTTTATGGGTCTATTATTTTATACATTCCACGTGAGTGTGAATTTCAAAATCAACAACATAAAGCAGACTCACCCTAGACTTGGGAGGGGCAGGGGACACCTGAGGAGGAGTTAATCACAGACAGACATTTGACAGAGTTTGTGAGAGACAAGAGCAAAAAGACAAACATGGAGGAAACACTGGAAGAAACAGGGGTGTGGGGCAACGCTGCTGAAGCAGACTAATCCTAGATGCTGCGAGTGTGTTATTTCTATTACTCACGATCGTGCGGAAGAAATGGACCACAGCGTTTTCTGCTCCACGCTTACGTGGGGAAGTCGCAGAGGCTTTCTGAGGGCCTGGAGAGAGTGCACCTCGGAAAGATCCCTGGGAAGGGAGAGAGGAAAGGAAAGGAAAGGAAAGGGAAAGGAAAAGGAATTGAAGGGAGAGGAAAGAGATACAACAGATCTACGTGTTAAATAAATGTATGCTAAAGCCCAAAACAAATTTTACTTGACCTTAAAATCTTCAGAGTTGCTGAAAAGCAGTTTCACAGGGATTTTCTCAAAAATCTTTTATAATAGATGTAAGATTAATAGTTTGTCTCTTGAAGTAAGACAATCAAGAAGATAGCACTTATAGTAAATTCTTAAAATAAAAAAAGTTACAACACCCCCCTGGGATTACATGAATGAATACTTCAATTGCTACACAAATGTGTGTAGGTTACTTGTCCTATTTACCTTTTGAATGATGGGTGAAAAACAACATTGCAAAATGATTCACTTTTTAATTGAATTGTTGACAGTTTAGAAAATCGTTGCATAAACTTACATACTTCAAATATGAGTAAGAATTAATTTGAATTGATTTTTGAATAAATCTGTAGGTTATACAACAACTTCATTCTATAAAGTATAATACATGTAGGTTGACTATCTCTCATGATTGTTGTTGACACAGATGATGGTCTATACATAAAAAGGACGCATTCACTGTGTGATATATGTAAGGATGCTTTTGGGCATTAAGTATGAGTGTTAGTGGACGTCTTGTGGTGGACAACCACCCACTCGACATGTCTCTTCAATTAATGTTACCTCATTCATCCCTCTCACTGACCCCATTAATGTTTGAGGAAAACGTATGTGCGTTTATACGTGCGTGTGGGATGGAAAGGGGAGGGCGCGCTGTTGATGATTCACATCCATTATCTCACATCAAAGAACCTGAAGCCAACTGAAAGGGGGGAAACTTTCACCGCCACTGCCATTTACACAATGCGATAGACACGCGCTGTCAGATCACACATCACCTTTACTGTCTTCTGTGGGGTTTGTGAAAATGGACCGACCAATAATTATATCGACACAGTGCAGGAAACACAAAAGAAAATAAGTTCCCACCTAGGGCAGAATAAATAACAAATGAGTATCCAGGCGGACAATAATGGCTTATATAAAGGGAATTTTGCTTCCATTTGGAAAAAAAGAATATATCCTGCAAATTTACAGTGTGGACAAAAATGACTATTTCAACTACTTGAATAGGAGTAAATCCAGCCTTCCTGTTGTCAGCATGTGTATTCCAGCTTCCTCTGCGCTTCACTAGTGACCCCGTAATGATGTCCTCATGCATAAGTGTGTGTCTGTGTGTGTGTCTTTCTGCATGTCTATTTCCGTCATGATGTTGTAGGCCTAAATGATGGGAAACAGAGGCAGAAATGAAAGGGAGGGGAGAGAATAGAGCAACCTCGGCGGCTGTCATTGAGCCCTTGTTTGAGAACAGGAGGAGAGAAGAGGAAGAGATGGGAGAGAAAATGGAAGATCAAATAATGCTGTATGAATTCTGCTGGTGCAATCCCAGTTTCAGCCAGCTGTCCCTTTGATATGAGTCTCTCCTGTCTGTTTGCTCTCTTCTCATCTCCTCTCTGCAGATATTTTAAACAGTAGCTACAGGTTGAGATATAGGTGGTTTAAAGGAAAAGTCTGGCACTCTGGGAAACTGCATTATTACGTTTCTTGCAGAGAATTAGATGAGAAGATCAAGACCACTCTCATAACTATCCATTCAATTCGAAGCTACAGAACCAGGAGACAGCGTTTCATCGGATCTATTTTGGTGCATCTTTCAGCGCCCTGGACAGAGAGTGGAGGGCTAATTGTCATTAGTCGTTGCATTGGATTGCTTCCTAGGTAACCAAGGGGTGTTAAAAAACAGCAACATTTGGTGCAAATTTATTGCACTTTCAAAAGTCTCGACTCCGCAGGCTGATTTCAGTCTTTAATGACAGGATTGAATTCATGCATTACCAGAAAACCCCACCTAAAGTCACAGACACCATTTCGTCAGGCTGTTGGGCTCTTATATAAAGCACCTGGGCAAAATGCTTCTATAACACACTGTCGAAAATCATGGAGGAAAGTGCACTCACTGACACTCATTCACTGATGGTCATATTATGGACCTATCAAGGTCTAGATGAGTGCATATTGTCCATACAGTAGATTGTAATAATACATGCATGCAATGACCATGCACGCATCACTTTTAGTCTCAGTGTTACCTGAAGTCCAAGTCGCCTCTTACAAAGGTCTCTCTCCTTTCTATTGGGCAACTCACCTGGTCACATGGTTCACAGGTGCAACAGCACACAATGAAACAGGCAGTAGGTGCGAAGCCTTCAAGTCACCATATTAAGAAAATTCCTTTATTTGTCCCACAACAGGGAAATTTCCAGAATCCAAATTTCTTAACTTCAATCACGTCTAATCACTTGCTTACCTCTAATGTAACACCAATATACCAACAATGGTTAACTATAGTACAATTCATCAAATAGCATCAGGCTACTCTAGGTGATTATGTGTTCTTTGCACAGCACAAAGGTCAGTCAGCAGATTAGAGGAGGAAGACATTCCCATTTTCTTACCTTCTGGTGCTGCAGGGTGCTATTTGTTTAGTTCTTAAAAGGGGAACTGGGCAAAGTCTGTCACAAGGTCGTCCGTGTTTAATCACTGTATAAGCATGTGGTTGGTCAATCTGTCATCGCTCATTGTTGTTCTGAGATTTTTGACATGTTTTTTAATACCAGGAAAGAATCTTCTGTCACGTGTCATCTCTTGTTCATGCTCATGAAATTCATACTAGCTAGCGTCTCCTTTTTCTTCCCACCTTGAATGATGTTAATAAGTTTAGCTCCTCAATACGTAATGGAGGCACACACACATGCAAGGACTCAAAACATGCAATATTAACAGACTATGTACATTAGCTATGTTGATTATATATGTATATATTTAATGATATAAGGCAACACGAGTGAAATTAGTTGCTAATTTCCTAGTTAAACAAACAAAATCATACACTTCTTCCTGTGGAGACCATGAATATCGCTAGAGTATGGAGCGATTGACAAGCTCACAAATGAATAACATTGTTTCTTGTTAGTTTAATTAATCCAAAAAGTTTTCTAAGCCAGGCTAGCTGTTTTCCCCCTTTCAGTCTTTATGCTAAGCTAAATCTCCCGGCTCCAGCACCATGCTTAACAGACAGACTGAGAGGGGCATCATTTTTCTCATTTAACTCTCAGCAAGAGAGTGATTCAGTGTGTTTCCCAAAATATTGAACGATTCCTCGCAATAAAAAAAAAAGAAACAATCTGACAGTAAACTGAGCAGCTCTCAGATGTTTCTGCTGTCACACAAACAGTATATCCCAGATACACGTGTAATACGAGGAAAGTGAGAAATCAGGATTCAGGACACAGATAGAGCTACGAACTGTTCCTGCCCTGTGGTTTATCACAAAGTGCAGGTTAATGATCACGTTTGCCTCCTCTGGGGTCAGAGGTCACAGCCTGGCCAGAAATCTGTGTCATTATTGATGATGCTTAATAATTAATCGTGAGCAGAGGAGATGACTTGGAGATTCATGGTTAAGAATCTCTATCTTCATCAATATCATAAAAAAAAACTTCAGCCTGAAATAGCTTCACGTACTTCACACTGAATATCTCAGAGCCTTGCGTTTAACATTCATCAAGAACTGCACTGAGATGAAATGAGGTGTCTACCCAGCAGCACTGGATGGGAGGAGACCACGCTCCTTTACATACTCATTCATTCATTTCCTCACAATTAGCCTATCTGCCCCCTGGTGTCAGACTGTGCATCCTCGCTCTAACGGAAGAAAGGAGTCATCTTTTGGAGTCGCACTCTTTCAGATTCATGAACGGAGGCAGAGCCGGGCCAATCGATCTGGCTGACAAACACGGCAGTCTGTCTGGCGGTGGAGATACACAAACATGGCAGCTGCAGCTCCCCGTTCCCCTCGGAAGGCAATCAGCTCCTGCGCCTCGCAAGAACAGCACCAAATACAAAGAAGGCTAATTAAGCAATTATCTGTGCTGACAGAGAGATCTGATGAAGGAAAAAAAAAAAACATCCTGATTTTCTTAGAGACCATATGCAAATTATTAGGAGGGGCATTGTTCTTGTTCAAGGGAGAATCGTATAAAGGTTTAGCAAATTCTAATTCCACTTCTAGTGTCTATCAAATTAAGGCTAAGCTGGAGTACAGCATCTTGAATTGGTCGAAATATTGTGGGAAGGTTGTTTTAGTTTTCTATGAATATGTTTTTCTTTTTTTCCAAGTGAAGGGGAAAGTCCAAAAATATAATTCATACTGTCCCTTAGGTTTTATTAAATGCATTTGCTAACTAGTGCGTAAACCAATCCTAAAAATGAAGTGCTTGTGCAACATTTGCGCTTATAATTTCTTGAACTCGGCGGCTACGTACACAGAGGTTACAGTGTCTACTTTCATGGGTGGCTGAGAAAGCAGACCTGCTGTTAGTTCATTTGCAGCTTGTATTTAAATTTAATTAAAATGCACGTCTGCCCAAAATCCTAGCCAGCACTTTCCTGTGTCAGGGTGTCTGGCTGTACTTGGGTCTTGGTCCATATGACCAAAGGGTGAATATAAACAAATTTTTACATCTTAAATGGAAACTGAAATGAGCCTGTACAGACTGAATTTCCGAGCTGATTCCTTTTGTTAGTGAAGTAATCCTTATGAACATGCTGCTGCCGTTCATGCAAAGTCTGTAGGCAGGCTTTCAATGACTCAAACATGGCAACACTTTGATCCGAGTTTAATGAATGAATTTCACTTCAAGCACGTCTGCAGGAAACTAGAACAATCGGCTTGGTGATCACAAAGTTCTGCCCCTCAAGTAAACAAAGTGAAAGAATGAAAGGTGTTTTATTCCCTCTTCTTTCCATTTTATCTTCAGGCTCACTCAAACAGGTTGAGCCAGTCATCCATTACTATCAGAGCGGAGATAAACAGTAGCTCTGCTTTCCATTAAATTTAGTTTTATTGCATGTATGACTGTGTGACTGATTGACTGAGGTCTGGAATATATTAAGGTGTCTTATAACCTATAATCTTAAAAGGCTAAGATTGCAAACAAACCCAAGCACGCTGAATAAATGTTGAAAGTTTTCTACTATAGGTCGGTTTTCTTCATTGCTGAGGGATAAACTAAAAAAAGAAAAATCACTTCAAGTAATGTTACCAGTTGTTAGCAGAGCAGTTAAAACGACTGATCATACTTTTACAACGCAAGAAAAAGGAGACAAACACGACTTAAAACAAAACAAAGAGAGCGCTGAGGGTGTTGTTAAAGAGTTTTAATCAAGCAATAATCCAAAAAAAGCGTAGAACAGGATCAGGTTAGGAACAGGTCAACAGTCACAACACTTCACAACAGATACAAACACTTACAGGTATCCACTGCAAAGTTGAAGGCGTTACAAATCAGGGATCGGCACCGATCCACTGCTGGTTCAGACAAACTCTGCGACTGGGTCAAAGACACGTGAACCTGAGGTGAGCAAACTGATGCGAGGGGGCTGCCGACACCCCCTCTTCATCCAAGACACTGGGGTTAGAGTACAGTCTCTCATGAGTTTTGGTTTTGGACTGTGAGCTGTTCCGCTAAAGCCTGATACATATACAGTGATGGCTCCTGTGTTGCATTATATGACCGATTCTGGCTGCCATTTCACAAATTAACATGCAAATTAAGACTTAAAAATAGTCTCTGGTCTTCATGAGTCTTCATGACTGCTTGAATAGCTAATGGTCATGCAAACCTAATTTTCCCTGTGATTTGAAAAACCTGTTTCCTGCAGATTTCCTGCAGTTGTTTCATGTCCTGAGACCAGAGTTAGTCGTTTTTGGCGTCATCTTACAAATTACGAAACATCTTTAGACTTAATATTTTCTAAAAGCCCAAACTTGGACTTGAAATGACAATTATGCAATTAAATCAGACAAAGGACATAAAAAGCACAAGGCATGTGTTTGTAAATGGATCCACACCTTCAAAATATTGAAACAATTCAGCATTACTCAAAAAAGCATGCATACTCGAGATCCAACAGAAAACAGTGACACAATGTTTGCCCACTATAATACTGCAGCCTACATGTATGTCTGTGGAGAATGTGTACACACAGACAGGCAGAGTAGCTCAAAAATGAAGATAAAAAATATCTGTCTTCATGATGAATTCTTGCTGGAAAAATAAGCGTTTGCAGCAGAAAGTTAGTGCAGGTTGATTTTTTTTTGCTAGAGGCAACAGAGGTGGGGCGAACCTGTCTGTCATTCACTTGAGATGTGAACACTCATCGTTTGAAGGCAAACCCTCGGTGAATACATAAATATATATTTCTACAACTTTGTTTTAGTAAACTTGTCATCGATACGGAGAGCAATATACAATTTCATGACATAAGGAAGAAAAGAATATGAAACAAATACTGTACTGCAGGAAACTGCTCACTTGCCTAATGTTGAATCCAAACTTCACAATTTGTTCTGTTGAAATTTTCCCTGAACATTTTACAAAAGCAAAACAATATCTGATCAGCACAACAGCCGAAAGCAAAGATTTGTAGCATACACTATATATAAAATCATTTTTATATCCTGAACACCTTTTCATAGTTGACATAAGGCGTGGGGGAAATGCATATTTTCATGCTGCTGAGTGATTTCCTTGCAATTACCTTGCCAAAGCACTCTGACTGGCGCTCTGCAGGGTTAGCTGGGTGGAAAAAAGCTTATAGTCAGAGAGGATTTTTTTTTTTTTTTGGTCCACAGGATTTAAGTCATTGCACCACAGCTCTCCTTTCAACCATATCAGCAATGCCCACTTTTTAAGAGAGCAGCCAGAAAGAGCACGTGTGACTCATGATGGAACATATAAAACAACAGTTCCGTTTCCTCCTTCTGAAAGCACTTACAAGAGGCTTTGGGATTTAGCTTCAGCATGTCGCAGTAGTGTTGTCAGGATAACAAAGATTTCAATGCATGTTCATCAATGCTGCAATATTTTCCACCGCATTTGGTGCTGAAGCTGAGAGTCCATTTCATCACCACCTCCAGAGGGCATCACTGAGCATGTGGCCCCCGGACTAAGCAGGGCTAGAACCAGCGGAGCTGCAGTCTGGTTCTTAAAAGCCTTGGCAGCAGAGCCAAGGAGCCCATCACGTCTGGAAGTGGATCCCAGTTTTTCTCAGCTGATGGACAAACTGGTGCTGGGAGTACAAACGTTCACTTCCACAGCAAACACAGACAATAAACCAACATAAATCTATAAATATTCTCTTAAAAGTATCCTGATCAATAAGGTTTTTATCCTTATATATCTTGACAACACTAGGGTACAAAGTAGTTGCAAAGCAATGCAGGCTCTAATGCCTCATAATCACGTCTGCAAGATAAGATGAGCCTGCTCTTATTTTATAGAATGCAGACTCTTGTATATATTCCCAAACAGCGGGTGATAATATGCTCCTACTCTATCTGACTATATGTCATTAAATGTAAATATACATCTTATATCTCTTTGATCATTTATAGCATAATGTGGTCATTAACTTTGAAAGTGACTTAGCTGACTGCTGGACCGTGCAAAGGAGTGAACTACCTCCATGTTTCAAAATCACCCCCAGCAACATAGAAATCAAAGAGACTAAGCCACATGAACTCTCTGCAATGCCTCTACAAAATCAAGAATCATGCACCAGTATTACATCTGCATGATACGGGCATGAATTTCCCCATCTCTCACGTCATCATCATCACCACTGAGGGAAGTATCTGAACTGAAACATGGCTGTTCTTGACTCCAGTTTGACAAATGTTTGAATAAACAAACTGCATAACGGCAACAATTCCACCAAATCACATCTTCAACAGATATATTCAACTGAACTGGAGAGGAAAATGCTACTAATGTCAGTACCATTCAAATAAAAGAAAAACAGAACAGAGAAATTCATCCTTAAATGATTCAAAATCACAGCCTCTTTGTAATAAAAACTTAAAATTAAACAAACCCCACCCAAAGTCATTATCCAGTGACGATTCATGACCAGTTAATATGAATCATATTCATAATCATATAGCAATGTCAGACTTTGGTTCACCACAAAAACAAGAGTAGAACCAACACAAATCTATATGACAAATGTGTCGCAACAAATTATCACAAGATCAGTTAAAGAATCAGAAGTAAAAAGTGGTTCTGGGAGTGAATCAGCAGAATGAACGGAGATACATGAGAAGGGCCGAGTTTTCACCTCGACTCTCCCTTCTTCCTCACCTTGCTCTTCCTCTTCTTGTCCCCTCCAAAGAACTTTCCAATCTGGTCCAGGAGGCCAGGGCTCTTCTTCCTCCGGCCCAGCCCGAAGGCGGCCTGTGCAGAGCTGCTTGCGGATGCCATGGTTGTAGTATTGGTTGGTAGTACGTTTGTATTTGTCAAATGTGGGGTTCTTGTCACTCTCTTAAATGAGAGACCGAAAGACAGAGGAGGGAAAAGAGAAAAGAGAGGGAGGGAGGGAAAAAAAAAAGCTAGCCTATTCTAGGTCCTGTTCGGGGCTCTCCGACCCGCACTCTGAAGCCGCTCCGCTGTGCTCCTGGATGGTCTGCAGCTCGTCCGATTCGGAGGGTCGCTCTTTGAAGGTGTTGTCCTCTCGGCCCGGGGCATCTCGGGAGAAGAGGCGGACCAGGTGGGGGCGTGGCGTGGCGGCGTCAGGGTCAGCTGTGCTGGCGGCGGGCCAGGGCTGGCGGGGGCCCTCAGCGCCCGTGGAGTCAGTCACCGCCGGCTTCTCCGAGATGCAGCCATTGTTCTGGTTCGCATCTGCCTCACCCAGGCCTGCGCAGAAACAACAAGGGTCATCTATGGGCTTGGGCCTGCATGGCACACAACAAACCATGGCAGCACAATGGGCCCTTTTGACAAGACCGTGCCCTTCCTGCTGCACCAGAGACCAGCAGAGCTAACGTTTCACATTTGAACTTGAGTGAACCTTACCTGCTGTGAAATGTGAAATTAAAGACACGAGCAACTGAAAAGTGTTCAATTCCAAAGTACTGTGTGTCTCTGAGGTCAATGCCAACACCATCTGTTTTCTTAGGTGCAGACTTTTGGGTCATAATAATCTTGTAGCAGCTGTGCTCACACTTCCCAGCTTAATTTGCCTCGAGCACGGTGCATTAGAGTGCATGCACGAAATGTTTCTTGATTTATCAAAGTAATATCATTAATAGCAGGTTTGCCCGAGAGAAGCTTCTCAAAAATGAAATTGAAATCAACAGAATCTGCCTAACATTTTAAGGTTGCACCACCTTTTCAACTGTGTAATTATTATGCATGTTTCAGGGTATTAATTCCACTGATAAGAAAATACAACTGCGTCCCTAACGTCCACTTTGACAGCTATCCGTTAAGTTAGCCAGCTCCCACAGCGGAGGACATCCAGTGCATTCCTGCCTCCAAAACAATATAGACACTGTACTGGCAGAAATGGTGTAGCACTACACCAGAGAATCTGCATGCTAATATTGGCTGAAACAGTGGCCTGTTGTCAGAGCTGCATAGTTATTACAGAGAAACAAAGAGCCCAGTGTCACTAAAATAACTCCTATAAGTATGGATTTTCAACCCAATGCACGGTGACACTTATCTGATTTGGGGCCCGAGAGCTCAGAGGCCGCTGTCTCTGGATGCAGAACGAATCCTAGTTCCGTACTGTGGAAGTTCAATTTTAGTTTGAATTACTCCTAAAACAATTTATCTGTTGCAGCTTCATAATTTCTCATTCTTTGGTCCGATGAGTTCTTCAGCTTGGTTTCCTCCTGGCAGATTTGCAAGTCATGAATCAAATGTGCATGTAGATGGAGAGTAGATGCAAATATGACTCAGTTTGATGCGAATGAACCCCTCTCTGGGCAGCAACTATTTGTGACACACATTGCTCTGGATATAAGGTTACATTTGTCAAAACACTGTTTATTATTGCAGGCGTTTATTCAGAAGTGAGCCTGATGGTTGATGATATGTCCCTGCTGCCCACCGGACCGATACCTCTATTTGCATTTTTCAGAAAAGTAAATCAAAAGTTTCAAATGCATTTACGCTGTCAGCATTCCAAACTATTAGTTTAGCAGCATTAGTGTGAGCAAACAGACAGATACAGTATATATGCTAATTATATATGTCATGTATTATATGTGTCATTTTCTGATGTTACACTGACTAAAGTCTCATCAGCTGCTTCACTATAGAATGAGAGCTCTTTTTATTCCATGGGTGCAGCTCTCCAACAAAAGCCTAATAGGCCAGGACACCAAAAATCATGCAGAAAAAGCGCTTGAATCCTGGTTTTTAAATGCCTTCTTTAATAAGATATCGCTGTAAAAAAGGCTTTAACAAAAATGATCTAATAATATCATTCTCCAGGGTGATTTCTTTAGCACGTCCATAATCCCAGACATGAGACGGCGGCGACAGCCTGGCTACACACACACACGCACGCACACACACACACACACACACACACACACACACACACACACACACGCACACGCACGCACACACACACACACACACACACACACCGCTCTGCTGTAAGAAGTACTTAGTGAAAGCTGTCTCGCTCAGTGTGCCTCATTTCTACATAATTTCATTCTTGTCATGGTGAACGAGCCGTTTTCGATGCCATCCTGAGATGCTAACAGTCACTCTAAACGAATAATAATCTTGCAGAGTTAACTGCCGCTGCTTTAAGGCAGATGACTCGTTCCATTCAAAGACTTTCTATCAAGATTTTATCGCTAAAAAGCAGAACCAAAGTAAAACGTGAAGGAATGGAATCAGCAAAAGAGATCAAATCAGGTTCATCAAAGGGGAAGAAGATGAGATTGAACCACTGTGTGTAAAAATAAAATTCTGATTATAGCGCCTTTAAAATTATTCTGATGGCAAAAAATGAAGTAATCCGAACAAGTGGGTGCATCCGATGTGTTGCTGTCATTTGTCTCCATGTCCCCCAGTCAGACCCAGGAGCTAATTAGCGCTTGATTAGACATCTGTGCAGCCTAAGATGATGATCCATGTATTTACTCGTGCAGGAAAAAGTCGGTATGCTCTCCTGAGTTCTGAAATCTCTTACAGTTGAGATGTAATAACAGTGAGCACATTCTTCTTCTGTAGAGTTTGATTATTTTCTTTCACTTCGCTGGCATGAAAAAGTTTTTACTGTGGTTTAAACAAAGTGAAAAGAAAAAAAAAATTGCAGACATACTGTGGTGTTGAAGTTTGCCAGCAAACAGCATGACCTGCCTGTCACTGTGGGGAAAGCTGCCTCATGATCTCGGCGGCTGGCAGTGAGGCTCATTAGAGTCACTTATACAAAATAAGCAAATTAATCCAGCTCTGTTGTGTAAGTTGTGAATGTGTGTATGGAGCTATATGTACATCCACAGCTTTATAGAGATATAGCAATGCACTCTTACTAATTTATAATCTGCTTGCAGTAAAGACTGAAAAATAAGTCATTGTTACCAACAGTTAAAATATTACATTACAACGTTGCTCCCTCTGAGGACAGCCTCTGTGGCTGTTATCTTACCACAAAGAGGAGAATAAAAAAAGACACCTGATGTTTTTCTGTCCTCCATCGGCCTGCTCATGAGTCCTCATCATCCATCACCTGTTGATCCCATTTCTGAGCCCAGCGGTGCCGCCATCCGCCACAAGAATACCAATAAAATACAAATTACAGAGAGAAAAACATCCTGACACGGCTGAACTTTAACAGTCCTCCACAGTCCATAAACACTGCAGTGTAATACTGACAGCAGGCTCGTCATAAAAAAGCTTATGTGCTGATGACTAAGTTATTTATTAGCTGACTCCCTGCGCACTGAGTGCCGATGCACAAACTGACCATAACACACACGTGGAGGATTGAAGGGATTGTTGAGTAATGCCGAAGAATCGCTGATTACCAAGTCCATAGTCTTATGGGAAAACAAAAATCCTCCCCAACACAATTTTAACTGTCTGGTAAGGAAGCAGCAGCATTTCAAGCAGTTGTAGTCATTGACTTGTATTTGTGCTAGAAAAATATCCGAGAAAAATCTCATTGCATGAATTCACATGCTTGATTTGCAATCTTTGTCCATGACTTCACATTTTTTGATGCAGGTGCGTGAATGTGTTTTTACACCGTTTCATTCGCTGCACCAATTGTAGCAAAAATGTGAGTGCCTGAGTTTCTTGATTCGTGATTTGCAGGATAGGATTTGTGCACCTGCAATGAAGAATTTGAGAAGTGACTGTGTTTCTGGGAGACAAGTTTGCAACCCCTACAGCATTTTTCTCTGTGGTTTCAAATTTACTGATACACAAGTGTGACTATTTTCTAAAACTACTAATTCCGCTGTCACATGCTCGGTTGCTGTGTTCCAATAATACTTTCATAAGGAAGAGTCACTAGACTAGAATTGTTTTCAAGCCCCAAACACAAATGACACAGCGGTGTGGGATTTATCATTGTGTAATTTGCTTTTCAAAGATTTTACTGGATCTCTGTCAAGATTAGACAGTTTACTAATCTGTATAGTGAAGATAAGACTGTTATTGGTGTCTATTATCAGCGACCGGTGTTGTTATGTATATTCTTGCTGCCAATAGAAGTCCATTAAAAAAAGGAATATGTAATGATCCTCTAATTGCTGCTTGTGATTGGGGTCAGCAGCCAAATCTCCATTCTGAAGTTGCTTTAGATAAGTTTCATCTGCATGTGATAGAAAACTGGGAGACTACAATTAAAGCATGTTTCCAGGACAAAGTCCCTCAAATCTATATGAATTTATCATGTTTCACAGGTAGAGGCAAGAACTTGGGACAGCATCCAGGTGTACGACTTCTTCCTAGACAGTAGTCCAAAGAACTGCAGTTAATGTAATGTGACAAGCCCAACAAGCTGGATAATGAAGCTGGGAGGACAAGATGTTCTTGCTGGTTTGTATGTTGGAGTTCCTTTTCGCTGTAGATCTGCATGCTCTCACAGAGCTGCCTTTTTATTTGGGAAAGTTTGAAAATCCCTGCTCCTATTAGAAGCATTTCTTCTGTAAAGGATACACTAGAAAGCTCAGCTCAGACAGTAGTAACTGTAAGACGAACCTGACACATGTAGAGCCTATGAAGCCACCTAGTTGCAGTGGTTGGGTTGCTGACAGTGTGGCAGCCCTGCTCCTCAGTGTGCTGACTTTTTTTAATTAGGGCAGAGGCTCAATGGCTAAATTACTGTTGATCACATTCTGGTTTGTTTCCTTCATGACTCAATCTTCCCTTTAGTTTAATAACAGCTGCCATGAATCAAGCAATCAATCAGCACCTAGCAAGGCTTCATAATACCCTCAGTATGTCTAATCAATTTTTCATTAATTGCAATTGGCCGTGCCACTCAGTCGGACAACTCAAGACTAATCTTGTAGTAAATGTGTTCAGTGTGATCTGAAGTCAATGGGCAGCTGTAAACTCTCAATTTCACTGTGGCAGCTTATGTTTGAGCATCAGTGTGTTTCCACTGGAAAACATTTACGGATAATTAAAAGAGAAGAGAATGAACTTTTCATATCAGGATTTTTTTTTCACTGCTCCATAAGATGCTGCTAAGCAGAAATGAAGGCCAGATATGATGTTGCGTGTTTCTTTTTTCCCCCTGTATAGTCCTTCACTACATTAGAAAAGAAGCGCAACTTGTAAACAACACTAAGGGCCAATTATCCAGCAGTCTGATACACAACACTGCAGAGAGAAGCAGGGGTCTGCAGAGAGCCTGCTGCCTTCACTTTGTTGGCCTCCTTCATAAATAAGCTATTTCTCAGGTCTGCCCATCATTTAGCAGATGGATCCTTAAGCCACCAGAGGAGACGACAGTAAGGTCAGAATCTGCTGTCAAAGATACGCCTGCCTTTATTAGCACCGGATACTGGTCTCGTTCAAAATATGTCGTCAGCTTCTAATGTAGCCAAGACGTTATTGCAGTCTGAGGATGGTCAGACGACAGTCTGTTACCTCATCTTGATTAATTCACCATGACAACTCTCTATGGCAACTAAAGTGCCAAGATAGCCAGATAATTCTGCTGAAATTATAGGGGGACGATTGATATGTTCTGCCGCCTTCAAGTCTCGGATTATCGTGCCCTGAACAATTACCATTGCCACCTCTGTCTCCTGCACCATCTATATTAAATAGTTTGGTGAATGTGTTAAAATCAGCCTGTCTGATCTGTTCAGTGGAGAAATTTAGAGCCTTGCAAAGGGGGGAAAGATCAGCATCTAGAATGGTAGAGGTATGCAGGGAGTGGGCCTCAATCTCCTCATTTTTCCTCCTCTTCCTCGGTGTGAAGAGGATGTGTAGCAGAGCCTCGGGGACAACAACAAGGACTGTGGTGGGACCGAGGCACGGGAAGCATTCCTCTGAAAAAACACCCATCGCTATGTGGACCCGGACCAAACCTCCCACCCGAGGGCGAAAATCCCTCCGCCGCTGCATTCATGGTGGTTCTGAAGCACCCACAAGCCACGAGAAAAAAGCCCCTCTCTGTCTCTCAAACCCCATCTGGCATTCAGGACGTTAGTCCTCCAGAGATTTTTCTGTACGAGATAAGAGAGCAGAACTACTCCCTTCTTATAACCTGAGCCATGCTCATGACCTTTGACCTTCACTTTGAGCAGTGGCTTTAAATGGGGAAGGATGTGATTTATAGAACCACAAGCTTAAAAACTTTTTTTTTGGCAAGTCAAATTGAAACCAAAAAACACAACATTAGCCATATTTGGCTCGGCTTCCCTGCTTTTAAGTGTTGCAAGCTCCATTGTGTACACAGCTAAGTCAGAGCTACTGTATTTATCCAAGCAGCTGTGAGGCGAACCCAAATATAATAGAAGGCCTGACCTGTGATCACCAACAGCTCCTCACTTCGATTTGTTTCCTGACAAACATCAGCTATTTTCTCTCTTTCTCTATTTGTTTTACACCTCTTTCTATACCCCTGGTTTTCTTGACAGCAGTGGATCAACAGAGCTTTTTGATGTGCCATGTTGGCTTTTGTGAATTCTCTACAATATTAAGAAAATATTCTGACTTCTGATAGTATGTCAATGTTCTTCATGGTCATGTGAGTTAGTGCAACCAGTGGCTGTGGTCACACCAAATGGCAGTACTGCTTTAACTGTTTTGGGCCTAACTAACTAACTAACTAATTATTTTGTTGTTGTTCATCTATCAAGTATTTATAATCTATAAAATGTCAGAAATATGAAATATGTCCATCACACACACAGTCCACTAAGTGGACATCTTCAAATGTCTTCTTGTGTCTGACGCACAGTCCAAAATCCAAAGATATTTAATTTACAATGATGCAAAACAGAACAGGCAGCCAAATCTCACATTTGAGAACTTGGGAACATCAACTACTTGATATTTCTGCTTGACAAATGGGCTAAACAATTAATTTTCATTGGCCTGTCTAATCATTAAATCAACATAATGTCTTCAGCACACACTGTACTTGCTGGGTCTTAACTGCAACCTCTGGATGATACATTATACTGCTATTTGAATTTTGAATCTGGTCAGCTCAGTCCTGGTGTATTAATGCAGCACTATATCTCTGTCATGACAGACGTGTTTGTGGAGGATGAGGTTTTCACTGGCAGCCGGCATGAATGGGTGTCTCTAGTAGGACAGCACAGAAGAAGAATAGAGCTCAACATGGGTTGATGCCATCGGCGTAGTCCGGGTCGGGGACGTTTCCTCACCCGTGGAGACATGAGAGGCCAAAACACATATACACACACACACACACACACTTCAGCAGGGCAGTGGACATGACTAATGCCCTGAAGTCGTAAGCCAGCTGGTTGCTTGTGTCAAAGGCTTCGACTGAGACATTACACTTTGATTTCTTCTGCGTGACCACTGGCACACAAAAAAGTTATCCATTCTGCTCTGACAAGGACCTAAAACCTAAAAATCTTCCAAATAATACAGCAAATGTCACCGAAATCAAAATGGCAACTACTGTATGTGTAAGTGCAGGATAAGATAAGATACACCTTTATTCGTCCCACAGTGGGGAAATTCGCAAGGATGGCATTAAGCCTGCAAAAGGTTTATATTGCACCAGAGCACATATCAATAAAGCACTGATATGGGACAGCTTCATTTAGCCGGGGGAGGATGGGCAGAGGTGGAGCCTGATACTGCAGGCAATCTGATCACAAGCAGACAGCTTTACAACAGGTGCACCTAAAAAGCACTGAGGAAGCGTGGATCCCATTAACATTTGTCATTTCAGGAGAGAATTTATCCAGATGGGATTTAAGACACTTTGGTTCACACCCAGCAATATGACAGCGTCTCCGTGAGCCAGATCATGAATCTGACTGAATCTGTCTTCCTTGTCACTCGCTAAATACAAATCTTGGAAAACTTCGCTTCAGCTATCTGATCCACTCATAACGCATAGAAAGGCTGAGTGTAAATGTGGTAACATTTGATGGTTAAGGCAAGCAAGATGACGCCCACCGTGACACCGTGTTTTTGGAGCACACACACACACACACACACACATATATAACTTCTAATCTTATTCTTTTTTTTGTAATTCTTGATATTTCTATTGTATTTCTATAAAGGAAGAATTTCTTTGTACGGGGAAACATGTTTCTTTTAACTGTGTGTCTGACAATAAACACTTTGATTTGATGTGACCACAAACATGGGCACAGTGAAGCATGAATGAAAATGCATCCTGAGTTGCACTGAATGACTACTTGGTCAACTGTGCATGTAAATATTTATTACGCAGATGAAGGCTCAGTTGGTTTTGTGACGCCAAGACAAGCTACCAAATCCACACAGCGGTCCAGCTGTGTCAGGTGAGCATGAATGTGGATCTTTCTCTGTTTGATTTTAATTGTGGGGCCGCTCCGACAGATGCCAAACGTGAGCAGTGGAGCAAAATCTGATGGCAAGCTGTCATCTGAGACACAGTCTATTGCCAGGTGTGAATTGTGATCCACCTCAGCTGTTTCAGGATAAAACATACGGCGTCTAAACACGGACACAGACACTTGTCGCTCATCCAGCTATGCTTCCACTTTAAGTTGAGTTTGTTGTTTTCCTCTGAGGGGAAAGGACTCCAGTTCATCTTGTCCGACATATGGGATGCAGTAGCTAGGGTAGTACTTTTGTACTCTCTCGGTTACCCATCATCCCCTCCCCTTGGACTCTCGTAGCCACAGACCCAGATGCTAATACACATACACACTCCGTGATTGTCCTGCCAGATGGTGGAGGCCAGATGACGTGGTCTCCTGAACTCATGGCAACACCGAGGCACAATCTCTTACAACATGGCACACAAACACACAGAACACACAGATAGATGGCGTGTGTCTTCACGAAATCCATTAGGAGAAAAACTGCAGCCAAGAGTGACTGAACATGCCTGTATAAACAGCGAGGCATTTGGCAGATCATAAGAGAACATTTGCATGCGGCACATGTTGCAGCTCTTGAGATGAAATTCATCCATCTGAGGGACAATGGAGAAACCTGAAAGAAAGTGAAAGAGATCAGAAAGCGAGGTGAGAGGGGACAGACAGGGAGAATCTGAACAATGGTGTCAAACCAAAGAACACTGGTCCAGTGATGGATGCTGCCCTTTAACAATCAGAGCTTTTGAGGGGGAAGGAGAGGAGGTGCTTCATGTTGGCAGTGCCAGGGCCCGTACCAGCTCGTGTCGGCCTCCGCCACAGAGACAAATGACTGAGCCACTGCACTTCTATATGTGCACGACTGACGAACGCACAGTACAAACTCATATACAGTATATTCTCAATACTGCGTTGCATGCGCAGTCAGCAGTGATCGCACCATCTCAGTGGCCACATGCAGCACACATTGTCGCCATTTCAGTGGAGACGCTAATATAACCAATGCCTTTTGAGGGTGTAGTTGAAGGCAAACGAAGGGTGGGAGAAGGTAAAGAAAAGAAGGTACAGCAAGTAATATTTACTGATTCTTGATTTTGACAGTGACTCATGCTCGTCTGAAATCTTACAAATTTTAAATGAGATAATTCATTTCTACAACTAATACCAGTCAATTCAAATTAGAGAAACTTGCACCGAAGGTCAAGTCATTGCTGACTATATAAATATGAGCTATACGATAATAAACATGGACAATCATTTACAAACCTGTTGTTTAAACCCGCAGAGAATCATCACCTGACTCTTTAGTTTAGTTACCTTCATCACTATGGAGCATTTTAGCGTCTGTCAGCTCACTGTTTTGGTTTTACTATTTGCAACCTTCCTGCTTTGGTTCACTCTAACCGCTGGCATCAGGATTGTTTAAAGCAGCAGGCACCTGACAGACAAAGTCAGCCACTAACTGGAAAACATCATGCAATGTTTAGATGTTAAAGAGCTGTATATTTCCCACAGGAGTTGGTGAAGATCAGACCAGCACCAAAAGAGAGGCTGAATGTTGGACTTCGAATGTCTGACATTCGATCATTCTGCGAATGAATGCAAACAATCTGTATCTGCCAGATGTGTGAATAAACAAATGTTCCCCACGTCGAGTTTAAAAGGTTCGAAAATATCAGTCTTGTGTTTCCAGCTTATTACTGCTGCTCCCAAGTGGACGAGTAGACAAGTAGAAAAAATATTAAAGTCAGTGTGTGCAGCAAACATGGGGCCAGCAGAATAAAGAAGAAAAGACAGTCATTGGTGAAGAAAGCAGAGGGAGCTGTGTGGGCCACATGAAGGGCATGTCAGCAAATAGAAACCCTGCTGTGCACATCACACACACTGCTGCATTAACGCCACCACCCAGCTCATCAGCCTTAAAAACTAAACTACATATTAAATATTCACAAGACTTCACCGGGGAAAATCTCATTACCAAAGAGCATGTTCTGATTCTGTTTTCATTACGGGCTGATCTGTGTTTTCAGGAGCTTCTCCACAAAATTAGTAACGAGCCAACAGAGAGGCGGGGAGACTCGGATCCTCCGTCTGCTCCATCTGGTTCAGTAGTAAAGCAGAGCACTCTGATTGACCCCACCAGCCCTGGACCAATCAATACGACCTGAAGCTGCTCGTTCCGCCCTTAAGATTTCAAGAGCAGCCAGTTGGTCCCAAAAGCAATTACAGCGGATGCACACAGTGTATGAAATAAGTGGTAACAACCGATATCAGTCAATTTCCTGGACAGAAGTTCAAGTGTGACCTTGAGGATGAATGAATCAGAAACTGAAAACTGACCTCCAGTGGACAGTCTCTTATGCTATGTCCTTTGTCAGCCGCTGGCCTTTTCACTTATTCCATCTAATGCTGTTATGTTTTGAAATGTTGATTGAATTTTTGGTTTATTTCCACTTTCAGGGGATTGTGGAGGGCAAGAATGTGCAGAAAATATTCAGATGTGATGATTCAAATGTAAGTAATTAAATATGCAATCTTTAAGAATCTCATTTATCAATGTCAATTTTTAATACTATTTATGAACATTTTTTTAGCAATAGCCAATGTTTTTGCATTTTGTAATCACTCTCTATGATACTTTTCATTGTTAAAGGGAGAGTCTGCCTTTCAAATGCAAGATTCAAATTAGGTTTGACATAAGGTTACTTGCGTGAAGTTTAGTGGATGACATGCAGAGGAGTTATTTATTATTGTATTCAGCAGATTGTCATATACTTATTGCCTCTGGCCCAGTTTATTTTTTTCAGTTGCAACTTTCAGTTTGAAACTGAAGGTTCTCATTATTGCAATACTGACTCCAAGTGATCCTTCATGCTGTGGCTCCTCAGTTAAATGAATAATATATAAGCAAAAGTTGAAATGGTTGGAGAAACTTTCTGTATTAGTTTATACAGAGTTTAAAAACAATAACATATTGCATAACAATAGTTTAACCTAACTTTTCTGAAATATTGCTTTATTACCGAGATCCTTTCAAGATAGAAAAAAGATTTTATTTTTTTAGAAAGAGATTCATATATGGGGCGGCTGTAGCTCAGGAGGTAGAGAGGTTGTCCACCAATTAGAGGGGTGGTGGTCCCTGGCCCGATCCCTGGCCCCTGCAGTCTATGTGTCAAAGTGTCCTTGGGCAAGATACTGAACCCCAAATTGCCCCCGATGGCTGTTCCATCGGCATTTGAATGTACGTCACTTTGGATAAAAGCGTCTGCTAAATGAAATTGTAGAACAAAAGGAGTTCTATCTATTCTTGTGATGATTTTTTCAAGGTATCTGAATAGAGACTCAAAAGCAAACAGTATATAAATTTAAAGTATCTTATGAAACACTATTGTGTCTTTCATCTGGTTTGGATCAATTATTGATCAAAGATTTCTGAAATCAAAGAGTAAGCACCATTAAAATATTCTGACATTAGCCTGGTAAGCACAGCAAATAAACTATACTCTTCTATCATGAACACAAGATCATATAAATATGTTCTACACAGTTTTCATTGTGTATATGCATCGTGTTTTGATTTCTGAATAATCTCATCCCTGTTAATTATATGCACTTCTTCCTTCGTTCATTAATTCCTGGTGGGAGCTCAGCCGCTGTTAAAGCCACCGTATCAGCTTTCCCAGCAGCCTCATCACACAGACTTTCCCAAGCAAAGTCTTCAGCAGGAAGCAGAATTGGTTCTTCACAGACTGTGGCGAGTTTCTTTGCACAGACAATGTGATACGTGGCTGAAGCAGATAGCCCGTGGGCTGACTCAGGAGTGCTTACTGCTGACCGAGTGCAGTTGAGTGTTTTTCTGGTTTCTAGTTCTGTTTTTCTCTCCTCCTCGTGCTGAAGTAATACTTGATTCTGGGAGGACTTGAACGTGCAGAGTTTGACAACAACAGGAAAAAAAAGCCTCTGTATGCTGGGATATTCTTAAATGAAATCTAGGAATATTAAGACACACGTTTCTACTTTGCTGCCATGTTGCCACAGCTCCTCCAGTTCCCACTTCTCTGACTTTGAAAACTATTTGTTTTCTATACTGCCAACTCTTGTGCACGAGAACAGACTGACCTACAATGTGAGAGCTTAGGTAACCTATATTGATTCATGTCATTAAAGTGCTCTTGATGAGCGTGGGCGTAGGAAGAGACAGAAGCACAAAAACAAACTAATTACAAGGAAGAGTCAGTCTCCTCAGGCCAAGCGCTGCAGAGAAAGAGACAAAACCCTCTTTATACTTGCATCCTTGTTTCTTGTCTTTGTCTGAACCTGACAGCCTTACAACTTATAGATGGTGAGCATCTGTCCTTGAATGGTTTTTACCCCATTATTTACATTTCAAATAAGCTCTCACATTCCTGCCAAACGTTTTCTACAGCATCCTCTGACATCTGAAGCTTCATCCTAGCCATAACTGAATCATGGCTAGGATCATAGGATTATGTGCTGTGCTTCATTCTAAGCACAACCTCAGGCAACGCATGCACTCTTGTATATTTGATGTGAAACCAGTGTTAACCGCTTTATTCCAATGAAGCATCAAGTGACTTTTTGCTTATGTTGAGGTGTTCTGAAAGACAATCACAAATTCCCATTCATCTCCAGAAAAATCTGCAGTCCCATTAACTTTACACTATTTCACTTTATCCTGTTATGTCCAGTCCATCATCTTATATGTTCTATTCTGTCTTTCTTACAGAAATGCAAAACCACTCGTATGGCCCTTTAAGCCACCTTGTACTAGTTTCCAGTACTAAGTCCGTCCCACCTTTTTTCTGCCTCTCCTGGGTTTCTATCTACGACCACTGTTCATTTCTCCTCAGTTCACCCTGTGATGATGAAGAAACGGTGACCCAGACAGAGTCAGGAGGGAACAGGCAGACAGGCAGATAGAGGGGGTCTGTTTTGCAGAGCGGGGGCCTGCTGCAGACTGGGCCAGGTAATGGAGCCATAATGGGCTTTTAACAGCCGCACAGCTGATGGTGGTGTTTGCCCTTCAGTGGAAAAGCAGTGCAAACAGGAAGTGCTGCACGGAGACGTCCCCAGACGCTGGACAGGCCGGGATGAGTCATGACGCCTGCTGATGACAACTACGCCAAAACAGGCTCCAATAAAGCACTGCTAACCTGCCCATCATAAACCACTCACACCGTGCCAATTTGGTGGAAATTCCTTTTTTTTTTTTTTTTGCCCGCACCCTGAATCAACCTAATGGGGCTAAATTAGTTCAGCCTTGGTGCACTTGCAAGAGGAAGGTTTTAAATGTACCCTAACAGCCATGTTGCCTCAGTAAGAGTTAGAAACTGATAAGAAAATGGGATTTTTACACACTATCAGAAAGCAGCGGTGACCGAGCAAAGAGCCAGTTAAACATTAAGCATCAAAGTGGAAGCTGCACTGTGGTGCTCTGAAGCAGCTTTATGACACATCAGAAAAAGCACACACTATGATACAGGTTTGATTTTCACTTCTAATGAACCTTAATTAAGATAAAGTGCTCATTAAGTTCAGCTTCCAAGCTTTAAGCAACCTTCTCGTGTATGGTTTTCATTTACCAGATTAATCAATCTAAAGAAATCAAGCTAATTATTTCTCTTCATGGTGTAGGTTCAGCTCAGTAACGTTCACTTTGAGCGTGGCAGATGCTGCAGTCAGATCACCTTTAAGTCTGCTGCTCGCCTCCCGTTTTAAACAGACTTACACCTGCATCCTATAATTCATCTGTGTTCTCATCATGGGCTGCAAGAAGCATCTGTGTGAGGAAGCTGAGGTCAACCGAGAGACTAATGTAAGAAAATAATAGCGTTTCATCACGGGCGATGATGATGAAAGGTGAAGATATTCAATCACCAAAGCAATAAGCGAGCCTTCTTATCAGCACAGCCGCCTATTGTATGTCAGATAATTTCATGTCTGTGTCTGGCAACAGGCTAAAAGTAATGGAACTGTGAGTTGTGCTTTTTTGAATTATTGCTTGTGTCAGTGGTGGATCCTCTAAGTCTGCTCCATGCTGATCAATGGCAAGTGTTAAACACATGGGACATTAATCAGCTACAGGAGAAAGAGTGTATCAAGTAGCTAGCAGATTAATCTGATGAAGCATCTGCGAGCTATAACTTTCCCGCTGATGATGCATCAGTGAAAACAGTCGAGAGTCACAGTGGTGGTGGCTCTCTGGTAAGTTTGCCTCTGCACGACGAGCCGTGATTACACACTCGAACAAGCTGCCATGACATGACATCAATACGGACACACAAATTCAATCATGCACACATGCATGTACACACACACAGAGACAAACACACTGCAGCAAGGCTGAGGAATTGGTTTTGTATAATATTAGATCAATATTGACCTTTGCTTGAAAATCAGTGGGCTAGTGCATCCATCCATAGTGGGCTCTCTTCCCCAGTTAATGTATATTAGAGTCAGTAATACTGTTCATAAACATAGTATAGAAATAGTCCTCAGACATCACCTGTCTCCCACCTGTAATCTTGTCCTTTCATCCCTTCCCAGGAGGATTAAACAACCACTCACACATGACCTCATGTGGCAACTCTAACGTCGTTCACACTTTGCATCAGGTGACTCCAACCAATCTCATCAGCTGTCATTAAACCCCAGACACACCAACATGCTAAGTGGTATCAACGACCTTGATAACAACCCCACAGAGGATAAGTAGCTGGGATTCTCTTCCAGTAAGTCGGAACTAAAGAGGCTTCTTGGATGTGAAGTGAAACGTCTTCAAGCATCTACAATCAAGCCCAGCTGCCATTGATTAAAGCCCTTATTTGAATACCATGAGCGGGATGACTGAGATCTTCACAGACATACTCCACATAACAGGGAAGTAATCCGCATGCTGGTCACAGGTGTTACTGCAGGTGCTAAAGCTGAACAGAGAATATTTATACAGCACACACATCAGCCTGGTGTTACTGACCTTTGCTGGCTCAATTTACAGCTGTGAAAGGTCACAGAAAGGCCATGTAAGGAAAAAATCCATATCCATGGCAGCAGCAACTTCAATACCCCTTCAGAACCAAGGAGAGCTCATTCAAAGGATCTGAATCTCTCAGTACAGATTTTACTCTGTAAAACAAGCAATACAAAAATACCATCCTCACTGTCAACAGTGTGACTACAGTATAAATAAAACCAGCAGTGCTGCCGGCTTATCCTTTACACTGACATTAACAGAACTGACTGCAGCTACAAATCCACCACACTGAACTAGTCTCTCTGTCAGTCTTACAAACACAGAGAAACACACACAAATATATTTTTAACTACCTAGCTATGTGTGTTTCTTAGTGAGCTCTGGTTCAACTGCGAGACAATGAATTCTTCAGTTAAATTCAAAGAACAAACTGAATTCAAGTTAATGTCCAGCTGTAGACGTCCATCTCTGGTTCATACTGGTAGACCTGCCAAACAAGATCACCCAGAGCTGACGCAAAATCAAAATGGGTTATAGAACTAACATAATAATGATAATTGAATAGTAATATGGTTTTGTTATTAGTATATATATTGATGATATATGATGAAGGTAGTTTTTCAAACATCTTATCATAAATGATAATAATTTAGAGAAGAAATCACACTAGTTTGCTGCTGATGTCCTAATGTTCTTCTCAGGCTTTTTCCCCCTCTTACACTTCTAATGAAACATGGCCTGTTTTTCCACAGAGAAATGAACCCGTTTAGGAGGACTTTGACTTCGGTGTCACACATGACATTAGCTACTCACTAATTATTAAATATGATGCTCAAAAGTACTCTTATATTCACTGATAACAGCAACATTAATGCCCACGTATGGTAATAATGATAATAATAATAACCTGTTGATATGCGACTGACAAAGTATACTGCTGACAGCTCTTCCTGACTAAGTGGGCTTTTAGTACTGGTAAAAACATTCATAGCAAAAGGATGATGAGATTCTGATGTTATCGGCCTGTGATGGTTCAGAAGTTTGATTCTGCCCTGTGAAGAAGACAGGTCCAGAAGAAACAAAGCAGTTACAAACTAACTATCATCTCTTGTGCTGTGGCTACTAAAGTCAGTACACACAGCCAAATCCTTTCCTTCTTGCATTTCGTCTCCGCTCACTGAAAACAATTGAGACTGACACAACAGGCTGCACTTGTCTTCCATTCCCCACCTCTCATGCTCTTCTTCCTGGATGAATGTGATCGAATGTGGTTTCATTCTCTTGCAGAGTGAACAACTAACTTTCTCCCAAACTTATGCCTCTCCTCATTCAGTGTCAGTCGGGTGTTTGGCCACAGCATGTATTGCATGTGAGGACAAAAAAAAATAAAAATTGCCTTCACCCTAGGAGGCGTCTTCTCTCGGCTCCTATCATCAAAGAGCCAACGGGGAACCTCAAAAAAACTAATGGCTACATTCACGGTTACAATGCAAAGACACTGGGGATGCTGATTTCATGGGAAGGCTCTTGTAAACTTGTAATTTATTCTAAGTCTTGATTGAGCTTTTCTGTTGTATTTTCTGTTCTATTAAAAAAATACAATCTGAATATGCATTTGCTTAGAATGAAATCAGAGCTGCTGCCTCATAAAAAAAAAAGAATTTAGAAAGTTTGCACGAGAAATTGCAATTTTCTTCTGGCCTCAGGATATGACTCTAGCACTGAAATCAATTGACCGAGTGCCAACCAACAGATACCCTCTTTGTTGTGCACCAAACTCTGCCCTCATCTGCTGAGCTGCAGTATTACAAAGGCTCTTTTTAACCCCTGTCCTGACACGCCGAGCACGTCACGATGAATCCGACTGAGGGAAAACTTCTCTGGAAGCAAAACTGTCAGAAATGAAACTTGTGGGATACTGATTTCTGAGACTTTCATTCGAGTTTCATTCATCATTGGTAACTGCTAACTTTTCACCAGCCAGACTGCTCACTCCAAACAAATATCATAAGGCAGGATTAGCAGCCAATGCTGTGAAGCAGAGGCCAAAAAAAAAGGTTGCCAGAAAAACCAGAACAAAACAAAAATAAAAGTCTACAGATATTGAGTGAAGACAGCCAAGTATGAAGACGCTACTGTGTCAATGTGGATTTCAAGTGTGATACTAAGTCATACTTCATGAGTGCTCAGCTAGATCCTACCACAAAATCTGTATTTTATTCAATGATAAACGTATTTGGACAGAAGTAACTTCCACAGCTTGTTCTTCTGCATTGAGCCTACATTAGCAAAGTGGACACATACAGTAAGTCTTATAGGGTTTCACAGGTAAAATCCTAACAGAAGTGCATAGTGAAAACTGAGGAAGTGTCAGTCACAGTTTGGCAGCAGAAGACATATTAATGGTGTTAGGGTTTCTGAGAGTGGCACCCATTCTTAAGTCTGCTCAATAATGGTGGATTTCCCTGATTATGCTCATTACTAACTCTCTTTTATTCATCACTCAAGCAGCTAAAATGTGTGTCACTTGGTTTTTAACAGGCCTGACCAGCACTGGGAGTTTAGAGTCATGTCAACACGAATATACATTCAAACTCAAGAAGCGGTTTGACCCCTTACCAAAGACTTCATCTTGAGATTCGGGTTCTGCCGCTGCTCTCGCTGCTGTCGTCTGTGCCGCTCTGGGCTCAGCTGACGAAGCCTTTAACGGGAACACAAAAACAGATGAAGAGGTGAGGTGCTGAGGTGCCATGGCAACGGAGCAAAGGCAGAGACAACAGAGAGACACAGAGACAGTTACATCTATTCAGGCTTTCAGGCTTTATAATTACAGCAGGATTATACTCACACCCTTCAGTGAACATTCAAAAGATGACAATTGTGAATTGCATTGCCTACATATAGAGATTTGCCCATTTTGATGCCAATCTAAAATCTATATCTTTCATCAGATATTTAATTTTATTATTGTGTTTACTGACAGTTTTACAAAGTGTTCCCGAGCCCATGTATTAATCTCCTTTATCCAATCCTGTGTCTGACAAAGTGTTGAACCTCTCTCCATCCTCGCTTGTGAACGACTGAGTCTTTCCAGGATGAACCTTTCATACCCAATCATGATACTATCACCTGTTACCAATGAACCTGTTTACCTGTGGAATGATCCAAACAAGTGTTTTTGGATCAGTCCACAACTTTCACAGTCTTTTGTTGCTCCTGTCCTGACTTGTTTGAAACCTGTTGCTGCCATCAAATTCAGAATAAGCAGATATTTACACAAATCAGTGAAGTTGCTGGGGTAAAACATGAAATATATTGTCTTTGTATTGTTTACGTCAAAGAGGCTGAGCAAACTATCACATTCGGTTTTATTTATGTTTAGCATCCTTGGTAATATTACTACTTTGTATTAGTGTATGAAAAGTTGTGCAAATGCGGCAAGGAGTGATGAAAAGGCAGCATATGGTGAATTCAAACCAGATGACAGCTGTTGTCGGTACTGTGACTAACTAGTCCCTGGCGGCAGCTGGGATAAGAGCTGTGAATCTCTCCTCCGGGGACTGTTTAGATACGGCTCTTGATACAAATTCTGTGATTTAATCAAAAAGTTTTGCACCATGATCACACACATTTGAAATCCTGTTAGTAAAAATATATCTGAACATAGCACAAGGAATAATTTCCAACAGGCCATTGTCTATTAAAATGCCTTATTTCTATGTTGATGCATTCGCCTGAGTAGATTTTGCCATCAAGCATCTGATCTCATCTGGGCGTTATAATGAAAACAACATAGGCCTGTCTTATCAGGCTTTTCAGATCTAGAAGTATTGATTCAGTGGCAGCTTCCTGTCAGCTCCGGTCTGACTCAGGCTGTGTGAATACATGAAGTCATAACTTAAACATTATGCAAGTTGAGTTGTTGTACTCGCCTGTACTGGCACTCCTGAGTCACTGGGTCAGACAAATTAATCTCCCCTGTCAGTTGGGACTAAAACTAGCAAGTCCCTATATTTCTTTCTTTCAAGAGCTATTCATAAGAAGTTGGATTCGGTTACTTGTTTCTATTTAGTGGCTCCAAGTGAACTAAACATCTGCATTTGCTGTTCCTCAAGGTTTACAAATCCTCTTACTCATTCCTCCCTGATGAACACTTACATGCCCAGTTTCAACTTCCGAGTGGGTTTGCCAACATGTGCAATCAACATGGGCATTCAAAAACGGTGGACATGCTGTTCGCCATTAAAATTGAGAAGTGCAGCTGTGACACGGTCCTGTGAGCCAAGGGGAGATGGACGAGAGCACTCACCAACGCAAATCACAGACAAGGTCAATAAAGTGCTGCGCTATTCAAATTCCCTTTGTCCGTTCACTCATGTAAACAAATTATGTAAACAGGTTTGATTAACAGGTTCAATACTCGATGATGGTTTTAATGAATAAAATAAAATTTATATCTTCAAAATGTTCTTAAAAGCTCTGAAAACAACACACAGTGTTCTGCCAAAGATAGAACACTTTTGATTCATTCTTATTTTCTCTGCGCTCTTTTCAACCTGTCTGAAGCAGACAGGTCTCAGATGGAAGAAAGGTACATAATACTTCAGTACAAATACAACATAATTACACTTAAGAACACTAAAGAAGCAATTTAGGAGTAGAAAAGTTCTTTGTTGAGTGTGAGCAAGGAGACACATTTATCAGGAAACTTACAGCTTCTCCTCAGAGCAAAGTTGGAGCAGCTCTCAAGTAACAAGAGGATCTATCATATCTATGTTCACAGCAGGAATAGCCAATCAGAGATGAGGATTTACTCTACGTAATCCATTAAAATGTACATTATTAATAGGTTTGTTTTATTGATATAGAGCCCTTAATATCACCAACAGCAATTAGCATGAGAAATTAACAACAATCTGATAAAAAAAAAAAAAACTGGAGCAAGAAGAAGAAGAAGTCAGTACCACATTGATGTAGAGTGTGGAAAATGAATCAAACAAAATTTGTGTCGCTTACATCCCTGACAAATGCAAAGAAAGAAACAGCAGTTAACATCCTAGCAAGCATTCAAATCAAATGCAAATAGTTAAAACTACCCTACTGTGAATTCTACATATTGCTTATGTCTAAGTATTATTCATTATGACCAATGATATTTTGTACAATCACTCAAACATGTGCAAGTCGGAGTAAAAGTGAATGATTTTTACTTTATCTTTGTGCATATGTTCATTTTTAAGACATAAATGCAGGAGGGAAAGGATGGACACACGAGTCCACTGAAAGTCCAAAGTCCCACAAACAATGATCTTAAAGGAACAAGAGACAGACACGGAGAAATGTAGGCGAGGCAGAGGAAGAAGACAAACTGCACAAGGATCTTTATGCATCGATAAAGATTACATTATCAGTGCGATCTTACAGTCTGGCACATCATCATTTTTTCCATCATTAAAGCACTCAGCATTTAACCTTTGCTGGATCACGTACACCCACAAGACACAGCTGCCTTTCCTCTCACTTCAGCCTCGCACTTTTTGTATGTGTAGAAAATTAGCAATGCAAAGAACAAACTCACATTCCAGGAGCCGAGCCGCTGGTGACTGGATGCTTGTTGAACCAATATCTTTAGATGCTGAGGCAACTCATTGAACTAAATCTGCAAGTAATGGGCTTTTGGGGATGGTTGAACAGTTTTAATAGTGTCACTTATACATAAGTGAAATCCTTAAAACATGAGGAGTATTTTGCTCCTTCATTTTTAACCTGATGATTACTTTAAGCAGTTTAATGAGAATCCTTGGCCCAAACATGTCACAGTTCTGCCGGCCAGGCCTCTGTTTACCTTAGTTTTTGTTTAGCCTTAGATTTTCTCCTGCCTTAGTTCTGTCTTAGTTTTTGGTCAGTGTCCTGTCATAGTTCCATCTTAGTTTCTGTTCGGCCTTAGTCTCTGTTATAGTTCTTTCAGTTCTGTTGGTCTCGTCATAGTAGCCTTGTCATGTTGTAGTATTGTCTTAGTTCATTGTCTTGGTCTTAGTTTCTTGTCTCTGCTGTCATGTCTTGTCCAAGTTCTGTTTCTTAGTTCTGTGTTGTAGTTTTGTCTTAGTTCTGTCTTGGTTTTCTGTCTGTGCTCTGTCATAGCTCTGTCAGTTTTAGTCATGTCTTAGTTTACCTGTCATAGTTTACCTGTCTAAGTTCTGTCAGTCTGTCACTGTTCACCTGCCATAGCTTCTCACCTCAGGTCCCGGTACTTTTCTACTCACCCCGCCTCTGCCTCACCTTACCTGTCAGCCACTCCCACCTCATCTGGTCACCTGTGTTCCCAGCTGCAGCCAACTACTAATCAGGACATTATATAAGCCACTTCATTTCTGTCAGCCCTTGCCGGATTGTTCTTCTTCTCCTCTTCTGTTGTTCCGCATGCCCGTGATTACTCTCGTCATTTTTTTGGATTTGTTTCTGATTTTCTTTTATGAGACCTTTTGGACTATTCTGGACACTATTCTGTGAGTTTTGTTGAATTTTTGTTTGCCTTCATTAAAAGACGTTTCTATCGTCAATCCTGGTGTGTTGCACTTGAGTCCTTGCCCACTCCGCGTAACAAAACAACCTGTTTCTAACCCTGCTTGAAGTGGAAGTTAAGGGCTCTACTTTCATCAACTCTGTGGCGTAGCCTCAGACAAGAGCACCCTGCTATGGTCGTTGTATTTTCCGTGCTTAATAGTGCACAATGTTGTTTATCATCGCAATGATCTATGCAATAACCACCTGCAGTTCAATACTGCCTTAGAGCCGTAAATAAAAGTATTGCAGAACTTAAAATGCATTCGCATATTGCATTTTCTTTTATTTCTGAAAATACATAAACACGTTTAATTGACTTTTATTTGACACGCAAAAATAATTGCTGAAAATCCAGGAATGCAACAAAGCTAATAATGATGCATGAATAAATTGGGATTAAAATGACACTCCTTTATTTTTTGGAACACCACCAAAAACATTTTTTCTCATATCATCTCATCGCAGTCACACATCCACCTGCAATTCCCCCATGATGCCCAGTGTCAACAAGAAAACAGAGGCCTGAACAACAATTTGGACACCTTTTTAAAAAGCTCAGCTTGTAGCAGCAACAATTATTACACTTTTCTCCTCCACTGTATCTGGCCCTCATTATTAAAACACTGGGTGTTGGGAAACAATAGAAGAGAAAAAACGTGAACAATTTTTCCTAAGTGGACCAGAGCAGCTTGATGCCAGCAGCTGTCAGCGTGACTTCACACCTAGTCGCTGCTGGTCGCTTATTAAATATTTCTCGTTGAGCAGAGCTTCCGTGGAGTTTGGCGCTGGAGACAGTGACGATTCACATGGGGCATGTGAAGGAGATCTGGACAGCAGCGCAATTAGGATCACACATGCCAATTATTCATGTTTTCCTGACAGCTTCCTGCGACTCTCTGCCCTTATCTGCTGGCCTTTTGACTTGGCAACTGTGCCATTTTTCTGCATTGCACAACACAAAGACACAAACCTACATATTCTCCCCCGCTGTTACGACCTTCCTGGGATTGCACTAATTCCAGGTTCCACCCAGATGACAATGCGTGGGTAAGTGAGCTCTTAGACCTGTTCAGCCCACAGCAAAATGTTGAAACCAAGTATCTTAAGATGCAGTCCCTCTATTGGTCAATATATGTGAAAACTCCAAATGTACTAATGTGACTGAGATAACAGCCAATTTCTCACTTGAATTGACCATTTGCCAATCACTTTAACATGTCTGGTAAACAGAGATTGTCCAATCATAGCTTAGCAACTGTAAGAAAGAACGGCAGCCCTGTCAGGATCTGTATTTCACCATGTGCTGAAGTGGTGTGCACTGGGCTGCGATAAGGTCAATACTCTTTAATTAAGAGTTTGGAAAGATTGGAAAATGCATTGGAAAAATACAAGAGGAAAGGTGTAAGCAGTGGATCAGTCTGTCTGCTCTAACAAAAAATGTAATCATCAGCATGTCTGACTAACCAGCTCTCCCATGTCCAAGGAGCTTAATTAAACAAATCGTATCATTTTTCGCCACTGTCTGGAAGCTGGCTGTGCTGCTATCAGTGATTAAACTGTGAGCAGCTCGGCCCTGCTCTTGGATTTGGGGACGTTTGCACTCCATCACCTGGCCGACGTTAAAATTTGTCAAAAATGTCAGTCACTTTTTCTCTTGCAACATTAAAAATAACAATGTAATGTTTAAAAATGTGAACAAGTAAGCTTAGTGAGCAAACAGGTTTAGGCTACAACAACATAATAGTCCAATCTTTTTTCTTATAATACCAAGACTAACTAGCTCTACACTACAATACAAAAACACTGTTCTTTATATCCCTGCCTGATTCATGCAGCTTTAGCCTCAGTCTTTTGGCATGATATCACGTATGCAGCCATCAAGTGCATATTTCAGACCCTTTGACAAGATTCTCATTTTAAAACGACCTTTCAGCAAGAAATGAAAAGCTGTTTTTTCATCAGAAATCAAGGACCCCATGCTTCAGGATTAAAAAGAATTTTGAGTGAAGTGTGCCACCTTTATCATGTGCTATGTGAGAGAACTATAACTAATAACTATAACTGCCTCTAAAGATTCTTCAGTGTCTTGGCTATTTCAAATTATACTCCTAAAAAAGACACTGATGCAAATGTCTGTGAGCATGTCTGCTTGTTGGACAGGTGTCTCAGTCTGGCAGGCTCAGCCTCGGTGGCTGCTGCTTCAGCACCACTCAGCCCTCTGATCTCCATTCAGGACTAGAGCACTCGATGGGGTTCAATGTGCCTGTGCACCCCTCACATTTGAGTGGCGAGAGGAGAAGAAGAGTGCAGCCATTTGAACACCTTTCAGGGCTTGACCTGATTCGAGGCTTTCAAAGGAATCCGAGTTGCTCTTCCCGTCTGCGGCGCGGTGATAGCTGCACGCTTCGGTATTTCATCCCGTCTCCAGAGATGGGAGACAAATGGAGCACGCCACACTTCATCTCACATTTTCACTGAGATATGAAAAGGACCAGACACAGTGGAGTCTCTGTAGCTCTACCTTCAAAATGCCAGTTTCATACCGTAATAATGTTCATCAAATGTCAAGAGCTCAATCAGATATCTTTAATATACGTCTGTTATTTAGAGCTGTTAGGAAGTGGTTAATAAAATAACATTCAGAAATCCAGCAGTGCTACAATTACAGTCTGTAAACATGATAATCAGTGGATACTTTAGACTTTTTCATAAAAAAGAAGAAAACTGAAAAACAATATTCCTACACTGAGAAAAAACATCATACAATATGTGAAGTCAAATGAAGGCAATATGGTATCATATAATAACTTTTCACAAATAAAGCATAGGGAATTAGCAGAATGCTAAAAGATTTGGAGTTAGCACAAAATTTGCTCCAAATCACACAAAGGGTGAAATGTAGCTTCATGTCATTGTCATTTGAGGAAAAGAAAACTCTTCCACCAACCAACAGTATCTGAGTTTCACTTTTAAAACAGATCAGACCCAACAATGGTATCACAGTAAAAGCACAACTGACTACAAATCAGATTGGGGATGGAGAAAAGTGTGGTTATGATTCAGATGTGGGCAGATCTCACGCAGAGGAGCAGAAGAGGCAGGAACAAGCCTGCTGGGCTGCTCACAATATAAGGAGCGCTCTAATTGGGTACAATGGTAGAGCTGATTCTCTGAAGGCTGGACGTCTACTATCTGAGCCTCAAGCTCCCTCATCTGGAGACTCAAGTCTTCAATTCAGTAGTTTCAATGACAGGACTTTATCTGAATCAAAGCCACAAATGAAAGAAGGTTTGACAAAGCAGCATCTTATTGTGAAGTTATACCGTAAAATATTCTCTCCAATCTGCTTGAACACCTTTAAATCCTCTTCCCAGCAACTTCTCAGCACGTCAAATCTAGAGCCCTTTTTTCAACAGGATTTAATAAAAAATGTAAGCCTCATTTTAACTTGAGCTACTTTATATTCCATCTCCTTCAACCTTGCATGTTTTTCGGTGCACCCACCTTTACTAAATGCACCTCATTAATTCACCTCTAGTTAGTCATTTCCTGTTTTCACTAAATGAACTGCATACTACCTAATTTTTCTTCTGCAAAATGACCTGCAACACCGTCTGAGAATGTGAACTGTAGGTTATAACTCTAGGTGGAGAGAGCAGTGTTATTCATTCAATTAGTTAGTTCAGTTACAGAGTCACTTTTTCATGCTGTTTTTTTTTTTTTTTTTTTTTACAATCAAGTTGAGACAGTGACATTTATGTTCTTTGCTGTGATGGATTTCTTGCTGACTGTTGCACACCAACTCTGAGGCCTTTATTCTGCAACCCTATGTTCACTGCTGATGTCGACATAGCTGGGCGGGAAATGTCTCAACATGATGTGGCACTTCAGTCTATGGTTGGCCAGTAATCTGCACAAGCAACATAATGTGGTCAGAAATGCACGGTTCATTGCAAGTAGAGTTTGTGGTTGTGTATTATTAGTTGCATTTTTCTTTTTTAGTGTCAGCTCAGATTGTTAGATCATACAAAATGTAATATACAATGATGCTGCTATACAAGGTGACTGAGTGACTGTGTGCCTTTGGTTTAGCTGTTGAAGTATTAGTAGGCTTTGCACGCAGTGACAACTAAATCTGGCAGGATCAGAGAATACTACGCTGCGTGCCTCTGTCTGTAATTGAGTAATGATGACACACCATACAGAGAAAAAGGTATTATGGTGAAGGAGCAGAGCGATTTCCTTGCTATTCTGTTGGTGTATGGTCCTGATAATCAGTTCTACTTTTTTTTCAAACTCTGTACCAACCAGCGCAGATGTATTTGCATTTGGGAACATCTCTGGCAAACACTACATTGAAGCCGGATTTTCTATTCTGTAATCCAGAGAGGGATTTAAGGATCATAAGTATCTGTGGTGAGAACATTTCAGATGGCTGAAAAAGCAATATTTGGAGCAGTTGTTGAGGTTTGGATGAAGGAGGCATGGGTACATTTCACCCTTCCTGGACATGATAAGAGATTGGGAGAAGGATCACGACTCAGACAACTGCATCTAAACACAACCTGCCTTCCTCTGTCACGCTCTGTTCCTGCCCGACTGTCACTATGACAACTGGCTGTTTGGTCAGGCCTTTAAATTGACTTTCATGTCACGAGCCAAAAGAAAGGGTTAAACAAATGGCAGATCCAGAGAGATATAGGACGTAATTATAAAGCTAAATAAACAGTGCAGCTTTAGTCTGACATGCCGCCCTAACACCTCTGCTGGCTGCTCCACATTTGACAAATTAATCCACTTCTCTTGCTCTTGCTCTCTCCAGAATGTGCTTTGCAGGCAAAGGAAACAAATCATCTGTGAGCTGAGCCATCGGCCCCCCTGCTGGTTCGAGCTCCTCTGTTCTCCAGCACGCCGCCATGATCACGCTGCCATGATCACTTACAGGCCCCAGATAGATCTTCAGGCCTTTACCATACGCTGCTGCCCACAGCCTCAAATGCTGACATTGAACAGCGCTTCTATCATCCACTTTTTTTTTTTCCCTTTCTTCACCTCCTTGCTCACCATGTGGGGTTAAGGCTGCTCAATACAGCCTAGCAACCTCTTCAAATCTGATTGAAGCCTCAGCCTCGGTAATGGCCCAAACTTATTATATCCGCTGTAATTTTGAATAGCTGTGACAAAAAGGACTGGGTTGATTACATGACGCCATTAAATTACATTACCGTCCCAGCTTAATCCTGATCCTCCTCCAGACTCCAGGATACAGGATGACAGTGTCTGGCTTGTAATTTCTGCACTCAGAGCAGAAAGAGGAGTCAAAAAAAATCTCTCATACATATTTGCTCTGCTTAATTACATGCAGACATTTTGTGTCAAGTACTAGCTCGGGGGCACAGCAGAGCACCTCGCTTCCCAGCCAATTAAAAAAAGTCCACTGTGAAGAGCTTGATGACTTTGTTTTCAAAGAAAAAGAGGAAAATTGGACCTAATTTACAACTAGACCTTTTCATATCTGATCATACTTTCAGTTTATACTATGGCGCAGATATAAAAGGGTTTCTTTTATCTTATTTCCAGAGTGCAACTCACTGATCCTTCCTGATGCTTTCAAGTGCAATAATTACTCCTCTTCCAACAGCTCTGCCCACATGCTGATGAAGTCCTATGTGACAGCAGCAAACACAATCAGCGAGCATTATTTCTCTCTGTCTGAGACTTTAAGAATAACATCTGAGTCAACAGCAGCACGTAATGCACTGAAACATTAAAATATTTCACACCTATCACTTGTCTTTGGATGGATGAATCTCAAAAATTCAGCTTTTTCTAGATGGACTTCCAGGATGACAAACTGTTGTTGTTGTAGAAAAAATTATTTGGTGTGATATGGATAATCAATAATCAGGGTCAGGTAGCTGAACTTTGTGGGTGTAGCCAGACACAGTTCTGATGATCACTGGGCCAAAGCTAATGGTTAAATGAGATGTGTACCTGGAGAGGGTTTAGCATCTGCCTCGATGCACACAATCATCTATCAGCTCTCTGTGGTTCAAATGGATTCTCTTGTGGAGCGCTGTTGTGGCGAGGCTTGTGGTTTGGAGTGGTTATTACAGGGTGATGCACAAGAGCCGTGGCGGAGCTTTGAACATCATCATGGCAACACAGCTCAATTTAAAGTGGGATGCTGACGGTTGTTAACGTACGGAAATTATCTTTGACCACAATTCCGTCTATGCAAAAGCTGACTATCCAAAAATGCGTCAGCATAGAGGATTTGTCACAATAAAAATCCTTCACTTGCGTTACTGTGCGAAAAAAAAAAACCCACTTCAAAATAACTGCAAGATATACACCTACAAAAAAGTTTGAGGCAAAGTCATCCACTCAACATTTGCAAAGTCACCTCCTCCTCGTTCCTCCTCTACTCTCCACAACAGAAACTTCCATATGAGGTAATGAGATGGTGCATTATTCATAGATTGCTGCTTCTCAGCGCATATGAGCAATGACTAGTGTTGCCAGTGGAAGTGCGATTACCACAAAACCTGGATTTGTGATCCAAATGCCGGAGGTAAGAGAGTAAGCAGCTGTAACCACAAACATCCAGGCGACTCAGAAATATATCAAATCTCATGTAAAAATAAAAACTCCCAGAGCACAGACCAACCTGTGAAGAATTTAGTATTTTTAACCTTACGCTGCTGTGTTGCTGTGTTACGTAAGCTCTGACTTTTACTAAAGACATGCAATGCACACATACTGTAAAGTGGTTAACAGACTGAAAGCTCAGCAGTAATAAATCTGAGACTGAAAGAGCCTGGCAGCTTGTCCACAACAGAGTCCAAAGTCCTGCTGATATAGGCCAGTGTTCACGTTGATAAGGTTTAAAAAAAAAAATTCTCCAACACATGCTTCATTCTCAGATCACAATCCACCAAATGCTGACACACAAACACTCACATTTCAAGATGAGAAAAAAAATAAAGACTCTTACCTTGCTGTCTGTGGGTGACTCCCTCTTTACTAGATGCTGGCCCATGCTGCTGACAGAGACTGGAAGAGAAAGAGACAATGAGTTTACACCAGGAGAAAACAGCATATCATGTGAAGATTATGTAGTCATCTTCGTCTGAGCAAGAAGGGCTACCTCTCGAGTCAGCGTGTGAAACTGTAGCATCACATAGTGCTAAAAAAAACTGGGGTGGCTGTTTTATACTGGATGACGGTGATGAAAACGCCAACATAAAAACGCAACAGCTGTGCAATTCTGACTTCAATAGGAATCAAATCAAGGTCAAGGTCATGATTCTTGAAAATGTATTTTGTATTGCATTTAGCCTTCATTTTTAAAGCAATAACACACAAAGCAATACAAAAGTTGTGTTACATGAACAACTTGTCATCCTCTCTGTGTTTATTTATGTGCTTCTATTTTTGTTGTTTGGGTGCTATCACAGCTAACCTGTATGGTTTGCCAGTTCAGTGTGGTTCAAGGGGACTGGTGTGAGAACTGTCAGTTGAGTCCTGGCATGTGGACCAAACAACTGGACCAAGTCCACTTGAATAAGTGGACCTGAGTTGTGCTTCCAAGTGGACTCCAGTGCAATTAATGATGTGAAAGCAAATGGAGCCAAAATATTTTCTTAACAGCAGCAGTGAATTTTAGCATGATTTCAAAATCTGAACTACTAATAAATCCATCTGCTGGCTGCGAACTATTCAGGAATGATCACATAATCGATTTGTATAAGCAATGTGTATATCTATGTAAAACCCTGAATCTAAAAAAGGTGGGATGCTGTGTACAGCGTAAATGGAACAGAATGTGAAATAGCACCTGTTCGGAACATTCCACAGGTAAACAGGTTCATTGGTAACAGGTGATAGTATCGGAAACAGAGAGTGTAAATAATGCAGTCCAGGATTTTCCCTGTTACACGTACAACAGTCAAAAGCATTTCAAACTGCAGTCTGTTTCTTGTATCCTACTCCATGTACTTCAGCAGTCCTTTAAGTCCATTCAAAAGTGTGTGACGTAGCTCTTCCACAGTAACAATCCCTGGAATCTTACTGTGCAAGATGCTTCTTTTACGTCCTGTCTCTACCTGTCCGTCATTATTCATAACATGTGGTCAATTTACAGTCTAACAATAGTAATAATGCTTAGACAGTTGTTTCTTTGTGATCTATTTGTGACCAAAAAAAGATATGGGTCCTGATGATGTGCTGATGACGTGAGCCAGGCCTGAACTAAATTGCAATGATGCATCATGTTTTCATCCAGACCAAATGAACCAAACTGCAAGTGTGAAAGCATCACAGGGGCTGGGTCAGCACTTGAATGGTAGCTCGCTGTCATGCACGTGTGAGTGGATGAATGACAGGCAAGTTAAAGCGCTTCGGATAAAAGCCTTATATAAATTCTGCCATTTGCAGCCATTGAGCAACAGGACAAAAAGGGGTTTTTTGCGCTGTACTACATTTCACTTATTAATCAGAGACAAAATACACAGTATAGAGCACAAGCGCTTCACAGTTTTAACTCCTTGTCACAGAACTGATATGGCAGGAGAATTTCAGAACTGACGTGCACACACATTCACACACATACACCATCTACCCACTGCTCATACAGACTGCTTATCACATTGCTTCTTAAGCAGTTCACAATCAGCAGATGGATTTAAAAGCAGATTAACTTTACCTTAAAATCACATCTCTGCTTTCACAAAGTCCTGTTACCAGTGTGTTGCTAGTCCACTTGGAAGCAGGCTCCTTTTCAGGCTGTCTCGGCCCGGTTGTTTTGTCTTCACTGGATTTTGACTGACAGCTTTCACACCCAGACCGAATAAATCCAACGAAATGGCCAAAAGCTCCGACCAAACAAGAACATTTTTTTTGACTACACTCTATCCTTGTATGTGCTGTAGTCTTTGGTGCCTTCATCCATTCATTAGAACACTTCTGCAGATGGTTTGTTTTACACCACTGCTATAAAGCACAGCCTGTCAGCGATTAGCACTACTTCATTAGTGTCATCATCTTTGAATCTGATACAGCTCTCCACAGCTGATGATGCGCCTTTGATTAACAACTTATGATTCTGCTGCAGCGTGCCGCAAACGAGTCGCATCAAACAAGAGAGACGAAAGACGAAAACAACAGAAATGCTACTTCGTCAAATAAAATGCTGCTCAATTACAGGCTGCAATGATTCTGATGGTTATAAAGAGTCATCACCATATCCCTGTTAAATGTGCAGCACTAAAAGCTGACAGCCACATAGAGCATGAAACTGTCAGTGGTGTCTGTGTGTATGCTTTTGACAGTAGTGCACATCCAATTCAGGATAGACAGACTGACTCCAGCCAACAGGGGCACTACCAAATATCTGAGAAGCTCCAACATAAAAGTCAAACTCCCCTAAAGGGAAGAAGAGCAGAGTAAGGAAGGCTCAATTCTCTTCATGTGGAGGAAGTGAGAAATGTGAAATAAGGAGAGACTCTCAGGTGACTGATCTGAAAGCTCACAAACAACAAAAATCCAACCAATAATTTTCATACTCCGACACAGGAAGTGCGAGAAATGAAAGATTCTAACTGAAGCAAGTAAGAAGTGTCATTTATAATACAATAGGTGGACATGGGAAAAAGGAATAAAACCCAAGTGCTTATCGAACAGAAGTGCTGAATGTTGCATGAATCAAAATCTCAGCCACCACTCACAGGAAGAATTTTCTGTCCTCTGAAGGACCATTCTCCTTCACTCTCTAATAATCACAGTGTGCATTTTTGGCTTTTAGGAGAGTTCCACAGCCATCAAAAAAGGCTTTCATCATCTTTAGCACGTTGACTAGTTCCTCTGGTCTTTCTTCATCTTAGAACAATACTTGGACACAAGCTGGTGGTGTCAAAAATGTTCAAGCTGCACTATAGTTTATGCTAAACAAGTGTTTGATCATGTGGTTTACTGATGATCTGTTAATGGTCCACACTGATGTTGGCACAGGCTTCTAACATAGTGACTGGATGCTGGAAACACTTCTTACGAAAGCCACCAATGTTGAAAAATGACCTTAATTAATTTAATGAATGCAGTTTGTGTCAGCTTTATTATTCAAATTGTAAATTTGCCGAAAAACCTCCTGCTCACGGGTCAATCAGTCCAAGGGATTCAAAAATATGTTAATATAGCCTTTGAACAATCTTGATAAAAAATAATATAATCATAACCAAATGATTACTGCACATTCATCTTCACACACACACACACACACACACACATATTTACCTTATGCAACAGCCAACCCAGGTTAATTAAATAAAACACAGCCCCTCCCCTGTGCCCACACAGCGAATAAAGATTATTCATTGAGAGGTGTTATCAAATCCACTGTCTTCTGAACAGGGACCTCAGGGGAGCAAGTGTGATCAAAATGCAATCAGACGAAAAGTTTTTATATCGTAGCATTATGGGTCAAGGTGAAGAACTCCAGATTCAAAGGAAGACAATTTGCAACAAATAAGGCTAAAACTTTTATTGATCAGAAATTCTGCCAGGAACTGAAAACACTCACAAAACTCTTCAACAAGAGTTTTTCTTCTGAAGATTAGTCTCATTATAATGTGATGTGCTGATGCCTCTCAAAGAAGAGGAGCGCTGAAATTGATAAGATTACGTTGTGCGTCCAGATCAGATTTAGGGAGGAGACCCATCTTTGGAAGTAACACATCCTGATCAAACCCGGAGCTGCTGGGCCATGACATCTGAGGGAGGGGGAGAATGGCATCCTCCTGATCCTCATCACCAAGAAAATCCAAGATCACATCAACCTTGTCCTCCCCTGTGTCCCCACACATCGGGGTCCTCCACCATATCCCCAGCAAGCGCTAGCCATAGACAGCTTATCCCTAGGCTTTGTCGCAGATGGGATTGGGGTCCCTCCCTAAAATGGCTAGCACACATGCAGCTGGGCAAGGACAGGACTCAATGTCCCTAACCTTGCTGCCACCAGCATTCCCCTTCAAGGATGTGGCCATTGCTAGCTAAAACCTTGATGGCTAGTGGCAGTGATAGCATACACACCTTGACTGTGCTAAGTTAGAAAAACACCCACACCCTTGCAAGCATGCACCTTTGAACGACTGAGTCTTTCCAGGATGAACCTTTCATACCCAATCGTGATACTATCACCTGTTACCAATGAACCTGTTTACCTGTGGAATGATCCAAACAGGTGTTTTTGGATCAGTCCACAACTTTCACAGTCTTTTGTTGCTTCCTTAACAAAAAGAAACCCAAAAATCCAAATCCTGATATTCCAGATATTCACGCTCAATGACTACCTTGACGGCTGCATCAGAGAGCAGTTAAAGATAAATCCAGATGTCAGGACAGGTGAGGAGATCAAATGATCTTCATGGGGAAGAAAGCAAGAATGTCATGTAAGGCACCAGGGTGTTTACAAAGGGCGGGCGGGCTAGCCCGTTCAACTAAAGATGATTGGTTCCATAGATGACAGATGTGGTATTGGAGCTTCCATGACAGGTCACACCAGAAAGCACTTCTCATAGTGAGATACCAAGCAATGTTTGAAAGAGAATGAACAAACTTACATGAACCTGTCAAGAATCAAATCCAACTAACACAGTTATAGATTTAACAAGAGTATAACAAGACTAGTTGCAGCTTTGACTCTGGACAGTCTGGTAAGCCTTTCTTTCTGATCCTTTTTTTTAACCTCTGAGTTGTTATACATCCTTTTTCTGAATGTAAGCGATCACATTTCATATTTGCATGAGAGGTTATCAAATCTGTATCACATCTTGGGAAAATATTGCACAGTAGATCTTCAAAAGAAAACAGATCTTTTAGACTAGTGGTTATCCCTCACTCAGTCAGAATAATAAAGGGCAGGATGGGCTGGTTTATTTTTGTGCAATCTTCCACATTCCTTGTGGAAGAGTTGTGTTTTTCTTTTTATAGCATACTTCTATAGTCTCACACTGCACACAGCTAATTCTCCACTTGGCTTGCATGATGCAGCCAGCCATGAGATTTCTGACATAATCTTAAAGCAAGTGACTTTAGAAATAAATTACTCAAGGGCTTGAAATTGCTTAGCTCTATAGAGATATGCTGGTACGAAAAACCTCACACTTCCTTTTAAATTGCATTTGTGAACTCGAGAATGGGTTGAATCATATCTGAGTGTGCCGGCGGTTGAGCCAAAACAGTCACAGAAAGCGCAAACAAGCAGCTACAAAAATAAGCAACAATTATACTGCCAGTGGCTGCACATTCAGTTTAGCATAAAACTGACATGTCCACATGTTTTCTGGACAGGAAGAGACATCGCAGGCTTTCTGTGGAACCGAATGTGAGGCCTCGCAGCCAGTTTCACTCCAGAACATTGCACAATCAAAGCCGAGATCCTGCAAGGACTTGCAAGAAAAGACTGTTGCATAATAGTGTGTGTGAGAGAGAGGGAGGGAGGGAGGGGGGTGGGGGGAGGGGGGGTTGGCTGATGCAAGGCTGTACATGTAAAACACACTTGTTTGCCTGGCATTTGTGTTTTTTCTCACACATCGCCTCACAAATTCAAAAGAGAGAGGAAGGTGTTGGAAAACATGCAGCGTCAGAAAAAGCCACATTCAGTCGCTCTTTCTGAATTTAGCCCATATAAGCTGCTGTCAATTGGCAGGTATGTCTGAGTGCACCTCTTGAAACATTCCTGTTTGCCTTTTAAAATAATTGTGTGGATGGAAAAAGCTCTTACGATAGGAAAGGTACACGCAGGCCAGCACCTGGAAGAATCGATTATTATTAAAGCAGAGTCTGCGGTACATATGAGCAATTATCTGTCTGTCTGAGCTGGCCATTACCTGAGGCCATTTCACATCCACTTCATAATGTTTTCACATGGCTTCAACACAGTTAAGGAAGGGACTCATTAGTTAGAAATAAAACCTGCATGTTGACATTTAAACAAACCTCCAACCATATGTCCTCAGCATATACTGGATTACTTTAGCCCTATTTCCTCTTCTTTGTGACTATTTCGGGTTTGAGTTTAACACTTGAACGATGGAACAGAGATCATTAAAAAGAGATCTTTTTCAGAGAGGGATAACCAGTGCCTTCACATTTTGTAGGAAACGAGAGATATATGATAGCAGCGTTGTCGACCGGACAAATTGCAGAGCAGCTAGTAATGTGCAAATTTGGTTCCGGTAACATTTTAGCACATGGTAAAAAGACAATCCTTCATTTTCAAGTGAGAATAGAGGCGGTACCACTAAATAGTTCACTGTAGGCCTGTGAAGATGAAAGGGATATTACCTCACCGCAATATAAATCTCCCCGTCAGGATCTGATGAGCTTTTTATAATGCTGACAAAAGGGAGAATAGATTGCTCTACAACAACTTCAGCAATAAATCTCTTCAGGTTTGGAAACAATATCGTTCTTGCTTTATCAACCTGTAGTAAGCATGTTTGTGCTTTCATTCCAGAGAAACAATTACAATACCAAAAACAATACTATGGATTTCACACCACCAGGATTGCACTGTCTGAGGGGTACTTCTTTAAACAAATGGTCAGCGGGCTTGAAACCAAATTTTATAGCACTATGACTCAAAGAAAAGATTGATGGGAAGAGCCAAGTAAACAATGTGGTTGGGTTTTTTTGGTTTTTTTTCCTCAGCGCAGCATGCTCATCTAAACGTTCTCACTCAGTCCAAGTCCAATTTTCCCACAAAGGCGCAGATGAAAAACAAATAATCTTGGGAATATAAACTTCATTGTGGTGATATTTTGGTGCTTGTGCTTGTTGCTGGAAAGAGTGCCAGCAGCCGCAGGTTGAGGACCAATTTATTTTCTCCCCTGTTGTTTCTTCTGTGCAGCCTTGGGTTGAAAATCTGAAAATTATAGATTTGCAACTTTTGATATGGGATTGTATCATTTTCAACATGTGGTATCATAAAAGTGTGATATATTTACTTTTGCAGGGTCCGAAATTAACTATTATTAAAGTAATTTTGCTCTGGCCTCTTCTTTCAGATTGCATTCAACATTATAGCTTATTATCTCAATGAAATGTACTGAAATGAATATATATGTGACACAAAAAAGCAACTTAGTAAAAAATATGTTTGGCCGGTGGATTTCCTCATCTACCAGTCCCTTTGGCCAGTGATAAACACAGTGTTAATTCAACCTAAAGCATCGATACATTTACTGTTCCCAAGCCTCAAATAATCAACAACAAGGAAGTACAATATTCTAAACAATAGATGAAAATATACTTGCTTAGTTGAACCATCCAAACAAACAACTGGCAACAACTGCATGATCTTGATTAGTTCAACCAGGATTACTTCTTCTTATAGAGACCTACAGTATATGTATTCTACAGTGACCACTGCATGCATATTTAATTAGACAAGAAGCCTGCATAGCTCTAAACAACATGCTGACAAACCCATTTCTCAGTCTGGAAGTGGTTGGAACACGTGTGTGTCTGTCTGCTGCAGCCTGGCTCTTTTGTTTTGATTTCAGTTTGCTCTTGTGCAAACAAGAAAACAGCTTCTTTAAACCCTCCGGCCACCCTCGCTGACTGCACCGCGTCAGACTCTGCTGCAAGTCAATTACGTAATAAAAACAGTGTGTGTGTGTGTGTTTGTGTGTCTGTGTATGCAGGGGACACAAGAGAGAGGGATGAGATGAGGAACAGTGGTCTGAGGTCAAAGGTCAACATCTGTCACAAGGAAGGGCATCTGCTTGTACAGTGATAAGTGCAAGCTGCAGGAAACCTGACATCCAGCCTGGTTGGTTTCAGTTTTCTCACTTCCTTTCTCTCTCCTATTTCAGCCTCGACTCATTTTGTGAGGTTGCCCGTAGGAACGAGTTTACGTCACGTTTGAAGAATCAAGGTAGAAGAGCAATACTTGGGGGATGGTGTCTTTTTTTTCTGAGTCAAAACCAACAGTAAGTGAAGCAAAAGTGACAGGATTCATAAATAATCATCTCACTACTGAGCGTTACTTCCAAGGCCTAATAACACATCCTTAAGTAACGTTATTAGTTTGTGAGGTTACAGATTAGGTTAAAAAAAAGCCCTGTTTCTGACTAGCACATCCGCTGTGTCGTATTTACCCACCGCGTGAAAGCCTGGTCATGAAAGCTATCAGAGAGAATTGGGGAAAAGCGAGGGCTGACGTTTCAGGAAGTTCAGGTTGAGTAACAGATTAAAGACTTCAAATGGCTGTGGAAGTAAATCGTGGTGGCAATTAAGCGAGGTAAACAGTAGAAATACGACATTCACGTTACAAAGCAATCCACCAGAAATGTGTATGTGCATGGTTGTGATAGGCCAATGGCCATGTGTTTGCACCAACGGACTGGTCCCGATCAAATGAACGAGAGGGCTGCGTTTTTTCAGGGCTATTGTCAATCTTACATTTTTCCATACATCTAATGCTAGGAGGAACTAGCTCTACCCTGCAACACAAGAACAGTGCTGTTTCTTAATTTCCATACTGTACAACATGGCACATCAATTAGTGAGCAGCTTCAGCATCGGTCTTATAGCGGTGTATGCTGCCATCAAGTTCATATCTAGGACCATTAAATGCGATTCTCGTTTAAAAATGAGACACATAAAAAAAGCCAGTGACAGTATTTCAAACTAACTCATGGAGCCAACATTAGTATAATTAGCTCACTCACCTAAGAATTTTGAGTTTTAATCTGTTTGTTTGACAGATGTTTAGTGTTTGGCTTTTGGAATGACTCTGCAATTTCTGGCTGATCACCCAGCCAGAGCAATGTTATGCTGGTTGGCACATGGCAAACTCTCTTAACTAACAGATAAAGTCCTGTCATCACCACTCATCATGGTCGTTTTCAAATAATCACCATGACCATCACCACTCCTCGTCACTCTGGTTTGAGCTCAACACTGAATAAGTGAGGTCAGTCGTCCGTGGGACTAGGCTAGAGGAGAAGTCAGCGTCATGTCAGCTCGGTGACCAGTCAGCCGTGAACGTCTGGCTAAATTACAGCAGCTCCATCATGCAATGTTTGCCTGTGGGCTCCAGCTGCCCGTCTGACATCAGGACCACTGCCTTCTTAGCTTCCTGCTCTCTTAACAGAAGATAATTGCTCTCACAGTTTGGCATTTTAACCAAATGAAATACGAGACCATGACACTTTGCATCTCTTTCTTGTACACACACTCGGATGTTATTTTGCACGACGGGGGTGAGTGCACGGATAAAAATAAAGTTGTTACTCTGCACAACTTCTTTTTACGTTACTGAGAAAACTGCTGTGGGACTTTCCTCTTGAAAGAGCATTTATGGCTCTGAGGGAATATTAGACTCCAGCGGAAAAAACAATACTCCCAGGGGCTCAATGCTGTGTGTAGATATTGCTTTGTTAATTCAAGCATGTATGTGTTTTGCTTTGTTGGACACCTCCAGTCACTCCCGGGGGCGCCCTCGTGATGTAGCCTTGCGCCTAAACCGCAAGCTCAATGCTGCTTAATGGAGATACACAACCGCTGCCACCTGGGGTTTTCTATCTAATAATCCAAGTTACAAGCTCTATTTGGATCTGGAGGGAAAATATTCAACGTCCCCATCTGCTGTGATCACTACGAGGAGCTGACACATCGGAGGCTGTGACGCAACTGAGGATGACAGGTTACGCCGTCAGCGTAGCTTTCTGCATCGCCTGGCAGCACCACGCCTTGGGCAAAACTAAGGAAATGATTGGTTCGTTAGCAGGTAATGTGACTCGACCTGTCTGCCAAGAACAGGCGCAAACAGGAGGGGAAGTGAGAAAAGAGAGGAAGTTTGTGAGCCTGTGAGGACGGAAGTCGACTAACCTCAGCGTATCACCTGCAAAACACAGATAGAGAGTAGAGTCACTCATGCATTCGCTGAGCAGGATAGAAAAGAAGAAAAGGCTGTGGAAACACCTAACTGTATGCAAAACTGCTGGTATAAGCTCATCTTGTTTATAAAGACAAAGGAATGCCAAGGGACACATGTGACCACAGTGCAAACAGCTTGGGATTTTTCTCTGCTGGCTGAGCTGAGGCAAATCCTGTGAAATGCACCGGAATGCAAAGGAATGCATTCCTGCGGCCTCCTCAGTTCAGGTAGTCGCAGACAAACAGGAGGTTCTACTCAAGATATGCGAAGGTTAAGCTACAACTGCTGACTGTGGTCATTATACAATAATACAGAAAAGCTTATGTGCTCCTCAATTCATCCTCTCCGCCATAGAAAATGTGTATATTTTTACAACTTATTCATCCATTTATAGGATTCCTGTTTCCCGGGACGACAACTAGTATTTCTCAATCATGTGCTGTAGAATGAAAAACAAACCTTGTACCTTGTCAATACAAGCTTTTCTGTCTAGTTAGTAATCCTTGACGTTCCATAAAATCCTTCGGATCACACCACAGACATTTCTGTCAACGCAGCTTGGCTCGGTATGAAAAATGACTACAATCGTGTTATCTGACAACGTGTGACACACATAGGGCGGTATTCAAGTTGCATGGTGCTACTGATATACACGATCTACTCTGTGTGTCTTTGTCAACTAAAGGGAGATGAAAGAGAAGAGGATTAAGGCTGCATGTGGTTTGTATCAAACAGAGCCAGAGGTTACCTTGCTGAGTGCTCCCTGGCTAGAGGACATTCAGGGCTGCAGGCTTTAGTAAATCAGTGCAGTTCAGACATAAGCAGCCACTCATGTGTGAGTACTTTATTTATAGGCCGTGCACAGCAGGGACAGTAAGTGAGCAAGCTTTGAGACCCACTCTCTCTTTTTTTGAGTGTGTAAAAGTGACAGTCCAATATCTTGTCATATGGCCGTGTGCTGCTGTGACATCTTGGCAGCTCTTCTCCCCAACAAGCCGTGAACAGTATGGTTTCTGTTACAGGCCTCCACTGTTTTCATGGAAAACCGAGTAACAAGTGGAGCTTGCTACAGACCAGTCCTTCGTTAGGATGCATCCTTCATTTCCTCCATGCTTCACAGTGTATGTTTTAGGCTCCTGAAAGCACTGGTGACCAGTCTGTCCACAGGCCAGGACAAAAACACATTGAAACCAAAAGCCAGGAGAAAGAACACATTTTTAAAAAGACCTCAAACACATCTTTTACCTCCGACTAGTAATGCAATAGCACAGATGATGATGTTCTGTAATTCCAAGATAAAGTTAATGTATGTGAAGTGACTTTTAAGTGCATTGACCATTTAAATCACACATTGCAACAGGTTTGTGTCTCTACATATATTTAACCACAGTGTGACATGTCTGTGTCACAATAATATGCAAACAATTTTAACAACATTTAACCAAAGCATTGCTAACAGTACTGTTGGGAGGAGCTCACACTGGCATGTTCCCCTTTCATGTACTCAGCCCTGAAGTACAGGCGCAAAATTCAATTTAAAATTTTCCAAATTAAAGTTGACACGCTTTAGCGCATACTGCCATGCATCGTGCAACATGAGTTATACATTTAAAAGAATCACCATGACCTTCTAGTAAAATCGGCATAAATTTTATAGACCTTTAAACGTGCACATTGATAATTTGAGGGTAAACAACTGGTTTCCCTGTCGGTCCACTGTCACACAAACAAGCCGAGGTTTCCGGGAGCAAACACACGAAATTTTGAACTGTTTAAGATTTAAACCCTGATTGGCTTGCTATACATATGCCGAATTGAAGATTATCATCTAATTGTTGACATCAGGCCTTGAGTCTTATTCAATAACGTGTGTTATAAGAGAGAGGCAGAGAAGCGTTAAATTTGTAAACATGTTAACTGGGATTGGTTCAAGGAGAGAGAGGTAGCAGCAGGGAGGGTGGTGGTTGTGGTGGTGGTGGGTGCGGGGAGGCGACACTGCCAAAGCACATGACAAAGCAGTGACACTATCAGCTGGCAGTGATGCTTTAATAAACAACACTTGTTATACGTGGTTAGACGGAGTCAGGTAGATGAAAAACGAGCCTGTTTTTTCCTGCAGGTTCCTGAACGCCGCGCTGCAGACAAGCCGACGTGGATCGCGGGCTGTTTACTATCCTGGCACCACGTCTCTTAAAGCTCATAGTAACGTGTGTGTGACCGTGTTTACAGGCCTGTTTGTCAGTGAGTTGGAGCGGCAGGACCGTGCACATACCCGTGTCTGGTTCGCCTGTGTCAGATGCATCCACAGCTGCGCCTCGGAGCCGACTGGACGTGCCCGGCTGTCAGTCTTCTTCGGCGCCGATCCTCGGTGGTCAACAATAATATTTCCCCCCTCTGTGGTTCGCTGTGATCGCCAAAGTGTCTCCGTTCAAAAATAAAAAAGGGAAAACAACGTGTGTCGGTGCTTCCTGATTTAGGTACAGTGGTGATGATGTTGTTTGTAAAGGGGTGGGGCGGAATGCAGCTTTTTAGTGCGCCAAGAAATGTGCGCTAAAAAAGCACGCTGGCGCACGTCTGGGCATGATTAGAGGGCTAAAGTGTGCACTGCAAGCAGGGTTGGATGATGGAAGCAAGAGTGGGGATTTTGACACGGAAAATGAGTCAAACACCTACAGGATCTGCTGCTGCACTCTGCTAATGTTCATTGTGGTGTCAGTGCCTTGCTCATGGGCAGCTGTGGGCGTCATTCTCTGCAGACTGTGCACTGATATCGTCCAACCAACTTCGCCTTTCCATCATAAAACCCAACTCTGCTCTCCAGATTTTCACTCTTCACCCAATATGTGATAACACGCATCAAAGTGTTCGCAAGCCTCCTTTAACAAAATCAAATTAGTAAGTTGTATTTCTAAGGTTTTCACCCTAATTTGATTTGAAGCTCTGTCAGACAGAAAACTACTAACTGCCACTGAAACAAAAAGCTGAATTTTTCTACACACTCCAATTTTGCAACTTACACTTCCTCCCTTATTATATGTGTGTTGTATTGTATGTGTAGTTGCATTTAGAATCAGAATCAGCTTCATTGGCCAGGTATGTGTACACATACAAGGAATCTGACTCTGGTTTTTATTTGCTCTCAGTGTACATACACAGAAGTAGACTTGCATACAGAATAAAACGAGGACAACAAATTTGACAAGGTAAACATAAACATTCGATTACAATGTACAGGTATGAATATATAACAAAAAACAAACAACAACAGCAAGTGTAGACAGTATAGGCATTCTTCACATTGTGTCCATACCATATATGCCCTATAGTGTATTCATATTCATACTACTGTATGTACTGTACATATCTGACCCATAGTGTATACACTGTATTCATATCCAGCTGTTTAGTCTGTATATAATGTATTTACACTTACACTTACACCTGCAACTGTCTTCTGCCCTGACTCCGACTCCACATCTACACACTAGCAGCAGGAATTGCTTCACAAAAAAGGCGTAATTCAAAAATTGTCTCTCTTTCTCCTCATCATCGTCCTCGATATGATCAGGTCACAAATTTGCTTCCACTGCAGAACGACTTCTAAATGAAATAGTAAAACAATGACTTCAGTAGCCTCCATGTGTGATCTCATGTATTGCACACGCATCCCATTGCATCAGGGGTCCAGGTAGCCCAATGCCTGATCTCAATCACAGCCTTTTAATAACGAGTTTCTGCCAACCAAAAACAATCAGTCCAATTCAAGCCAAAATTTGTTTTTGCTTATTTATTCATAACAGGTGGCCTTTTACATGTCTGTGCCCAGTGGCCCCCTGTGTCATCATCCGCCCATGAATGCATCAGTAATAATAATAATATAACACTGACAATAGCATTACCTCTGTACTTTTACATAAGTATCGTTGTCAATTCACAACTTTCACTTGTAATGGATTGTTTTTACATTGTAAAAGGATCTAAGCACTTTTGTCAACACTGAAGCTGATGCAACTCTCAGTTTCAAAATCACAGTTTAAAAGCTTTCCAAAGCACGGCTCTCCATTTTGATGTGATTCTGCTGCTGTCTTCAAAATGACATCTGCTGGAATCAATAATATCTGCTCTGAAATGTCAAAAAGTTTTCAAACAATAAATTGCATTAGTCCTGTAGACAAGAGTTAATATTTTTGTGGAATGGAAATAAATACACAGTAGCTACTGATAATATCAGCAAATGTTGCACAAAAGTGCTCTTAGAAGGAATGCTGTACAATAGAGATTCAAAGTTTAGTTTGTCTTTTGTACACCTCAAATAAATATTCCATGGGTCTGGTAATGATTTGTTCACTTTTCTTTATTGTGCCTGAGAAAAATGTTGATTGAATGAATGAGTTCCATAAGAAGCTATCTGGCTGTGTCTATGAGTCATGGGATCAAATTGACCGATGCTGTTTTGCTGATGAAAGAATAATCAGTCATCTCAGAACACCGAAGTTCTTACTTTTATTCTCACAGAACACCAAATTTCTTACTGCTAAAACCTCCATGACTTTGAATGTGAAGTCCAACTGAGAGCAGACCACAGAAATGAAACTCGAGGTGACCTAAATTTACCCATCAACATGAAATGTTTTTTTAATACTAACTTATTGGAGAACTGTAAGGACCAAAAACCAAATCCTCCAGTCCAACAAGCTGCTAACATGACAGAGTAAAGTCTGTCCATGTATTTCCTTTAACTAAAACTTGTTTTTGTTGGCAATAGATCCATCTGTTACAAACACTAGTGGGGACACAAGTGCAAGAGATGGAGCAGGCTGAAGCAGAAAAAGGTTTTACTGATAGCAGGGTTTGGATATGGGCTGATGGTGAGGGCGGCAGGGAGGAGAGGTGAGACTGGCGGGGGCGAGGACGAATGGAAGTGCGGCAGGTAGGTAATGGCTGGCCGGCAAATGGACGAGGAGATGGCAGTGATCCTGAGGCACAAGGAGAAATACGTTAAGCACACAGAAAATGACAAAATCTGAGTCTGAAGAGTAGCTGCCACAAGGGACAAACAAATCCAGGAATACATGAGGGATCTTAAGTGGAGTCTGGCGGAGCGATAACACCATCTCCCTTTTCAGCCAGTGTAGGACAAGTGCAGCCATTAGACAAGAATTGCATTTATTTGTCATATATAGGGGATGGACACAGCAACAGAAGCTACACAATTTAATGTAATCCAGTACAATAGCTCGGTACCAAATACTACCTGGGCAAAGCTAATGACACGGATGTCAGAAGATTCATTGCTGCTATAAGTTCTGTAGCAGTGCTGTTATTAGGGAAGATGCAGCCTTTGTCCATGACTAGTTTTTCATTTTATTTCATGCTACCCCGCTGTTAGCTTTGTTCAGTCTCTCTCTCTCAGATGTTTTATGTGAGAGACATAGTTATATTGGGACACTGCAAAAAACTCCAAAGGCATTTCAATATGCTCCTGCTTTATCCTCCTCAAGTGTGTTCATTCATTTTTGTTGTTTTGTTTTGCTTTCGATTTAGTGTTGGAGTACAATTATTTTAATTAAAGCAGTACAGTGAGCCATTTCATCTTTTCTCCGTTTAAACTATGAGACAAAAGATGAGGCAAAAAGTCACATTCCTAAAAAAAATCAAATTAAATTTCATATGTAAATATTCAGACACATTATACAACAATAAATTCCCTATTGATCATCAAGACAGCAACCAATGAATTTTACATTTTATGAAAATATTCAAAAGTTTCAGACTTGTTGTGAGCTGTTGTCAGTTTCACAACCGAATACAGTAGAGTGTTAAAATTCTCCAGTGTGATTTTTTTGGAGTCATAGTTTGTCAGATGACAAATCTGTCGAGCAATCCTGCTTAAAGATGATCAGATTTGATGCTGTAAAACGATGATGCAGCGATGACCAGAGAAATCAAATCACCTCTGATAATGTATCCGGCAGGACCGGGTCCAATCCATCCTGACGGAGAGTTCCTGATAGCGTTTGTGACTGCAGGGATGGGCGGTGGGGTGAGGGGTAGAGGTGGGGCTGGCAGAATCAAGGAAGATCAGCCCAAGGCAGAGAAAATGACTCAACGTCAGTCATATAATAATAAGCCATTAGCTTAGAGCCTGGGCTGATTTGGACGGAGATACAATAACACGTTGTCATGGAAATGGCCAGGGCTCAGTTGAGGTAATGGGCCTAAAACAGCATGGATTATCCATCACAGTGACTCTGGGGAAGGGGGAGTTGTTGATCAGCTATGTATCTCAGTGGAGGGAAACATGTTCTTATTGCCTAGCTGGACGTATACGATCATATTTCCTTTACTCGATACTAGAAATCATGCTGTCCTCTTTGAAAGCAAGACTCCACAAGAATCACAGGGTGTTCGTTTCCACCAGTTGCAGACGAGGACAGATGGTGAAGTACGGGCCTGAAGCAGACACATCCTCATGATTTCATGTTTTTATGTATCGCTAGATGTTTTGCTTGATTACTCGCTGGAAATAAATCCAGGTGTCTTGTCTTGCTCTCATCAGTATTTGTCTGGAATGTAATTAGTCTGATTGAAAGTACTCATGCATGCAGCAGCAAGATGGATTTCCATTCATCCTTAACGAAGAGGTTCATTTAGATATGGTTTGAAGATCTTCCAGCTAGTGTACACTGTGCCATCTCATGTTGTTTTCTGGTATATTTATGTGAACAGAACCACAAATGGGCCTGAGGATGTCCAGAGGTTAAGGCCTTACTTTGATCATATTAATCAACATTCCACAAAGCTCACTTGAATTAGTTCTACTGAGCAATCTTGCAACTTAACTTTAGCAATTTTATATGATTAGTATCTAAATGAATCAAAACAAACTCGTTATTCATTAAGTGAAAAATCACTTAACCTATGTACCCTCATCAAAACTTCACTTAATGATCTCTGACATTGAAAAACGGAGTCAAAGCTATGAAACTCTCATACACACAGAGACCTTGAACTGTCCCCTCATGAATACACTGTCCTCCGTCTTCTGCATTACAAACCTGGAATTGTTGTTTGTAATCGTATCGATAACTGTGTATTGAAGTTATGTGGTTTCTTGATCTACACATGCTAATATCATAGCTAGTTCAGAATAACCTGGGTAAGATTGTACTACACTCAATGATGCATTGTGACAAAATGAGGGCTGTATCGCCCCTGTTTTGCAAAAGTCAGACTGCCGCTACGCATGAGGGCAAATCCCAAGTAGTCCTTTGCTCAGTTCAGTTTCACTCAGTTTAATCCATTTTAACTTTAGGAATGTCTTTGCAAAGATGTTAGTGTAAATCAGTTGCAAGGCACCATCCACCCAAAGGCAACTAGGTCATTCATTCTTAAGTTATTAGTTATTATATTAGTTATTGAACTATGGTGTCACTCTTCCAGTAAGCTAAAAATACTGCCAATGTCATAAAGAAGGTTTCATCAAAATTATCTATTAACATTAGACATTATGTTAATGCTATTATCATAATTTGAGGTAGCCTATATTATGTTCTTTTTTTAACCCATAAGAAGCCATGGTGACACAGATGTAGCAAACACTTTGAATGCCCTGAACTCTTCCTTACACAGCTTTATGCTTGACCTTAACTCATGAAGTCCCTAAGCGACATATACTAAACATCCTGGTGTGATGGTGGTGTGAAATGACTTCCCCAAGAAAGGTGGTGTGACCTGTAGCAAAAGTGAAGGAAGTAGCTAATTTCATAAGTTTGTTTTTGATATTAAAGGTCATTTTGAACCCATTTAACAGTTCAATGCTTTAATAATGTGCCCTGTATTACATTTAACCTGTTCTGATCATGTTTCTTGAACAAATTAGTATAAAACAATAAATATAAGTATAATTAACAAAACATATGATATACATAAAAATGTAAAATATATGAAATTAAATTCAATTAAATTATATATATATATCATTAGAAATGTGTTTTATGTGCTCCACCTGGTCTGTGGTATATCCCCCATCATTTTCCAGAAAGTTATGAAATGGGTCTGGGTTCTTATGGGTTAAAGTGATTTAAAATCCTCCCAGTTTACATAACTATTAATTGGCATTTTAATCAAGTGTCAGCTTTGATGAGTCGACCATGCTCCATTGCCTTTTTGACTCTTCAGTCTAATCGGCTCATCATGTGCCGATCATCATTTTAGGCTTCCGGGAAGTCTTCGCCTCCTGGGTGACTCTTGTCTGCAGCTCCTGTAAGGCAGCTATAGGTGTTAGTGGTATGTTCGTTATAGAATCACACTGAGTAGTCATTTCCTGTTTTGCTGCCGTTTTTGCAGTTCTGTCTGATTACATGACCCAGGAAGGTGACCTTTTCAGAAACAAACTGCAGTTTTGATAAGCTTGCTTTATGGCTGTCTATATCTTTTAGATGTTTGAGCAGAGGAACTTGTGTCTTGTCCATGTTTGATTTATAGTTGGCAGTGCCCATGGTTGAGCACTGCCAAGATGACGACAGCAGAGCCTCCCACAATGGACTTCGTAATCGCTCTTCAGAAACCTGAGTGACATCACAGAGACCATGTGCATCTTATATACGGTCTATGCAGAAGACAACAAGGCAATTCAGGCCATCTTATTCCCGTTCTTAAACATTGGGTAAAGCACTAATAGTTTGTAATACAAAGGCAAGCAGAATGCAGAGTTCTCATGAATTCTTCACATTTTCTGTTCGTCACCCTGACACGCTTCAGCTTACTCAAGAAATCAGGTGTGGTTTGTATGTAGGCCTTCAGTGCTACAAGCTACTATTAACAATTAGCTACAATTTCATTTAGCAGACGCTTTTATCCAAAGCGACGTACATTCACATACCAATGGAACAGCCATCGGGGGCAATTGGGGTTCAGTATCTTGCCCAAGGACACTTCAACACATAGACTGCAGGGGCCAGGGATCGAACCACCAACCTTCCAATTGCTGGACAACTGCTCTACCTCCTGAGCAACAGCCCCCCGAGTGAATTGATAAAAATGATAACATGCAAAACAAGCTTACAAAACAATTAATATATAACTGAGAAATTGCTCAGATGTTTCTGTAGAAAACACATTCGATAAAACACCCACAAGCGGCGGTGACACTGGCCAAGCGTGAAGCGATGACAGGAAGCATAAAATTGGCAAAGTAATTGAGGCAGCGATCTCAGCATTCATCCAAGAGATTTCAGTTTAATTCAAAGAGGAGAGGACTCTAATTTTACTAATGCTGTCATGAATTCATTCTGAATGTTATGTTCTGAAAATGTGGTTTAAACAAAGTACTTTCGCCCAAAGGCCACTTTGGGGCATTTATGAGCAGTTGAACCTTATCTGTACTCATTTGCCTAATGACCTCCAAGAAACCTGATGGATATTCAGCATCGCCTGGTTTCACCTTTTTAGGTTTAATCATGCAGAAGGGGGAAAAAGCTGAGATAACATCTCACACACAGAGCAAAGCCACAACCACTGCCAGGCATGGCAATAAATACAAACCATTCAGACAAAGACTCTCATCTCACACAGGGTTTGTCTGATAAGGCTGATAGCTCTGGTTGTGTGGTTTGGTTATAAAGGATGATAGCAAGAATATCCACAAAAAAATCACCCCAAAATATAAGGATTTAGCTTTTCTGGAAAAACTCAATGGTATGATTTAATTTCCTCTGAATGTGTTTCTTTGCATGGTAGAAAACACATTTCACTCAAACTGTGAGAGCCTGATATCAGTCTAAGGCTAACACACACTCACACACTTTAATTCAAGGTTCGCTGAAGTTGTGGTGTGACCACTTTTCTTGTTGTCTCTAACAATTATGCTGACAGATGGAAGTAATCAAATGACTTTAATACTTTGAGTTTTCTAAGATGAAACTCTCATGAACTTCAATAAATTCGAACCGTTTCATTTAAGACTTTATCTAACAAAGCCGTACTAATTCTTAAAATTGACCTGCTTTATCTTTGTGACAGGAAATGTGCAGTGTAGCATGCCTGATTCAATTAAGGGATACATGCAAACAGAGGCAGCATTTCTAATTTGAAAAACAACAGCCACTGCTGAAAGAAACCCATACAAAACTTCTACAGCAAAACAAGCTGAAAACTATATTTACAGCATGAGTTTGTGTGGAACAGGAAAATGTTATTATGCTGGAGCTGTATATGCAATCACTGTTTGAAACCACTCAGATTAACCTGCATCACTTTGCCAAATCAAGCTGGCTGGTAGCCTACAGTTTCTCATCATTTCCACTGATGACCACCTACCAAACACACAGAGAGGTAATTAGTGCCAGAGTAGTCATTGAGCAGGGTCGAAGCACTCAAATACACCATAATCTGTCATCAATAAATTCATTTCATATCTATTCATATCTCTCTCTCTCTCTGTATATACACACACATATACACTCCATACATTCCATGTGCAATATTTTTCCAACTCAATGTGCAATATTTCTTTTAATAATTTTTTCATATTTAAATGCTCCCGTTCACAGTGTATTCCTGTCCATAGTACATACAATGGTCACATTTTTTATATATTCGTATATTCCCATGTAAATTTGTAAAATTCCTGTAAAAAGTCTCATGTGCTGTACTATGTTATGCTATGTACTCTCATTTGCTGTTAATACTTCTTTTTAGCCTGTTTAAAGTGTTTAAAGTGTGATAATTATTGTATTTCTTTAGAACAGTTGTTAATACTTTTAACGGTAGTTGTACTGTTAAATACTTTTTTAACCTTTGCTTATATTGTTTACTGTTTATAACAATTTAACTGCTCTATTGTCTTTGCTGCTGGACAAGTGAATTTCCCCACTGAGGGATAAAAGGAATATAATAAATAAAGGAACATTTTATCTTATCTTATCTTATCTTATCTTATCACAGCTGGATTTAACAAAGTATATCTTCAATATAAAATAGCCCCACCTAGTGGAAGATATCCAAAACATCTTTAAAATGTTAAAAAAAGAAATTATGGTAAAGGCTGCTGGTGGGTGTGATGTTTAGCTGATCCCAGACCTGAAACCAGACTCTATAGCGTTTCCAAACCTGCCCTATTTGACACATCTGACCCACTCGTCAGTGGTGAGAATCTTTACTCTCTCAATGAATTCTCACTTACCAGAAAGACTGTTCTGAAGCCACCTGGTTCTTTCTGGATCACAGTGGTGTGTGAGCGTCGGTTCTCAGGCATCTATCCCCCCAATTTCTCTACCCGCATTTCTGGGGAGGTTGAGGTCGGAGTCCCAAACTCCGGCTGTGCACGAACTTTACCTTCAGCGCAGAGTCCCAGTGTCCTCGCACACAACTGATTCTGCAATGCCAAGTTCGTGGTGGCAATTTCTGTTGAATAAAGAACAAAGTCAAGTCCTGTCTTTCTTGTAAATTTTAATTCAGCATCTGCAGATAGACTCACAGCACAGTCAAATGGGTACATTGATGGATAGATGGATAGATAGATAGATAGATAGATAGACTTTATTCATGCCAAACTGGGAAATTGTTGAAGGCAGGAGAAGTCTAACAAAAGCTTTGCTTGAGATGCATTATGGGATTCAGGTCTCTTGCATAGATTTTGACCATTTCTTGTTTATTTTGTCTCTTGTAAGCCTATGCTTAACTCCAATACTTAATCACTGGAAGACCTCTTTAAATAAATAGTTTGAAGTTTTGAGAAATGTGCTTATTTACTTTCTTGTTGGCACATAGTCCATCATAAAACAGTAACTTGTCAAACTTCTGTTTTTGTTATCGATTCATGCAAAATGGCATATAATATTTAGTTAGTGAGCTTTAGAGTTGCTGGTAGATGGATACCATTACTGTTGGACAGAACTGGTTTGACTGTCTCCAGTCTTTATGCTAAGCTAACTGGCTGTTGGCTAAAGTTTCATATTTAGCATACAGATATGAGAGTAATATCAATCTTCTCAATTAATTCTTGGCAAGAAAATGAAAATGAACTAGTATAAAACGTTGAACTATTCCTTTGAGATGAAAGCTGAGTGAAGTTGGGTTTTTGCTAATTAAATGTGTATACTTTCCTATGTAAAGATGTACAAAATGTCACTATATGCAAAGTATTCTATTATATTTCAGTTGAGTTACCCTTTTATCTATGTGCTTTGTATTACTTGTTGTTGTGTGTCTTGCCTCTAAATAACAATCAAACCGACCATTTAGAGGTTAGGTTCAGTCTAATCACGTCTGAATGGATGGATGGATGGCTGCTGCCAGCCATGTGCGTGCTCTCCACTCTGCCTGCCATCTGGTCTCTTGTCAGCGCTGGTCCTGTTTGCTGGGAGGCACAGCGAGCAGGGAGCTGCACCTGCGGGCTCTGAAAGTCTGCAGGAGCAGAAAACACTGAATTATTCCATCGTGACCCATTCTCGCCCAGGATTTTCATTACTCGAAGAACCCACCTCAGTGTCATTTCTTCTAACACAGCTGAGTCTAATGTCACACAGTCCAATACAAAGGAATCTGTGACATGTGAAAAAATCTGTGACATTGAAAAATAATCATTTTGCTTTTTCATATCACTAATCGATAAAACACAACAATATATCCATTTAACAAAAGCTTCTGCATTTGCTCTTCTAAACCCTTTGCGTCTAATCAGAATCAGATTCTGAAATGGGTTTATTGCCAAGTAGTTTTTCACATACAAGGAATTACCCTCGTAAATGCTCCTAATTGCCTATCTTGGCGCATAATGGTCTCAATAAACATTGTAAGAAAAAAAAAAAAAAACAAGTACTGCAAAAGTCAAGAATACTACAAATAAAATAGGAATATTCTATTTATAATCGAGTGGTCACTTCTGGGAAAAGTCCTCAGGTATACTGGGAGTGTTGTTTTCTACATGTCAGGATTGTCAGAAAAAAAGAAGAGCCGTCAAAGAAACAAACAGCACCTACAGAAACACAACCTTCACAGGGAACTTAATGCAGCTATAATCAATATTCAATAAAAGCTTTACAGCTCCACTTTAAACTTCTCTGCACCAAAAGGTCATTAGTGACTACCTGCTGAACACAGTGGAGCATTTACCGGCTAAGAAGTCAGATATTTTCCCCAGAAGCCGGTAGAGACCCAAAACAGAGCTAAAAGACTGCATACTGGACTAACATTCACCAGCCGACCAGAAACACAACTCCACATGAATGCTGCTATTTCTCCATACTGTAACTGCTGGTTTTTATAAATAAGCAACTGTTTTCTAACAAGTTAACCACATCAACGTGCATTAAAAGGTGAGAATATATCAATGTTGTGTTCACAACTTTTTTGCTGCCTCCAAGTGGTCAAACCAAAGAGCCAAACTTAAAACAATTCATATGTGATATAGTCCTTGTTTGGTGTCTTTGAGCTTATTAGCAGGTCAAGATTTTTTAATGGATGGGCTATGTCACAAACTTTCATTGCATGACTTCATTTAGACATACAACAGACTTAAAGACTTCAAGTGCTTTTTTTATTTACCATCATTCCACTGCTACCAGACAAGGTGTGTACATACTTTGGCAGGTACTTTGAACAAACTTCATTGAAGTCCGGTTGTGAACTCCACATCTTTGGACCTGTTGGTTGGACAAAGCATGTTATTTCAGGAGGTCAGCTTGAGCTCTGAGAAGCTGTGAAGGGTATGTTTCTCTATTTTCTGACAGACTAAAGTATGAATAGATTCAGATAGCGCACCAGCATGGCTGACTGACCATGTAAGATAATGACGTATGACCAGCTTGTCTGGCTAATCCATGAAGCTCAGATTATGGCAGTGGCAGAGACAGGTCTGTGACTGTGGAGATATTATTGCTATAGCATTTCAATAATGTGTTTTCAGAGAAGCGTGGCAAGATAAACTCAACTCAGAGGGGTGTTCATCACAGTGAAACATAAGCCAACAGTTTCACACATGAAAATGTCATCAACAACTCTTCAGCTTGGACTCTGAAGTGACCCTTCAGTCCTTTGGGGAATCAGCTCATGTCAAGGGAACACAGTTTGCCCTTTGGTCAAAAACTGCTGAAGAATTTTCCCCCTTTGAATCTCATTATTGGTACAGATGTTTGTTAGAAATCCTGTTTTTGGCATTTCTATAAGAAATTTATTATTTAAGTTCTTTTTTAAAAATGTCAAAAATTATTGTTGTCCCTATAGGTTTTTATATTTGGAAGCCAGAGTCAGAGTTTAGCCAATTTGTCAGAATGGCCCCAAGGTCAGATGGCCCCCATTTGGTATCTTGACAATATGGATCCATATGGAACCATGTGGCTTTTAAAATGCAATAAATTACTATAGGCATTTGAGGTCATTGTAAAGAAAAAAAAACTTCAGAGTCAATATTTTCTGTTTAATCTGACGTTCATGCTGATCATAAAATGCAGCACTTTGACTGCATTACACCAGCACAAGCCCTTGCTTAACACAGGCCACATTTTCCATTCATGCATATCAGTTCCTCCAATAACATGGTCAACAAGCAAAAAAGTGACAACTTTTTTCTTAGATTTATAGAAAGCTCATTTTCACTCTTGGACAAAAGAAAATGAAACTAGAATGAAGCAATCATAGAAAGCCTAGATTGTTTTGTGGCAATTTGAAGAGTCCAGGAGGAAAACAAAAAGTCCCAGTAACATTTTCTCACCAGCCACTGTGTCCAAACTAACTAAGAAAATTACATTCAAACTGTGCAGGAATATGCAGGATGAATCTATTTTGTCTCAGCCTTTCTTGGGGAGGTGCTGCACCGAGTGCTGACGTGATGGCACAGCCCAGCCCCTGCTATAATGTGAGGGGAGAAGCCCGGGCGCGCAGAGAGAGGCTCCAGTGGAGGAGCGCGCTCCGTGCGTAAAAACACCAAGTGCGCACCGGAGAGTCCAAGACGCGCACCGGCACAGAGCTGCACAGACAACAAGACACCCCTGTAGGGTCTGTTTACATGTTATACTGATGTGAGATATAAGGATAAAGCTGGGGATTTGTTGAAATAGAAGAAAGCAGGAGCAGCGTCTGCAGGAGCGCGCATGGAGACGCACAAACCGAACTGTGCCATGCAGCTCCAGGAGCAGGACGTACACTTCCCATAGGTCATTCACAGAGAAGTGTGAGAGAGAGAGAGAGAGATCATGAACTTCTCCGAGCCCGTGTGGCTCCTGGAGGAGCCGTGGAACCTGAGCAGGGCGGAGGAAGAGGAGCAGAAGCTCCTGTTCGGCATCGGCACGGATAACTTCATCACGCTGCTGGTGTTCGGGCTCATCTTTACGCTCGGCGTGCTCGGTAACTCCATGGTGATCACCGTGCTGGCCCGGAGCAAGCCGGGCAAACCGCGGAGCACCACCAACATCTTCATCCTCAACCTGAGCATCGCGGACCTCTCCTACCTGCTCTTCTGCATCCCCTTCCAGTCCACCATCTACATGATGCCCACCTGGGTGCTGGGCGCCTTCATCTGCAAGTTCATCCACTACTTCTTCACCGTGTCCATGCTGGTGAGCATCTTCACCCTGTCCGCCATGTCCGTGGACCGGTACGTCGCCATCGTGCACTCCAGAAAGTCCTCCTCTATCCGGGTGGCCAAGCATGCTCTGGTCGGAGTGGTGGTGATCTGGGTCCTCTCTCTGGCCATGGCTGCGCCTGTCATGTACTACCAGAACATTTTCCACAGGGGGGAGAATCACACCTTTTGCTGGGAAGTGTGGCCGGATCAAAACCAGAAGAAAGTCTATGTGGTTTGCACCTTTGTGTTTGGGTATGTGTTGCCCCTGTTGCTGATCACCTTCTGTTATGCAAAGGTAAGGACAGCCACCCACAGGGGTCATTTAATGATTATGAAAAGGGTTCAATTGATTCAAAAATATATCTTTCTTCTATTTCCTTGCTTGCAGGTTTTAAATCACTTGCACAAAAAGCTCAGAAATATGTCCAAAAAGTCAGAGGCATCAAAGAAAAAGGTATGTATTAAGCTATCTTTTTGAGGGGTGGGGGTGGAGTATGCATATCATGGTTTGCAACCATATGCTAGGAAACCTGTCTGGCTGTAACAAACACTGAATAAACAGAGGATAAAAGACAGACATGATGGGGTGATTTGATTTAAAATCATGAAAAACATGACTGTGAAGCGGCAGAAGTTTAATTTCATACCGCTTCAATCTCAGAAAAAAGCATATTACGTAATGTATTTTTCTACACAAATGACCATCTGAACCCCTGAACAGAGCACTGAACCATTATCTACCATGATGATGATGATGATTACAGTGTTACGTGATGTCACCCTTCACATCATTTTTAAGTAAAGGCACAGTGGATCAGTGCTTCTCACAGGTCAGTCACGAAGCCGCAGCCTTTTCTTCTGTCCACGTACTGTTTGATTCACAGCAGGGGTCAACGTTATTCACCGAGGGTCTGCTTCTAGTCTGTCTGCGCCACACGCTGTACCGTTTACTCTACATCAACAGACAGTCAGAGGAAACAATTTCCACCGTCTCTGTCTTCCTTAGGGTCAAAATGATGAATATTAATGTTATAATGCTTACTGGTAACTGGCACACTCCAGCAAAGTGGTCAAAGGGCAATGTGCAATCAAACTGCCATCTAGCCTTCATTATTCTCCTTTGAGGTCATTTGGCTTCCCAGAGAGCCAGTTATCTGCTGTAGCCCGCTCGATTGCCAATCTGTCTGCCTGCCTGTTGTTCTTCGCAGTTGGTGAGCTTAGCGGTGTGATCTGATAACGGCCTCGTGCTGTGAAACCAGGAGCGCAGACCCCTGTGCCGGGAGGGGGTGAACTGAGGAGAATAGAAATATGCTTTCATGTGTACCTGCCTTCATACATGCTTTCATGTGTGAGGATTAAAAGAACTGCAAAAGACGAAAGAGGAATTTCAGACATCCTGATGATTCACTGTGTTCACTGATGATGCACAGAGACCGTGTTACACTGACAGCTTTGTGATAAACGGTTGGCAAACAGTGAACTAAAGCCAGCCTGTGATACATAAATTACCTTGGTAGAGCAGCTACTGTTAAACTATAACTAATGTCAAAACAGACAGTTTGTGCACACATATTAAATCTGGTATCAACAGCCTCAACTGTGAGAAACTGGTGTAATGTTGCAAACCATGATTCATATTTTCATTGAAAACATGCAGATTTACATTTTTATGAATACACGAATATGGTGTCAGTGCCGAAGTCAGTGTTTCCTTGGCAGCATGTGTCTGTTTTGTCCAGTGAGTGTCAAGGTGAAGGTTAAATGGTCAGAAGACTGATGTGCAGTATAGCATGGTGTGTTCCTCGCACAATAAAACTGACAGTGAATAACACAGTGTCTTAAGATAAGACCAGACCAGAACTTTATTAATTTAATGCAATACAACAAATAAGATACAACAATAAAGCATCCCAAATAAAATAAGTGAAATAGAGAATAGAGAACGGTGTCTAATAGGACGTGATCGTGAGAAGTAATACACTTCAGTTATCCTTTTTGCAGAAGGGGCAGGAGTTATACACTTTGATGGGCACAGGTAGAAAAGACCTCCTGTGGCGTTCTGTGGTGCACCTCAGCGGTCTCTGTGCTCTGGTAGGACTCCAGTGTGGCGTGCAGGGGGTGAGAGGTGTTGTCCATGACGCTGAGCAGTTTCCTCAGCATCCTCCTCTCTGACACCTCCACTAAGGACTCCAATTCCACTCCCAGGATGGAACCAGCTTTCCTGATGAGCTTGTTGAGTCTGTTAGCGTCAGCTGGCTTCAGCACACTACAGCGTAGAAGATGCCGCTGGCCACCACCAAGTGATAGAACATCCGCAGCATGGTTCCGCAGACATTGAAAGATCCGAGTCTCCTGAGAAAATACGAGCAGCTCTGACCTTTCTTTTACACAGCATCTGTGTTTTCAGCCCAGTCCAGATTATTGTCTGTGTGGGCGCCCAGGTAAAAGGATTCTCGTTGTCGGCAGGATTTGAACCTGCGCGGGGAGACCCCAATGGATTTCTAGTCCATCGCCTTAACCACTCGGCCACGACAACTCACTTTTTGAAAGCATTAAGGAAAGGTAAATGGCTAGTATGGCTCTGTCCAAAGGTAAAAAATGGGATGGCTGTGTTTGCATGTTGAAGCCAGACACTGAACCACCAATTGCTTCAGATAGGCAGGTCAGGGCTTTGCATGACAGCTTATTGGCATCGGTGTGTGAGTGTGTGTGTGTGTGTGTGTGTGTGTGTGTGTGTGTGTGTGTGTGTGTGTGTGTGTGTGTGTGTGTGTGTGTGTGTGCAAACAATACCTCTAAAGCTCATAACATCTACATTGACATCTTGTTTGTTTAACCGAGACAAAAAACAAAATCTAAAAGCAACAAGTTGTGGCCCTACAGACTTTCTTGACCAGCGACTTCCTGAAGTTTCTGCTGGTGACCTAGCGAACTCATGTTCTCGACGAGACTTAAGACTTTTGTACAGATGCAAAGCAGCTGTAATGTCCTAATTAGTGAACTTTAAGGTGCATTCAAACGGCGAGCGCTTGCCATGTCTCATCAAGCAGCTAAACCGTCCCAGGCGATGAACAATAATGGTGAAGTAAGATGCCAGTAAATGAATCTCCTGTAGCATTTCACACGATGAGCTGCGGCAGCAAGTTGAAAAGGTTGAACCATCATAAATGCAGCAGCAAAGAGCTGTCATATTCACAAGAGCAGCCGCCGATTGCTCTCCTTGCCACTCGCTGTCTGAAAGCAACCTTTGGATTGGCTGGTAGGCAGACAGAGTCAGGCTAGCTGTTTTCCTCTGTTTCCAGTCTTTATGCTAAGCTATGCTAACCATGTCCTGGATGTATCTTCATATTGACTGCGTTGAGACTGATACCAATCTTTCGTCTAACTCTCGTCAAGAAAGCCAATAAGCACCTGAAATATTAAACTATTCCTGCAAGTCTAATCTAGGTTATCTCAAAGGAAAATCTTGATTTGTTTTTATGAATCAGAGTAGTTTTATCAATTAATTATAAGTTTGGTGTCATGCAAGCTCCTCCAATGTGCTGTCTTAAAGCATTAGAGGATATGCCATATGAGGCAGACGATTAAAAGATTAAAATGAGATAAATAAACAAAGTACAATATAAATAAAGGGAATTTGTTTTACAAAGTGTTCAATCAATAGATTTGTGGTTCTCGAGGGGCTCATCAGCTCATCGCCAGGCCTGTGAAATATAATCCCGTGGCAGCTGGGAAGAGCAAGGTTACTCCCACTGCTGTTGTGAAATACATTTAGACAAAGTTTTTATCACCCGCAGGCCCCCACAGGAGGAAGCTCCAAAGCTCCAAAATATGGCAATAAATCTTCATCGTTGTGGAAGTCCTTTGTGCAAAGATGTGACAAACACATTTTAAATAAATTTTCCCTCCCTCTTTTATGTCTTGTTCAGAGAAAGAAAAACTGAAATATTGATTTTTTTTTGGCTCCTGATTCATGTTCTTGGGAATACCAGAGTGTTGATAGAGTTCATTTTACTTGGCAAACAACAATGAATGAATTCTCAGAGGTGAACAACAGATTAAAAAGCCAATAATTAGGAGTGTGGGTTTCGAGTTATCTCTCAATGATATGAGTCAGTCAGGCATCCAGACGGAGCACACAGATGGTTATGGATAATTAAGAAAATGAATATTTGGCCAAGTCATCTTGAAATTGTTTAACAGCATCTGTAAACTGAAATGGAGACAGCTAATGAACTGAATTAAGTGTTACTATGCTAACTGAATTAATTTACAGTGTCACTCAGCGTCACACAATCATTTCTCAGTGGCCTCAATAGTAATTTAAAGAACATTAAAGGAACATTTCATAGAAATTGTGAAACAAACATGAAAGTAAAAAAAGTGTCATTTATTTAGCAGTAGTGCTTTAAAGTCCCAACAACGTATCTCAAACCCACATGATGGCCCACCTACAAGATGTTATGCCTGGGGACCCCAGGTCTTTTTCTTTCCCCCATGAACTTTTTTTTAAACCAGATTAAAAAACAAAAACAGTCCAAATATCACAAAAAGCCTTTACGCTCGGCTGAGATCTTAAAGTGGCTGTAGCAATAAAAGCAAATTGCGCCAGTGCAGATTTAGCAAATAAATCATGCTGTTCATGAAGCTTGTGACTTAAATGTCCACTGAAGCTTCCACATCAGTGGAGACACAAAAAATAGCAGCAGACAAAAGCATCAATATCATCTGTGTGGAGCGATGAGGAGACTGGAAAGTTCATCAAATGAATCTCCATGTCCATCAGGTTGTCTACCTTTTGTGATTTATCTGGCGTGCTTTTAATTCCCCCATCTTGTCACGCCGTCTTCTTCTGCAGTGGTTTAATGGCTGGACCATTAGTGCCACCAACTGCTATCTCAATGTGCCCAATTCTTAATATTAGGTAGTGCCATCCATATTGGCTTGCAGAGCTATAGTATAGCCTTATGACTGCAATGTCTTCTGGTCTATTGAAGCGGCTGTCAGAAGCAGCCTCGATACAAACCACACGCAGCTTCAGAATTGGCACCTTGTTAGACTGGTGGATCTCTCTATATCCCACGATAGAAAGTCCCCCTTTGATACTGACAAACTGATGTGAATACCTGACAATTATTGCATTTTTGAAGTATTTTGCAGAACAATTTTCATCGTAGCTGAATTGGAAAGGTCTCAACCGTAATTTTTGTATCTGTGAGCTGTGAATTGCAGAGCACATCACATCGTGATAACTGTTTTTTTTCCTTTTAATGTTCTTTTTGTGTGTGTTGAATACATTACTAAACTGTGACACGGAAAAGTGAATCTTGACAGCTTTGAATTTAATGCATGTCAGTGACCAGCTAACAGCTACAAGCAGAGACAGTGTGGCTGGAGGAGAGAGGCTGAAAGGCAGGAATTGCATTTGCTCTTTCTTCCTGTGGCGATGCTGCTGTTTGTATTAGCCGAACTGATGGCTCTCAGGGGGTCGAGGTGAAGATATGAATGCGTTATGGAGGCTATCCAAACAAAGCATCGTTAACACACTCCTCTAAAAGTGTGGGAACCTCTCCCTGCGTTTGTGTGTGTGTCTGTGCACATGATTGTGTATCATGGCCATCCTGATATCTCAAGCCAATATTGACATTTCATTCCAAACTGGACGTGATCCCAGCGTTGATCTCAGATATGATCGATGAGCTGCAGTTTCATTACAGGTTTATTGCAAAACTGATCCATACTACGGCCAAAACCATCATTTGATTGACGGTTATGAAACATTTCATCAGACCGCTTAAACATTTGCACATCATTATTGTTGTGCTGCTTATCAGCTTTTAGGCTACACCTGTATCCACTCTTCACTTATGTTGGTTCAAGAGTTCACTATTTGTGTTTTAGAAAAATCATATTACAACCGTTGTAACCTGATTGTGCCTTTTGTCATACTGGTGTTTCTTAGTGTTCATTCTATTTAAAACTGCATTCTTTTTAATTTTATTTTTTTCATTAATTGTCACTTGGGCCAACCAAACTTGCTAAAATTCCTGGATGATAATTTTCTGTGCATTTGTCACTACAAGTGACCACTATTATCTTTATCAATTGTTAATTTAAATATAAAATAGATATTAATTTAAAAATATTGATTAGTTCGACTACAAGAAAAAAGAGCTGGATATAACCCTGCATTTTCAAGCATCAAAGCACCAATTGAAAACACTGCATACAGCAGCTCTACGTTTCTCTTCTACATTTTTAAAAGCATGTTTTTGTGCCTTCTGGTGCAGATATAACATCTTCACCCCCTGTTCGACTCGATCATTATAAACCCACGTTGTCTTGACAAGTAGCATTCAGCACCACAGAAATGTAACTTTCTAAACGCAGCATGTAATTCTGACGTGTGAAATGACAACCTTTGACACTTCTATTTGATATAATAGTGCGGCCACAAAAGATTTAATCTTGGAGTAGATAGATGATGTGACACTTGAACAGTGAAGTGTAGACACAGAGAACAAGTAGACACAGAGTTCACATGGAACATTGTCAAGATGTGTGAAAGCAATGTTTTTTTTTTTCTGTGCTCCTCAAGGGGAAACGCTGTGGGACTATTGGAAACATTAAACTTCAATTGCTCATCATAGACTCTGGTTACTGCGGCTGCTTCAATACAACAGCTTCAGTTCAACATTGGTCATAAACATGTTGGCATGTACAATGATTTCTGATGCTCAAATGGCTTGACTGCACATTTTCTTTAACTTTCCCTGAGCAAAACTCCAGAGAAAGCTAGATTTCTAATTAATGTAAGACTCCTCATTATTTTTAATTTTTCTTTCTATGATGGGAACTAATTAGCTCTGGAATAAATCCACTTGCTGCCTACAGTGGAAGGGCAAGGCAGATCAGGCAGCATGTAATTAGTTTTTTATGAGGATACTTTCCAGCCGTAGTTTGTAGGCTGTAGTGATAGACTTGCCCAAAGTAATATCACCCATGCTTTCCTCTCAGACCTTCCACGAAATTGATTTGCCATAATTGCCACTTGAAGTTATCACATTTTATTTTAAACACATCCCGGTCATCATTTTCACTACATCCTGTTAAATTGAACCAAATGATCTCAGTTTGTGCTGTGAGGTCTCATTCTGTCCTATTCTGCTATTGTCCAGTCACTATTGACATCTTACATAGGCTCTTTACTCCACGTGGTGGTTGTTTTTTTTTTTTTTAAATTTCATTATTAAACTTATGAAGAGCATAGGCCCAGCAAGCCTTATGGAAGAAAAGCTTCAGTACAGACCTACAGAATCTTTGTTTCCCTAATATGTAGCTTTATATATACATTAATGGAATGAAATGTACTTTATGGATTAGATTTAGATTCGATTTTTCATCGCTTTCTTTCCACCTGCAAGCGTGCCTCATCATCTGTGTTCTGTTCAAGCGAATGAATCATAAGCATGAGCATTTCCATCGGGGTTAATTGTGATAAAAGGGGCATCTAAACATTTACAGGTTTGCAGCTGGGTCCGCTGAGTTAAATGTCAATAATATAATGTGATTTATGTTGTGCTGATCAGCTTAACGTAATACAATTAAGGCCTGAATAAATGGATTTACTGTACCAGTCTAAGAAGGAACTGCAGTACAGCTAATATTCTTGCCATCAATTTAAAGCTGCACCAATCAATATTTTTTATATTAACAGTGGATCAAATGACTATGTGCAATGTGAAAGGTTGTTCATAATAACAAACTCATAGGGAATTATCAACAAGTCTGCAGTTTCCTTCAGTTCTAAGGAGCATTTTTGCATCTTTTAACTCGTCATTTTGCATGTTCAGCCTGCAGCTCTGTTGTCGTTACTATCATTATTGTGAAAATCCAATATTCTGAAAAATGTCCAAAAAGACCCCCCTAGTGACTGAATAGCTAGTGTTCGTTGCTTGGTTAGGGTTAGATGGTTGGCTAGATGGTTAGGGTTAGGGTTAGGTCAGTACTAATCAGAGATGGAGTAGCAGCCATTCTTTATGTAATACAGGTGGAAAAATATAATGCAGGTATCTGAATAATGGGCTGTTGAAACTATGGCATTGAGGACACTTACTAAATCTCTCTCCTCCTCCTCTCTGTTCCCGGTCTGTGGCTCCCAGACTGCTCAGACGGTCCTGGTTGTGGTGGTGGTGTTCTGCCTCTCTTGGCTCCCTCATCACGTCGTTCACCTGTGGGTGGAGTTCGGGACCTTCCCGCTGAACCAGGCCTCCTTCGTGCTACGGGTGGCAGCCCACTGCCTGGCGTACAGCAACTCGTCCGTCAACCCGGTCATCTACGCCTTCCTGTCGGAGAACTTCAGGAAGGCTTACAAGCAGGTGTTCAAATGCCAGATCGGCACCAGCGACTCCCCGCTCAACGACATCAAGGAGATTCGCAGCAAAGTGGACACGCCACCCTCGACAAACTGCACCAACGTTTGACTGACAAGGTGTGCATGATCATGATGACTCATTGAATCTCAATGTAAAGTCATTGTGGCAGAGTTGGTGTGTGGATTTTTTTGATGTAGGTAAGTATGGTTGTTTTGATACTGTTCCACATAAGCGCTGTTCATTATACCTGGACTAGAGGAGATAAAGCTGCCGTGGCTGCAGGACATGATTACTCCCTCTTTGATCAGTGTCTGTTTCCTGCATCTCTCTTCTTTTATAATAAAAAACCTGTGGAGTCTGAAACTCAGGAAAATGATCCTGTCTCTTAAGTGAAAATCATTCAGACTGTAGACATTATTTATGTCATGGTATATCTACAAGAGTATGAGGAAACTGTACTTTCAGACTTCAGAAATAATAAAGCTCAGTAACACTGTGTTACTTCAACACTTACAGGGTCGGTTTGTTTGCTGTTTTATGTGGAGTTAGGTGGTGGGATGTGTGTTCAGTGGCTCCTGGTAAAAACAAAATTGTCGTAATGTACATGTCGTAAATTCAGACAATTTACATGTTGTGAAACAGCTAAGTCTATTATATAGGTTGTAAATCACACTACAGAGTTGGAGGCTGTGTGAACGGGGTTGTTGGTGGCTGGTTTCACAAAGTAGACAGCTAGTAGTTAGTAGACCATAAAATCATGAGGCATGTCTTCCTTTTTTTGTCATTTGGTGCCATTGGTCAGCAGGTGCCACTGATTATTACTATGGAAGCATGTCTCACATATGTATGTATATGTATTCATGTTATTGTGAAAAATTAGTTTTTTTTTTATTATTGTGTCTGACACTGGCTGTGCTGACCCTGTACTGAAAGATAGACAAAAAAAGGAATTACTTGTGTTTCTGATTTTCCAGAAGTCAAGTCAAGTCAACTTTATTTCTATAGCCCAGAATCAGAAATCACAGTTTGCCTCACTGTGCTGCAGAACTGACCAGACAAAAACTATTCACATGGTGAAATACCAACATGCAGATGCAACTACAAGGTTTGTTTCAGAAAAGGGATCTACTGCTTACAGTATGAGCATTTTAGCTAAGGTGGCATCGTCTGCCATTCAGAATGCACAGAGCAAGATCCTTGTTTTAGCTCTGAGCTGGTCTGGGGTTAGGGTGCTTCATTTTTTAGGTTTAAAATACGTAAGCCAGTTTGTGAAACTGTCAAACTTGCATTAGAGTAATCTAACAGCAAACTAAAGGCTGGCTTCACAATACAGAGAGTATGTATGTGAAACCAGTCACCAGGGCAAAGCTCGCTGTTGATCGCTCGTAGATAATCTACAGAACCTCCAAACTGTAGACTCACATCCTGTTAAACAATATCTTGTTTTCCTCTTGCTCCACATGGTTAATACAGAGGATGGGGTGGATGTAGAGTTTTGAAGCTGTTAAAAGATATGTGCTAAGTGACAAAAGTAATGTAATGTACAGAGTAACTGATTACATTTTTAACAAGTAACTTGACTAACACTGTTGACAAAAAGGTCACCACTGTAATAAAAAAACATTCTTAGTGCACTCAGTATGATTGAAGCTGTATTTTTAAATAGATTTGGTTGTAAATATTATGGACACTGATATTCACACATGCCTGTAAAAGCCTCACTACATTTGGCTGTTATGCTATGTTAACAATGTTCAGATTGTGTTGTGCTGTATGACTGAGCCATAGTCAAGAGATCTAACAAGAGATCCTGTGGAACTGAAGATGTTGTGTACGTGATGTGCCAAGCCTCCACACAGCAGCTTTACCTCAGTATGTTCAAACAAAATCATGACAGTGAAACAATATGGGACCTTTAACTTGGACCTGCAGTATCGCCTAGTACGTATTTGGAAGTTGTGGAATTTTTTTTTACCTGAAAAGGATCCGAAGTAAAGTTCAGTGTGGATTTTCGGCTCACCGCGTGCCGTGGATGGGACGTGAGCACATCAGCTGATATGACTGATTAAAACAGACTTCATCCAGAGAGGAGGAACTAATCAGTGTAATCAGCAGACTTTCATCCTCCCTGTCAGCAAGGATGTCAGATGTGAGAGGCGAGGATTACTCCCAGAGAGCAGAGGTGGTTCGGTCGATGACTTTGCTCACCGTAGTGCTGACTGTACAAACGCTGATTCGCACTCATGCCCACATGGGACTGAGGAAACTTTTTAAAAGCGAACATTTGCATGGGAATCTAATCCAGGAGGAGCGAGGGACACGGCTATTTGTTGGTGAAATAATGGCGGACACACGTGAAAGAATGGACTCTGATGTGGAGCACAAAAAGTGCTCTTTGATTGAAAACAGCCATATAAGGAGCACAGGAACAAAAGAATATATGTTCATCAGAAAATGCAATGTTTGATTTCATAACACTTTAGATTACAGCTCACAAATTACAGTGTAATTATTCGGTGTAAACAAGGCGTCAGTATAATACATACTGCATACATATACCAAGACAAATGTGGGCTACATGTTCCTGTTTGAGTACAATGAAATTAAAAACAATTGATACTCCAGAAAGAAAAATAAGTTATGCCATAACTTATGCTAAAAATCATGTTTAAAAAATACTTCGGGAAAATACTCATTCACATATTATATTACATTATTGTTGCGTCTGGGGAGCAAAGCATTAGCCTGAATCTTGGAGGAAGGGTGTACCTGTGTACCTATAGCCATAAATTAGTTAGGTTTATGTTTTTAAAAGGATAATAAAATACTTGGGGAACAGTAATAGAGCTTTGGGATCCAATGTAGGGACCATCTGACAATAAAAACTGATGTTAGAGAAGAACCGAGACCAGTTTTTATGTCCTGTCATATCACACCATAGACAATTAAGGATACATATACTTTAACTCACAAACACATGCTATTCAAGTTAATTGAGCAGTTCATAAATGTAACCTTTTTTTCTGTGCTTTTGCAAATATAAAAACAAACCTTAATGTCCCTTAACTCATAGTGACAGTACACCCCCATCAGATAGAAGCAATGAAAATGTGTGAGAAAGCTCCTTTATCACACAGTGTAAGTCTGGGATGTGCAGGTTGTAAAATAAAGTAGCTTCTTAACCCCTTTCTCAAGCCAAATAATATAGTAAATATTGGATATGCAGGCTGTAATATGTAGTATTACATTTTTCTGACATGACCCTCGATCACCACAATGAATACTGTTAAACACAAACCATGTCCATCTACATGTTAAATCAGATCTGTGGTTCTGAGCTGAATTTGTGTACACGCTTATTATTTGAATGAACAAAATATTTACACTGTATTTTGCTGTATTCTAAAGTCTTACCTTTCATTTCGCAAAGACAGCTTTCGAGACGTAATTTCGAGTTTTGAAGCTCTAAAAGAAGCTCGAGGACATCTCGAGTTAAAAAGAGGAAGTGATAGCAAACACAAACACACACGGAGCACGCCATTGATGTAATAAAGATGCTCTTTCTTGCTGGAGGTTTCTTGAGGGATTCACATTTTTTCAGTTTTATTTATTCCTTCACTTAGATGTTACTGCTTGTACAGCTCTTCATGCTTTGCATGTTTTACTGAGTTTGTCCTGGTTGATTCAGTCGTGCCATTAAAAATCAAATAGTTAGGGGAAAAAAAAGATTTTTTTTCTTGTCTGTTTGATATCTCTGTGCTTGAAATGTGAGAAACACTTAAGGCTCTCTGAAGAACTCTGAAGTATGTCTGGGTGATATTTTGAAATATATCCAGGCTTTTGATTGTGTCTTTATGCAGTGCTGCTTATATTATATGAATATATTAAACTTTGTGGCATTTCCTTGAAGAAATCTTTTTATTCTTTAAACAAAACCTAATTTTCATTGCAGTTTTTTAAAATTCCTTAATGTTGAAAAAAAATGAAAATCTCTTTTAAAACGTGTTCGCACGCCTCAATGAGGCCTCATTCTATAACGGGAGCTTTTACTCAGTCTTGCTAATAGAAAACAACAACCTTCGTCTTCCTGTCACAGTAGGTTGTGGCCAAAAGAAAGAAAATAGCCGCGGAGGCTCCCACCAGTTGGGGTCCCCTCAGAGTTCGGTTTTGTTAAAGTACATTTCCTGGCCTCAAATCAACTCAATGATCCCTCAGAGGTCTGAAGAAACAGCCTGCGTTCCCATGATGCCTTGCACTCTAAATGTCGAGCGAGAAGGGGTCCTTTTCAGGGCGACTCTATTAATAAAGATGCGTAACAGAAACGGCTGATGACTTTGGAAGCACAAGCAGCAGTTATGTCCACAGTTGCTCCACTGAAATGACATTACACAAGGGACGTTTGGTTATTGGCATGAAAATCAGGTCCAGAGGAAATGAAGGACGTGGCTGTTTTTACCTTTAGCATCTGTCAAGAGTTATTGAGGGTGAAACCACGGGGAGTCACAGTGGGAACTGGAGATGTTTTCTTTTTTTATGAGGTTGCACTGTTTGTACGATCAATGTTAACTGCTGTATTGTTCCTGACCTCATGTCAAACAAAGACTTTTGTCCAAATTCATTATGAAGGTATATTTAAAATACAATAGTCACAGAAGCAATGCAGCAGTTCAAATTATATAAACATCTTTAGCCATGCCAGCTGATTGGCAATGTCGGGGGCGCAATAGCTTTGGCTATCCCATAATTTTTCATCTAGCGCCATCATCAGGTCAAAATTAAAATTTGTCCAATGATAAATTATAATAAGCAGTCCAATAATATCTGTAAAACTTATGACATTTCCACCAGCTTTAGCTGTACTGTGTTAAGTGCTAATTAGCAAATGTTAGCAACTAATGGATGGATTGCCATGAAAATGTGTCCAGATACTGGTGATGGTTCTGAATGACTTTGACTTTAATGACAGCAGGTCAGAGTTTTTAGCTTTGCAGTGAAATATCTCAACATTTACTTCAGAATCAGAATCAGAATCAGCTTTGTTGGCCAGGTATGTGTACACATACAGGGAATTTGACTCCGGTTTCTCTGTTTGGAACATCTGGACAGACATATTGTACGTACCCATTGCAGATCCACTGACTTTTCATTTAGCATTATCATGAGGTTGATATTTGTGGCTTTGAGTTAAAAATCTGCCATGAAATTTGGTACAAATATTGTGAATTAAGACTGTGAGAATGGGAAACGCTACATCTGCCAATCATCATTATAGTCGCATGGATCATGTCTTGTCATGGAGCATGTTAGCTTGCTGATATTGGCATTTAGCTCAAATCTCCACTGTTAGTCATTTTAAACCTCCAGGCCTCTCAGGTCTTGGAGAGAACTGCATATGTGAAAAAGTTGTATAAAGCATTTCGTGGCTTCAGTTGGAGCTGCATATGATCCGAAGTAATATGTCTGGTTTACAGCCTTATCAGATCTTTGTAACCTGCTCCCCATTTCTGTTTGAGAGTGAGGTTATATTAGCAGCTGCCATCACAACATACCTGAATCTCTGACCGTGCCTCTGCAGTCAAGTTGAATTATGAGTAATGTGGTTTCCTTTTGACAAGGAAGAAGAATGGGTGGACTAAAGATGTCGATATCTCTGGTTCTGCAGCATAGATTTGGATACTTTTCTTTATAAAAATCTATCCTGCATAAGTCCGACAATGTTACAGAAGTGCCATGCTAAATTGGTTGAGTGCTTTTTTAAGTACAGTCCTGTTAATAGGAACAGTAGGATAATGTGCTACGACAGTTAACAACAATGTAATTCAACAGATGATTGCCTGCAGGCGGGCCATAAGCACATTTTGTGCAGAGGTCAAGAGTTGCAGAGGTCAAGCTGTACTGAAAGCAAAATTAATCTCATTGGTCAACTTAAAGCTCCACTATAACAGTACACACACACACATAAACACACGCTCCACAATCCAAATGAAGATCCAAATGTGCACACTCGGAAAACTAATAAATCCAATAGCTTTATGTAAAACTCAGCTCTGATAGCGCTGCTCAGTCATCACAAGCATCCACCAAGAAAACTCTTTGTTGGTCAGCATACATTAAACACGGAGGCAACAAACACACCGTGATACGTGCAAGCATTGAGAACGAGCGCTGTTCTGCTGACGCCGGACAAATTCAATAAACTAAACGCAAGGGACAACCCTGCTGGAGAGTCTAGGCGATATGTATGGTCACATACTCTTTGTGTGTCCTGTTCATTATTATTCACCACAGCAGTTTTAGAATTGCCAGACCGGCTGACAGCAACCTCATAGATATACAGAGTCATGGGAAGAAGCAGATAAAATATTCTTGTTCCAGACATTTCCGTCTGAACTTTGCAGGTATCTGAGTGACGATGACAGGTTTCGTGGACACCTCCTCTCATAAGATCAATGTTGAATTACTCTCACAGAAGCTCTTTCTGCGACTTCAGTCACTTATTCTATGATGGCTCTTTCTGTAATAACCAGAGAGCCACAGAAAGCTGATGCTGGTCAGTAGGTTGCCAACTTACTGACCAAGATGACTAAATGCATGCGTGAGTGCAATTTGTAATATTCTTTTTTTCGCATTTTGTGCGAAACAAAAACTTCAAAGTATGTGAGAAATAATAAAGAATGGGGGTAAAATTTCCTCTGGTACTTGGGATTATGCAGATGCAGATTTCACCCGGAGGTATCACAGTTATATCTCACACTAGATCTGAATAGAGGAGTAATGATTCATAACTGCCCTTTGATTAGAAACTAATGAACTGACTCTGCTTTCATTAAAGAAACACAATCAGGAAGAATATGAGAATAACACTTCATCTCCTCTCATCTTTTCCAGCCATCCATTACATAACGCTTCTTTATTTCTTCCTCGCCAAGAAAGGAGATAATGCTTCTAATCGTGCAATCGTACCTTGAGATGGGCACAAAAGCTTCGAGCCACTCACTCTGTTTTTTTTACATCACAAAAGGGTAAGAGACAAAAAGCACTCTCGTCTCACGCAGCAGAAAAACACTCAACCCGGGCAGTGATCAACACTAAGACTTAAAGATCACTCGTTCTCTCACTCTCCCATGTACAGACAGTGCATCCTCATTTCCTCTAAATTGGCTTTTATCTAATAGATGATGGAAAGAGAGTGGGTTCAAGTTTAGCTTGACCAAGCAGCGGCGCAGACTGGTGATGGAATATGAAAATAGACAGCGATATTGAAAAGGTCACCCATTGCCAAGTGTGTATTTAGTTGTATTTAACCTTTGAAGTTATTCATTATGTTGCATATAAGTCATCATTAATTCTCTGAGAGTTCCACATTCCTAATTTAATGCACTCTTTTTTGGTGGTCTCATATTAGCTTGTTCACTGTACCCACTTGCACTTAAGCTGTCGGTTAAATGAAGGCCAAGACGTGTTTACCACGAACATGATTTTAAACTAACTCCTAATAAATGATGTGCACTGAATTTTACTTTACTGCGACTTTAGTGTTTGCTTAATTCTCTGCTCATGACTAACAGTAACATTCTGAAAATGAGTTTTGCCACCTGCAGAGCAGGCGAACATCATGCTGTGAATGTTTGTGCTATTGTAATTATGACTGATGTGTGATTAGTGGAGACATAGTTAGTGCACAGTATGTAAAAATCTGAATCAATTAACATCATTTTTTTCAGAATTTTTTAAGTGCATTAGTAGTTAATCCAACAAATTAGTGTTGAAATAGAAATGAAATAGTTTTGTGTGGACAAAAAAACACAGAATGATTTTCTTTCTTCTTATGTCGCATTGCTTTCAGGTCCAGAGTGGAAAACCAATTACCAAAGCTACGAGTCCATTCTCAGAAAAAGCATTAGGGAAGCAGCATAAGCTTCCCCAACCAGAGAGCATGGGCTGATTCACAAACACCAAAAAATACCTAAAAATATTACATGTGACCTTGACGGCGTCAGAACTGAAGAAGACGAACGTGAAATGAATGGTGAGTGGAAGAGCGTGCGTCATGAAACCTTACCACAGCGGTCTGCGTTTGATTCACAGAACCTACCAACAGAATCAAGAGTAATCGGTCAGGCAGTTTGGCTTCATTTACATGAGAGACCCTGTCAGCAACGCTTAAAGATCAGATATGTTGAATAACTCTGAACAGGGATTAAAGCTGTACCATCTATAGAATCTTGATGAGTGACAGAAAATTGACTCCTTTATATTCAGGTCAGGTTTTGCCCTCATGGTTCCAGGAGCTGAAGAGGTCCCTGATGATGAAGTTAATTCCCTCTCCTTCACTCTGCTGCTGAGACATCAGCTATTCCCAATCGCCCTGAATGGAGCACCTACTGTATTATGTGCTGGCTCACAGGCTGGAATGTTAATGCACTGATAATGCCTGAGGCATAACGATCACAGTCCTCTCGACGTTACCTTTCCACTGAAGCCGCGTGATCACTTCACTTCAAGACCTCTGGAACCAATCTGCAATCATTTGGTGATAGATACATTAGAGGTGTATTAGGTCAGTAGCTTTTTCCATAACAAATTCTACAATCATTTCACATCATCACACGGTTCCTGAATCTGTCTGTGTCGCTTTAGACACAAACTCATAAACACAACAATCCAAAATTATATCATTTTTGTGAGACACAGCAAAAGAGTTAAGTGAGTGAGATGATCTCTCTCCATCCTCGCTTGTGAACGACTGAGTCTTTCCAGGATGAACCTTTCATACCCAATCATGATACTATCACCTGTTACCAATGAACCTGTTTACCTGTGGAATGATCCAAACAGGTGTTTTTGGATCAGTCCACAACTTTCACAGTCTTTTGTTGCTCCAATGAATCAATTAAGCTGATGATCAAACATTAAATAATTTGTCTTTGCACTGTTTTCAATTAAGCATATGTCAAAAAGATTGCCAAATTATCTCATTCTGGTTTTTTTTTTCCAGTCTTTTTGGAATCAGGGCTGAACTGTACAGTTTACAGGCTTCAACAGTGACTCACTGTGGTGAGGACTTGTGTGGGATACTCAAGTTTTCTCTCCACCTCCGTGTATGAGCCAGCATTTATTTACTGTGTGGGGTTTCCTTGTGAAATCATGCAGGTGTCAGCTGCTGACTTGCAAGCCTTTTGCTGTGTCACACAAAAGCTCGACTCACCCCAATAACAGGCCCTCACAGCAAGAAGATCCCTGGTTCGCGTCCTGGTTAGGACGCTTGGGATCTTTCTGTGTGGAGTTTGCATGTTCTCCCCCTGTGCAGCGTGGGTTTTCACCGGGTACTCCGGCTTCCTCCCACAGTCCAAAAACATGCTGAGGTTAATTGAATATTCTAAATTGTCCGTAGGTGTGAATGTGAGTGTGTGTGTTTGTTTGTCTTGTGTGTGGCCCTGCGATGGACTGGCGACCTGTCCAGGGTGTCCCCTGCCTTCGCCCTAAGTCGTCTGGGATAGGCTCCAGCCCCCCCGCGACCCTGCAGAGGATTAAGTGGTGTACAGATAATGGATGGATGATTGCAAACTGTTACAAGCTCTTCATATATGCATACAGCAACAAAAGAGAGTGTGGAAATAGGGCAGGCAACTTAAGGGGCTCTATAAAATTGAAGCTCTTTCATTCTCTAGTAGTTGCCTGTGAAAGAATGCATTGCTTAATAATAGGGAACATTTTGTGCTATTTTTTTTTTTTAAAGAAAAATCTTGTCAATATAAATTAAAGCAATTTTCAGGCTTCTTCTCTACAATGTTGGTTTGGATGTCCACACTTTATGACTAAACATGCAGTACGTAAACAATTAAACCATTCAAATATCAATACCACAATGGGATAATAATTGATTCAGCTTGTTGTTGATGTTAGAAAAATAAAAGTACTCAATGTGCATGTGTAAATATTAACAGCCTGCCTTCTTGTGAACATACTGGACTGGCTCTGAACTAAAAACAGCAATCAGACTTCATTCACCAACAATATAGAAACTGTGCCTGTGCTTGTTAGATTCTTGCAGTGTTATTACTGTTGGTGATGATAAACAGGAAATTGCAGCTAATTTAGTTCCCAATCCTTAAATCAAAACAATGTTCCTCTGTCTAAAATATCAAATATAATGACCCATAAGCCCCAAAAAGGACGAAAGCAAAACAGTCTCAACTGCCAATTAGAACTTTTATAAGATAATCAACATCAACATGAATTCACTTTTATCCCGTTGAATTTTTTCCAGCATAGAGCAGCAATTCAAGTGTAACAGTTATTCCAGCATTATTACATTTGTTCAAGAGCATTTAGGAAGGTCAATGTAGAAATATCAGCACTTAATCATTACAAAAATAAAAACAGCTAAGGTCTCATATTAAGTGAAAAACAACCTGATTGACGTGACAAAACAGCAGGTAAGAGAAAATGACAAAATACATTGAAAACAGTGAACAGAGAGTGTTTGAGACATTGAAATATGTACCAATCAAGAGGACAGTTCTTATATACAGAATAAAACCAACAAGTAAAAACATGAAATGAGTTTAAGAGTGCACAAACAGTAAGACCCGTCAAGTGTGGTGGAGGGAGGGTTTAGAGAGAAAGGGAAGTGACAGTTTATAGTATGTGAAATGTTTGCTTGTTGTGTTTGACACAAAAAAAATAAAATGTAGTTGCACACTTTTGTACAGCAAACTCCATCTACAATTTGTATCCAGGTCATGTAGATTTTCCCTCATTTGTTATGATTTGTTTATAGTTACAAATGCAGTTATCAGCTGTAGCTCATCTACAGCTTTTCAGTAACGTGACACATAAGCTCCCTTTCTTGGCAAACCCTTGATATGTTCATTGTCAGATTTCAGATTAGGCTCTGAGCTGCCTAGGTTCAACATCGACACGACCATTTCACGTCCGAAAGTGATCATGGAAATTAAATGCATCTTTGCATTACAAGAGTCAAACTTATTTTTATTATATAAACTGAAGAAATGCCTCTGAACATTTCTTAACACTTAATAACATATTAATACTTTTGAAATACATTTAATTCAATTTAGGTTCAAGCATGGCAATGTCAGTCTATGTCAGTCAGTCTAACTATCATCCCTGCCTATTAGACCTTTCTAACACACAGTATCTTAGTAGAAAAACGTACCAGTACACAATTTTTGAAAGAGTATTAGAGTTCATCTTAAGAAACATGAGTGGTTCTTTCAGTGTTAGTGGATCATTGTTTCCTATCATTCAAGTTTTCTAACAACACAGTGAGTACAAATGGAATTCTGAAAAGGTCAGTTCAGCAAACTACATTTATTGTTTGCAGTTTTTTAGTACTCTAGACCAAAGTTCAGACATAGCTACCATTGTTTTGCAACCTAACCAAACTATCTGGCTAGGAGTCAGTGGGAATGCCCTATTATTATTATTATTTTCATCATTATTTTTTTTTGTGTGTGTGTGAACTGACCCTTGAAATTATTATCTTTGTTTATCAGTGCTACAAAGTACAATGAATTATTTCTAAACATTGTGGTGGTTCACCATGTGTGAAGAAAGTTGTGGCCAGATCATCAATACAGGCACATTGCTCCTTATGTCGTGACGCTGAGGTTGAGTTGTGTATACAGCCTGAAGTGCAAATGTGTCAGTGGGGGGGGGCACATCACGCCCTAAAACTCCAGCTCCTCTGAAAGGGCTGGAAGGGTTTCTTGAGGTTGAAGAACATGAGAGGAGGTTTGAGTCGTGGGGTTTTCTCAGGTATGACGGCAGCTTTGCTTTCCTCAGTTGGAAATCGATTGTGGTAGACTTCTGGGTACGACTTCTGGAACTGGAAGGGGGAGGATGTGCATCATTACTGTAAGGTATATGTGCTAAAATACAAGGCTTTGGACACAGAAGCACATTCTTAAATATAAATGGTTCGGATGTACATTTTACAGCACAGGGTTCAAGAGCAGTCCGATTCTGCTGTATTTACCCATCAAGACTTCAAAGAGACACCGTCCACCCAGACCTACATTTAATGATGTCTCTTTTTGAATATGTGTCCAAATGCACTAGTACAGCCATACCTGTTTAAGCCTTTTCCTCTTGTCCTTGGCAGGAAGTTCTTTATCTGCAATCAGGCCTTCCAGCAGCTCCTGCAGAGGGGTCTGAGTTCCTATCACCTTTGGCTCCTCAGATTCCACCCTGCTAATCTGTTTACAAAAAGCTGGAGATGTGCTGAAGTCTGTATCTGATCCTGCGTATTTGATCTGATGGAAGACACAGAAGAAATGCTGGATTAATGTACACATGTAGAGAAACACTGGTGTGACACAAACTATGATATTGTGGATATTTGCACTTGAGTTTTTGTCAATTAATGATTAAAGAAGTAAAGGAAAAGATACTCAGAAATATTTATTAATAAATAAGCTGTTATTGAGAAGCACGATACAACAAAACATTTTGGGCAAAAAATGCAGCCAGTAACCTGAAGCTACTGACTTACCTGCTTAAAAGTTGGAAAAGACATTAACTGTAAATAGTTCACTGCTGCACAGGGGTTTTTGATCTACCGTCTCAGTAATTGTACTGTAAGACAACACAGTGGGTGGCTGGTTATGTCTACATGTGTCCCAGAACAAGTAAATACTAGAGAGTACATATAAATGTGTGCCAGGTGGTTACAGTTTTAAAATCTCATTTACAGCATTCAGTTCAGATAAAAACAGGTTTTCAGTCTTACTCACGGCATGGGATGTGTAAGCTTATTCATCTACTGTTGGACTAAAAGATAAAATCAATCAGGCCTTCATTTGTAGGCCAAACAATGTTGCACACAGACTGTCAATACAGTCTGTGCTCTACATTTGTAGATATGCCTGCCAAGGGAAAACACATGCACGCATCGACATGAACCAACTGTGCATGCAAGGATAAAATGATACACTGCTCCATGGAGGCAATCAAGAGGACGTGCAGAGTCTTAAAAAACTGTGCCTCGGAGTCGATCTCTGTTAAATTTCTGAATCAGCAAACTAACATTAAATGTATGAAACGGTTTTCAATCCCACAACCAAACGTTCCTGCAGGATTTGCAAATATAACCGTGCCCTCCCACGAATATGTAATCCCGCAGCTACCTGCTCCTGTGGGGATTCTGATCCCTCCAGTTCACACTTTTTTATTGAAAATCTGTATAACCCAGGATGGATGAAAAATGAGTTACATTCCTGTTTTCTTACTTGAAGAACTGCTTCCACAATTACTATAGGTGTACACTGAAAAAAACAGGATTACCTTGAAGCAGGGGGGTAATAAAAGTGAACAAAACCCCCTATGAACCATGGCCACGCTTCTGACATTTATTGTGTTTCCCATGGCAACAGATACATAGAACATCAGGCTTCAGTGCAGACGTGACAGCACTGTTATTACATATCAGATGAGCAATACTGCTTTCATTCAGTAACAATGTTTAATATAAATGTATGCAATCACCTTCATGACTAGAGCTTCTCATATTTTTCATATAGCAGATTTAATGTCATCCTGTGATCATCATCATGCAATAATCCTGCTGACTAGCTGCTCCCACCTCCATTCCTGTTGCAGCCTTCTATCGTCTCATATCTCAGTTTTTTCAGAAGCAAATCCCAAGAGGTGGTTTTGTCAGATGGGACACTAAACACACAACTAAACAAAGGGTCGTTAAGACTGCGATAAGTGCATTCCACTTACATTAACATAACAATGCATGCAAGTTCCAGATTTTATGTGGCTTTAATTAATATATTTACCAGCAACTTAACCATGTTTCCACACTTGGTGCTTGGAAAGATGATTGAACCAATATGGCACATTCATGGTTCATACAGACAGGGTGAAGTCAAATTCAAGGACTTTTAAGTACTTGTTCAAGCACTCTTTTTTTATTTTCAGGATGAAATTGTTTCCTCCACAGCTGTCCATCTGTTGCAAGAGAACTGTACAAATTCTGATCAAAGATCAAGATCAATCTCAATGACAACAATAAAAAAGAGAGTGAAAAAACAACCTTGTATTTTGGGTTAGAGACCAAAATATTTCATGCAGGTTTGACCTTTTTCAACCGAAAATGTCCAAAAAATGTCCATGTCAATAGAGCTCACTGACTACATAATGTGTTGTAAGTCACTTATTCAATACACATTTAAAGAATACATAGCTGAGTCTTACAAAGACTCAATGTACAGCCTTAGAATGAATAAAAAATTAAAATTTGTGCACTCCAGAACAAAACTTGAAAAAGTCCTGATTGGCTACAGATTCTTACAGCCTTATAATGCTGGGTACATTTCAACAACAACTAAATAAAATAAATAATATCAAAGTTTGAGGATGAAAAGCTCTGAGACACTATGTCCATGGAATCATTTGTGAAAACAATCAGCAAAAATTCAGGAACTCGTCGTCTTTAAGGACTTCATTATTTATTATTTTTGAATGTGGCTCCCAATAAAAGTGAACAGTTACATTCACAGTTTATACTGCTCACCCTGCTCGGCCCTGTGACAGTAGCTACAATAGAGCTCCCAGATGCAGCAGAAACTGGGCGCGCGTGACAGTGATGCAAAAAGCAGCGAGACCACCTGCACAGACATCTTAACGCACACTGTCCCTGCTCATCAAATCATTCATTCATGTATCGTAACCCGCAGAAAGTGTACTGACCTGAACTCTTTTGAGGTGGGACAGGTGCTCCTCAACCTGCCGACGCAGCTTGGAAGGAACTTGGAAGATGGTGTTGTGGTGCTCCATCATGAAGGTCACCAGTTTGGTGGCGAGCAGCTCATCCAAGTCCATATCATCTCCTGAGCGCAGAACGCAGTGTGAGAACATCTGCACCATCTGGACAGAGAGCACAAGGAAATGGATTAGAAACTCTACACTATACTATACTTTACCCACTATACACTACCTGTGCACAAGTGTACAAAATATGAGGAGCACCTGTCGAATAAATCCACAGTAATAATCTACAAGCCAAACACCATTTTTGCTCTTTAGATTTTCAGTGATATTGTCGCATCTTCTTTTTTTGTAGTGAAAGGAGTGTTTTATAAAGTATGTTAGTTCCTCTGGAAGAGTGTCATCTATACATTTCCTAAATAGTATTTTCTACTGTGTCATGAGTCTGTGGACAGAAGAATGCAAATCTGGAGCTGTTGTAGCTGGAAGGGTGACCATGAGGTGTATCTGCCATGACTACACCATACTCAATTTACATTTTATCCATAGTATACTAGAGGTGTTTAGGCAGGATGGGAGGTGAAAGTCACCTAACTGAAGAGACAAAAATAATGATCACAATGAATTCCATCTAATATGTGGGTGGACTCCACTTTTCCCCTACATTGCAGGTATTTGGTAGCTTTGCCTTCTGATCATACACGTAAATTAGAGTAATTGCTAAGTCAAAATTAGCACTGAATTAATGTTGATTAGCACTGAGTGAATTAATGAGAGTAAGTATTATGCACTTAGTGTATACACAATGTGGGGGTTGCTTCCAGATTCAGCTAGGGTTGATAAAAGTCACATCATTCATGCCATATTGCTATGTCTTGCTGTACCACATGTGCAGATTCAGACCACTCCGTATTCCAAAACTCATTTATGGGACATAAGGTAAATGGTTGAATGGTGAAAATGTTGCCCTACTTGACTTTTAATATGGTGGAAGGACTCTGGACAAACAATATTTCCCACAGCATCTCTCTGCCCCGAGGCCTGCATACTTTTTTTCCCTTCTTGTGACAGAGACTGTCAGACAAAAAAACTATAGCAACCAAAATCCTCTCTTTATGCTCGAAACACTTTATCTTATAACCTTTATAAAGGTAGTGCACGACTATCATATTTGCATTATATTGTTTCTCCATTACACCGTCTTCTTATATTATCATGCTGAATTTTTCCAACAATCCTAGTCTTATTTGACATCAGAGAAGAAGTACAAAGACGAGCAGGGATGCGTACCAGTGTGCGGGTAGCAATGGTGTCATTGAGTGCAGGCAGGTGGGGATTCTGGCAGACCCGGGCCATGAGACGCAGTAAAAGCTGGAGGCGTCTTCGGTTGGGTGGCGGCAGCAAGAGACAGCTGACTTGAAGAGCCTCAGTGGCTACCTCCTGCTCCTGCAGCAGACCTGCAGGGATATGAGGAGACGAGAACCCTGATCTTGAGGGCAAACATACACAAAATGAACACCAGCAGCTCTTCATCTGGCGCAGTGTTGCACTCACTGAGGATGTTGACAAAGACTTCATATAGATGGAAAGTCAGCAGGGGTTCTTTGAGTCTCTGAAAGTAATCTCCTACTGTTCTCAGAACATCCCTCTCGAAACCCGGGTACACCGGCTGTTTGCTTTCATTGCCGTTAGGCCCTGAGAGAGAAGACAAATGCAGTTTTTCTTCCTCACAAAGATTCCATAACAATAGGATAAGATAATAAGAAATATGTAGTTAATCCCAGTTAATGATGAATACATTTACATAAGCATGCCAAGTGGTACTAACATTCACATAGCGTATGAACAGTTAAGTGAAAAAATATGGCACCTACTGTCAAAATTACAATGAGTGAAAAGTAAAGTGTAGCTGCAGTTCAGATTAGAGTCTTCATCTATCATTTTTGAGATTTTACTTATGTCCTTCAGGTAATTGCACCCACTGCAGTTTAAGTCCCAAAGCAGACAATGATGTTTTTAAAATCAATTTTTACAGTGAGCGGAAAATGTTAACTTACAGTTGGCGAGACACTTCATTGCCGATACCACCCAATATGGCATATCCTCTGGAGATGCAAAAGGAGATACAGTAAGTCAGTCATAATGTTGTGCAGTTGAACAGCTGTTCTTCCAATTGTGAATCAATGCATACCAGCTTTATTCTCCAATATGACTATGCCCGTCTTATTAATGCTGAACACGTTGTGAACGATGTGCTTGCCGTACACATGTGTTGGGTTTAAAACTCCATCCAGTGATGTTAAGCCCAGCACTCTCTGCAAACTAAGAGAACAGAGTTAGCATCAAACATCTAGAACGGTGGTTCCCAAAGTGGGTGCTGCGACAAGGAGCTGGCCAAGGGGGCAGCAAGATTTACAGTATCACTATTTAATGCATTTTTACATTTCACAGCTTAAAAACACAACATGCTTTCCTGCTTGAGTTTTCAAGAGCTCAGCAGTCAGAATTGTGACAGTCAGAGCAGCGATGGAAAGATTTGACACGATAAACAGAGCTCAAATATATCTCTCTGTCGCTCTCTCAACCCAACCGGTCGCAGCAGATGGCTGTCCATCTTGAGCCTGGTTCTGTCCTGAGGTTTCTGCCTGTTAAAAGGAAGTTTATCCTCAACACTGTCGCCAAGTGCTGCTCATGATGGGAACTGTTGGGTCTCTATAAGTGACATTATAAAGAGTACGGTCTAGACCTGTATGTAAAGTGCCTTGAGATGACTTTTGTTGTGATTTGACACTATATAAAAATAAAATTGAATTGAAATACATGTCAATACAACACAGCCCTCAACGCATTCCGACACGATTTAATCCGAGTCCACCAACAAAACTCAAATCAGACTTAGAACTACTTGTCTTATAGCTTAATGGACAGGTTTTGGCTGCTTGTACAACTGTGATCCTAGAAAAGTTGAGACACAGAACAATGATTTGCAAATCCTTGTCAACCTATATTCATATGGGGTACACACATTCTTTTCCTACAAAGCCACGCTGCTGTATCACGTACAGGATGTGGCTTGGCATTGTCTTGCTGAAATAAGCAGGGATGTCCCTGAAAAAGAAGTTGTCTGCATGGCAGCATATGTTGCTCCAAAACCTGTATGTACCTTTCAGCATGAATGGTATCTTCACAAACGTAAGGTTACCTATGGCATGGGCACTAACACACCGGATGCCGGCCTTTAGAATAGAATAGAATGCCTTTTTGGTCAATGCACATTATACACATTTGCTGTGCAGGTCCTAAAATGGGGTATTTATCTGTCATGCAGATAAATATTAATAATAAAAAAAATATATAAAAGTAATAAAAAAGAAGTGGCATATTAGAAGCTAGTATTTTTACATTGTAACAAATGCTATTGTACCATATAAAAATATTATTGCACGTTCTATACATATATTTTTAGATGTTATCGCACGTTTTCCTCATTGTATGGAAATACTATTCCAGTTGTTAGTCGTGCAGTGTGGAGTGTTGTGATGATGTTGGAAGGGTGGTGATGATGGGGACAGTTTTCTGTGGAGTTCAGTTCAGTGATGGCTCTGGGGTAAAAGCCGTTTTTGAGCTGGAAGTGCGGGTCGTTAAGGCCCTAACAGATGGCAGCAGAGAGAAGAGATGATGATAGGGGCGAGTAGAATCCTTCAGAACGCTGCTGGCTCTGTGGAGGCAGTGTGATCTGAAGATGTCTTCCAGTGAGGACAGGGGAAGACCAGTTATTTTCTGGGCCGTGTTTATGACTCTCTGGAGAGCTCTTCTGTCAGCTACTGAACAGTTGGCATACCATACTGTAATACAGCAGGTCGGTACAATTGCTATGGAGCAGTGATAAAAGGGCAGGAGCAGCTAGAAAGTAGAGCCACTGTTCCTAGAAATTTAAATCTGGAAACCCTCTCCACTTCTACTCCTGTGATGTTCAGGAGAGAGGTTTTTTGATGATGAGTGATGGATTGTTTTCTGTACACCATCCTGCCAGTTTGCACACTTAATCTCTGTAGGCTCTGTAAATTTAATGATTGTGTATGAGGGGTGTGTGGGAATGAAGTCTGGAGTATGTATGGAGGCAATAGAGGAGGGGTGCACCGGTGATGAGGATCAGGCTTGGAGAGGGGTGGGGACTGTCTGTCTATGGGGACAGGACATCATAGGACATAGTAGGATATGAAGCCCTTTATCCACATGCACAGTGAGTTACTGAAACCTGAGCCAAGCAGTTTGGTAACAATCCTGTTGGGGAAATTAGCGTTGAATGCCGAGCTGAAGTCTATAAAAAGCATCCTCACATATCCCCTTCTGTTCAAGATGGTACTAGTGCCGATCCAGGGTGGGGGGAAGGGTGAATCTGATGTGTTTTAAAACCAGTCTTTCAAAGCACTTTTCTACAATAGTTGAGTGCCACTGTTCAATAGTGACTCAGACAGCTGTCGGCGGTCTATTTGGGCACTGGTAGGATTATAGCTGATGTGCACTCGTCACACTATTCCACTTTGCATCAGTCTGACTGCTGTGTGGCCTTCACTTTGCATGGTAGGGTCTTAACTTCCATTTGTAGATGCGACAGTAGTTTTCTGAAGTGTTCCCAAGCTGATCTGATACTATCGCCAGTGAACCTGTTTACCTGTGGAATGATCCAAACTGGTGTTTTTGGAATATTACACAACTTTCAGTCTTTTGTTGCTCCTGTCCCAACCTGGTTGAAATGTGTTGTAGACATAAACAGTATAAATAGTGGATGGAGTTTCAGGGTCTGTAAAGGGAAGCCTATGCGGAATTAAACCTGCAATCTTTCTAACAGCTGGCAGGGGGCGCCCACACTGATTGCGAAAAGTCTGACTGTATGCAGGGTTATGAGAAAATGATACTATTTCTCACTTGATTCATTACCTCAGGAAACAGTTTTCTAAAGAGTTTATGGTCTCAATCACTAGTTTTAAGTCTTCTTCAAAGCAGCATGATGCTCATCTTGTAAATTATGTTCCCATTTAAAGTAAAATAGAGCAGGGTATGCTTTAGGTTATGGCTATATCTGACAAGTCACTACTATGCTGTGTCCTTGAGTTTCCAGTCAGATACAATCAGAGTAGCAATGTGTCTCCTCCCCAGGTCCATACTTTCATCCAAACGATTAATACTGACTGCAACAAACCAAGATCTCAACAGCCGTTATGCCAAACTCGAGGTTTCGAAAAGATAGTCCACAAACCAATAAGTCACATCATGATGTGTTTATACTTGTTTGCAGACATCAAATTCAAAATGAGTGTATATTTACAAAAAAAACATTCAAGTTTATAGGTTTGAACATTAAATATCTTGTCTTTGCACTGTATTTAACAGAACATACACAGGTCGAAAAGGATTTGCAAATTATTGTACTCTGTTTTTGTTTAGGTTTTACACAGTCTCAATTTTTTTTCATAGAATAGGGGCTGTAATAGACAGACATCTATTACTGTGCATTCACTGCGGTACTGTGTGTTCCCAACATCATAAAGTGTGATGTGGCTCCCTCATCCCTGGTATACATGAAAAAAGACTCCTCTGTCAGTGGAGTCAGACCTGCAGGTTGTGCTCACTCTGCCCACATCAACAGGAGCCTCACATGTCCCATTAAAATGCCTGCACCCGTCTTTTCCCTGTTCTTGTACAACTTTATATATATTAAATAATATATTTGACATAATAGCATATTTAATTGAATTCATGGTTTATTTTGAGTGAAATCTTTATCTGTAAATCTGCAGAGCACTTGTTGGTTTCCAAGTGGTTGAAAACGAGCCTGTAATATTCAACTTAATATTGATATAATGTAAAATCATTAAAACCGATAAGCATCTGTGTAATTACAGTATATCCATGCTAGATTAAGAGTTTGGATGTTTGAGGTGTCATGACAAAAAAATTCATTTGGAATGGATGGTGTGGTTTTAAAAAGTTTGGGAACCACTGATCCAGAACAAAGAATACAAACAACATGAACAGGGTTTGATAAGTGAAAAGGGCTACGTACTGTGCAACTGTCATTGTTTTCCAGATGTGGTCCACTTGTTTTGCAGTTACCTCCTTCCTCCGAATGAGCTTGCATTCATGCACATCCCCAATAGCTACACTGTGCCTTTTATTCCACAGATCTGAGGTCTGATCGAAAAGGTAGGGAGAAATGAATGAAAAAGTTCATTTTAAGAAATCCCTGTGTAATTACAATGAAATATAACAGTCTTGTAATGAAAGCAAATAAAACATCTATGTAAGAAATTTCTCTGTAAAACTTTGTCACATATTTTTGAGTTATCGGTGACATCATGTCAGAGATGTGCTGATATTAATTCGAAGGCAGTTTTCAGAACTTTGCAACATATTACACTGTAGGCTGTGAGGTTCTACCGCTTTTGTTCCTCCACATATGTAAATAGAGTTTAAACACCCTTCAATATAAAGCAGCCTTAAAAATGTACCATAGAGTGGAATTCAACACAGAAACAACTACAGCAGCAGTCAGAACAAAAACTGAAAGCCCTACTGTACGTGAAGGAGTATTAGGTGCTCTTACACTGCATTGCATATTTCCTTTTAATTTTTCGGTGTACTGTATAAGTTTGAGTGATAAGAGCAATAATTAAAATAGGGAAAATGAAAATGAGCTCTCTTAAAATGATCTCATCTTTGCGATCTATTAAGTTTGCATATGCTTACTTCACTTCAAGTACAGCATGAGTCAGAGCAAGCACTGGAGGAGCTTTCTCACCATGACAGCAGACTTCAGGGGTGGAATGTTTTCCCGCTGAGGCAATTCTTCGTAGTCATCCCAGCGAATGAGTCTGGGCAAGTCACTGCTATCTCTCAACAGGGGTCTTGTGGGAAAAGATTTCAGGGGAGACAGTGTGGGGAACCTGGAGAGAAAGACAACAGCTCTTGGCTCAGCTGAAGGGGGAAAGGGCAAACTGTCAAGATGCAGCCATTATGCCCTCTGGCATATCAACTAACATGAATAAAAGTCCAGGATGACAAAAGCACCTGTACAGATGGCCATTGTCTTCAAAGTCCTCTGTCCCATGGCGTCCTTTGATGTCCTCAATGACATGGGCCTTGAGGAACTTCCTGAGGAGTTGCAGAGTCTGGTAGCGAGTCACCTCAGGCCCAAAGTTGTAGTTGCGTCTCAGCAGCTCATGCAGATAATCCACAGCCTCGAATCCTGTGAAAGTCCAGTCATAGTAGCGGAAGTGTGCCCAGTGCCGTCTTAGCGGCATGCCTCCACGGAACAGTTTGATGGTCTCATTCCACTGCATTACAGGGAAACATACAAACATTGTGGTGTGATGACATAGAATGTAAACAGACAGCAAATAGCAAATTTGGTGAGTGTTACATGTTGCAATATACTGCTACATAAATTATGTAAATAACTTATTGAAGCTGCTACTCTGATAGAGCAAAGAAAAGCATTTTCAATGTTATGAAGGCTGTTTGAAACGGTTTGTCAAAAAAGGACGCATAATGTGAGAAACAGACAAAAATACACAGTTCTGTGGAATAAAAAACACTGTGGACCATCTTCATTTCATTATCTGCTCTGAAAACAACTCCAGCTTCTCTAATATCCGCTAGTCACAAAAATGTAGGCAGGCATCACAGCAAACAGAACATTACGTCCTTATAGTGTTTTGGATGGTGCAGAGGTTATGGATTATCAGATCTCACAAAGTATCCTGATGGGCAGGAGAAAAATGAAAGAAGCAGATAAAAGCAGAAAGAGAGATAGAGAGAGACAGGCAACCCAAGGTCATTACACCCTCGGGGAGCATCAAACTGGATGAAGCAAATGGTGCTCACTCCGGCTGGTCTGAAACATGTGAAGGAAAAGATTTAAATTAAAAAAAAAAAAAAAAAAAAAAAAAAAAAAGTAAATGCCAAGAAGCTGGCCTTGAGCCCAGTGGGAGAAGGGACAGGGATGGTCTGTCATTGAAACATTGGAACTTGATGCAGAAAATGTTTGCTGTTTGTAGTGTTTGTTTTGGGTGAATAAAAAGTGATGGCTTTGTGGATTTGAGACCATAATCTGTATGTATTTACTACTGTGAACTTGTAACCTTTGTTAAGAATAAGCTCTAAATACCAGATGGCACAAATGCCAAACACAATAGCTGAAAAGGATAGACGGAAGGCTAAAAGGGAAAAACCAATCAGGGAAAGAATAAAAAAATATAAAAGGCTAGTAAGAAAGTCATCATGATTGGCTGAAGAGGAAGGAGTCATCTGATTGGCTACAGATAATTCCCTGTTGAAAAAGGTGCATTTGTAAATGGGGGAGTCTCAAAAATCCACACATGAATGCAGTGAAGTTCACAAATGATGAGCAGTTTGTAAAGGCAGGTCCAGCTATTTGTATACTGCAATAACAACAACCAAATGTTTTGTGGGAAAATGCAAACACTTAAATACATTTGCAGATTCCTACTACACTTATTTAAAACAAGAAATATTTGTGTATACATGAGAAATACATTTGTGAACATGTTTTTTTTCAATGTGGATTTGTTTTACATTCATATACATTAACTATTTTGGTGTGCATTGAAAAATATTTCTGTTGAGAGAGTCATTTTACCAGACCTGAACCCCACAGGTGAGGATAAAAATTAATGGACCAGAGGAGGACAGTGCTGAAGCCATCAGTGTTGGATGTCATCCTCTTCCTCCACCACAACTTCAAATGTGTTAGGTTCGGTTAGCACTACACTTGAATCCAGGAGTTCAAATTTTATCATATTTATAATTCTTGATGACATTGTGTAATGTGTGTGTGTTAAAAACAATCTACCTATGGCCTGTACAAAACACTGCCTTTTGACATTATAAACAAGGTGCCCACACATGTGTGATCAGAGTAAACAGACAAGCTGCAAACATGGAAACACAAACTCAGCGCTTCAGCTTACATGAACTGCATCAGGCTCTGAATGCTCTACATTTGTGAATCCTTCTGTGCACTTTCACTAACATCGAGACTAATCTGACTCCATGTGTAAACACCAAGAATATTCATGTACATGAGGTGATTATTAACGCATAATAACACTGCTGCACAGGTCTGAAAGAGTCACAACAAACTGAGGCATGTTAAGGTATTTTTGATACTACAGTCTACACACTTCAGTCCTGACTGTTCACAAGAAAGCTGCTTTTGTTGACAAGCGAGTCAAGAAGTCCTCTAACATACTTTAAGTGCTGTTTTGTGAGTCTCTTTATTCATGAGTACAAGATTTAAAAGGCTTGAACTCCCTCAGCTTCTACTGGAGTAAAACACATGTAGCTGTTAGCTAATTGCTTTAATTAACTTGCGGCTAAGCTAAGCTTGAAAGATATGGCTTTCAACCACTTAATGTAAGAAAATACGTTATCAACGTCTTATAACTTCCCGGCTGCTAGTAGATGAAACACATTCGCACATGTATCTTTACACATTACATATGAACGTTAAAACTCAGCACACATTTTTCACCTTGCAATGCTAACGTCAACATCAATAACACACTCACCAGCTTGGTCGCCCTGTATGGACCCGGTCCGATCACTTTACCCTCCATTGTGGTACTAAAACACCCACCACTTTACTGGTATGAAAACATGGAAATGTGTAACTTTATTCGGCTTTTCCCAAACTTGAGCTGCGGATGAAAACAAGAGGATCCCAACAGAGACGTTGCTGCCAACTTTGAATCTCCTGCGTCATATCGTTTGAGCGACGCGATTGGACGGCGAGTGGATCACGTGACCGCAAGGGGCGCAGCCTTTATGAATGGAGGCGTGGAAGGACAATAAATCAACATTGAACTGCTACTGCAATGATAGTAATGAAAGAAGAAAAAAAATAGAAAACAAGGAGAAGAAAGAAGAAAATTTAAAAAATCTTTTACATTAGAATCATATAAACAGACACAAAAAATGACTGAAAGGCACAACAAAAGACATTCAACTGCTGCTGCTACAATAATGAAATAATATTGAATTAAAAACATTTTACATAAGAATCATATAAACATACACAAAAAATAATACCTGGAAGGCACTTTCATAACAAAAATCAAACAAATGGCAAAAGAAATGTTTAAGATCTTAAAATATACTCAAATGACAATGCAGTCCGTGACATGATCTTTTAACAGGACCCATGTTACAGCTGTCTGGACAGACTGCAGGTATGACAGGAAGGTGTGAAGGGAATCACATAAGACTAAATGAAAGGAAGTAATAACCAGTTTAACCTCCAAAACTGAAAATGAAATACAACAAGAAACACCTGGAGCCTTTCAAAGCCCATCCGAACCACAATTGACAATGTACAAGACTGCCGTATTTCACAAGATGAATTTTCACAATTCTGTGGCTCTACAGCAATAATAAAAAAAAATAACTAATGATTTGCTACATTGGCTCAGGACCATTTCGTAAAACCATTGGTAAACACAGTTTGTTTGCAAATGATTGCATTCTGTTTTGTGTTTTATATAATGTCCCAACATTTTTGGAATTCAATTTTATTTATATAGCACCAATTCACAACAGAAGCCATCTCAAGGCAGTTTCCATACAGAGCAGGTAGACCATAATCTTTATGATATCATTTATAGAGACCCAGCAGTTTCCATCATAAGCAAGCCTTTTAACAGGCAGAAACCTCGGGCTCTATCCTCTTTGATAAGCTTTATCAAAGAGGAAGGTTTTAAGTCTATTCTTAAATGTGGAAAGGATGCATGCCTCTCATGGCAATATCATTTTAACTCTGATATTACCTTTGTTGTTATATAAACTTTGCTTTAAGATTAAATAAAATTTGCTTCATTCCTTTATTCCTGGTTTTTGGAGGCCAGAAATCCCACTTGACTAAAGGTGTCCTGTGTTTAATTAAAAGCCCAGTGACAGCCCTGTCTTCCACATTCAAACCCGGTGGCATCCCATTTCATAAATATCTCTACTTCCTTTACCTCACATCTCATCCTTGACTTGTCACACACAGCGATAACAAGGAGAGGATGAGAGTAAAGATATCGAAGGCTCCGCTAATGAGTTGAAGGAACAAGGCAGCAATCAACTGAACTGCCACAGGCAGTGAGGCCGGTCATCATGTCAGCACTTGAAGAGGAAAAGAGGAAATTGTGTTCCTGAGCAAGAAAAGAAAGACTGACTATATTTATACCCAATAACTTGAAGGCACATTGTGATTCACACATCCAGATATAATCAAACCAGTCAGGATCATATGTGATGCTTTATCATATTTTTGCTGACACCTCAAGCTGTCAGATATACTATATATATTACTACAACACATATCTGGGAAACTAGGTTACAAGTGAATTTTGATAAATGCATGCATCCTTATACATCATAAATAAACAGTGCTTGTAGAATGTATTCACCCCATGGGAGGTTTTATGTTTAATTGTTTTACAACATTGAATTAATGTAGATTTAATGTGATGTTTTTGGTCAAAAGAAATAATTTGTCAGTCAGTAGTGATATCTCTGCTGTCAGAGTGGCCATAGGTGTCTCATTAGTCTCCTTCCTTCTTGACAACTCAGTTTTTTGATTGGCAGGCACATGTATCTGTGCCATCCTCCTTTCCATTTCTGATCTATTTTGGACTCCAAGGTGATCTTCAGTAACTTGAACAACTTGAACAAATGTTCTTGTATCCATCCCCTAACCTGTGCTTTTCAATCATCTTTTCATGGAGTAGCTTGGAGTGCTACTTTTTCTTCATGGGTCAAGGTTTTCAAGATTCAAGAACTTTATCGTCACTGTGCAAGCACAACGAAATTGCAATTGCGTCAACCTCAAATGGTGCATTTGTATTTCACATATTTACAAAGAATAAAGACAGGAACAAGAGAGAAAATATAAAATATCAGCAATAAAAAGAAGAAAAATAACTAGCAATACAAGTACAAAATATAAACAATATAAGTATCAGCAATAGTAAAAAAGTATCATAAAGTAGTAACACAACAAATTAACAATATAATACAACTAATGAGGCTACAAAAGCCTTCAGCAGCAAAAGTACAGTACAAGGTGTGGTGTGACAGATATGGAGTAATGGTGTGATGGGGCATTGAATGGCGTGTGGGTGATGCAAGTGGCTTAAAGTGACATGTAGTAAATATAGCACATGCTCCAAAGATGGCAGCTCATCATTCTTGTCAGACTGAAGAAATGTCTGAGCTCACAGTCCGTGGGGAAAAAGCTGTTCAGTCTAGTTCTGTGCATGCAAACTGATCTGAAGTGCCTGCCCAATGGGAGGAGCTTAAACAGAAGGTGTCCAGGTTGTGTAATGTTTTATATGATGTCCTTAGTCCTCTCAATTAACACTGGGCTAGAAATTGAATAAGCATATTTTCCAAAACTGAACTATTCCTTCCAATTGTAGACACATAAAACTGATATAAAACTGTAGCTGCAAATAGTGAATTTTTTCCTCTTGGATCACATTACATCTGTCAGAATGTTTTGGCTGCCAGTTTGGGTTCCTGCCTCCTTGTCTTTGGCAACCTCTGATACCATAAAACTTAGTGCCACATTCAGATCTAAATAAACATTCAAGATATTGCCGGATTGAAAAAAGCAAAAGGTCCACTGCTTGATGGACAGTCTTGTGTTTGGCAGGTAAACTTATTGTTCCCACTGAGTGAAAGGGCATCAACACAGACTGCATTACTCACAGACCTGTCACTTTCCAAACATTATTGTCAGCTTGACTGACAGGGGACTTGATGGCAGCCATACTTCAGAGAGATCAGTGCCTTTGTGGTACAGCATGCACTTGTCTTGAGTGCTCCTGTGGGGAGAGATGACATACACCAAGTACGAGGACACATGGTATGAGAGCAGCAGCGGAGCTATTTGAGATGGGCACATAATGAAAAACAGTGGTCTGTTAGCCCTTAGCCAGCTGCCACTCTGAGCAACTCCTTGTCATGTCAAACAGCAAGGTCACGACATTGTGATCAGTCTATTCAAAATCAATCAGGGATGGCAATTTGAAGAAAATACTGCCATTTGAAGAAAATACTACCATTTGAAGAAAATACTGCCATTTGAAGAAAATACTGCCATTTGAAGAAAATACTGCCATTTGATCTACGGTTGTGTTGCAACAGCAGTGACAATGGGGGACTGATTGTGCTTTGGCTTTGTCTCATGAAAATTATTTGAACAAGCAGTGCACATAAAGTCAGCAAAGACCTGGCGTCCACATGCGTGGACATCACATCACACACCTAGTTTTTTTTTTTTACATAGCCAATGCAAAATGCTTTTAATGTTTTATATTTTGTTACAGGCATATGATGTCTTCCTGCAACTGTTTGCAGCATTTCAAATGAGCCATATTGTTGGATGTCACAGGTTCGTTGGAAAAACCTGGACAACGATGTCGAAACTTCAGTTGGTGATTTTTTTTATTAACACCCAAAAAAAAATGCAAAGTGCAAATGGTAAAATATGTACAGTGTGACAAAAAAAAAAAAAAAAAAAATTCTCCCATGTGAACAACAAAAAAGTATTTACAGGAAGCTTACCACATACGCAGCTACAACACAGACAGACCACGCACTCCAACTCCAACACCGAACTCCCCTGACAGAGCCAGAATGCTCCTTTTAAATACCCCTTCTAGCCCCTCCCCCGGGCAGACCAACATTAATTAACGGGGGAGTTTGGCGTTACTGGCCTAATCAAATCCAGAAAATTACATCATTAACTCACACTGTTAATAAAACATAACAGTATTGAGATGCCCCACCTATGGCTCTTAAATTACCAATCCAACATAGTTAAATACATAAAATAACCCAACAACCAACAAAGTGGTTTAGTCCAGGTCACCTGGTCGCCAAGGAGCGCGCCACTATGCGCTATTTCACCCTTGAGCCGGAAGCGCCTCGGTTTGGCCCGTGAACCGAAGGCGGCAGCAGCAACGTCCGACAGGTAAGAGTCTTGTCTGTGTGTCGGGGAAACCGCATAGGCGCCGAGTAAACGCGGTTCCACGGGGGGGAACAATGAGAGCGCACCGTGCGCTCCCGCCGCAGACTCTCTCCTGGGAGAGAGGCTCACGGAGACGGAGAAGGACGAGGCGGTCTTTAGCACTCCGTCACATTGGAAATAAAGAGTTTGGCACTCTATTACACAAAGGTAACCTTATTGTGTTTTATTTAGTTTTTATACTCATCAGGTTCCAATAAGCCCAAATAGCAAAGAGAAATAAAAAATGCATATCAAGCGAGAGCTCGGGTCTTAAGAGGTTAAAACATGTCCAGATCAAGTCCTAAAGGCTAAGCACTCATTTTTTCACTAACCATTGTGCTCATTGCCTCCAGCCCTGTAAGGTCACAGCAAATACAGCAAAAAGAAAATGATCAAAGTCAAAATCATTTGCATTAATTTTAATCATGCCCCATAATTAACTATTGATGATTACTCTTTAACTAAACATGTCTACTAATCAATGTGAATCTGGCCCCCAGTGTGCCGTTTAATTAGGTTAATTACTTCTGATTTAGATCTGTTATCACAATATTTTTCCTCACTGCCACTGGAAAGCTTTATTTTGCTGTCAGACATGAGACTGTAATATTTCCTACCTACCTAAAAAGCTGGCTTTTCCAGATTCAGGAGTGCAGGGCAGACTAGTATGATGTGCGCATATAAAACAAAGCAATCTGTGCTTTATTATCCTTACAAAATATGAAGCAGTAGGCTACATGAAGATGATAAGATGTGAAATCAATTTCTTGTGTTTTACTTGAAAGTATTCATATCAATTTACAAAACATTAACAGCCACTAAAAGTTGTCTATCAATGGAACTGCCAACCTCTTGCCAAACTCTACAGGCAGCAAGAAGAGTATCCACAGGTTAACAGAAAAACTGAGTCTGCTGTATGACTCTGGCACATGAATGACCCAAGGGATCTTTTTTTCTTTGGAGTGCTGCAGTCCACCATGTGTGTTGAATGTAATGCTTTCTGCGATGACTGGCAGGTAGTTTGGCAACATAGAAAAGCTGAATTTGCAAGGGAAAGCAAGACCCTTTGAGGTGGACTTAGAGTGCAAACATGTGGTTATTTCCTGGAGGCAATGTACCAGTGCAGACCCAGTATGGATTGAACTTGAAAAAGAATTGGTCCAAAAGAATTGTTTGTTCATTTTTTTTTTACAGCTGTAGCCAATATCTCCTCCTCCCTAATGGATTCAGCCTGGGGACACTGAGATGAATGGACTGAAAACAACATACAGAGTGCACCATTTTCACTAAGACTGCTATGCTATAATCACAAACTGTAAAATACATGACTTATTTGTTGTATAAAATTCAGGTGTTTTGTGCATGTATTGGATTTTCATATGAGATAGCAAGATGACTTGTTTACTCCAGTGTTACTATTTAACAAACTCTTGCAAAAGAGCAATCCCAGTAACTCACACATGTACTGTACGCTGACAGTAATTTTCACAGCACTTTGAAAAGACCAATCGGCTATCAGATGTGAGATGCGGTTTAAAGGGTGTTGAAATCGACAGTTCATCTCCTCTCAGCACACTTCACTGGTTCAAAAATCCAATGAAATGGACTTTGAGAGCAGAGTGGAGAGGTAGTGGGCCTCTGTTTCAAGCGATAGCCTACGCTTAAAAAAGTGAATGAGGTTGATTGCGCGCAATGTAAATGAAAGAGGTACCATTCTCCCTATGACAAGTCAGTGCACTATCAAAATTATTTTCAATCTTACATAATCTTTCTTGCTTAATAATAATAATAATGATAATCCCTATTATTTCTGCTTGCTTTGTTAAATGACATTTAATCAACTCAATGTAGGCAGCATAAACAAGCTAGAAGATGTTAGAGGATTGCAAGGGCATCGACGTTTCAACCTGGGCTTCACCCAAGATGATTGTGACTGGTTTCAAGAAATGCAATAAATTAAAATTAATTCCCCTATAACAGAATGATAATTGGGTTCAGCCGGACTCCAGCACCAGGCTGACCTAGAGCTAAAACAGAAATTTCCAAAAGTTAATCACACCTTTTGCAGGTGATAGAGAAAACTTAAGGCTGCTCTTTAACCTTGTATTTGATTTTGAACAGATGACTGGCCATAAATGAAATAAAAGTTCATGTAACTAGTAAGTGAAGTTTCTCACAATGAGTTGCATTTGTATTGAACTTTTCTTTTACAGTAGAATAAAGTATTTGAAGCCTTCTTTCACATTTCATTCAACACAGGTTAGGGTTAGCGCTGGGAAAGGTACCCATTTGTGGACCTGAGGCATGGTTAGCTGTGACACTGCATGGCACTCATCTTCTGTTTCAAAGCAGTGGAGCAAGATCCATGCACTTATTTGTGGTGAATATGAAAGTTTACTGCCCTCCAGAACAATCACTACACTTTTTATTTATTTACTTTTTTGTAATGCATTATTTTTAAATGGGTTGAGTGCATGTGTGCTACACCCCAAAACCATGCACATCGCTTTTTTTGGTGTATTTTATTTAAGGAGCTGAACTGTCAATTTTTTTTATTTTTTTTATTTTTAGGGCTTAAAACTATCAGTGATGATGTAGATGACAGAAATATAATTTTATTTTCCACATATATTGTGTAGGGAAAAAAAAGATAAATGTAAGCAGCACCCAGGTGGAACTTTTCACATGGTAGCAGTAGTGACCCTAGTTCTTTCAGGGGGAACTTCCGCCCGAACCCCAGATGCAATTTGCTGAACTTATCTGTATTTCACAGATTTTCTCTTTTGATGCTGTAGTACCATTCCGGTGACCTGTAACACATGGAAGTCATGATAAGGAATATAAAAGCAGGCTTAAAGGAAAGGTATCTATTGTACCTATCAGGTCTACCATTATGTACCATTATTGCAGTCATTGCAGCAGCTCCATAGCAAAGACGGTATAACTGATGATGTCGTAGGAAACTATAGTGGTCACTCAAATGAAACTGCACAAAAAGAATACAAGCCATTTCTTCAAACTTTCCCACAGGGTTTTTCAGGAGAGTATGTTTGTCTCAGTGACTTTCAGGCCAAGCAGGTTCTGTCTGGTGAGTTCAGTCTTCAATCCAAAGACAGACAACAAACATGGCAAACGTGCAGTGGAAAGAGTGAAAAGGCCATGTGTGCTGACAGAAAATCTTTCTTCTTTTGATGTAATAACTAGATATCTCCCTGATACACTTCATCACCTATTGGAGGGTGTTGTAATGGTATGTTAATATCTAAAAAAAATACCTCTCTTTGGACAAGAATAGCAGAGCTTGTTGTTGCATAGATCCATCTAGAAAAATCCAATTTATATCTTCAGTTACAATTTTCTGATCAGCCACAGAAATATCAAGAAGCATTTCCCATCTGAAAACTTCTGCTAAAGCATCACTACTTGGAGCAATTACCCTCACATGATCCGATCTTTAGCCCTCTAGTTGGAGTCTAGGTGATATATCCAGTTGGAGCAGGAGGGAAATTTCATCAACTTTAATTCTTCCTGACCACATGGAACATCACTGAGACTAAATCCTCCTTCCTAAAGCTGCCACTGGAATAGTGATGACTGAAGTGGCCAACTGATATATATCATGAATGAATAAAACCATGAATTTCACAAACCCTAAGAATCTGTAACACTCATATGAACAGCTGTGCTATCTGTGGTTTACTGTCAGTCCAACGTGGCTAATAATGCACACTAAAATACATGGAGGCTTTATAATCCAAGGTGCTGTACAGTATGTAATTGCTATGTGGATAACTGAAAAAGTCAATATAACTATGTTCAATTTTCAGTTTGCATGTGTATATAAGTGTATAAAAAATGACAGGATGAGATGTGATCAAGAATTTTATTATGTCAATTCACTGCATGCTTCAAATTCTGAAAACTAATACTGAAAACAAAACCTCTCCTCTTCTGCTTTCCCTCTTTCTCACTGACTCTCTTTACTTCTGTTATTTTTTTTTTAAGGGGATCAGGAGGCGTCTGTTCGACAAAAGTCCACAGATGCTTCCTCCTGCTCCTCTTGCCACTGACAAGCGGTAATTGAAGAAATCCTGCTGACTGTCACGATGTTAGAGTTGTTAGACAAAACAAAAGAATGAGCAAAGAAACCACATCTGTTTCCCTCCTTGGGTGCCAACACGGCCATAGTAAGAAATTTATATCAAATACACTGACATGAACGAGGTACAACTAATCATAACATCCTGCTGTCTTGTGGGTGACAGTAATTGAATCTGGGCCAGGATGTGGACCACCTGTGTTGATGAACATTTCACTTTTATCGAGATTCTGTCTTAGGTAAGGCAGAAGAGCCAGCTCTGGTTCGCCTCCTTCAGAAAACACAAAAGTAATAATCCCAAAGATAAACAGGACAAACTTTTCTGGTGAAACAAACCAGTTGGAACAGTGTTATGCTGTGCAGGGTTGAAATTTCAGGTCATATAATAAGAAAAGCTGTACAGTGGAGATGACATAAGATGACTCCAGATATTAGAGAGATAACATTAAAAAAGCTGTACACTATAAATACATTACAATACCTTAGACTATATATAATGTATATGCAAATGTAATGCAATGTAGTGATATATAAGTCAACTCAAGTCAAGTTGGTTTTATTTATATAGCCCAGAATTATAAATAACAGTTTGACTCCCACAGTATTAAAATACTGGTGATATATAAGGGGTCAAGGTGCAGATATATTAAGCATTGGAAAAACTGCAATTTGAAAAAAAACACCTAGATAAATAAATGAAACTTAATCTTCAAATTTGAATTTTAATAACACAGGAACCTTGAGTCAAGCAAGCTGCTTTTTAAAACCATTTCAACTTTAGGTAGGGCTTTGGGGTATTAAAGCTTTAAAGTGAAGCTTGTCCCTAAGTTATCTCTGAATATTATTATGAATCAAAAAGCTGTTGATTTCATGCACAATGTGTTGACTTTTGTAGGTCAAAGTCACCCTCCATTTTAATAATGTAGTGTTGGCTAATTTGTTTTAAAGAGGGAGATGTGATGAAAAATTGGACCATTTTATGGGAACATTTTAACTCTTCAGAATAAATTAGGTCATCCAACACCGAGAGGAGAGCAGCAGCTGTGTAAACCCTCTGCAAAACAGGATGATAATGGGTCGTACTGGCACAATTGAAAACGAAATCTTTTGAGTTTTCAACATGAACATAGTGTCCAACTGTCGGTTAGTCCACCAGGTCCAACTATTGAATGGATTATCATCAGATTGGTACAGACCTTCATGGTCCTCAGAGAATGAATCATAATAACTGATCTTCAGACTTTCCTGCTGGTGTCATCATTGGGTTAAAATTTCAGTTAGTCCAATACTTTGATTTGTGAAAATGACATCCCAGTCAGTATCAGTGGTACGTATGTGGCATGCCAACAAGCTAAACTAATATGGGAAACATCATGAACATACAACATGTTAGCATTGTTTAATTAGCCTAGCTCCCTGTTGCTGTAGGCTAATTAAATGCTGGGCTCGTCACGCAAACCTGTTCATATTGGAATACCTCCATGGTGACTCATTGAAATACTGTCTCAATTACAACAAATTCATCTGATGCAACAATAGCAGCTGAAAAAGATTAACCAAAAGGCAGCTTATTGAAACAATTAAAGGTGCCCTGTGGAGTTTTCTTGTGTGAACAAACACATTCATGTTTACATCCAGTCTTTCACACCAGAATCCCTTTAGAGTATCCTGGAAGCAAACATGTGTTTTCTCCTTATTTGCAAAGCTGATTTTTTGAGCATTTTGAAACCTGACTTGTACACATCAGTGGTTACATAAGTATGTTTTTATTCCCTGCATTTTGGCTACCAGTGTCAATATGCATTGCTACCCTTTCGTGTGAGTTCAATTGCGCTTTTCTAGAGCACAAGAAACAAACAAAATTGGGGTCAAAAACTCCACTACCTTTAAGGTCATGCTAAAGGGCAAGTCTCCTGGCTCTGATTGGTCATTATCTCACAGTCTATAATCTGTGACCATCAACCGCCTGCATGTGAAGTCAAAAGTTCAATCTTAATGCTACTATTTGACGCCTTTCATGAATCTCTGTCCATTTGTCATCTTCCCACAGATTTCTGTTCAATTAAAGCCATTAAGTAGAATTAGGCCAATCGTGATTAAAATCCCATCTTCTTTGTCATGGATGCATCATGGCGTCATGGAGACAGGGCAGCTTCACCTGATCAACATCTGGTTCAGAGTCAAATTAGGTCTAATCAGGCCGACTGTCTATTTGTCAGTCTGCCTCTCCACAGCACAAAAGCAACAGCTGCTATTCATCACTCTTCAGTCCACAGAGTCAGACACAAGACTGAGCTAATGGATGCCGCGGAGATTAGTGCGAGAGGTGCTTATATCTTTTTATGGGAGTCGGATTTGGCTTTAAGTTTATTGTGAATCATTCAGTGCTGCAAATGGTGTTTATCTCTTAGCCTTTTTGGTTTATGTGACTTGTCAGTAAGCTTTTAATAGATAATATTTAATCTAAAGTGACTGCAATCAAATATGTGGAGGGAAAGCTTTGTCATCACCCCTGCTGACACCATGCATCTTTTTAAGAAGCCGAGTCGTACATTATTTTATTAGAGGTTTATATGGGGACGGAAGATCAGAAATGTTAGAGATAGAATCAGGAAGAGGAGCAAGGCCATGTTATGATAGTGTTTCATAGTGCTTTATATGGGTGTTAATATAAGTGACATCCAGTGGAGATCTTCGTCTCTCTTTTTTGATTTTGTCAATAATAAAGGTGAAATGAAAGTGCTGTGTGATACCAAAGTAAAGAGAATTGATAGTATCAGAAACTAGGAGTGAGTGTCTCATCTCAGAATGATTTACTATGATGTTTTAACTTGTTTAAATAAGTGAAACACTAGATTGAATTATTGCATTATTTTTTGCATATTTTCAAATGAGGGAACAAGATGCTCAGGTCTTGAGTAATGGATCAGATTTATTTTCAGAAGATTTATATTCAGAAGATTTATTTTCTACAGAAACTACTTCCTCTGGAGATTATTGGTAATTTAGATAGTCTCCTATTAAATGGAGAAATAACCCTGTTTTCCTTGTGGTGAGAACATCACATCAGTGAGCATATGGTTAACCCCCCCATTGTGGGAAGTCAGGGCCATGCTCTGGAGATTTTATTAACAGGGTTTTGGTGACCTCTGCAGGTTGAACTCATGTCTCTCTGTGGGTAAATTATGCCCTGTGGGATGTTCTCGTTTAGCAAGATGTGACAGGCATGTCAACACGCAACACTGTTGAGTTGAAGGACTAAATCAGGTCATGCATGTTTCCATTTTGATGAACCTCTCAAGCCCATACCTCAAGACTTGGCCATGAGTCTCTGGTTTGCTGACTGATATTCACATCTGATATAATCTTTATTTTAACTACCAACAGGGAGCCATGGAGAATTATTTAACAGAAAAAAAATGTTTTCTGGCTGCAGAAGGTGTCTTCAAGTAACATTTTTTAAAACTCTTTATGCTAGAGTTTACTGTATGTGTAACACAAAAAGCCTTGTGAAAGTAATAGAACATTAAATAGTAACATCCTCACCATCAGATGCAAGGAAGAATAAATCAAATCAATCTATCAAACAAACATAAAAAACAGATATAGCACATTTTAACATGGATTTTCCTAAAATCCACAGTCACTCACACAGTTTACCTTTGTCTACTTTTTTGAAATTGATTCTGTTCATAAAATCTTTGTACAGCAACTGGTAACCTCAGGAAGCAGAACTCACTCGCACAACTCAGGAGATTGTTCAGGTTTTTTCAAAAATCAGAATCTTTCCTGAGCTCATGTTTGGTATACAGGTAGGCAGGAGAACAGACAAACAAATCCAAAACAGGGCAAAGCAAACCCAAGGTCATAAGGAAGGAAGAGATCAAAAAACTAGGAACACTGAACCCTGGGAATACTGGTATGCTTGTCAAAGGACGAGGACATAGGACGAAGACGAACTTCTAGATACTCTTGGAGTGGGGTGACAATGAGACACAGGTGAAGACAATTAGGGCGGGACAGACAATCATAATGGCAGGAAACATTCACAAACAGGAAGTGGGTATCTGAAACGAGAGGAGAGGTTAATGACAGGAAAGTAAAACAGGATGTATGACAAATAGTGAAAACAATGAAGACATGACCAAGGGTGCTGAGATTACACTCTAAAGGTCTTGTAAATTTAATTGTGTAAAACATGACCTTCAACACACAGAAAGCAACTGGCATCAAGCTGTCAGGTATATAGACACTGTGTGTGTGTGTGTGTGTGTGTGTGTGAGAGAGAGAGAGACAGAGAGCGGTTAAAAGCAAAGAAGGCATTTTATGTGTGAACTATGGCCATTAATGTAATTTTTTTGAAGAAAGGTCAGTAAAGGAATAGTAAGGACACATACCACATAACATTTTTGTTATGTTATGGTTGACTTTTCATTTCTTTACTAAAAAATTTCAACAGTTGAATGATTTGCTGTGAAATGTGGTTGACACATTCATGGTCCCCAGAAGATGAACACGCTAAACCAACACAGTGCATATGGTAACCACTTGCCTGCACATTAGCTTGCTGATGTTAGCGTTTAGCTGGCTGCAAATTAATCAGCAATTTATAACTGAGTTATAATTACATTATGGAATTAATATGTGAATTAGGAAATTGAAATATTCAAGTTTCAAGTACAAATTATATCTAAACAATACAAAAATACAACAGACTGTAAACCTGTCTGCAAATTAATTCAGGGAACAACTGTAATGTTTACAGTTTTCCACTTGATGGCAGCATTGTGACTTGATGGAACACTGAATGCTTGCACATACCTACAACCCACGTGACCATGAGGACCATACTGAAGAATTTACATTATATTGTATATGCACTGTATTACTGATCCATCATCATTTTAAGATGACTGTGACTTGGTAAAAACACAGTTCTCTACTGGCGTTTCCACATTTATTTGTTCATTCAGTATTCTTTTTATGTTTATCTGTCTGTCTTTTTGTTTAACTACCTTCTTGTGAATCCATTTAATTTGTCTGCCTGTCTGGTCAGTTGGTTCTTTTAATGTCTGATCAATTCCTTTCTTCCCACATTGTGGCTCTTTGACTGAATATATTTTGCACATGAACTTCTTGGTGCTGACTGTTTTTTAGTATTTCTACTGCCAAGGGGAAAAAATGTCTTGATGAATTGTGTAATTTCCATTCACTTTCACCTTGGGAAAACAGAAAGCACCGGGGAAATGAACACAAAGAAATATTGTTTCTTATGGCCTCGGTAAAAGCACTGTCACAACTTCTATTCAGACAATCAGACAATAATGCAAAACCTATAAAGAAAGTTCCCAGACTGTTTTTAATCCTCGAGGAGTGCTCATTTAGTTATTTCCTGTTGACTTGTTTTTGAAGAGTGGTCTTTATTTTTCCAAGATTAAAATTCAATGAGGAAAAAACCCAATGGAGTGTAATAAGAAAAACAAAAATAGCCCTGCATAGCCAGCCAGGAGGTATAGAACGCCATTTGTGTTTCATTATTTATGGTGAAGCTATACACTTTTTTCTTTTTTTTTTTTAAAGGCATGTCCTTCCCCCATGTTGCTGGGAAATATGCACTGCCTGTAGTGAAGTTGCCATGCTTCACTGCTTACTAAATCGACAATTCCCCCATAGCCAAGCATTGCTCTCAAGCACATCATGCCAGGGCCCATTTTGATGACATCATCATTGCTGTCACTCTCATTGTGGACTGACCCTCTGGGTAAAAGGGTGTCACGGGCTGCTGCACACCCATATCTGCTCGTCCGTTGCCCAGCACAGAAGTATCCCCCATCAGAAGTCCCTGCAGCGTTGCTTTGCAGCAGCAGATTATACTTGATGACTTCATCTTAATCACATTCAGTTTAATTTTCTTTTATCTCCACAGCGCCATGCCACACTGGCTGCGAAGCATTCCACAAGTGGGTGCACACAAGCCTCTTGGAGCATGTGCGTCCACACACAGGGACGCGGGAACACACACGTCGACATGTGCACATTAGTCCGCTTTTGTTGAGTTTGAAGTAAAACTTCCTGCCCTAATTCTGCATGGTTAACACTACTTTTAAATGGGGGAGACTTCTAAGCTAACCAATAACTACAGAGTGGATTTTCCATGTAATGTATGGATAATCACACTCACTATAAAGACAAACAAACAAGGACTTTCTGACATTAAAAAACAGCTTATTCACGCTTTCATGGCTCTTTAATTACAGTTTTATAGAAATCCTTATAAATATTCGTACTGTGAAATGACAAAAAATGTAAAAAAAAATTCTCTTCATTCTACTTTAAGCTTTAAGCATTCACTGAATGTCTGACTTTTGTCCTTTTCACTCGCCTTTGCAGTTATTAATGCTAAGCAAATTTCATAAAGTGTTAGAGTTCAGAGTGTTAGAGAATACAGTAACAACAAAAATAACTTTATAAAAATATTGGCAAGGCAAGGTTTTCTTGATATCTAACACAGGTGACACCAAACTCTATTACATTCCCTTAAATTCAGTGGTGGAGGAATATTCAGCTCCTTTACTTAGGTAAAAGTAACAGTACCACACTGAAAATAAGTATTGCATTCAAGATATACTTTAAAGTATTACAGGTAAAAATACTAATGCTGAAAAAATATCACCTGTGAGTATTACCATATTACATATTACATTAGTGGACGAATATTACTGATTCATCAATGTGCAACTACCATTTTAGCTGGTTTAGGTGGAGCAATTTTAATGATTTTACATGTGATCGGGCTGTTGAATCTATAAAAACGCATCAGATTTTCTAAGCTCATCCTATGTTTTAGACAAAAAATATGAACCTAGAGATTAAGTAAAACTGTCAGATAAAAATAAGGTGTAAAGAAATACAATATTTCCCTCAGAATTACAAAGTAGCATGAAATGGAAATAGTCAATACCTCAATTGTGTCCTTAAGTAAATGTATTACATTCAACCACTGCATCAATTAGACATTTTTAAAGTTTGGCCAAAATCCATTTCTTATCATTCTGGTGCTGGTGTTTAAATTGCAAAATGTGAATTTATACTATTTTATAACTAACTACATATTGATGAGTCTGCATTGATACGAGTGTATTTTAGCATGAACGTGCTTTCATTTGACTTTAAAAACCTTTTCTTCTGCTATTGATGAATGAAATGTGATGAGTAAAAACAGCAAGATGGGATTTGTCAAATGCACCAACAATAGTGTAAAATACTCACTCGTTTGCACTTAACCCTAAATGTTAACGAGTGAGTAATCAGAAGAGAAATGTACTGTATACTGCAGAGGAAAACAACTGATAAATTCAAGTAACTGTCTGAGCGCTGTGGTGAACAAAGCACTGCATGTGCAGCAGCTTATTCTCTGTTGAAGTAAGCTGGGTCTCTTCACTGCTCTTTGCACACTTTTGACCTTGCTCTGTGACTCCAGACACACACTCAGACAAACATGGTTTTCTCAGACATGGCAGCGGGCCAAAATAAATAACCTGCCCTCAGAGTGTCGGCAGAACCGCAAGAAACCCAAAACCCAAGACCCGGCCCAGCGGCACTCACTCACAGGGCTATCAGCGAATGACTTGCTGAAATTTTAATTGTCCGAATGCATCATGTGGTTTGGAAACAAAATCAAATCAGGACGGATCATCCTTCCTCTTTGACACCCATCCAAAGGAGAGTAGCATTTTTGATTAGGGTTTCATTTATTTATTTTAGGTGGCTCTGATTTCAAGGTCGGGTTACACCAACTTGGGGGACAAACAGATGACATTGTATGGATAGGTAATTCAAGAGTCTGCATGCTTCGATCCTCACAGATAAGAGCGAGATAAGAGACAGGTGTCTTGTAGAAAATAGGACATCCATCTAGAAATTCAATCGCCAAAGCTCAGTCAAAAATGGTGTCCACGAAATGAAGGGATTGATATCAATACCTCCCTTCAATTAAGGAGATCAGAATTTCATATATACGCTACGTCCTGACATTCAACAAGAGATTTTTCTTCTTTTTCTGCAGCACTTTTTATTCAACTTGACATAAAATAGATGCAATTAGTGACACCAACTTCAAATATTTTACAGATTTTTTCATATGAATAAGATTTGCTGGAAGTGAACGTGTGTGTGTGAGCGATTGTCTTACTGTCCTCGCTACAGTAGACGTTTCCCCTCCTGTCCAGCCTCACCACTCGTATCACTTGTCTGATGTCACCACACCAGTCAGGTATTACAGCTGTAAATGTGATTAAAGAAATGCTAGACGTGGACAGTAGACAGGACAGGCCTTGTAAGATGGAACTGTGTGTGTGCGTGTGGTTGTGTGTCTTACCATAAGTGAGATACAATCAGGTACATTTTACTTTGCAAATGCACGACAGTCTCATCTTTTCCCCTCTCTCCCATCTTTCTCCAAAGCAAAAGCTTGCAGTCATTGAGGCGATCATCGAGCTGCTGAAGGTGCATTTTTAAATACACAGGAAGTCTCTGTGTGAGTGATGGGACGGCACGACGGCGAGCAAATATTGGAAGAAAGGGTGATGAACATCTCTGACGTTCAAGGTAAGGACATATGGTCAGGAAAAAAAAAAATCAATGATATTGTACTCAGCAACCAATGAGGGACAAATGGAGTGAGACCTTATGCAGACTCTCTTGATTCTTTCAGAGCTGATGCAGAACAAACTGATTTCTATACAGCAGTTTGAATGAAAACGTGAGAACAATCCATGACTTAAATGAAGGTCAAAGAATAAAGAATTAGCTCAATGATGAAAATGATACTCAACATTGTGACTGATGTCTCGTGATTTGGGATACAGTCTCTATCCTGAGAGTGAATAGTGTGGTGGAATTTAATGTGCCATCCTTTCAGGTTATTATTAATCGCCCCGGCCATTAATAATTGGACAGTAAATATTCATTACAAGCCTCCATATCATGACATAAAGGCTATGTCTGGCCAATTAAAAATGCATAAGGAGTAATGGGGCTTTATGAATAACTTAGCAGATGCCTCTTGAATGCTGGAGCATGAGAAAAGAAACACAGACTTATACAATATGACACAACATATATGTATAACAGTGCAAAAAACTAAGAATCTGAACGCATGTAAATCTGGAAAGCATGGACAAAAAATGACATCTTGAAGGTCTTTACAAACAAACATAATTAACACACATATTGCATATTAACATTAACAGAGTCTCAGTAAATGCAGCATAAATTGAGATGCTACATACTGCATATCAATAAATCATTCACCTGCATTGTATTTGCTGTATAACATTTTTTTTATTGCTTAACTTATTTTTCATTCTTTATGATTGTTAATCCAAGTGTACTGTAGTTGCCCAGTAGATGTCAGGTTTGTATAAGAAAAGGTGGCATTATGCCTCGCTGACACTTGCACAGACACTCGCTCTGTACCTCCTTACGGATACTACTACATGTAGATAGACACCTACTTTAATGAATGAATGAATATGTGTGTGAATTACTGGCTGTATTCTGAACGACAATTGATTTACATTGTTTGTATGAAATCAAATTTGTTCCGTAAGAATTAAGGCGTGCGTGAGTGGAATAACAGTTTGCCAGATTGAGTCAACACGCTGCTCTTTAGCCCAGCGAGCTTCTGTCAGCTGTGTAGATTTAAGAGGACCCTGTAAGATGAGCTCCTGGGTTATGTGTAAAACATTATACTACAAATGAAACAGACAAGATCTTGCTTAAAAGGAAGCTGTTACATTCATCCCTGAATGGGTGAGTGTTCTTTGTTGCACCACTTTTATATATACATGTCCTCATAGTTTGTAGTGGTGATAAGCTGAGATGACTTATATGTGCGGCTTTAAAGTGGGCTGTTATGTGAAGGTGCTGGTTGTCCATGTACCGTGCGTAGCAAATATCCAAAGCAGTTGATTTGGTCCAACTCTTATAGGTGGAAAGCTCCCTGTGTTCATACATGTTCTTACTCTTCAATGCCTGTTTGTCGACAGAAACTTCAGAAAGTCTGCCAAAATCAGATGAGTTTGTGTGAACACATTGTTTAATTCTGGCAGCAGCCCACACGGACTTAACCAACCTCGCTGATCACCTCAGAGGACTGTGTGTGCGTGGATTAAAAAAAATATATTATTGGTGTTAACAGATTCATTAAGCTTCTCTAAAGTGGAGCTTAAGTCAAGGCCGTGCATTCAGGTTTTAATTTGGATGTGTTAATTACCAAATTGTATTTGTTGCATTTATCTCTCGAATATGTTGCATTTATCTCAGTAGGTCTTTTGACAAACATGTTTCTTTGGCAGGGATTTGTTTATTTTCAGAACACTCAGCTGTCAGGCACACGTGTCCCTTCACATTATTTTGAAAAGGCATTGCTATGGCCACCTTGACTCGAGTGCTAACCCTGATGACTGGGATTGAATTAAGAGATAAAAGCAACTCAGTGTCTCGCTTTGTTTTTCATCTTTTTCAAGATTATAATGAGTTCACTCAGACCTGGCAAAGTCCTAAAATTTGACAGGATCGAGTGTCCATTTCTCTTGAGTCCAGTGTTTTCGGACTCACCTCCCCCACTTTCTTGGATCCCCAGGTTTTATCCACAACCTGGAGTTTGAGCAATATTTCCAAGGTGGGTTCACTCGTGATCAGAACAACCCCTGACATTGTGTCCTGAATCACCTGTCTGTAAGTTACCAGCAGGTAAACTACTGATACCCGATTTATTGGGATAAGTTGTGCATTGCCTGATAAATATTAACACAATGATTATTGGTTTATCCCTAGTTTTTGATGCTTGCTTTTTTTCCCACTTACACCTAAAAGTTATGCCAGTTGCATGACAAGTAGGGAATGATCATTATGACAAGATAATCTGAAGTCAGTATCTTAAAAATTTGAAGTGATAGCTATTTTCTTTGCTGCCATAGTAGAAATTATTTAGGGATTATTAAATTAAACTGCAGAAATAAAGTCAAAAATCTTTCACTACTGATTAACTGATGCTCTTCACAGACAATAAATCATCCCTCAGTGACAACTGTTTGCAAAACTAAACTTTAACTTAAAATCTAAGCTTAGTCAGAACTAAAAGTGAGGTAATATGGGAGTGTTTGTTGTGATAAGGCTGCCATGCTGCCTTATTTGTGAGCATCTCTGCAAGAAGATACTCGGTTGGGGCATCTTTCCTCATGTCTTTTGGAATGTCATATTTGGCGATCGTCCGACGTGGTTGTGAGATTTTGATCTGTCCGTATTTCAATGTGAACATCAGGGAGTGTTTGTGTAGAGCGAGCACTTCTGCCCAGTGCAAACTAGGATACAGGCCAAACGTGGAACATAAATACTGCGACCGGTGTCGACACAGGTATGCATAAGGTGTGTGTGGTGTTTTACTTTATTACCCATGTAACACACACTAGTAACACACTCAGTCACTGCAAGGCATTACTCAGTACTGGAGCAAGGACACCTGCCCCTCATTTGCATTGTACTCACTCATAACTTATTTGCTGCTGTGTATTTGTCATAACATTATGACCTTCAGTGATGAGCTGGCATACAGAGAGTGGACTACACAATACAAACATCCTAAATACAACAATTCAAACTACTGTCTCAAAAAGGATCATAAAGTTGTTGGGTTTTTTGGGGCTTTTTTTTTTTTTACATTTCAGTGTTTACAGTAAGTCAAGCACTGCAGGTCTGCTGTGTTGGTTCGCAATGCAAATGTTATACCTCAACCTTTTAATAAAGTGCAAGAATGAACATCTCAACAATCAGCATGTCGTCATCAGAGTGAAATAGTGTTATTGTGTGAACCAGCTGTATGTAGGTCTAGATTTGACAGCAGTCCATTGACAAGCGCTGGCTGAGACACTCCTCCAAAGCCTGGAGTGTTACTTTGGAACAGGTGGTGCATCTACTTAGCCGAACAGCTTGCTTTGCGTGGTTGCTCAAAATAAACATCGACTGATCCAGAAACTTATTACCAGTATCCGTCCATTCTTAGACTGTTTTGTTGCAACAACGTCCAATTGAACATAACTTGTCTATAATTGCTTTTTTTCCTCCTTCTGGTTCTGAGCTTTTTCTATTGCCAAGTGCTACCAGGGCTCAGCAGAGATGTTATAGCTGCGCTGCACACTGTGGACAGTCATGGAGCCCCGGAGCAAACCAGAGGACATATATATCACTTGACTGTGTGTCAGGACGATTACTGGATAAAGATCACAATATGACACTTTTCCTTTTCTGTGCTGGCTCAGTGAACAGAAGGAAAGCTCCTGCAGCTCAGCATGCCCCTGTCCAGGTTATTGATCACAGATCTCAGACTGAAGACCTCTCGAGCCGGTTAGGGAAAAATCATTCTGCCTTTTTTCATTGTCGGAACATCACACTAATTCTCATTTTGGGAAGCACAGATTTTACAAAATGATAACCTACATGTGATGATTTAAGAGGAACCGTTCTTTAGTGTCTCTCTTGCAATATATTTCTGTGATGCATCACCAGCAGTTTAAATCATGGATTTTTATCCTCTTTTATCTACTTTATCAGCACAAGTAATGTGGTTTAGTTTGTGTGATGATAGCCTGCCAAATCTTTGCGGAGACAGCACAGTTTCTTGAGGCCTTTTTAGAACTTTTTGCATTCGCACAACATGAGATTTAAAGCACACAGTGACTATCAGTCAAATAATAAATATAAATACATGGAAACATCTTAAATGACACAACTATAGAAGAATCTATGTTTTTAATTGTTAGCAAATGCCACAAAAAGACCAATACCAACGTGTTAGCTCCTCTCTCAGTATTTTCTGTCTTCCCTCCTCTGTCTGTGGCACTCAGACCCAAGCCCATTTCTACCACAGAAGCGATACATCTTAAAAATGGGTTACAAATATGTCATTAAAAAAAAGAAAAAGAAAGGCTAAATAATTTCCTAAAACAACCGGGCACTGTAGTTTTTAGTAAACGTTACTCAGATAAGAATACATAGCACATTTGTTAGGGACTATTTTCAGTCGAGGATTAATACACATTTGGTGAGTATTTACATCAGGATGGCGTATGTGGGATCAAGCTGAAGAATAAAACAAAACAAAAAACTTCAGTGTCATGTTCATGGTAATGAAGAAACACGCAACAGTGTCACTCATTGATGTGCTTTTCATGGAGCTATGGCACAAAGTAATAAGTCAGAAGGATCAATTAATCGTTAGTTTTGGTATTTCCATGTGATTTGTGAACATCAATAAAAATACAGAATATCACCAGACATATTCATCAAGCTGTATTTTATTTTCTCTGTAAAGTTGGACACTCTCCTTTACTTTTTCTTGGAATAAATGTACTCACTGTAGGTGAAACTATGACCTTTGTTACTGTGTAGTAAATATTCCCATGCATAGATTTACATGGCAGTTGTACATATGAGTTTACTTCTTCTGTGTGTTTCCTAAATCACTCACACATTTTATGATTCTGTTTCAGTAATATGGGAAACACATACTGCACACCCTGCAGAGGTGTTCTATTTTTCTTTTCTCTCAATGTTCTTTTTCTTGGTAGTGCTAAAGGGGGAGCGGGGTGCTATGACCCTTAATCTTTTCTATTCTTTTATAGAATAGCCAGGAACAAATCAATAGTGCAAACAAAAGCCTTTTTATATATGCAGTTATTAGGTCATAAGCTACAGTATGTCACACTTCATTTTAGCCACAGCTGAGGCCTCCAGTGGGGCCGGCTCTCCCCCAGCCCCGTCCCCGTGGGGACATTATGAGAATCATAAATAATACGTGCTAATGAGATATGAATTGATTACGTGGGGAAAAGCTTGACGCTCTCAATCCATCACCCTAAATGATGTTTAACAATAGATTACCAGCCAATAATTCCTCCAATATGAGATTAAATAAAATAGCAGGACAGTTTTCAGCAGTCTACCGCCGCCTCCCTCTCCTCCCATTCTCCAACGGGTGGAAATAAATCTGCTCAATTACTGTACCATCAATCCGTTTTTCACCGCTAAGGACATTATTATTTCATTTAGAGCTTGTTCATGCATCATAGATTATTTCATTTTACTCAGTCAATACGGAGAAGTGCAGTATTTTATGTTATCCACTGGGGCTTATGGTGAAGTGGGGCTTTAATGGAGTATACATGGCTCTGGATGAGGGAGCTTGCTGTAAATGGGAGAAACGTGGTTATCACCTGGGTGCAGTTAGAAATACCCCAGATGTATATATTCATGCTCACATATTCAGCTTTTGGGGAGATATATACATTTGCTCTGTACTATCCTCGGGCACCTGACAGACAATGAGAAAATGGTTCTCCTTCAAACCCGTGATCAATTGAAACCACATTAGCTGTGCCTATAAGATGATTTGGAACATCACTTCAATCCCAAAGAACAATGAAAATTGGATAACACACATGCTCACTGGGCTCTAACTTAGCTGCAAATCATGTTAAGGTTTTCAGTGAAGCTAAAGTTGTGATTGGTTATTTCTCCTTTAACTGCATCAAGTTGTACCTCTGAGGGTTTACTTGTGATGATCTGTGTTAATGTGTGTTCTTATCGCCTTTCTATGGCTCAGAGACACACAGGCCTGGAAACAAACAAACGCAGAAATGGAATGAAATTCCACATAAAAGGTTTTGATCATCGTTTGCTGTCTTGAAATGGCCTCCAAAATGCAGCATTTTCACTCGCTGGGTTGACAGTTGACTTATTTGTGACATTTTTAGGTAACTGCAGAGCGGGCGCGTTCAGAATGCAGAGAGAGATTTCAAAGACAGGTTTTAGTGAGAATGGCATTAGCTACATCTTTATCCTAAGAGTGCAATGTTACAGGCCGACAATGGTTCGCTGATCCAGTGACTTTTCTTCTCCTTGGTGACCTGTCTCTGTAACTGCTCCTGTCCCATCATGCAACAGACCATTGAGCTGCTGTGTAACTCTGAAATTGGCTTTTAGAAGTTCTATGTTATAAAGTACGTCTGAATGAGTTAAATCAAAAACTTTTGCAGATCTTAATCAGTTCAGATGTGTCTGTTGGCTGGTTGCTCAGTCCACCACTTTGGTCCGCACTGAAATATCTTAACAACTATCACAGGGATTGCTGTCGCATTTTGTACAGACATTTATCAGTCTGCACAGGATGAAGGCTGCTGACTTTGGAAACCCCCTGGCTTTTCCTCTTGTGCCGCCAGCAGATTGACATTTTTAGTTTTTACTGAAATGTCTTGACAACTACTAGATGGCCATGAAATTTGATGCAGACATTCAAGGTCCCCACGTGATAAATCCTTGTAACTTAGGTGATCCATGAGCCCTCACCAATGAAAATCAATCATGTCCATATGGTGTTTTCTATACGCTAAGACGTATCGTGAGTGGAATAAGCAGTAAACGCCATGACTGAGCATTTGGAACCGCAGGAATCGCAGAACACAAATTCAGACAGCCGGAGTTTCATACGTCACATACCTGAGGAACCAACCCTGCCAACTTGTGGGACGGGGCTACGGTGAAATGAGGGGTATCAGAAGAGAAGCTAGATGTAGCTACATATGTGGCAACATAAACTGTCAGCATGCTCCCTGCAGAAACCTGTGCAGAAACCTGTGGATCTCCTCCACAGGCATCTGTCTGTCTTGCTCTGTGCAGGAGTTACTATGCCTCTGTGACGCTGTTGTGGATGCTGTGGGCACATCTACAGCAGCAGAGAAAGAGGCTGCAGGAAATGCCACATGCCACAGTTCTTTGTTCAAACTTTTACTGTTGCTGTGTTGCTTGCTTGCTTCCTTGTTTTTCTTGCCTTTATAAATACACTATGTTGGTTGTCTGAATATTTTGGCCATAGAGGAGGTGATGATTCACCAACAAGAGCCATGTGACCGCTGACCGCAACGGGACGCACTGATCACAGTTCCACCAAAATATAATTGCATAGTTTTGTGGTTGCACGTCTGTGTTTGAGGAGCCCGACGTGAGAAGTCTTTACTCGGGCTTTAGTCTTGTTAAAATATGGTTCAGAAGAATAATATGATGCACACTTGAATGGATACATGTGTCTTATGCACCAGTTCATCCATCCATGATGATGTATAGAAAAGGCCCGGTAGCAGACAGTTCATCTCATGCACCAACTCTGTAAGTCCTACCCATCATGTCTCTTTATACCTTGGCTTTGTAGCATCCCTTCTCATCCCTTTCTATCCTGTCCTCCCAATGCCCATTCAGTCCACTGCTCCCTCTGTCTCTCTGCTCCCTGCGTGGCCTCCTGTGGGTGAGGAGTTGAGTGGGCTTGTCTAGGGGCTGAAGTCGGGGCTGGATTGGGAAGAAGTGGCTGTCACAGTGTCTGATTAATGACCCGTCGGTGGCGTGTCCAGCCACATTAGGGCTCCATGTATCTACCAGCGTCCACACGGGGCGAGGGGCTTTGTTCTGGGAGGAAATGGTGTCAGCTGCCCACAGCCGTTTGCCTATAAAAAGAAAAAGATTTACTGTCATCAAAGGGCAGATTAAAGCCCACAATGGCGACATTGATTTTTTTTTTCTAAACCAAAAAATTCACATTTTGGGGAAAACCCATTCCAGGACTAGAGAGAGATATGATCAGCTTATTTAGAAAGGATAATATGGAATCTTCTCCCAGAATGAACTTTGAAAGAAGTAAATTGTAAATATTGATTTCTGAAATGAAGTGTCAATCTTGGTTGGGCCGAGATTATTCCTATCATCTGGCTGAACCCCCAGCAAACGATGAATTCAAAACTGCTGACAAAGTGGAGTGTATAGGATTTCTGTTAGGAGCAGTCGGCAGCGCTTTACCGCTTGGCCGGCCTGAGCCCCTGCCGGTAATGGCTGTTCAATTTTATCAGATAACGGAGGAGATCTCATCAGAGGCGAAAAATGAAATGAACTGTGACTCCGAATCAGGATCCCTGCTCTTATCCCAGCAAAAATCATCCGCACGGGGCCCAGGGCTTTCCATTATTTCAGGTCACTTCATTACGGCCCTGCACACAGGACCCAATTGCTACAAACAAAGCAGGCCCTTCCTGTCTCACCCAGGGGTCGAATGTGAGGGGCAGTTTGATAGGCTCTTGACGTGTCCAGGGTTATCCCATTACCACTTAAGAGGGTTGCTGAAAGGCAGCAAATCTCGCCCACTTGTTTGTTATCCTTTCTCACCCTTTTGTATCATGAGAGGTTTTATTGCTCACCTTATTTCTCATGGTAGAAAATAATTCATCTTTTCCAGTCGGGGTTCAAAATTGATTTTTTTTTTTTTCCCCCCCATCATATGGATGATGAAGATAAGGTGAACTGAAGAGCACCATTTACCAATGCTTTATTAAATGTACAGATAAAGTTATGCTTTTTGATATAATGACACATCACGTAACTTATTTTACTGTTGCATGATGTTAACACGATTAGAAGTTTCCTTTCTACCTCTAACCCCAACCCCAGTGAGACTGACTTGAGGGTAGAATTAACATACAAGAAAAATAAGCCCTGCAGATCACTTGCTACTTTCTCAAGTGTGTGTGCATATATGTGTGTATTTTTCTTGCTCGCAATAATGAATGAAATAAGCTGTTATCGCCAAAGAATTTGTAGCTTTGTGAGTAATTACAGTTTTTGTTCCAGTCTCTGTGGGCCCTGCATTGATCTCCGGGAGGAGGGTGGTCGATACACATGGGGGCAGGGGCATTTGATAGCCACATGGGAGAAAAATGACATTGGTCCGTGCGGGGAGATTTGTAATAGAGCGATAAGACGAGCTAAAGGTGGGGAAACAAAGACTGAGGGTTCCTTGACTTCTTTGATCACATTCTTCATCCTGAAAAGTGGATGTTTCTGCAAACTATTTCAGGCTGCTTTTCTGCATTAGCTTTCAGCTTAAAATAGGCCCAGTAAAGGAATAGAAAATCAATGTCAACATTTTTTGTCACCTATAATTGTAAATTAAGAATTCAGAGATTAACATTTTTAAACTTTTTTTTTTTTTTTTGCTTTGCAATCCAATCATGCTTTTAGTGGTTTCTTAGAGTCTCTCTGTCTTTCTGTTTTCATCTTTTCAAAGGAGTGCAAGTGTCCAAGTGATTGAGACTTATCCGATCTGCTATGAGCTCTAGACTACTGGATCTATACGTTGACCCATGCAGATTTGAGTTACATTGTCCGTCCCAGTGCTGCTTCTTTAATGTCACTGATACATAACATCTTTTCTCAGTGTCACTCTGCAGTCACACAGACTTCAAATGCAGTGTGTACAATACATGTCAGGCTGCAGGAGATAATCATTAGAGAGAAGAGTCTGTTTACATTAAATCAATGAGTACAAGTATCTGAAATAAAATATTGCATGTTTAAGAGACAATTTGCAAAGCTTGAGTCCTTTTCCTTCCAGGAATTTGGGAGTTTAAAACTGTTTGGAGCAAAGGCACGAGAAAATGAACAATGCACATTTTTGCCTTTTGCCAAACCTTTCTCAGGCACTATGGTAGATGAGTGTGGTTATTAATTGTGGACTATTTGGTGTTTCTTTTGGTAGATACGACAATAAGACGACAAAAATAAGAATGAGAAATGTTTTGATATTAAGCACCATCTTACTTTGTTCAGTTGAAAAAGGCAAAATGTCTATTTTATTTCCTTCTTGTACAGTGACATGGGTTACATTTGCATACGACTATGACTCTATAAGGCACATTGTAAGATAAAGGTTTTTTTTTTGCTAAACTGTATGAATAAGATACTATATTATTTTTTCTTTTACTTAAAACATTGGTGGAAAGCACATTTACTCTATTGTACTATTGTACTTTTGATATCAGTACAAGTTTGAGAGACAGCTCTTGTACTTGAGTATTTCCATCCCATGCTACTTCAGACTTCTACTCCACTGTTCAGAGGGGAATTTTGTACTTTTTACTCCACAACATTATTATCCTTACACCAATATGATACACAGTTATAGATTAAACTGCCCAATAAAACAGAATTCTGTGATCACAAAATTAGCTCTGCCTCAACCAACTACAACAGTGAAACGCTTCTTACACACTAACGCATCAATAATCCTATAATATGATGATAGTTTAAAACTCACAGCAGCCTTTTTAATGAATTCATACCATGAGTAGCATTTTCAGTGCAGGGCTTTAAATTGTAAGAGTACTTTCATATTGCAGTATTACTCAGTATACAGTATTAATTGAAGTCTTGATGTTTCTTCCACTAGTGAAAACTTCAGCCCAAAAACAATCAAAATAAAAACAAACAAATAATAATCTCTTATGTTAGTTTATGTAATGATCATTTGCTGACAAAGACCGTGGGTTGAAACCCCCCAAAACTAGTACGTTTTGACACACAACTATTGCACAAAGTTTTATAATCTTATATTTATAATGTTTCAATTATTATATCAAAAGTGCTGGAGATTATTTTGCATTACATAGTTAAAGTCATTAAGTCAGATCAGGTGGTTGTCTGCTCAATTGAGGTTTCCAAGATGAGACAGGATGCTCTACTGTCCATGTGGTCCTCAGTTGTTCCACCTAAAGAACAATGTCCAGAGAGATTCATCTGTTTGAGAGACACATGCCACGAGGAAGTCCCTGAAGAGGTCAGCTTTCACTTCCTAAAATTGGCCTGCGTTGAAAATCCTCCGCTCTGCTATCTCCTCGGGAGCTCCGGTGTGACCGCGCAGAGGACATTTACAACAAAAAGAAAAAAGGCCTCATTCCCTCTCTTATCTCACCCTCTCAGAGTAACACAAAGTTGACATTAATAGAAAATAAAAAGGAAAAAAAAAGTCTTGAAACAAAGTTGAAGCCTTTGGTTACGTTTCAGAGCACAGGGCAATTTAAAAGCCTGAAATGTGGAATTAGAGAGGATTTGATGCGTTTCAAATTGAACGGAGGGGGACACCGTCAGTGGCGTTTGCACCTTCAGGCATTATTTAAGTAATGTCTTGTGGCACGTTTGAGGCATCGGAGGCAAGGGCATAGAAATGAGGGATTTATGCGGACGCCGCTGCAGTTTTATCTCTCTCCTTCAGTCTGAGTGCACGCTCCGCCGAGTAAAAAAACAAGCAGACATACAAGTAGATTCAGATCATACAGAGAATGAGAATGTTTGAGCTATCTGGATATTCACTTTAAACATCTAAATCAAGCTGTTCTCGACGGACCTCATCCACTCCTTATCGAAACACAGGCAGTGCCAGATAACTTGATTTGCTTAAGGAATGGAGGAGATATTAACAGCACTTGACTACGGCAGTGGCCCCTTCTGCTGTTGGTATTAAACCTATCCAGCACTTCATTATACCTTAACTCTCTGGAGAGTCTCTGCGTACAGTCTCTCTTTATCTCCTCTTTTCTCCCGTGTTTTGCTCCCTCCTTCTCTCTCCCTCTCTCCACCTCATGATACAAGCATCCTGGTAGCAGACAAGAGCATCATCAACATGCGCGCTGTGCTGGTGTCATGCAGATAGCCTCTGTGTCGGTAATGGAGGCAACAGCGATCGATAGGGAGCAGGAGATGGCCGCAGCTGAGGAGCCTCTGTTTGGCTAGCCCTAATCCTGATGAGTAATGTCGCTGTCATAATAGCGGGGATAATTTAATGCTGACACTTAAGTCCGTGATGAATGGCCTGTCGCCGACATGAGGCCGAGTCAAGCGGCCCCTTGCAAGTTTTGAAATATTAATTTCATTCCAAATTCAGAGTCTTTGTGATGGAGCGGGCATCAGGAAAGTCGAAAATGATCAGGCAGACCAATCAAGGATGGAGAAGGAGTCAGGACTTGTTGTTTTCTTTGGATCTTGGACTTTTCAGAGAACGGAATGAGAACATCAAAGCCTCTCTTCTCCAGCCAGCAACCAGACTATTCAGGGGGAATGTTGTTGAGGTGTAGTTATTAGGAAGGTTGCTGTTTAAGGTTGCAGTTGTACAGTTATTGGTCAGTGGTTTAGTCACAGTTACAGCAGGTTTTGATTAATTAGCAATGGGGGAAAAATGAAATAAAAGTCTCCACTTTCAGACTTCATTTAACCATCACCATCAAAATACTTTCTTCTGCAACATCAACAACAACCAACAATCAAACTTGTTGTTTCATGTACACATTAAAAATCAAGCGTGAGACACTTCTATCCTTTCTGCACAGGAACAAGTCTACAGTGCAGAGGAACGTTGGTTTTAATATTGCATTTACAACCCTGACTGCAAAAAAAATTGGGACACTGTTTAAAACATTAACAAAACAGAATGTGATAATTTCCTAATCCTCTTTGACACAGAATCAAAACTGTACAAAGACAACATATTGAATGTTTGATCTCATCAATTTTCATAAATATCTGCTTATTCTGAATTTGATGGCAGTGACACATTTCAACCAAGTTGGGACAGGAGCAACAAAAGACTGTGAAAGTTGTGGACTGATCCAAAAACACCTGTTTGGATCATTCCACAGGTAAACAGGTTGATTGGTAACAGGTGATAGTATCATGATTGGGTGTGAAAGGTTCATCCTGGAAAGACTCAGTTGATTGAGTTCTGTTTTTATTTACATTTAACACTCCTGGCTTTTTTGGAATCAGGGTTGCGATTGTAATGCAGAAGTAAATTTAGGTAAGTGTAAATAAATTTAAGTTGGAGCACCTGGTTGGGAGAGTAAACACCAGTGAATAAACTAAACCCAGCTATGACCACTTCAAAATCCACTGCGGTTGTTGCTTAGGAGTTTGCCGTTTCTTTGTTTCAGATATCATCTATTCACCCGCCGATCAGTGCCAGTATGCCAGTATATTCATAAAAATGAATACTTTGCAACCTCTTTTTTTTTTGCTTTGTCTTGTTCTTGCCACTAGTGCAGCTTGAGCGTAGCTTGGTGTCCCCCTGGTCATTAGCAGTGGCAGTAGTACAACAGGTGACAAGTGTCTACAGCTGCTGTTGCAATCACACACACATTCACAAATGCACAGAACCACAAAAACAGCTAAACCTACTAAAATTCATATAGTATTAAGATATACAGGGCCTTTATTTTCCATGGACTCAGGAGGAATTTCTTCATCTTCTCAAATATATTTTTTCCGTAGTTTTGTCCAAACAATTTGCATGTGTCAAAAGTATTTTTCCTCACATAAACTTTATCACTGTATCACATAAATAAATGAAAATGACAAAGAAAAGTTTGTGATAAACACCAACTGCACCATTTAACAGACAGTTTGTGAAGTCTTATGACTTCCTCTAGGGAAAATAGTAAAAAATGAGTCAGGCAGCTGGAGACCGTGAGCACTGGGGAGTTTTTTCTTTTCTCATATAAATGCCTTTTTATGCTTTGGGAATGAATGTCTCGAGGGAAACTCAACGCCATATACTGACAAAGTACACTATTTGCTTGCAATAATAATGATCGAGTCACAGATAGCACACTCAGTTTTGCCTCAGTACTTGGTCATTCTACATTGATGAAGATTTTTTTTTGGTGCTGTATCTTAACGCTTGATTGCTCTCATAATTTTGACAAAAGAAAATGTGATAAAAAAAAAAGACATTTCTCTTTGTTCAGATGAAATAATTTTATTGAAATGGCCCTGAAATTCTTAAGTGTTATTTCCAAGAATACAACAGTTTTTTTTCCCTAATGCCATGAGGTGATTTAAGATAGCAGCGGTGATATTAAATTCATTTTCTCTTTGACCCTGTGTGACTTCTGTCAGTCATACTGTAGCAGTGTTTGGAGGATGACATCCCCCATCTCTCCCCACAACAATCCATTTACAGTACCTTCACGTTGAGATGGTTTTGATACTCAAACTGTTTGCGGGCCACACTGGGACGTTGTGTACAGAAACTTAAATTGATTTGATTCCTAACTCCCTTATCTATAAATGTTTAGGAACAGAGTAGTTTTTTATGATTTATTACTTCAAAGCCATAAAGTCTCTTGTTGACACAAAAGGGAAGAACTCACTCACTTCTTATCCGGCGCAGTCTATCTCTGAGGCCACCGCGGCTCGGCCCAGAGCTGCGCTTCCTTTACGGGACTCAAAAAGGCATTTTGATTTTGTTGACAGAGGTTGGGGAAGGAAATAATGGAAAAGATAAAAACTCCAATTATGATTCCTTTTTTTTTTTCCTGAGCAAAGCATTGCTTCAGTATGACAGATTGTATGATAAATGACACATTTGGAAGTCAGTTGTTGTTGAAGATGTGATGATTTCTTGAGTGGCAAATAGGCTAAGTTGACCTTTTTTTTCTGAGATGCAATTGTTTGGTCCCCTGATGTGGGGACTGTTTTTGATGCAGGAAATGATATAAAGTGACGGTGAAAAGAAGTACATCTCCAGATATTCTCTTTATCTTAATATTCTAAATGTTACATTATCTCACGTGCATCACGCAGTTGCAAGCTGATGCAAAATCTGTCTCCTGCTCTGCCTTGGATTTGTGTACATTGTTTCTGCTGAGACCTAAAGACCAATGTAGCTAAGCTGGAATGGACTAGCACAGCCATTTGACCTTGGGTGGCTTATTTGCTCCAGTGAGACAGCCTAAATATTTACCTGTCATTGTTGATGATACTCCAGGCTTCAATGCCCTTAATGGTTTTGATGGAGAAGCAGGGCTTTGCAGCACCGGGGTGATGGAATTGCAAAATTAAGAGCAGTGAATTGGGCTATATATTTAGGACACTGCAGGCTTAATTCTGTGTCTTATAATACAACTGCCTTAATCTGTAAAAGACTGGAGCAAGATAGAAGAGTTGCGGGGAATTGCAATGGAAAACAATGTGTCAACTGCCGGAGTTTAACCTTGACAAGGTCTGTGCAGTGGGAGTGTAGTGTGGGAAAGTGCAGGTGTGCAGGGAGCAAACACAGCACATGCTCAGTAGGTTATTATCATAAAGAAATTACAAACAGCACACCAACGTTAGCATGGGGCTGCTGATCATTGCTGCAGATGTTTTAAGAGCTGACCTGAGGAAGTGTTGAAGGAACCACACGAGATCGCAGATATTTGACGATAGTGAGAAACAGAAATATGTTCAGTGATCTTTATTTATATCCAGTGCAAATGTATTTTAAATGCTCACTTTTTACTTTACTTTTTGGTTTTGTGAAGGTTAGGAAAAGATTGTTTCGAAGTTGTAGTGAATAAGCAATGGGTACGGTGTGGTTAGGTGACTAACATACTTGGTGAAAGGTATAATCCCTTATATTTTCTTTCAGTTAAACTCAGTTTTTGAGACTGTCTACGTCAGTCAGAGTCAGGCTACACCACCTCCACCTCTTTCCTTTTCGCCTCACTACATCGAGGGCACGCTGCTTCCTGCATTGAGGGTGAAGGTTGGCATTGGAAGTAAATTGTGAAGTTCAATATTGACATAATTCATTGGGCTACTGGGCGTCCTGATCTGTAGTTAAATGCCAGCAGGTGCCCAACAGCAGGTAGTCAGCAGGGAAAAGCAATGGACCTCAGGTCCTAACAAGCCTCCTCCTCCTCCTCCTCCTCCTCCTCCTCCTCTTGCTCTTCCTCCACACTCAGCAGGCTCTGAAGTCTGCTGCTTTGAGTCTCATAGCCACGCACCAGAGGGATTGCTGATCCCCATTTCAGATAATGGCCCTCAATCTCTTATCATTTACAGCTGTCCACCAGTAAACAACAAAACGAAACAAAACAAAAAAATGATAGAAACAGATGAAGAGGAGGGGGGAGTCAAAGTCCTTCACTCCCTTAGTGGTTTCACTCCCTCAGCACCGCTGTTGACCTCCTTATGACGATAGCCATCAAAATCATAACTGTTTACACTGCTGTCACTCCCTTATCCTCGCAGCAGAAGTTTTCAATTTCCAGATTGATTTGTTTCAGGGGACGTTTATCTTTTCAACAAAGAGGGAGGGAGAAAGCTCCGGCTTTTTTCATTAAACTTTTGATTGCTCCTCAAGCTAAAGCTGCTTCCTCAGAAAGGCAGCGAGACAGAAAGGTGAGGACTAAACTGGCCTTCCTCGGCTATTAGGCCGCCACATCATGTTATGCAGAACTGGCCACCTCAGTCCTCATCCAGATGCACAGCACAACATGGACTATTCAGTATACCATCTGGCTAATATAATAAGGTAAAGTAATGCATTTTTAACCCTCCCTAATTGGCTAAGTCATTTCATTATTATAAATATTAGGTATCTGTAATGGGGAACACTAATTCCTTTGACTAGACTAAAGATTCCCGCCTTCAAATAAGCATGCTAATCTAATTAGAAAGCTACCAGAGCCGAACGACTACATTTTCTCATACTTAGCATTGGAGGGCCGGGGCTTTGTGGAGCAGATGTGCTGTGAAATTAATTTCCTCTGGTGTAACCGGAGACGCTCTTCTCACCGTCTCTGTTATGAAATTTCCATTTCACAGATGATAACCTATTATCACTTTATTCAAGGGAAACATGTTAATGGCCAGGAGGAAGATTGAATTATTCATATTTGCTCATTTCTATTCTGCGCCGCGGCCCTGCTCTTTTCATGCACTGAGAGAGGGCTAATGTAAACATGACCAGAATCCTTGTAAATTGGCTTGTAGAGGAGGCTGTTAGCATAGTGCCTGGGGACTGATGCTAGACGGGGATAACAGCTGATATCTGTAAAGTACAGGCTGTGCATGTGTGTCTGTGTGTGTGCCTGAGTGCATGTGTGTGTGGGTAAGAAAAAGAGAAACAGAGCGTGTGTGCGTGTGTGTGTGTGTGTGTGACTCAGAGAGTGGGTGAATGAATGAGTGAGGGTGTGCACGTGTGGAAATGTGTGTCAACAGTGTAACGGGGACGGTACCAGCTGGTAATGGAAGCTAATTGGACCAGGGAGTGCTTCAAGTGCGTCACATCGGCCGCGCATGCACCCGAGGAATCTGGACTGGAGGTAGAAATGTTTCCTACAGCAGCATCACAGGAAGGTATCTTGTTTATTTTCCCTGGTTGGTGTTGGTTGGCTCAAAGTGCTTCAGCATGGCAGGACAGGAAGGAGCTCATTCACAAATAATGAGGCGTCCCGTCCCAGTGACGTAGCTGCCGTTCACTCACTAAATAGGTCTGACCCCCATAGGACACCAGTGTTTTGTATGTATGTGTTTGCATGTGTTGTAAAGCACACAGATAAGCCTAATGTGTCTTTATCCGGTAATGTATTTCCGTTTCCTCGAATTCAAAAGTAAAAACATATGGTTGCTTTCTCTTTAATGTTATGTTTGTCATCCATGGTATTGTATGAGCTCAGAAAATTACTGTACAGAAAATGTGTTTATCTCGGTTTTCCCACGTCGCCTACAATAAGCAGTGCTCTACATCAAGAAATTTGCAGTGCTGCATTTTTGGCTTCCACATTTGCTAAGAAAATATTTTCTTTGCAAGAATACCATGCAAATTCTTACAAGTCTGACAAATCTAAAGAGATATTTGCAGCCTTCCTCCAGTCATCTACACATCTACACAGCAAAGTTGTACATCACATTTTTAACCATTTTACACCTAATATATATTTTGTTCAAAGAAGGAAAAATAACATTCTAACTATGAAGTTTACAAAAGTCCACTTTGCTGCATGTCAGAGAAGGAGTGATGCTGTCTGTCTGAACCAAACATTTGGCAAAGCATTAAGTCTGCTTTTCAGCCCAGACTATTTTATGAGCGAAATTAAGGCTGAAAGAGACATGAGCAGCATGTCTCCCAGAACTTGAATTGAGGTCTGTTCTTACTTTTACAGCCAATAATGAGATTATATTTGAGCTGAAACGTGGCCATCCTCTTTAGCCATGATAGGAATCATTATAGATGTCTTCCATTCACATCCATCTTTCCCATGGGAATCTGCTTTGAGGACATTTGCATTGCCTCTGGTTTACATAATGCCTTTGCCGTCATAAGTATTGATTATTAAATCTATGATGGAGCATGCGTTTCACGAAAACAAACTAATCAGCTGTTCTCAGATGTTTTCTTACTGTATTTTAGAATTGGAATTCATAATTAGTTTTGATTATCCTTAGAATGCAATGAATGTCGTATTAGAAAGAAATATCAATCATAATTTAATTTCATAACAGGCTCATATTTAATAAATGCAACCCTTAGATATGATTCTTTGATGTAATTCAGAAAGATTATATGCATGAGAAACAAAAAAGTATTCACATATTCAATGATCACTAGGTGGCAGTATAGTATACTATAATTGCATATGCATATTGGTCTGTAAGGTCCACTCCAACACTTGTCCTTCAGTCACAGAGGTCTTTGATGTGATTGACACTGACATTTTGATGGCCTTTACCTTCACTGAAGAAAATAATAATATTTTTCCCACTGCCATCATTAGACACAGAGAAGGATTACATAGGATTATTTTATTACCAAATAAGGAATTGTTTTTTTTTTTAAACATTATTGCTTTACCTTCATATTTGTTGCACTTAAACAAATACTTTAGAAATATTTTAAGTCATTTGAATGTTTTATAAATGTGCCCTTTCAAATTCTGTATTTCAATACAGAGGCATTTTTGTTGCTGTTCAGGAAAAAGTATGCATCTCTAAATTTGGTACTTATCTTTAAAAAACTGAAGGATTAAGTGTTCCTTCATGTGCTGAGAAAATGTGTCCACCTCTTATGTGAAATAACCCATTTGAACCGCTACAATCGAAACAGAATTTGCTGTTCATTCTTTCTATGAAATAAGAGTCACAAGCAATGACGTAATCGGGTGGACTTTGGTCTATTCCAATTCATTTGTTTCATTATTTTCATAATTATTTATTGGATTATAATGAATGAAATTTTAAAAAAGGGAGTCAAAAAAACTTGTCTAATAAAGTGACTCTCTGCTGCAATCCTTTTTGAGGACCTCTCTATTAAACTACTGCTTAACACAATCCATAGCAATCCAAATCCTTATCAATATCAATTTACTCATATCAATAAAGATCAGGCTCCCTCTGGATCAGTTCTCACTGGCATCTGTCTGACATTGCAGGCCCCTCATCACCCAGACAGCTCCCCCTCCTCATCGCACACACACACTCGCACACAAACACAGCAGCCCTTGACTTTGGCGTCAATAAGGCTGACCGTCTTTGTGAGAGTATCGACAGTTATCAAAAAATGCCCTTGATGTAATTTCATGCCTGTCGACACTCACGGGCCATATGCTAAGGATTATGGGATGCCTGCGTGCCGCATAAGTGTAAAGCACTGCAGAGCTGGGGGCCCAGGCCTTGGTCACTTTATAGGAGCCTTTAATGGCCCTCACTGCCAATGTTAGAGCCACAATGGCCGAGTACAGCAGAGTGTCCACTGGGGGCTACCATCAACCTCAGCTATGGAGCAGCCGAGGAGTCCCGCCTCTCCCATGTGTGACACTAACTTATCACATTAAAGCGTCCGCAGTGTCACAGCATATGTCGAGTCTCTGCGTTTGAGGCTTTAATGTCATAAGACTCTCATTTACATTTTCAGAGGAATCCACAAAAGCACAGTGAAACAGAGGGCAGTGAGCAGGCAGCGAGTGCTCTGGTGAGGGCGTTTTATGTCTGTTTGGTTTCTTTCTTTCAAAGTGTCATTGAGGATGGAGATGGTACAACAGAAGTCTGATTATACGACATTAAGTGGAGTTTTCTGCTGCCACAAACAGTTTGTAAAGGCCCGGGAGCTTTGGCACTTCTACTGTAGTTCAAGAATCATGGACATGTGGTGTGTGGCCATACATGTGACTTTTTTTTTTTTCAATGCTTTTAGAAATCTTTGCTTTTCCCAATTTATCATCACTGTAGTTATAATTTGATTCACAAGTGATGGAAACAAACTAGCTTATATTATTCAAAAAATGTATTACTGCCATTAACTGTCTGATCAGTATTAAAATAATGAATATTCCAATCTTATGTTAATCCTTTTATCCTTAAGCCTAATTTTGTCGCTGTCCATTGAAAATCTTATTGTATTTCCAAATTTGGTGCTTGAATTTCTCACATAAACTAAAATGTTTCTTCACGAATTGAGAAAATTCGAATACATCTTAAGCTGACTAAAACATTTAGGGTGCCCTGGTGGCCAAAAGGTTAAAGCGAAGACCAAGCACTGCAACGTCCCCAGTTTACATGCATCCCTCTCTCCTCCTATTTGCTATTATCTGTAAAATGCATTGTCATAAAGCTAAAACCAGAGCCGTTTTTCTTAGCTTTTGACAAGTTGACATTTAGTAATTACATGGTTTTCACAGAACAGGGATGTGAAACAAATTGACATTCATGACCTCCATTGTTGAGAACATTCAGTTTCAAGATTTTCCCAAGCACTTCTCATATATCCCAAACTTATAATCCTTTTTGTTCATGTGATGTTTTATTTTCTCTTTATAGCAGCTACAATGTGACATACTGTACGCCACACAGAGGAAAGTATCCCCCGGCTTTATCAGATCCAGAAGACATGATGTCTTTACAGAGTCTCTGCTGGCATTGTATGTGTTTTACAACACAAACTAAAGACTTTTGCAATGATTTTTGTATGTTTGCATCCTTTTGTTGCCTTGAATTTAATCACCTCTCCCCCCTCCTTCTCTCCCTTTCTGCACTGCTTTGTTTTTCTGCTGCCGACGGTAGCCGTAGCGCCTTAGCTGTTTTGTAAGCATGTGCACATCCTGATCTCTCATAATATTAGTTAAAATCAATGTGCTGCTTTTTTAATTATTGCTCATGGTACAAAGCGGGGAAGGCTCATTTAAGGGGGGATCGATATGGGAGAGCGATTGGTAGACGGTGGAGCTGTACATCAGGCGGCTTGATGTGAAAATCATTGGGGCCTGTGCAGGCTGTGGCTCGCGCTGATCATCCTGGTTAGCCCCCCAGCTGGCTGCAGGGCCTGGGTAATGGGTGAACCCTCCGTGAACCAGCATCCTTAGCCTCCACAACACCCCTCAGAGCAGCACACAGTCTCACACCGCCCCAGCCGCTATGCAGGGCAGGAATAACACACCATAAACTCTATTACAAATAGAATCAAAAAAAGTACGGCAGAAATTTCAAGTGCATTTCTCATTCTCCTCTCTTCATCTCCCCATTGATTATCTGTGCCTGGGATTATTCTCTTTTTATTTGGTCCTGTTCCCTCACTTGTGTTACTCTTTCCCCTATCCCCAGATACACCAGTACATTGTTCCTCCATGTGCACTTCTATTATCTCTGCTATCTGTCCCCTGACCGCGACCAGGCCTGACTGGAGGCTTGCGCTACTCTGCTCTGTGGGCTTTAAAGAGGTTAATAACTTGGGCCTGCGGACATTATTTAAGGGTGGCCAGAGGAAATGTAACGCTCCCCTGTTTCTGTTGCTTTAGATCCACCTTTGACCCCGGAATCGTCCCTCCCTCCACGGCCCACATGACAAACACATCCTTATATCCTCCGCATCCCACTTTCTCTCGCTTTCTCCACACTTACTCTTCTCCTTCCGTGGTTTTTTAGCGAAGGCCAATTCAGACCTCCTTCATCATGCAGTTTGGCCCCTCCAGCGCTAAACTGATACAAATGACGTTAATCTCGGAAAGTGTGAACGGCAGCGTTTCACAGCCTCTTACTGTTATTTGTCACCATTTCTGTCTCCAAAATGGCTCCATTTTGCACAGAGATAAAAAAAAAGTTAAAAGCCCAAATAATTGTTTTCATCATTAGGTCACATTGCATTTATCATGTGGTTTGTATATCAGCGCCCAGTGGATGATTTATACGGGCTCTTCTGCAACCAATAGGATACCACTATGAGGGTATCAATCCCTATAAGCACTGATCCAATGTACAATCAGCATCTAGGAAAGCTGGATTGCACATTCAATGTTCCCAAACGGACAAAAAAAAAAAAAAAAAAAAACTCCTCGTTTCTCATTTCTACCTCTTGCCATTGGAAATGAGGTTATTTAACAGCAGTTTGAAGTGAAACTATTTAAAACCTTCATGTTATAGCAGAAATGGAGGATGTGTGATGAACATTCTTAGTTCTAATGTGTATTTTGTCTTGTTATGGTAAAAAAATTCATGTACTAGCCATCGTTAAAAAAACACATTACTAAGGCTCTAAATGCATTTTGACATTAACTAAGGGCACTTCTGCGATCACTTAATCAAAATGCCCATATTTTGACAAGCAACCAGAACATAATATGTCCAATTAGAATTTAATACTGGTTAGACACAGTGACCCTTCCCTCTATATCACATTGTGAAACACTAATGTAATGGTTGTTTCTCATTTGGCCGCTCTTTTTCAGATGATCGTTATATATCATCTGCATCGTTCACATGCTTACATACTCGCAACGCTCACACACTCATTCACTGAAGGGAGATGGTTATTCGGGGCATCAATCATTTGTCCATAGGAGCAGTTCATTTACTAATTAAAATCTTTAAAAAGAGAGCAAAATTGACTAAGCACTAAATTCTTAATTGCAAGTTTTGACCAGCAACTGACAAAATGATCTATGGCGAGATATCAATCAGGCCCATGCAAATAGCTTTTATGAACCAGCCTTTTTTTTTTGTCTGATCACCAAGGTCATTTATTTAGCCTTTAATTCCCCCTCTTAGCACAATGTATTCAATCATTCAAATTGTATTGTGTAGCGGATGACTCTCCTCCCGTGATAACAAAGCACATCAGATAAATAAAAAAAAAAGTTGAGATATCAATAAATTACATGCATGCTTAATTTTCTTTGCTTGTCAAATGTTGATGCCTGTCAATTTCAAAGGGTCCGTGTGCTTTATTCTAATGAAAGAGGCGGACGGCACAACACTCTTTCATTTGGCTGAAAATGCTCTGTTCAGCCAGATTTAAGATGAAATGATGCCTTTGGTTATGGACTGTGATTAATGTCAAGGACATCTAAATATAGATGATCTGCATGTGCCTTCAGCGGTCCTGAGTCTGCGCCATGCTGAGATCACACACAGATAAATATCATCACAATGCCAATAACAACATGGAAGGAATAACACAATGTTGAACTGTTTGGCCTGATAGGGACTGATAAGAGGCACAAGATTAACTTTGCAAAGAGCAGTAACTACAGAGAGTTGAGTAAAAAGTGGTTGAAGTTTTAAGGTTCTTAGCCAAACTGTCAGGCCTGTTTTCGGCTGGTTATTAATGATTGTCACAGATTTACATTGACCCTGAAAAGACATTTGGTTACTGCTGTTACTGCGAATTTTTATTTGCTAAAACATGTCAGTAAGTCAGATTCTGGTTGATTTTTCTAGTCCTCAAATCAGGTTCATGTGTTTCCTCTCTGTTGTCCACAAGATGAAAGAAATACAGACAGTTAGGGAAGAGGAATTCAGATTATTTATCTAAGTAAAAGAAGCACATTATTATATATAATACATAATTACAGATGAAGGTCCTGCATTTAAAATGTTACAAGTGCATTAGTATCAGCGACAAATACCTAAAGTATCAAAGTACTCTTTCTGCAGAATGGCCCTTGTCACAGTTACATTATTATATCATTGGATCTGTTTTTATTATTGGTGATCCAATAAGTGTTACTTTAATGTTGTATTGGGTAATGTTGCTTTATATACTGTTGGGTCATATTTATGTACTAATCATAAGGCTTGTGTGTAAAAAGTTAATAGAAGTAGAAAGTAGGTGAAAAAATTTCCCTCTGAAATGTAATGGGGTAGAAGTAGCAGAAAATGCAAATAGTCCTGTAAAACGCCTCAGAATTGTCCTTAAGTAAAGTACTTGAAAAAAATGTACTTTGCCCTACTACATACAGATGTAAAAATATAAGTATACACTTAAGAAACAGTATTTCTCTCTCTTGTCCAGGTGAATTCTGACAAAAACAATGTGATATATGCTGTTCACATTTGACTAAACGTCTTCACATAGCCGTGTTGTGAAGGCTTAAGAATGCCAGCATCCGATTAGACAGAGCGTCGCGATGATATTTTTCATGATGTATCTAAACAAACATTGCATGTTGCCACTATATCATCCTGTAACTGCCTCTCGCCCTGCGGAGAACACGGTGTAAAACCCAGATCCACAGCTGCTTTCATCGAGATTGAGTCAAGTTTCTCTTTGATGGGAGAATGTAAATGTGTCATTTATACCTGTCTTGTCTTTTATCATGATAAAGCAGTTCATACTCTGGGAAAAGGGAAAAGAGAAATGCAAGCAGTAGCTTCATTCATCGCCTGTCCTGTTTCATTCACACGCTTGTGATTCTCTATCATGCTCCTCTCAGCAGCCGTCAAGAGGCCAGCTTGCATTGAAACAAATCTCTCATATTCTGCTTTTTGATTTCATTCTTTCTCCCTGTCGTCTCTCCTATTAGCTTATTCATTCTTCACATGTGACTGCCAGCCTGTTAAGGTCATATTAAACCAAAGCAATCCACTTTAAATGGTTATCTACGACGCGCATTAAAAAGCTCTTTGCTGCCCTTTAAATATTGTGATTGGGTTATAGGGGGGTCGCTGTTTCGGAGCGCTGATCGCTCTCCCAGGAGCCCGCTTCAGAATATAAATTGAGTAATATTATAAAGGCGGGCACTCCAGAAGGACTGGGTAATGAATAGGATTCATGATCTGAGGAGGAACAGGAGGTCATGCAATGAAGTGAAATACTCTAATAACTCCAATCCAAACCCACTCAGATGATGATACATTAACTGAGAGACCCTTGTATTCCTGTTTTTTCTCTCTTGTGTCAGACTATATGAGCATTACATCTATTCCAAAGCACTTGCTGTGAAAAAAAGAGAAAAAAAGAAGCTGATCCAGTTGGTAATGGTTATTTAGTAAGTTCTCATTTTGACTTTAATGTCAAGGCCACCTACAACAGTGCTAGAGGGTCAGATCAAATCTCTGCAAATCTTGTAATCTTCTATAAAGACATGAATAAAAAAAAGCAGATTTGTATTGTATTACTCATGCAATTTCATGATCTTCAGCAAATGTCTCGAGAAATGTACCCGGCAGATCAGACAACAGATTACTCCCACTGAAGGCCTAAATACAAGATATTAAGATTTTAGACCTAATCCCCCTGCGATTATGATTTTTTTTTTATCTGCAAGGAATTACATTCATCATCTTACATAGTAAGCTGTGTTTATTTGAGGTGGCCCATGGATAGTTTTGCATGTTATCCCTTCAAATCAAGACAAATCTGGTGGATGCTATCATTGGCCTTATGCCTCTGTGCGTCTATCTCACTTGTACCTGAGGATGACTGATTACATGTTATTTAACTGTGCCCAACTGGGATTAACATTAAAGCTTTGCTCCTTAGTCATAACTTATCAAAAGGAATGATTGCTGCAATACTCAGTGGGCCCTGGGAGTGGCTCAAAAGGATGTTTCATGACATGAATAAGATGAATATTTTGATCCTTGAAGGTGACAATAGTTGTCTCTTCTGAGCAGGACGCTTCACAGAATATTTTTCAACTTGTGATTTTCTCTTTTTTTTTGCCTTTGTGACGAGATCGAAGAGCTGCAAACATTTACTGTTATATCATGCTTTTAATAGAAGCCAGCGGGCTTTCTCTCTGTCAGTGGATCTTGATGGAGTGTATAGGAGTGCTGGAATGAGTTCTGGCTTCTTGCAATCAGGCACAGGGAAAATGGTTAATTCCACTTGTGATGACACTGGCTCGGCAAGCACAACAGTTTTCAAGTGCTGACACTGACCAGTAATGACTGAACGAATGGATAGAGAATAGAGAAGGTATGTGTGTGTGTGTGTGTGTGTGTGTGTGTGTGTGTGTGTGTGTGTGTGTGTGTGTGTGTGTGTGTGTGTGTGTGTGTGGGGGGATGGACAGAGAGGGGCTAAGAAAGGGAAGAGGAGTCAGTAAAAGAGACACTAGTAAAGTATGAGAGAGAGAGAAAGAGGGAGTAAGAGAGACACAGCTGCTTCTGCACAATCGCTTTTCAGCATCTACAGTCCCAGGCCAAAATACCATTAATACAAGTGTCAGAGGAGTGAGTGGAATCAGGCACAGCGCGATGGCTTTGAGTGGCTTGAGAAGAAAATGCCCGGGATCCTTTGGGGACGGGCCTGTCTGAGACGACCGTCCATTCTTCTGGCCCCTTTTGTGGCGCTGCCTCTCTGTCCATCCCCTTCCTTTTATTTTGTGTGAAGATTAAATTGCACATGATCTCTAATGTCTCCGGCCCTCCGCTTGTCGTAGGTCGACGACCTCCATGCGGCTCAGATAATAGATACATCCCCTGTTTGTCTTGTGGTGAAACGCTCGTCCGCCACAGTCCAGTAACCCGCCATTGTCACACAGTCTGAAGCAATTAAGTAAAATGGTGGATAAAGCCTCGGTGCGTCCTTTCAATATTTATTACATCCTCTTTGTGAAAAGAGCTATTTAGTCGCTGTATCTAAAATGATCACTAATGCAATTACAAGTGCATTTAGAATACACATTAAGGGTAATCTTCACCCCTTAGAGAAGGACCCCAATGAGAGGAGATAAGAGATGAAAGTTACAAAGGATGTTACATGTCTGTGAATAGCAAAGAATGTATCCATACATCTACAGTGTATCTACCATTTGAAGCAAAACAGCATGTTGAGGCAGGACCACCTTTTATTTTCATCTTTAAAGTGGTAATCTGTGCAATGCATGATTTATTCATTTTCCACATTTTCTCTCCATAATGATAAAGCTCATTACTGGTGTGTGTACGCTATCCACTCACCACTTGTCCATCAAACAGCATGAATAGTGCTGTGACAACTTTTTCGTATGAGTTTTTGTTTTACGTGGCGCTTTCTTTCCTTTGTCAGCTCAGAAACGCTGGATGAAACTCTCCTCCTCTCCTCTTGCATTTCAAACAAATCTGAAACACAAAACATAGTCTTGATATATGTTGCGGGTCAACTGTCAGGAAGTTTGGCTTGTGTGATGGGATAGTAAAGAGTTTGGAATGTTTAAACTTGAGCCTCATGAAAGTGGAGCTCAAAATAGGAGCGGTGATTCAAACAGGAAAGTGCTCTTGTCAACATCAAGCCTTTGGTTACAGCAGATGTAGTTAACTGGAAGGCCTCAGAAGACTTAATTAAAACCCATACAGTAGATGTGTGCTGTGTTTGTGGAAAAACAGTTTACGGGGTGAATGTCTACATAAAACTGGACAACGCATGAGCCATGCAAAACACAGGAGTATGTGGCCTTATTCACAGTCAGGATGATAGAGCTACTAATATGAGAAGAGCTTTCTGCACAAAAAGCAAACAGTGTGATAGTAGTTGGGATTGTGAAGTCGCAGGGACAGGAGGAGGAAAAGATTTCATATGAAAGCTCGTGGACATGTAAGCGGTGAATGTGGTCATCATCCTCCACTAGTTGTCTCCATGCATGTGTTTGGGATGCAGTGTTTGGGCAGTAACACATTACTCATTACAGTTAATAACCCCAGTCACTGAGACAATATGGCGGTCACTTTGTTTGCTTGTCTTGATGTGTGATTGATTTCACTTTGATCTCTGTGTTTAACGGAGACTGGTCTGCTTCATGTAAGCTTGGAGGACCAAAGTAAAGAAGCCAAATGTAACTAATTGCTTTTGCTGTCAACTAATTGGCAAAATAATGTAATTACTTTTTTTCCAATTTACTTAATGAGCAACTATTCAAAATTTTCAAGTTAAGCAGTCAACACTGCTGATAGCGTGCACATGCTCTACAATTCTTCAATTTCATTTAGCAGATGCTTTTATCCAAAGCGACGTACATCTGAGAGTTGATACAAGCACAAGCAAGGATCTAGTCAGGAGAGAACAACCTGGGAAAGTGTCATAAAGCAAAGTTTGAATCTGATAGGACCTTGCTGCCTGCAGGCAGTGTAAGAGGGAATGCACAGAGGGCATAGGATGCGTCAATTTTTTTTTTTGCTAGTCTATCAAGTGCATGTTGATGTACTTTTGCACACATTTTGCAACATGCTGGTATTTCCAACAGCTACGTCAAAGCTTTCACAAACTGTCCGTATCACAGTTTGGATACAGTGGTCGAATGAAATGTAGCAAAAAGAGACATCAATCTACTGGAGACTGTGACTTTGAGCCAGTTAGCAGACTACAAGTTACACAAGGTTACATTGCAGTGCTGGATATTCCATCATCCAGCCCCGAAACATTGACTCCTGTATGTCTGTAAGTCTCTGAAACCTACTTCCCTCTGCGAGAGCCCGTCTGCTGACAGCTTGGAGCCAGTCCCTCTGTCCCCCCTCTCTCTCTCTCTCTGCTCTCTACCTCTCTCTCTCTTCCCATCTTTCTTAATTGACTTCCCAGTTTGATAACACATGCCTGTCTGATTGGAGCCGGGCTGTCTCGGTGATGCTCAGAGGAACGTGCCTCTTCAATAGCAGATCAATTAGTCTATTAAGATAACCAGGGACATAGGTCCTCTACCCTGGCTCCTATCTGAAAGGGGTCCAGTGTTGTACTCACTGTTCTTCAAAAAAAAAAAAAAAAAAAAATCTAGTAAGTCATAGATTGCTTTTAAAAATAGTATAGTATACATATACAGTACATGTGTGGCTATTAGTTATCAAAATAAAAAGAAGTGTTATCCAGGCTTAGGGATTTAGTTTTCCCTTCTTTAATTGTTATATATGTCCCCAGTCGTGCATAAATGCTTTGCGATACAGACAGATGGCAGGTCTCTTATTATTTTGCGTTTCATCTTGAGCCATGCCAGGTGGCTCGAATATTCATTTCATTTTGATAATTCCACAGATTACTCCGAGCAATCTTAAAGCTTCACCCGGCAAGATTTATACGTGAAAATACCTCTGTCTTATCAAAATCACAAAGTGGGTTTAAGAGCAGAGTGTCCCTGAAGATTCACTCAACTTGCCCAAATTTATGTCTCATGTCACTATGACTTCTGCCATGCGAAAGTTGCAGATGATCATTAATACAATTTGTATTGAAATAAACAGCTGATAAGTGCAGGGTTTCAGGCTGAAGTGAGTTTTCCTCTTCCCACTGTTATGAGCACGTAACCAGTAACCAGGCCGAACAACAGGTCAACTGACACCACATCATTACATCAGCTACACAGATCTGGTTTCCCACCTCTGCCCGTCGAGGTTTATCCAGCAATTGTGTCCTTTCGTAAGCAACTTTTATAGAGGCTCCCGGAAAAGCCTCCGAGCCCAGAGGTCAGGGGCCAACGTGCTGATGGATTATGGGGTTTCACTGTGCCCGCTGCTGCTGACAGGCTTTATTGGTTGGGAGGATGAGCTTGTAACCCTTTATATAATTATTGTATTAAGGCCAGTGTGGCCCTGCCTTGCTGGAACTTGTCCCTGGATCAATGTGGAGATAATTTCAGAAATGAATAGTTAGTATCGATCAGCCCTCTTAGTGATGGCTTATCAGCCTCTCGGACAGGTCGCTGTAGATTATTGTGCCATTGTCATTTATGGCCTCCATCATAGAATTTGTATTTTTTTTTTTTTTTTTGAAGCAGGCCTGGTTCAAACAAAGACAATTCAATTTGCAATGGATTTCGCTCAGTTTTTTTCCACCTCTTCTTCACTCTGTGGTACACAATAAGCAATAAATCACAATCGTTTGTGTTTTTATCTCCTTCTTCCCTCCGTTGTTCCTCTGACACCCCGGCTGGTCTCTAAGGGCTCGGGGAGGAAGGAGGAAGAGGAGGGCGAGCGTCAGCACTTGAACTCTGGCTGAGGGATTGAGTGAGCTTTGGTTCAGACACACCAATGACCTTCAGGCCTGGTGTTTGGAGAGGAGCGAACTTGGTGTTTTTGTTATTTAGTGCTCTTTGTGTGGCTTTAATAAACCGGCAGGAGAGGGGACACTGAGACTTGACCATCGCTTCATGAGCTCCTTCAATTCATTGTGCAATTTTCACTTCTAGAATTCAAGTACAATTCACACTCGAGACTAAAAGATGTGGGTGATATGGTGTCCAGAGCATGCTAACTAGTGTACCATCAAAAGCAGCAGCTCTGCCGTAGGTGTGTTTGTGAGTTTATTCATCCAGTAGGCTGTTTGTTTGAGCAAGGCGAGCCCCCCCGATGTCATGTTTGTACTTTCCCCTCTTGCCTTCTAAACTGTGAATGACAAGACGTATCCATCAGAGGGCTGGAGCTCGATTTCAATAGCAGCTCAGGGGGAATCATTCAGAGAAATGTAATTTACTCACTATTGGTCAGTTTGACCCATGACCTCATTCACTTGACACGGTTGCCATAGAAACCATTGAAAAAGAGCAAGAAGAGAGTCAGATAGCATCATTTCAGCTGCTCATCCAATACTCACAGTCGAACAAGAAAAAAAAAAAACAGCCTGGGTGGCAGAAAAAGGTGACGAAAATGTATAAGCAGCAGAAAGAGAAACAAATAAACCAGAACAAAGTGGATTTACACCAAATCCAAGACGCAGGGGTTCGTTAGACTGAGCGGCCTCGATCATTACATAATTATATCAACACTGCTATTTGTCATAACTGTCAGACGCAGTCATTTTTCCATGCTGCTGACAGATTAATTACACCCAATTATTTCAGAAGTGTTCTCATACTAATTAGTCATACAGTTACACAGCGCTAATAGCTCAGGGATCAAAGAAAACAAATGACTATCATACATCATTTCAATTAACCAGCATGATGGATTAATTAACACTCTGTCATTTTAATGCCCTGGGTGGTCGGATATGATGAGGGATGATCAGAGGATTTTCACTTCAGCAAACGAGGGTGAATCCAAGAGCATCCGTGTGTATTGTAAACAGTCGCTGTTCATAACATGAATCGTGCAAAAATGCCTCTATTGATCTGAAATGCAAGAAACAATTCAGGTATGTGGAGCTCCTATGTTTTTTCCCCCATGTCAGAGTTGTTATTAAAATGTATATTCAAAGTGTTTATAATTATTCATTTATTTTTTCATTTTTTTCATTTTTACAAAAAAAGAGCGAAGAGACTGATAACCAAGTTTTCCATGTCATGAGAAGATATGATGGTTTAAACCCTCATCAGAAATGACAGGACATGAGCAAGCAGTCCTCGCTGAAATTTACACTGTTAGGCCATGGACCCAAAAACCTCTCTCTCTCATCTAACTGTCTTTTCAACTTTCTCCCTCCTTTAAAATGACTGAAAGTATCAGAAATACGGCTGATGGCACCTTTATCTCCCAAATCACTAAGAGTGTTATTATCTTGTCCATACGCCACCTTGTCTGCGAGCAATCATCTTAATATACAACATGCTTCACATGCAAGTCTTATGTTCTTTATTAACATAGGAAATGTTGTTAATTAACATATGTGGCAAGTCATAAAAATGTTGTTACTGAATGTGTCGGCAAATCCTCTTTCATTGGTTTTCATCTAGGATATCTGATGTTGCAGTACAATATCCGCTCGTAGTGACGACAGCATTAATAAACTTTTAACAGTTTATGTTCAGCCACAGCAAAGGTGAAAGACCATAGTCTTGGTTTAACACAGAAAAAGTCTTCAGTGACTTGTTAACACAATGTGACTATTAATATTTAACTAAAACCACAGTCTTTTCCAATGTTTTTGATGCCTATACTGAACTACACAGCTGTGATTTGGGATGTGAAAAAAACAACAACAACAAGAAAAAAGCTGTAAAGCTGGTTTTGTGGTGCTGATACAGTAGCGTCCCTGTACAAATGCTTGCTTTCATTGGTCCTGTTATGGTTTTATCACTTGATTTATGTCTCACTGTAGTCAAAGTAAATATTCATAGAGATTTAGAATCTTAAAAATAGAAAACATGTTTTGCTCTTTCTTCACTGGGACGTTGGACTGTGCAGAGTTTGACACAATAAATCACACGGTCACATTCATCTGCTGAAGGAGGAATGTTTGTCTGTGCTCGCCGCAAATCTGACTTTAACACGACTACATAGGAGCAGGGCTTTGTGACATCACAACTAGTTTGCGGCCAATCGTAGTCCAACATTTACCCTAGTGTGATGCGGAAACCTGAAACCTCCAGTAGACTGAGAATGATCTTTTCAGTGAAGTAGGAGACGTCTTGTGTCCTGCAATTAAAGCTTGAAGAGGACATTAATTTAATAATCAGAGATTTTATGAATGAGGGAGAAGGAGATGTACCTTTTAAGAATTTTTAACAACATTTTTGTGGACAAAACATGTCAGACACAAATTATTATTTTTGTGTTTTTCTTCAGTCTTTGTTATGTGTTAACAGATGTTTGGAGGGGAGTTTCACTTTTATTTTTCATTTTCAAACCTATATGACATATGGCATTTTTCCTTTTCTCCATTTGTTTATCTACTTTTTGAATATTTTGTTGGACTAATATGTGTGATTTTCTGTATGTTTAGTGTTGACGGATAGAGGTCTTGAAGCTGGTATGGATATCCTAACTTCTGAAAAATGCTAATATACTGTAGGTGCATAAACACTAGTTTCACTTCTGCATTATATTATACAGTATCTCATGCATCCGCTGTCATGTGTGACTGACCAATATTCCCATTAGCTCTTTTTTAAACCAAAACAGCAGTTTGGTTTATCCATGACAGTTTACAGTAGGTCAGCGCTGAGCAGCTCTTTGAAGGGAGACCCTCCATCAGTCTGTGCAGCTGAACATTCATCATCAGAAGACAGGACGCGGGGCCTTTTACTCTGCCTGTCAATGAGCCTGCCAGCCGGATTTTTCTGAGCTCAGGTCTTTCTTACTGAAGCCAGAAAAAAAGAAATTGCCAGGTGCTGCACATTTTTGATAGACGTGTCTATATTCCCTCCAAACTTAACAGTCCATACAGAGGATTGAATGTAGGATCCATAGCTTTAAATCTCCTGCTGCGCTGGAAGCCACATCTCTCCTTTAGCTTCTCCTCATGCCTTGTTGACCCACAGCGATTAGACAATATATGTAAATTGTTGACCTTACCAATGAAACATTGACATTGATTTCTAAATAGGCCATCATTGTGTTTTACTGTAGAGCCTGATATGGCAGCTCTCGTCCAGCGTTTGAAGCTGCAGGCAACAGTTTTCCACAGCCTAATCCAACTCAATATGGCAGACACCCTCACTCTTCATTTAAACAAACAAAAGCAGCACATAATGATCAGCCCTGCCATTATGGCCGATTGATTTGATCTGGTCCAGGGCGCTGTGGATTTATTTTCTTTTATGCCCATATAGATGTGTGTCACAGCCTCAATATGCATCACAAGCATGTGTGTGTGTGTGTGTGTGTGTGTGTGTGTGTGTGTGTGTGTGTGTCAGTCCCTATCCAAACAAATGGAGGCGGTTTGGGCCAGAGAGCCTGGAGCACTGCTCGTCCTTTAATTGCCATTTACATACTGGGGGAATCATTAATTTCTAATTCCCCTATTATTTGTCACCCACCCCCATCCCTTCATCCCTCCCCTCTGTCTGATGCTTGTGTCAATGTCAGGGCCCGTCAGTGTCATCAGACTACAGGAAGTCCAACAGACAGCTATCCATCTCCCTCAGATAACTCATGTTTACCTTGTTGCCCTTTTTTCAGGTTCACTGCAAAATCAGTGTTTATTCTGTTCAATATTATGACCTGTGTCATGATAAACAAGAAGGGCAAAATCATCATAGAACCTACATACAGTATAACTACCACTACATACTAAAGCACTAAAGGGGCTAATTTACCCTTTGATTCCATTGAAAATGACCCTATAATAATAGAGTTTGACTGGTTGCATGTAATCAATATATCTACCTGAAAATGTAGAGAACCTGAGTTCAGATACTCTGCACTGTCCTTTTATATGGTTCTACGGATATCTTTAAGTAAAAGAGATAATAAAAGTAGATAAACATCATCAGAAAAAGATAAGATAATTCTTTACTGATAAGATAATTAATTGATTAAATAAATAACTAATACATTTAAAAATGCTGTATTAAAAGTAAAAGTTCTCTCTTTCTACACCCTATACTTTTATGCTGTATATATTGTATGATTGCATTATTAATATGAATGCATTAAGGTGTAAACAGTGTTTTAATACCGAATCTGGCAGAGGTTCAGAGTTCATTTGACGGTTGTGTGGTTTAGTCTTAATGCATCACATTTTATAGGTTCATAATATGATTTGTTTTTAGAATCTTATGTGTGCAAAGTAACAAGTAACTTGTGCGATATTTCTGTGTGTTACTGTTCTCTGCAAAACACTGGAGAACAGCCTCCTGCAGTAAAGGGCCCGTCATTGTAGTCAAAGCACAGAACAGCGGAGCATGAATATCCTAATACATTTACAAGGAAGCCAGAGAGTGTTTCATGTTCAGCAGTTATTGTAGCGTTCTGGCAATCAGGAGACACTTTGAAAATGCATAAACATCAAAATGCTTTTTGTTTATGATTAAGTTGGGGCCATTGAAATGAATTCTACCACTTAACTTCCAGTCAAAGGGGATTATTGAGCTTTATGATGCAGCCAGTGAAATATCAATAGTACTGGATGGGGCTGTTGGGGTTTTTGCACACTGCTCTTTTGTTTGGTTGTAAATGAGCTGCATCAAATTCAATGACCACAGAAGCCATTAACAATGGACACACTGGATGAGATCCATGATGCAAACATACACACTTTGAGCACAAAAGCAGAGGATGCAACACTGGCTGAGGCACTGAAATAAAAAAAAAAGTGAAGTAATTCATCTACCATTGGCGATTATCACATGCAGTTCAACAAAATAAGGAATTTTGCACATATGAAAGGCATTTCACCTTAAACCCAAAGCATCACTTTCGAGCTGAATCTCTGCAGGGATTGTGACCTTCTTGTATAGATTTTGCTAAGCCAGGTAAGTGCTTTGCATGTATACATTCTCTATTGGACCTGTCCCTGGGATCAGAAGCCCAGTAGTTGCAATTACATTGCCATCGCCACAAGCCAGATAATAATTAGAGGTTGACAAAATTCAGGGCCAGGTTGGAGAGCTATTGATTTCCCCATGTTCCCTCTTTGGAAGGATCAAGAAAATAAGACATGAAATTTACTGTCTTCATAAAAGTTTTAGTAAATCAGGCCATTTGAAAGGGCTATCGACAGTTTTTTCATTACCATACATAGTGTTCTCTAAAGCGTTTTTGATTATTAGCAATAAGAGAGCAGCTTTCTCCTTGGTGTCTTTCATGCACCAATAAATAATGGCTCCTTTGGAATATTTGGAGGTAATTTTAATCACCCAGTCGCACATATAACCTCAGCGAGGTCATAACAGGATTACTTTCCAATTTAGCGTTGACAAAGACTGCCTTAAGCTTTCAGCTGAGAAATGCACATATGAAGGTGTGCAGAGAGGTGCGGACAGAAAAGCAATGGCAAGACACATCGCTGAGGGCGAGAAAATCACATGATTATGCTCTGTAACCTTTTCCTCTAACAAAATTTTGTTAGTGTCAAAGATGGCTGCAAAAGTTCTCTGAAGAAATTATCCGCAAGTAAAGAAAAGCATCGAATGAGAGAATTAGAACTGACAGAGACATAAAGAGCAGGCTGACACAAAACGCTGGCGTTCTGTATGCACGCAGACAAAGTCAAAAGCAGTTGCATTTGAGCTGCTGTGAGCGCCAGAGATGTGCAGGCTGAAGCCCAGGGGGTCATTTCCCTTCCTCGATGGACAGACTATTAACTTTTTGATTGGCAGCAGGGCTGATGCTGCCTGTTCATCATTGAGCCCTGTCGATTCCTCAGCATCTGGAAACAGCACATAAATTCGAAGGCCCGAGTATGAACAGTGCATCTCAGCATCCTCTGAAAGGGCTGCATCACATCGCCATAAAGAAAAACAGCAGCATTTCACTGACACTGATTTCCTCGCTGGCAAAAAGTCACAGAAATAAATGACTTGGAACACTCTGCGGTGGAGAAGACGCTGAGTGCTGACAGCCTTTCGCAAAGTAGTTTTGGTGTATTTTTTTTTTTTGCTTTATTTCTTCTCCTTTCTGCTGTTGACAGGAGTGAAGCAAAATCTCAGCGACTGGATACAATGATTTGAGCAATTTCTTTGGAAAAATGGTGACGCCTGGCCTACAGTACAATATTTAAGTGATAGAACTTTCCAAACTTCAGCCCTCACTTTAATTACTTGTTAGTCTTTTTATAGGGGAAGAAAATATGGCTGTCAGGGTTTATGGGGGGCAGAAAAAAGGGCTGACCTGTTTTATCTGCCCTTGCACACGCATCAGTGTAATGATGACAAAACGGGATGTTAACTAATGATTAGTAGAAATGGTTGCAGTTAATTAGTTGGTCCTTCGTTTATCGTTCCATTTGCACATTTTGGGGAGCAATCGTTATTAATTAGGGCCATCATGCCGAAAGGGGTGAGGTGGAACCCTACAGCCAAGTTAATCAGGCTGCAATGAAAGCTCCATTATCCTGCTCCGTCCCGTTGGCCTGTGATCTATTAGCATTATCTAAAAGCTGCAACGGGATCAACGACAAGGCTGAAAGAAAAAAAAAAAAAAATCAAAGGGACATAAACAGGGTGGCTTTGATCGCCCCAGTTCTTGGGTCACTGAGAATCTCACATGATATTGTGTGGCTTTTTTGTGTCATGGCATAAATCCAAGCGGTTGGTATTGAGTGCATTGGAAGTGGTGTTTAGTATGTGTGACTGTGGGCTTGTCTGCGCGGGCGGTGGAGCCGTCTCGATGCAGCACGGTTTGAACGGCTGAGGTTACCGTTTGTAGGTGAAGTTGAGGGTAAAACAGCCACTTTGCTTAAGGAAGTTCTTAATAGTGTGTAATTTGTCGTCAGCGGATGGGCAGCAGAACATGCGAAGAGCTGCCAGGAACAACAGCATAAGCTTCTTCTCAATGAACGTAATGTAATATTTAAGTCTTAAATGTTGGCGATGTTCTCTTTTTTCCTTAATGTCAACATATGAAAAGGTCAAACAATGATTTAGTCCTACACACGTAAGCAACACTGTTCTGCTCTGCAGGCCCTAAGAACAGCACCCTAGATTCATTTACTTACACTCAATAGTAATACTACCTGTGCTGTGTACTTCTGATGTGTATTGAGTGGGTGTCTGACTACTTTGTAAAAGAATAAAGACCTTTAAACTATCTATTTGATTTACATTGTGATGCACCTGAAAACCAAACACAGCAACTGCAGCAAAGTTGCTCCTTTTCATGCAACGGTTGCTAAATACGACAGCGCTCATGTGATCTAGAAAATGACTGACACTTTTTTAGAAAGGATACTTTATATTTGTGACTTTTTAAAATAAAATCTTCAGTTGGAACAAATAGACTGAGGCACAGAATGGAATCACAGAGTGACTGAGTGACGTGCACAGAGCAAAACAAGCATATGCTGTTATAGTTGTTATCTTTATCATATTTTCCACCACCTGTGCTGTATAATCTCTGCATCACATGAACTAATCACATCCTACTTTCTAAGTAATTACCTTAAAACACATATTAACTCTCTGCATTATTGAGTTGCTAAAGCTGCAGTTTTGCAGGAATATGAGTAAATGCAAATCTGCTCAAATTCCTGCAACACTACGAGCTGATTATGCTCAAGACTTAGAACCATGAAATACCGGGTGCATTCATCACAAATAACCAGGGACCGAGCACCAAAGTGTAAAGGAGGAAATCAATGCGTTTTCCCAGCTTATTTCATGCAAATGAGCTCTGAAGGAAACTGATATGGTTAAGGCAAGGTTACAGAAAGAAAGGGGGAAAGGCCGGTGTCCCCGAGAAATCAATAGAATAAACTTGAGAAATGATTTAGATAGAGCAGATATGAACATTGAAATAAACAAATAACCTTAAAGGAAATCAATCATATAATTTAAAGAGTAAACGGGTTGAACCGAGGTGATCTCCCTCATGGTTTAGACAAATGGAGGATTTTTAATTTCATCATTGATATTATGCCAGACTTGGAGATTTTGCAGATGGTTGCAACCAGGAGGAGGGGAGAAAAATCAATTGAGTCTAGTACTGTGGTCTTAAGAGATGTTAGATATTTACAGCATGGAGGTATGGAGCCTTGTATAAATTTACATTTTAAGAGATAAAAGACCTCTGTATTTTATCTTGTTATTGATAATAGAAACTGTCGACTTTTATCCTGTCCCATCTCAGGGAAGCCTGGCTGTCTGCTGAATGTGTTTGTGCATGTGACCGAGACAGGGGATGAGAGTGTGTTTGTGTGCATGAGAGGGAGAGGGAGAGAATACGAGAGACAGAGCAGTGGTCTGAGGCAATTTCAAGCCTTTATTTTCTTGATACACAAAAGGCAGGCTTTGTGTGCGGTTTTTTTTTTTTTTTCTCTCTCCCGCTTCCACGTCAAGGCAATCGAGGTGGCATAATTGCATCAGAGGTCCAGAAATATAGGGTTGCAATTTAGAAGGAGGATGAGAAGAAGAGGAAGAAGAGGAGAATGAGAAGTGTGTGTGTGTGTGCGTGTGTGTGTAGGGAGGTTAGGAAAGGCATCTCAGACAGGTTCATTTACGGCTGGAACAGGGACAGAGAGGTTAAGACATTGTGACAAGAGACAAAGTAAATGTATATGTAAATGCAAGAGGTTGTTATCACTCCTAAAACACTATGCAGCTTTTTCGCGCTTTGGAGCCCTAAATTATATTTAGGCCACATAAAATCCAATAGTCCAACTGTGACCTGCCGCTATGTAAATGGTTCAGGTAATTCTTTAAAACACTGCACTGGTGGCCAAACGGTGGGGGCAAATAACAACAAAGTGTTTACATCATTTGAATGATTTAGGACTACTCGCAGCGATCACTTTAATAGACTCCAGTGTGCTGGCACAGACTTCCAGGTTACAGCTTTCCCTGCTCTTTCACTCTCGCTGCATGTCTACCCAGACTTAACAAGAAGCACTCGGAGAAAAGACAAAACTAAACGTCCCACTGGAGTTCTTTCTTTCACATGTCCAGCTTTATATAGTCTAGATGTCCACTCGGAGAATTTGATTATGTCATTTGCTAACGCGCACCTCAAGTGATGTGATAAGACTTGGGGCAGATTACAAGGGACAAGTAAAGCATTGTGTATAGATAAGTGTGTGTGTGGGTGTTTTAAAGAAAAACATATATTCTTATAATGATAATGGATCAAATGACAAACATGTGTGATGTGAAAGAGGTCGCTCACAGTAACTGACAGATAATTATCAACAGGCTCTGCTATTCCACTCAGCTCTATGTAGCATTCAAGTGTCTTTCAGCTCATTGTTTTGGTTTTTTTGGACCACAATTTTACTGGTTCGGTTCAGTCTCTTAATGTGTTGTTGTTGAAGGCAGCTGTTTTCAGTGCCCGCCTAAAAGCTCCAAAAATGCTGAACACCAATGAAAACAGTGAACATAGCAAAGTATTCAACAGGTAAAGAGTTAGATATTTTCCTAAGAAAGTGGTGGTGACCAATACAGAACCAATGCCAGATGTTTCTACTGGATGAATAAATGTTTGCTAACATTTTCAGCATCTCAGGGTAAAAGGTGATGATATATCCATGTTGTGTGTGCAGCTTTTTTTCACTTCAACTTTCAGTTGGCCAAACATTAATAATTGTAGGTTCAAAAAGTTGCATTATTACTTTCATAGACCTTAATTAATGTCTGTACTGAGCCCTCTGTTATCTGATCAATGCACTCCGTTCTTTTGGTCCCTAGAATTTTTTTTGTGATCACACAACTGAAGCTTATCCTCCTGCTACATTCATTGCATTCAAGTCACCTCGGCGTCTAAATATTCAACAGCAGGCTTTGATCATATCCAGATCAGTCAAAAGCAGAGAGGTATCAGCAGCAGTGCCTGAGAGGCAGACTCATTTGGTTTGCCACCAGCGTACCTTTTCCTTTTTTTCCACCCCGATTGCCTGCTTTTAAAGGAGGTGTATCCAGCCACCCCTTGTCCACTTTAATTTTTAATTACCATCTTCCGCTCACCTTTGTTATAGTCATGACACGCTCGCGTTAAGCCGTGTACAGCAGGCAGGCAGGCAGGCTGGAGAGAGAGGGGTGGGGGAAGAGGAGGGCTACGCTTGTTCTACCGAACAGAATGGCTGGATTCACTTCTCTAATTATGCAGGCAGACATGCTCTGGGGTGAACTCTGGTACCAACATGCTGCCTCTGACACGGGATCAGGGCCCCGGGGCCGCTGCCGAGGCCCGCTGGAGGATTGGGGGGGTTAGGAAGGTGGGGTGGAGGGCGGCATTCAGAGAGACAGATGAGGATGAAGAAGTAAATCCGCACAAGAATGAATAAAGAAGGACAACTGAAATAGTGGAAATTAGCACCTGCGGTTATTTTCTTCACTGACCGACACTGACCGAAAGAAAGCAGGAGCCCAACCACAGAAAAAGTGAGGTTGAGGAGAGGGGATCAGTTTTTAGGCTGGTTGGAAAACCGAGTAACACATACATTTCATGCTTTATTAGTCTCATTATTACCCCCAAAATTAGGGGAAATACAATATTTAACTTTTAGCTTTCTTGTATTATTGTTGTTATAAACTTAATTTTGAATGTGTATGTCGAATACAAATTTCATCTCTTTTTTTGAATCTCTTTTTTGCTATGTGCCCGACTGACTGGTATTAATGTTTATACTGAAACCAATACTGAAAAAAATGAATTTGATAAAGAGATTGATACATTTCATTAGTGTCAAAATCTAACATGGCAGCTGCTGAGATCTATCTCACATTAAGCTAGTTACCTTAGCAGGAGATCAGTCAGGGTGTTTTTCTTCATCATGAATTTCATTTACATTATTTTACATTTTCATTTATTATAGTTTGATTTAAGCTCAATTTTTAGCTCCAGTCGCTTCAAATTTATAACACACAATTTCATAGAAATTACATATTTCTTTTGCATGATATTCAAAGTAAAACCATCAGATTCATAATTTAACTCAATTTTACCCAAATATGTACTCAAGGTGATTTGTCATTATAAGACAGTAATAGTGGAATAGTTCTATATTTTTGTATAAAGTTAATTTTATTTCATGCATGTCCACTTATAGAACAAGCTAAGAGATGTAATCACACATCATCATTTATTGGAGTCTGGAGCAGACTTTGACAGTTATTCTCACCTGTTTAAATTTAAAAACCAACCAACCAACTAAAGCATTAAATACTCAAGAGATGATATCACAGGAGTGACAGTCCCTGCTCCCTCCAGTCTCACATGAATATGGAGAAGTGTAATCAAGCATGTGAATTAACACATCTTGCTAAGCATGTATAATTGATATGAATTGATCCCTGTCTGCACTCCACAAACCCTCTATTGCTATGTGCGTGACTGAGCGTTTGCATACACGTGCTGAAGTTGGAAGGTAGAGAGAGAGACTGTCAGGAGTGAGCTGCCATTAGTGCCAGCCAGTTTAATGGGGACAGTAATTGATGGGTCAGCATGTTTCAGAGCGGCTGCTAAAGCTTCGTTAATTGTCATAAGAAGTTCAAATTGATTGGGGTCGCTGCATTAGTACATACAGCAGAATTGATTAATGCTTTGTTCTGAAATGAATGCATGTAATGGATGAGTTGGTGTGGCACTTTATTTATTGAATTCATTAATGCAAGCCTCAGGACAAGAGTGATGCCAGCGGGCCAGGGGCGAGTCTGACGGAGAGAGAGAGAGAGAGATAGAGGAAGTGAAGTTATGAAACAGCAATTCGTGTCAGAGCAGAGGTAAAGCAGCTTCAGTGGTATCAACCTGTGGGAGACCATACTGTCGACTATACCGTAAATACAGCAAGTGTGCATGCGTACAGAGAGGACAGAGAAGCAGAGAATGAGATTTGCACTGATCCCATTTGGTTTAACCTTCTTGTGTGTTCACCCACATGGCACCAGAGAGGATGAACTGGCTGTGTAGCCCCTCAATTCCATCCATTATCCAAACAAACAAACAAACAAACAAAAACATATGTTGGGAGATTGGATTACTAAAACCGGCCAACTGAGCACAAACCAAGCCCAAAGAGTCAGAAGGCCCCTGAGTCTGTAACATGCTCTGAAGTTCAGGTGCAGTTTCATCATCTCACATTCCTTCCACTGTTTACTATATCATAATATGAATTAGTCTATTTGTTCCTTCATAGCTGTGCAATCCAGTTTACTTTTGACAGTCAATACAGTCCTTATAATGTCACAACATAAGATGTATGTGTGCTGTTCCTGCAGAACTACAGATTTGATGTAGGCTCTGTCTTACATCAATAATCACAACATTACTTTTCTTACAACATTGCTTTTCTTAAAAAACTAAAGCAAAACATATATCTACATCTTTCGATATATATATATATATATATACATATATATATATATATATATATATATATATTCATATAATATAATATAATATAATATTGCACTTTGGTTATTGACATTGTATATCAGATTGAAGTGGAGAAGTGGAGCCACCCTCTGGGGTTATGGTGTGTGTTGAGTGTGTTTAACACAGCAACTGAGAGAAGTTACAAGCAACCAACTTCTTTCTAATCATGTTAAGGAGAGGAAGAAAACAAGAAATTTACCCTTCAAATGGAAAAGTGGAGCCTCTTAACCAGGCCACAATTGTATTTACAGACCTTGCATTGTACTGCTGGACCAAAGTGAATGAAAAAAAGGCAGAGAGAGAGAGAGAGAGAGAGAGAGAGTAAGGACACACAATTGCACACACAAATACTCAAAAACAATAGTGCACAGAACAGCTTACACCATTAACAAGATTACATCCTCAACCATAAAGGGATGTTGTAACAGCATAAACATAAGCTTGTCGACATGGTCGTGGCAGGATAATAGCTGGAGGGAAAGCAGCGGTTTAACCTTTACAAAACTGAGCCTAGCTGGCTGCTTTGAAAATCACTGCTTGTATTGTTGATGCTTGAATTGTTTAACCCCCTTTTGGTGATAGATTTTTATATACTTGTGCATCATTTACAGAGATCACCTTGCATTCAATTCAATCTAGATACACAAGCTCAGCGCACGACTTTTATGTTTATGTGTCATTGGAAAATATGTCAGTATTTTTAATGCACCTGGGCGGCGGGCCAACGCAGGCGCTCGTAAAGCGTTCCGGTCCTCTGTGCCGCACAAATAACCATGTAAAGCACTGTACGATTACAGCGGGGATAAAAGAGAGATGGAAAAAGCAGACAGTAGCTCAGTGACAAAGTGTAACGCAATTAAAACAATAAAGTCTCACAAATGAACATGTCACTGTGGAACCTTATCAATTAGGCATCAAAGTGGAGGCCCCCTCTGAGGTGCTTCCACCTATTCTTCCTGTCGCGCAACACCGTAATAACTCCCCCTCGCCCGTCGGCTGGGAACCTATTTGTATGCGTCTGTGTTTCCTCCTCGCACAGCGGCATGGTCGGACGCTCTATTAATCTTTCTATATGAACGGTTACTGGCGCTGATGAAATTGGGCCCAATGAGGCGAGCCTCCAGTGGCCGGGATAGGCCCCATTCATCTTGATTTGATTCGCGCGCTGACACTGGAGCACTCTGATGACAGAGGTTAAGTCAGTGAGTGGCCGTTGCCTTCTTGTTTGCTCTTTCAACTCCCACCTTTAACCATCCGCTGCCCGCAGAAACTCGAGGTGGGAGAGGCAGGAGGTGTCTCATGTCGACGTTATGGGGGCACAAACTGGAACATCCGATAACGCCCGCACGGCTGATTTCACCTCCTGTCACCAGCCGACACATCTCAAACAAATATATACAGCGGCGGCACTTCTCCTTGATAGCGTGTGACTTCGGCAGATCAGAGATAGATGGGGGAATAGAATCAGCTGCCTGACAAGCGGCACCTTCTCTCATCCAGCAATTTCACAGTGTCATTTTGGGATTATTTCATTACTTGCCATGATCCATGACTGAAACTCATTTTGGCCCTGAGTGCTCAGAGAAAATGTGTGACATGCAGTCGAGAAGAAGCGAGAGATGGTAGCACTGGGCAGAAAAAACTCGGAGTACTTACTATTGAGCCATTTGAATAATTAAACCTCAACTCCTTAAAGTATTCATAGGAAAGCTTTGGGCCGCCACTGGATACTGTGCGCGCGTAGACTTTGTTTTTCTTGGACAGAAATGGTTTTTGTCTTGTGGTGCGGCTGTTTATTTGTGAACTGCAATACATGTTTAAGTAATTAGTATTGTAGCAGTGGTCGGCTAGTGATACCAAATTGTCTGTCTCCATGCTTCATCAGCCACTGAGACAGCCTATTCAGCCGGGGCTATGATGTCAGGGAGGAACAGGTCCAAAAGCCTGTGGCGGCTTGTAGCACTTCGCCCTCCAGCACCTCTCGGCTTTGCGAGGTGCCTCTCAGGTTACAGAAGGATTCCAGGCAGAGGACGTAGGAAGTATCGCCACATTAGCTCCATTACATTAATTAAGAATGTTTAATTTCTAAAATGGAGCATGAGACGGAGACATGACTCACAGCTTGCCATTTCCGTCCTATCTTTAAATTAAAAAAAAAAAAATGGAAGCCTACTTAATGGTTTGGCATGCACAGAGGCAACATGATACCACACTCATTTCCAGAGCATGCCACGTATTGGCACTTTATGAAAACTAGCTGCTCATGTTGAGGAGCATGAATGATGAGGCGGCTCTTTGAAACAGGAGCCTCCGCCGAGAGTGCGCGCACACACACTCACGGACACACACAAAACGGAGGATTACACATAATCTGCAGAATCACAAGTGCTGACACACAATGCACCTATATTGCTGTTCATCCTTTATTCGAGCATAATCACCTCAAATGTTGTAGCGGATGTATTCAGCTGCGTGTTAAGAGGCTTTGTGTATGCTAAATTCATCCTTCACAAAACACACAATGTTAATTGTTCCTTGTCCATCATACTGCTTTTCATGTTTTGAATGGGAAGCAATTCACACCAATGAGAGATTACCACCGCAGGCTGCACTGTTACCTTGTCAAATGCCTGCACACACACACATCTGAGACAAATGTGTATACATCCACCACCGGTATTGTTACCTCCCAGTCGGGGTGCACTGTAAACCGCTTAGACATGGAGAGCTTTACTGCCTTTATAGCCTCGCTCCCCAAAGTCATGGGAGACTGGGGGACCCTCATTGGCAGGTGCACACACACACACACACACACACACACACACAAATGTACAAACATCAGTTCGTGAAAGCTTTTTAGTTTGCTGCTCTAAACATCCAGTGCCAATTAGGTCTTTCCCAGGAAAATCCCACACTGATGTTTTTTTCCAGCAGCCACCATGGTGGTTTGTTTAAGCTAAAAAACAAGCACAATGATTGTTGCATCACAACAAATACATGACTGGAATAAATACAACATATCCAGCTCCTGAAAAAACAGATCTTTTTGTATGATGTTTTGAAAACTTTTTGTCCTTCGTCTTGTTTACAATATTCTTCTTATTTCTAAGAATACCTGGCCACACATGTACAGTGGCCCACACTCACAGAGTTATTCTCAAAGGAGTGCGTAATCCTCTGGAATACACTCATGGTATTCTGGAAATGATCCGACAAAACTTAGCATGTAAGATCATAAAACTCTCACACCACTTCAAACTACATATTATAGACTGATAAATCAGAGGTAGCTGTGGTCTGAGAAACATATGGAGACAACCCCTCATTTGCATGACTCACCCAAGTGATGTGTGCTTGGTGCAGACTGGGGAGCTACAGTATGGGAAGTGGTTGAGATCATGACGACAGCGAGCAGCACTATATATTCTTTTTTTGTTTGTCATGTTGTTGCGTCTGTGGACTGGTTAAGCTGCTCTGCAGGTTGAAATTAGGCAAAGCTCAACATAGCCCAGTATCCTTATTATATTCATACTGGTAAATTCCACACTTCACAATTTACATCCAAAGTCAACATTCAAGGCAGGATGTAAAGCTCTTTATGTAGCGACAAGCAACAAGCAACAAGTAAGCAACAAGAGCTTTTGTCAGTCCCTTCCAAAAACTAAAACAAAATGATCGTCACAGACAAAAGTGATTTTTGAGGCAAGATGCTTAGTGTGAACAGTGAAGTGCAGGCAAAAAGTATATAGACTCTATTTGGCATCAAGTCTTCCAAACAACAACAACAACAACAAAAAACGCATTTACATCTTGCTTAAAGTTTCAGATCTGAAAATTTAAGACCCCTGAGGTCACTGTTCAGGAAAATGTAACATAGATCTAAACATAGTTTAAAGCATTCAAGCAAACAGCCAGTGCAGTTTTCTTCTAGTGATTAAAGTCTTTTGAAGTTTAAATTTGAGCTGCCAAAGTCATTAAGCCTGAACAGATTGCAAAAACCAGAAATATCATCCGCTGCTGATCTTAACCAAACCTATTTTATTACTCCAACTCAAATGTTAGCTACCATTTCCATTAACACACAAGGGAGTGTTTGTTATGTCCAACTGTCACATAAATCTGTTTGTTGTGGAGGAGTGTAATGTTCACATAATTGGTCTCTATAACACACAATCTGCATTCTGTATTTTACAACATTTTATGAGATGGTTTTGGTAGGGGTGCTCGCGGTGACACATTGTGTCTGTAAGGCAATTATTTGTCTGTTCTTGTGTGTGTGTCGTGATGTGACATCAGGGTCTGGACAGGCTTTGGTGAGAAAGTGTGTGTTGGGGGAAACCTGGCCCTCTGAGGTTTGGCTCTTCTGACTGCACTGGGCCAGATGGGGATAATGGAATGTCATTCTGTCAGCTCCTTGGCTGATTAGGGAGTGTTTGTTATTTATTGATTGTCTTTCATGGCGAATTATCTATGCACAGGTCAGTGCCAGCATTTTATTCCTGGAGCTCTGATGGCCGTCCACACACAAAATCAATGAGTACAAATAAAATGGAATTTTAAAAATGGGGGGAAATTAGCAAACATCTCGGCATGGCCGCTGTCATGCATATGTTAGCAGTGATTGCGCGCAGGCTGACATGAGCCTTGCGTTTCCATGAAAGTGCACTCTCACCAAGCATTCAATTTTAACAGCAGTCATGTCTCATCCTCTTCCAGTCCCGTCTGCACCTTTTCACCCCTAATCACCATGCAAGGGCCTGCTATCTGCACGTCACATCTTGATCATATTCATCATTAGTATGGCACTGACAGCACCCTGACTGGCCGTGCTGGCTGATATTGTCATCTCCCTGATATGCAAACTGACATATATTTAGCTGTTGCATCTCATTACAGCCAGTTTACAGCCATACCAGCAGTGAGCAACCTGTGAGGCTGCTCTTGGGCACAGTGATGCTCAGAGCTCGCGAATGTCTGCATGTTAACATGCTCACAACGACAATGCCAACATGCTGATGCCAAGCAGGTATGACGTTTACCATGTCCGCTGTCTTAGTTTAGCAGAGACTGTCCTCCCTGAAAAAAACAGCATTTAGTCATTCCAACACTGAAAAATTACATTTGTTTACGTTCAAGTGATGAAGCCCTCTAGTGGCAGCTGGAAATATGACTGCTGTAGAAGAGTAGTAGAGGATTCAACTGCCATCATTATAGAGCGACAAATCAAAAGCAAAAAAAAAATGTGACCACTATTCATTTTGTGCTTCCTATTGAGCGTTGGTTTCTTTTAACCATGACCATTTCCTTACCTTAACTACTTGGGTATTATTGTAACCACAAACACGGATTAGTAATTTCAACCCAAACTATGATAATTCCTCAACCATAAGTCGTTATTGTACCTAAACATAGCCAAACCTTAACCTTAGCCTTTTTGGGGGACACTGAGAATTAGTACAATCTAATATGGAGAACCTGTTGATTTAGCAAACACTAGTGTGTTAGCATACTAACGTTTGCTAATTTGCACTAAGTACAATTGAGGCTAATAAGTTGTGTTGCTATTTGGTTGTCGGACAAACTGAAAATTTTAACCTGACAATGATAATAACGAGATGAAAAGTCGTCATCGAACCTATTACAATTCATCCTAAAGGGAACATGTATGTCTGTACCAAATCATGGCAATCCATCCAATGGTTGTTCAGACGTTTCACACAAAACCACATCACTTAAGTCATTATGATTCCTCCTGCGGGGACGATGAATACAGAATGCCACCACAATTTATCCAGTAGTTGTCGTGATAATTCAGTCTGGAGTCAAGCGGTGCCATTCAGCTTGCATGCTTCAAATTCTTGCCTGATTTTATATCAAACTGTCCACACTGTACAAGAGGAGATAGTAGTAGTAAATCAGATCAATTTCTAGTGGACTGATTTAGCATGAAACTACTGTAACTTACTCCTCATTTTGTTATAGACTCTTCTAAATCCAGTTTCAGACCCTTCAGAGTCCCTAGGCCCTATTTTGAACACCAATGACTTGGAGAATGACCTCATGTTATTGCACTGCATCTGCAATCCACTATCCTAGTCTTCATTTATTTAGTTCATTTCTCATTGACAGACAACAGCTACTATTTATGGCGCCGGAGAGTCAACAACTGTCACGGCTGCCTCGCCTTACACACGGCCATTCTCTTCCTCTTTCTGACTTTCCGTGTTGTCGGTGATGTTTGTGTGCTCGAGATGGATGCAGCCCTCTTTATTAGATAGCATCAGTCTTTTGTCTGACGACTAGAATTGCACAGTGGTGGCTGTCCGCGCTGCTGCACTGGATTTCGCTTCAGCCCTCCGAGGCCGATCGCTCAGAGGCTTTTTGTTTAACCTGGCGGCCATGTGATGGGGCCCACTTGGCCTCGTCATCCCGAGCATAAAAGGCGTCGGTGTCGGGCCTTCTTCTCAGACCACACGGCTGTCCGAGCCACATTGACTTTCTGTCAGCGCCTGCCCGCTTATTGTTTGTGAGTTTGATTAAAAAAGAAAAAAAAGAGGAAGAAGAAGGAAGACGAAAAATGCAATTACTCAAGTTGGAGGAAACCGAATGCAGACCTCATAGAGATAATCACAGACTAATGTGACATTCCTCCATCACCACAGCAACCGGAGAAAAGCCTCTGAGCAGCAGAAAAGTAGTATGAGACAAAAAAAAAAAAGAGAAAGAAACACACTGCTGTGCTGTACAGGCACGGATTCCACATCTTCTGTAAAGTGTTTTTGGATGTCCTTCGCTGTTGCAGAAGTGTAATGGCTTGTTGTGCACAAATGGATTTTTATGAAGCATCACAGCTGCATCTGTTTCACTTTGCATCCATTAAACTAGCTGAAGCTACAGTATTGTGGCGCTACATCTGGACGCTGAAGAAGCCATATGACCGATGTTCACACAAATATGCAGCTTCTCCTTCATCGCCGGAGCTGCAGTAAAATCAGACTCGTACAGTTTTGTCGAACAATACGGAGGAAGACAGACGCCAAAAATGGGTAGGAAAATGGGAAGAGCGGAAAAACCGACACGTGTTACTTACGCAGACACACACTCACTTACACTCCGAGTTAGTGACTGCGGGTGGTATATCTGTGCGTGGTGCGTCTCTTAATTTCTGCCGAGTAAACAGCTTCCAGATGCAAGAGTTTCCTGCTGGCCCCGCCCAGTCCAGATGCCCAGTCTGCCAGCAGATCTGCCTCAAATTGGGCACATTCGAGCAATCATTTAGTTCCCATCTTCCTGAAGGGGAACTTTTATTAATAAAGCCTTTTCATCTCTGTATCTTTGATTAGGATGGGTGGTGCCGGGGAGGAGGGGTGGGAGGGGATAATGGCTTAGTCATGTGAAAGCAGGCCGGGGGATCACTGTTTTAAGGGGAAATTGTGTCGGGGGGAGGGAGGTGATGTTGTTTTTTAACGTGTGTTACAGTACAGTGGAAGGAAGCCGGTGATAGGAAAGAACAAGGACATCCTCTGTTGTAAGTGGTTCCAGGTTATCCGACCCCCATACTTACTCGAGCATGTTGCCCTCAGCCACAAACTCAAGAAACTCCTACTATGCTTTAAATCACCCATACACCACTGCCTCTTATCTCAAGCTGGAGGTTTCTAATTATATTTTTGGCGGTTTTGTAAGTAAGGCTGAGATAGAGATGTCACAGTGTGTGTGTGTGTTTCTATAATCCAGCTCATTGCCCATTACATGCTCATTAAGTCCAGTTACGTAGTGCTGATAAATGGTGAGTAGTATATGATCTCTGAAAGTTACAGTATATTCTGAGAAAGAGTATTGAATGGCTCTTTATATCTCCTCATCATTCTGGTTAAACTAATGTAAGGTTGGTCCTGTGTATTGTGAATATATTGTATGTCATAAATTCATGCCACATCCTCCGGAAAAAAAAACATTACGATATATTTCCTTGGCAGACACACAAAAAACAATCAAACAGACAAAATAATGGACAACTTAAATCAAGCTACTCTCTACCAAAGAAATAGTTCCTTCAAAAACAATATTCTTTCTATCATCCAGAGCATGGGCGCCCAAACTTTGTCCCTTAGAGGGCCCAAGCTGAAACTTTAAGACCATGGGCCAAAAGCAAACACCTATTGTATTTTATTGTTAAGATGTAATAATGAAACAATAGCATGCAAAGTTCCCTTAATGAACTGACTTCTCACGTGTCACAAAAATAATGAATAATAATAATAATTATTATTATTATTAATTAGCGGTCCTGCTTATTTAAAGAGCCTTTTTACTGCACAAAAAATAAAACAGCATAAACAGCTATTTATACTATAGCTATTTTTTAAATTAATTTTTCAATAAGAAACATCTAACAGGCCAAACCTTGTGATGGACAATTTTAACTTAAGTAAGTAAGAATCTAAACAGTAGATTCAGCAACAAAATCTGTTTAAAGTATCAAAAGTCATTATGTAGAATACTGCATTTCAGAAATGATTATTGCTAATACGTTAACATGGCAGCAGCATATTGATTTTTGATCAAGTTGGACCCAATATTGATTAATTGATGTATTTTGTACGGCGATCAAATATTTTAAATGTAAAATATCAACCTAAGTAAACATGAATAGTCAAATAAAGGCAGTGGAATAAGAAGTTCAATATCTTCCTCTAAAATGTAGTGAAGACATACAAAGTACTTCAGAACTCAATCAAAACTATGTGTATGGTTATATGTATGACATTAGAGTTTTTTTTTCTATTTTCTTTAATTAGGGTGAACTGACCCTTTAATTGTAACTATGATACTATACTTTATAACACATTTCATAGTGAAATCACATGCAAATGTGTCCCTATTTGCATTGCTGCTCTGTCCCACACACAGGCAGGTTAACAAAGACCAAAAATGAGAGGATGGAGGTTTTTAGCCGCTTGATGTTTGATGACAGCGAGTCCCGGCTCTGCCTGACTGCGGGTCAGCTGCAGGGATGGCCTCATGGTCGCCTGATTCCCATTCCAGCATTGCTGTCCTCCTCCTCTGCAGCGACCAGCCGTCACTTTCCATTCTGGCCTGCTGCGAAACGCTGACATGCTCAAAGACATATAGGATTCCATTATTTTCACTCATATGAGGGTGCCACACTTGATTCAAGCAAAGCTGTCATGGCAAACCAGGAGCCCCCCCCACACACACACACACACAGACGCATAAACACACACACCTCCCATCAACCGGCTCACCTTGAAACCCTTGCGATTCGTGCCAATGAAAACGAACTAATTCTGATGTGAGCGTATGATCCCTCTCCATTTAGCCAATGAAATGTTTTATGCAATTGCTGACTTACCTCCCTGGTCTCTATAAAGCGGCCGAGAGCAAGGGAGCTCATAACGCTGCCACTGTAAATCAGAAAGATTTAATTTCAATTTCATTTCAAAGGGTTAGCCATCAATAATTAAAAGGATGTGTTTATGACTTACAAAGATCATAATTAATCTGCTCCAGGGAGTGAGGTTTTACACAGATTATATCCATCATGTTCTGTTTTGCTCCTTACAGGCCACGGCATGGCAGAGGGGAACATTGATTAAGATGTGCTTAGTGGATTATAAGCTGCTGTTCCTCAGGCAAGTCATAAAGAATAAAAGCAATCTTTTACCTTTCTGCTAAAGCCCGTACAGTTTTAACAGGCTATGATTCATAAGCCTGTTCATAAGCAGACTGATTCATAAGCAGGGGGACGCTGAACACGGATGTGGGAGATTAGTTTATGACTTGCCTCACATTTGGCCGCGTGTGATTTATTCAGCAGGGATCAGATGAGTGGTTACAGTTTTTGTTTTCATGGAGAGATTATATAAATCTTGCCTTCTGCTTTGTTATTTATTTTCACCTCAGTGCCAGATATGGGTTTTTTCCATAGGTGTAGATTTGAGTATGGGCATTAGGAAAATGTCAAGGTGCTGCTGGATTTTAATATTGTTACAGATCTCGAAAGAGTTGCCACTGTGTGTTTTCTGCAAAAAGTCGGCTCTTATGATGAAGTGTGAAAGAGAAGTGTGCTGCACATTGTTGACTAGTTGCAGCTCTGGCAGTCAGAACTGAACAGTCTAAAGTGATACTTTAAATATTTCAAACACTGCAAAGTTAAAAAAAAACAACCAAACATCTTTACCAGCTAACATCAGTCAGCTGATATCACACTTAGAATACAGGTGTCAGGTGTTGGCAAATTTGTGATCATTACTCAGACATTATTTTATCTAATAACCTCACAGGCTAAAATGGCCTACAAAAAGCTAAGTGGGACATGAGGTCCTTAAAAAAGGAAAAAGCAAAGTGTATTGACATTAAGCTGTTGTGTAACCAATCCAACAATAAGTATCTTTGACTTGAAGTGTAGAATTAATATTTATGCATTCACATTCCACCCATTTTTTACAAGTGGATCAGGAGTCGAGTTGTTATTGTGAAAGCCACTAGTTTATTTTATTTTTATAGTCAGAACTATAGGGTGAATTAGCCACAGATTGTCCAACTGTGATTAGTTTGTTTGCGAGTGTCATTCATCATTTCATCAGGAGAATCCTGGTGAGCCGCAGCCTCTCAGATGAGCTCTGAGAAATGTCTGGCTGTAAGTTCATGAGCTGAGTAAAAGATAAATACGAGGTGAAGCTTTTGAGATGGCTCTGAGATGAATGGATTCATGTTATTAATATTAATGATAAATCATTGCTGTGGTTCTGTCGTGAAAGCACCATTTTATTAACTGCAGAAACTGAAGTCATTGAATGCTGGTTAATTCATTTTCTTCATTGTGAAAATCTATGATATCTAAAATCTTTTAGGCAAGTTATACAGGTAAATGCATATCAAGCTCTTCATGTATGTACAGTATGTTGGTGCTCACATATGTGCATATGGAAAAGAAAAAGAGTTATGGAGCAACTGTGCACATTGTCTGTCTCTATCACAGTTAAAACCAAATCTACGCTCTTGGTTCCTTTCACGGCGTAAACCTCGTAAAGAAAAACATATTTTCTTGCAGACTGTACATAGGAATGTTTTTCCTGAGGAGAATGTCTTTTTAGTCATTGAAACTTTAATCAAGTGGATCTGGTCCATTGTTCTTGAGCTAAACAGCAGCCAAACTTGGCAATCTTTAGAAATACATTGAACTTGTTTCATGGTGAGTTGACAAGGGAAAAGCACATCAGCAGTTACCAGTCAAACAGAAAATGGAGAGTGTCAAGCAGTACACCAAATCAAGACAGATCCTGCAGCGAAATGTGTTTAGGCATTGTACCGATTTCACTTTTCCCGTCTCGCTTCTTTTCCTGCTCCCTGGGCCAGGAATTAGCCATTATGATGGCTCCCAGCCCGCCGCCTCGGCTGATGGGCAGAGAAGTCTGGCCCCGTTTTCGTCACCTGTCTCTGCTTCTGGGATTTAACATGGCTGGGTGTCTGGCAGCAGACAAGGAGAGGCGGGCAGGGGGAGGGGGCACAGGTGGGGAGGGGAGGGGGGCAAAAACAAACAAACACAAAGAGAAATACAACATGCTTGTGAACAAAAGAATTAGACGTACTGGGCGAGGAGAGATTGCTTTCTGTGCCGGGGTCAGTTGATTTGACAAGCAGCATTTTGCTTGGTGTATATTGTATAGACGTATGTACAGGCTGCAACTCCAGCCGCTGGAACTTTAGTATGCAGGGAATAGAAAGGCAGAATGGAAAAAAGAGAGGAGGAGGTGCCGGATTGATTTTTTTCCACTCCTCGGTATGAAAAGGTCACTTTGATCAATGCTGCATAATTGGGACTGTATTAGGATCATATCGGGTCATTTTACTGTTTAATGATGAAATATTAAATATTGGGTAGGTAAGATTGCAGTCATTAGCAGCCTCTTTCATTTATAGCCCTTTAATTAATTTGAACCTGACCCCTAGTCCAATACTTTTGAGTGTGCAGACTTAAAAGCACTCTCTGCTGAAACCACAAGCTCTTAGCCAATTGGATCCACTTACCTATACACATACCTCACTTTGTTAATGGACATGGGAGAATAGTATTAGCACTTTAGTAAATAATATGACTCTACTTGGAAGCCACAAAGGAAACTGCGCTAATTATGTTGCGTTGAACAGTTGTTTTTAACATCTGGTACATAAAATATGTTAAAGTAGAGACACACGAGATGACTTTCCTCTGAAACAATAAGCCCGACTTTTTTCTTCCACGTCAAAGAGTCGAGGAGAGTTTTAATCCGATTGCCGCCGAGCGAAGTTCATCAAATCATAAAATAGCCCAACTTAAAAGAAATCCTTTATCACTGTCAAACTCGACTCCATATTTGCCTCCCAGACTTTAATTTATTCATTTCCTTCCTTCTAAAGCTCTTCATTATTAACCGTGATTGGACATAAAGACAATATGTGAGGAGTCGTGCCGCCACGTAGATGAGTGCTCTTTCTGTAAATGACCAGCAGTGGGCTGGCAAAACAAAGAGTGCATCAGGGCAAAGGGAGGACAGTAGGACGACTAAAAGCACTTTAATGACATGGCTGGACTCGTGTTTCCTAATGATGCAGGCGAGATTAATTATGCTCTGTGTATGGGTCATAATTATACGAACACTGATCCTTTCCACTGGCTATGCTTGGGCACTCTCCTCCCCTGCCTTGAGTTTCAGATAATCCATCAACACATTCACATATTCCTTTCATTGTGCGACTTATTTATTTATTATGGTTGTATATTTATTTCTTTATGTTTGACATTAGGAGAGTAAGAGGGGGGATATCAGATCCTGCAGAGTGATCGCATAACATCGCTCACTGGGATGTTATGAGTTGGACGAGAGGGAATTAAACTCTGAAAAAGAAGGGAAAAAAAGATTTCTACAATTATTTTAAGGCATGAAGCAAATTGCCATGTCCTTGTTTTTAATGCAGCTTTTCATACATTTTATTTGGGTCATTGATTTGCATGGGAACCATTTTAGTTCACCCATCTGCTAGATTTTTGCACTCATTTTGGGAGAAAATTCCAGACTTAATGTTACTTTAAGATTCATTAAACAATTTAATGAACTATACATCTTTCTGGTCCACAGGGATGAAACCAGTAAAATCGTGCTCTGTGGAATGAACGGATGAAATGAATGATGAGTTTGGATGTCACTTTTAAAAAATGTACTAAAAGAGTTATTTTCTTAAGACACCTATGATGACCTCTTGGCACCTTAAAGACCATGAACAGGGTTAAACACTGCAACTCTGCATTTGCTCCAACAGTCTCTTACAAGAAGAGACTTTTTTCAATCTTTTTTTCAAATTTAAAAAGTTGCATATTCAATGTCCACCTGCTCTGAATCATGTTGATGAAGAGGCATCTATAATTTTGAACCTCGGTTTAAATTAACTTTTGAGTTTATTTTACTTTCCTCTTTGCTATTACTTCATATGCAAACTGTCAGAAAGATAAGAAAAGGCATGTAGAAGTCATAATGGGATATGATCTCACAGCCAGTGTCAAAGTACTACTAAGTTCCCTAGTTGCCTTTTTGGAAACAAACAAAAAAAAAAAAAAGACAAAAGAAAGAAAGAAAGAAAACATAAGACTCATAGGAGTTGCTTAATATGCATTTCGGGAATAGTGAGTCTACTGTACGTTAGTCATGTTTAATATCATCAAGTAATGCCACGATATAACAATCAGGGGATTTTCTTGAAGAACAGAAGAGTGATCTTCACGGTTATGTAGAACCCCGAGAGGCAGGATGAAGGAACAGGAGGCAATTTTCTTTGAGGTAAGCAGAGTCACTTCTTGATTTAATAAATCTCTATGAGATGCTCCCATCGAGCATCCTGACTGAACAGGGCTGGGGAGGGTGGGAGGGGTGTGTGGGCATATGTGTGTGTGTTGGGGAAAGGGATGACGGGGGAACGGGGATGTCTTAATTCCTTGACATAAACATACACACAGATTAATGAAGCCTTGGGAGATTGTGAAGAGGGGGAAAGATTGCTTATCGATCCATATCAAAATTTTCATGCTAATCCCAGCCAGGAGACAGAGTGTCTGGTATCAGAGTTAATAATCTGATTTCTAGGCTGTCCAGGACAATTCCAGCCAACGTGAGGGCCTAATCACAGCGCCGTCTTCCCATCTGAGAGCAGCTGCCTCGGCCCCTGCAGCATGTCAAGCCCCTTACCCCCCAACCCCACATCAACCCCCTCCCCCCGGGCCTCTGGCCCCTGCCACTGACTCGGACAGTGATGGAGCATATGATAGAAACGTGTTGACAAATTAAATTTTTTAAATTTCAGAGCGGATTTGCAGCGGAGAGATTGTTCGGTGATGGTGGTGGCTCGCTAAGCGCTGGCAGAGCAGCGCTGACCTTCGTCTGTGAGCATGCTCCTGGGATTCCTCCCTGTGCTGTTTGTGAATTTCCCCACTGTGGGATGAATAAAGGTTTATCTTATCTTATCTTGACCTCCTGAGCAGTTGCTGGAGACAAATCCTGAGCTTGGAGCTCTATGGTTGTATCTGGGCGAAGTGCACTTTGGAGATACTGAAACTAAACTGTTTTGCCATTTTAAAAAGACAATCCAAAGTTCCTAGGAAACCTACAAACCTTCAATTTCAAAACACAAACCCGAATGGATCCAACAAGTACCTCAATCCCCATATGAATGCATGTTGTGTAAATACCTCTTACACATGCTAGTCTTGCTTTATTTTCGACCTGCAACATCTCATTTTGTGTCCTGGTCATACTGGCCCCCTGTTGCCACGAGGGCCTTGAGGAGGAGATGAGGTAGGGCACCCTGAGGACAGCCAGCTGATGTGTCTTAGTTAGGCTAATATCCTCGCCTCACATTTTTCTCTATTAAATCTTAATCACAGACTTGTCGAGTGTCACTTGACATTTGCATTTTGCCAGGCGGAGCCGCGATGCACACGGCGCTCAGAGGTTGGACAGCTTCCTTCCACTGAGCGCTTTGTTCAATCACCAGCTCTCGTCTTCAACAGGGTCGCGGCAGCAGATCGGCCATGATGAGACCGCGTATGTTCCTCTGTGGGCGTGCTGGGTTTTGTTTTCTACAGTAGAGAATAATGAGTGGAACAATTTAAACTAAGAAACCATTAAAGGACACAAAGGAACATTTGTAAAACACACCAGATCAGGCCTTCATGCATCCAAACTTGAGCTTCAATGTATAATAAAAGCTATACTCCTACAAGCTGTGGCAAATGAAGATGTGTAGCAGCAGCAACAGAGAGAAATGACAAGGACATGCGAAAAGAAGCAGTCGACTCTGCTTTAACTTCTCTCAATAATCAATCTCCTCATCTTGATGTTTACAAAAAAGAGTCAATAAGTGGACAGGGAGCTTTGTGATTGGCTTTGATTTCTACTTCCAGTCCAAATCAGACATTATTGTCTCTGTCTCTGTCTCTCTCTCAGTATGACATTGATGACAGCGGACGTGACGAAGGCCATCCGCGAGGATGAAACACACAAAATGCATTCCTTTACCGCTGTAAGACTCAGCTTTGTATAGTAAAGCCTCAGTCATGTGTCAGTGGCACCAAACGGCAGCAGGTTTGAAATTGTCAGAAGAGAAGAACTTGGATGTTATGTGTTATACCAAAGGTTACCACAAAGGAGCACTCACTTTCTGCCGGTTGGGAGAAGTTCAGAACTGTCACCTTCTGTGAGCAGACGAGTCCAAACCCAACCATAGAACTTAATTTAGGAAAATTACTTCAATCAATTGTGTCTTAATTAGTGAGGATGAGGCAGTCTCTCTTTGCAGCCTTACTTTTTGACTTAGGCTGGTAAAGGGGGCATATTTTGACATTTAAAAAAAAAAAGCAGCTCTAATTTAGTTTTAAAATTCCAAATGCAATAGAGGAATAGTTTGACATTTCAGGAAATAAGCTTAGTTGCTGTCTTGATGAGAGTTAGATGAGAAGTTTAATAAGACTCTGATCTCTGCATGGTGAAACTACAGCCAACATCTTCTGTCTCAGATTAGCATATAGACTGGAAACAAGGGTAAACAGCTAGAGTACCTATGTTCAAAAGTAAAGATTAGCACCATGTATATATAACATATCTCATTTGTTTAGTGTGTACAAAAACTTAAACGTAAAACTGTTCTTGGCCTGGCATCCCGTTGTTTTCAATCCCGTGCATCAGGCAATCAGCAGACACTACAGGCCTTTTTGTTCAGATTAAACAAATCTTGTTTTAAGAATTTTTCTTTGGAGGTGCTGTTGGGCAGATTTGTAATCTTTGGTTAGAGTCAGGCTGAAATCTTACCATTACTTTAAGTGACTAATGGATACTGATTTACAAGGCAAGGATCTCATCCACCACAATACATGTCTGAATGCCTGTTATGATCGAAAAACACAAAGTCCAATTTGCCAGTGGATGTGGTTTTATTATGGTCGTGTGTGTGTGTGTGTGTGTGTGTGTGTCTGTGGTGTGAATGGCTTCTTGCAGTGCCTGCCAGTAGAAGCAATAATTTGACAGTAATGTTGCCAATAAACAAACAAAACCCGGCCTCTCTCATAATCTGTATCTGTTTGGGAGAGCATAATGATGTGTTAGCGTGGCCCGGTTTTCCATTGTGCTGCCGCCTTGTCATGGTGGCTCAGGGGAAGACTTATCCATATGAGAGGCTTAGGGAAGCCTGTTCAGATCCGCCAGGATTAGGCCCAGGCTAATACACTGGGTCAACAGCATGGTTCTCCTAATGAGACAGGTGTACAGTACTTACGACTGTCTCTCCACGTAGCCGAGGCTCAAACAAAAGCTGATATCATCCCTCCCGGCTTAGCTCGACTCATATGATATCCCCCAGTAGTAAATACAGTGGCTGTATCAACCTTAACGCAGACATCCAACAAGCTCAGAGTTGATCTGGGCTGCACGGCATGCTGGGGAATTGGGATGCCAATGGCCATTTTTAAAAATAAGAAATCATTTTGGGAGGATTTAAAATGCCTTTGTCCCAGTTCAAAGCCACATTATCCAATACAGCTGCAGGTAGTGAACAACTGAACACTAGCCTACACTCTGTGATACTGCAATGCAGCGGTACAAGAAGTATTTTTACCTCAAGTTCCAATACTACAATGCATATGCTCCATCACAAGTCCTCCATTCAAAATCTTACTAAGGTAAAAGTACAAAAGCGTCATCAGCAAAATGTACTTGAAATATTAAATGAAAGGTTTAGTTATATTATTGTAAATAAAATAAAATAAAAATAGATTGTTAATACTAATATATCAAAGCAGCATTTTGTTTAGTCCAGGGGTTCTCAACCAAGGGGTCCACTCCCTCCAAAGGATCACAAGATAAATCTGAGGGATCATGAGATGGAAAGTGTCTTTGGTCTCCACCAACCTCTGAGAAAAACATCTGTCTCTTTAGCTGCTAAATGTTTCACTTTGTTCCTTGTTGCTTTCCACCACTGCTACATGTTAAAAAATGTGTATTTATTTCAAACTATAAACCAATGGCATATCTAAGGTTTCGGGTCATTCATAGTTAATAAATATACAGACCTTTAAATAGAATTTGGATTCAACTTCCACCAAGGTTAGTGGCACATTTTAGCCAATAACTAACATTAAAGACACTCTCAGTTTGTGGTCTCCTCCATCATGGATTCGGGATAATTAATCCATGATCACATGATTCATTTTGTATATGGTTGCTTAGATACAACAAAAGGCTCATCTCACCCCGGTCCCCCTCCTTCAAATCCTCTGCCGTGCTGTGATCTGTGTAGCAAAGATGAGACCATCACCCATATTCAAAACTGTTGTGGCAGCTTTCACAGCCACCGGGTATTTGATCCTTGTGAGTTGCATTTCCCACTTTTCTTTATCGCACCCCTTCCCATGAACCTTGCTCACAAACCATGAATCAAGCCCCTTCTGTTGCCCCTCCTCCCCTTACACCCTGCACCCCCCTCCACCCCTCCTCCTCCTCCTCCACCTGCTTGTCAAAACATTTGTGAAATCCTATTTTCCTTTAATAAAGTATAGTTCTGTCCTGCAGATGTATGCTTGGATAACATGTCATACTCTGTCTTTGCTGAGAATGGCGCCCCGCTGATGTTCTTAGGCAGTGAGAAAATTGCCTTATTGAAACACGTTGCTTGGAGTGACTATAATGCCACACTGAGGGCCGGCATTATGCACATGACATATTCAGGACCTTGGAGTGGAAAAACTATGAATATAAAGTAATCACTGAAGGCACCTACATGTTTCTCTACCATGATAGCTTTGCTTTTCCTCTAACCTTTGTCAAATATGATGATTTCATGATTTTAGACGAAGCATTCTGGTCTGCCTCCACAATCAGCTCTGTCTTGCATCTTTGCGAGGGCCTCTTTCTATCTCCCCCTCTCTCTTACACACACACTATGACATCAACAGTTTGTGCAAATAATGAAAATTATAAAGATTATTAGATACACCAATATTCCTAATTATGAGCAACACCCACCTTTGAAAAAATGATCTCATGTTGTGCATGGGCCTGAAAATAATGCTGCTACATTGCAGGCAGTACAAGCACTTTGAGTTTAATGGGCCAGGCTATGTGTGTGTGTGTGTGTGTGTGTGTGCGTGCGTGCGTCTATGTTTGTTTATGTGTGCATGTGTGTGAGAGGGAATGTTCTGGGGAGCTGTGTAAACAGAAATACTAAGCTACCCCAAGAGTGCACTTTCTCTGTGAAGTTAAGAGCCGGGTACACATGTTTATTACAATTTCAAACAAAATGCAAATGCCATTAAACAAATGGGGTTGAGGCAAATTAGCCAGGAATTTAATATTCGCAGAGTCTATGATATAGGACATCTTGTTACGAGACAGTGGTCTGAAGTATCAGTCGCGAGGCGAGCCTTTCATCCAGCCGGCTCTCTTGAGGATATTTGTAATTAGCATCATTTGCCTAATACTTCAGGTTAATTAGAATATTTAATTGAATAGCTCTAATCTTCGGAGATGACTATATTATAATCAAATTAGCACCACCACTAGGCTGGCTATTGAACGTGGCAGACTGCCTGGCTCCTGGTCTCTTATCTGCTCCATCTCCATAGAGCATTCTCACATACTTAATGGTCCATTTGAACTATGCTATCAACATTTGATTATTCCTGAACAACAAAGGCAGCCACACAACCAGTAGGCATAAAAGAAGAGATGATAAAGAAAAGCGCTATGGCTCCCATATGGCAGGTTGGGGAGAGCGCTCGCTCTGTGTGAAGCAGCCGAGCCAGGCGGCGGGGCCTGCGAGGCCATCAGGGAAAGGAGTTGACTCGACTCTTACTCTCCTCCATCCACCCCTCATCTACCGAGCCAAGTGTTTGCCAAGATAAGCAGATGAGGAGACATATGCTTGAGAGGCTTCTGGAGAACTATTGAGAGAGTTTTAGTAGTCGAACCAGATGAAAGGAGGTCTGTAACCCTGCGCTGCTGCATACAGTAACTGTGTACTTCCTTTATATACCTTTATTGAGCACAGATGAGTTGCAGCAGTGCATCAATTACCTTAAAATGTGTGATGGGATTCATCTATTTTGAATAAGGAAGGTCTTATTATGAAAAAAAATGCACTTAAATGAAATCAGTCATCCTGACTTTATTGAACTCAAGCAGTCTTATGCTCATACAAAATGATCTGACTCGCAGAGAGAAAAACAAACTACTGAAAAGCTAAATATTACAGTGCATTCAATTGCAACTAACAGATGGTAGCTAAATTAAAAGAAATTACATATACATTATCTTCGCTTTATGGCTTCGCTCTAATTGAGGCGATTATAACTCCTACCTTTCTACTCTATAATGAAGTGAATTAATTCATTTAGGGTGGAACGTGTTGAAATTGTACTTGCCAGTATTTTGTGTTTAGCATCTCAAGTGATAATTTTTGACAGTGCCATATGTTTCACTGGCAATATTTCTTCTTGGTTGAGTTTTATTACATAATTTTATTTGTCCCTGCGCTGATTTCTTTATATATCCGCAAATGAACTCTTGTTGCAAATAGGTAGCCATATGCCACGAGGATGCAGAATCGAGGGTAAAAAATATTCCTTAGGCTTTCCGCTAATTTGTTTTCTCAGCTCTGTCTCGCTGTATTGCAGCTGATTGTGCACTGTGGCTATATTAAAATGATAATGAATAAATGTATCATTAATTCAACCCCGCCTTCAGTGGATTCATTGAACATTGCCACTAGGAGGAATGAAAACATAATTGTGTTCTCGGCCCTTTCGGTTTCACATTGCTGGAGTGAAAAGACAAAAAGCAATACAGCAGGTCATCATGGCACCTTTTATATGGGGAGAATTTAAAACAAGACATCATTGCTTCTTCGCAATCAGGGACTCATCTTTTAAATAACTTCTTTAAATGTGCTTTTGCAGACTTGCATTCATGTAATGATGTTTTTATGCCTTTTTATACTTTACTGCTGCTTTTCTTGCTTCTATGCTGTCTATGTCTTCTTCTCCTTTGTAAAGTACTTTACACTTGATTTTGGAAATGTACCATATAGCACTTGTACAATTATTGTCGTCATTATTATTATTACAAAAATGATTGTTTGTTGTGACAGACTGATGTCTTCTTGTTCCCATCTGCGCTGACTGCCACCCTCATTGTTGAACATGGGATAAAGACTAATTACATGTGTCTGTGGGTGTCATGTTGCGGGGGCGTTAGTGGTGCTGACATCACCCCCTGCGGTTTCAGAGGACAGCCTGATGCGTCTTCGGGAGCCGAGGGTTCAGCTCTGTAAAGCAGGCCCGACGTTTCTCGCTACAGTTTCCGAGTCGGACCCCCTGGGTTTTAAATTGCCACATAACGGATGCAGCGTCGAGAGGTAAATGTTGTCTAAGCAGCACTCATGCACTTCAATCCATATTGTTGTCATTTCAGAAACAATGGCGCCATGATTGGCATACCTCTTCAGCCTTGGAGAGGACAGTGTATGATTGGCTCCACAGCTCATCAGTGGAAGCAGTCAATTAAATCATTTACAAATGCTCCATTAAGGTGTCTGTAATAGGCAGCTCTGAGCACTAAAATTGTATTTTTGCCTCTATTTCTAAAAAGCAATCAATTCTTATTAGGAATTAAGAAAAAAAAAGCAGCAAGGCTTCTGATGGTTGGGAGTGCTTTTTAAGTTGTTTCCGAAGATGTTGCATGTTGTTGACATTGTAAAGCTCCTTGTGCACAGTTTGACAAATTTTCACAACATTTTATCCTCCCCTCCAGGCGGAAATGAATGAAACATGCACACACACATATGCGAGTGTACTTCCTTAACTATACTGCGTAATTAGAAGGTTCAACATGTTTGTCCAAGGCTTTCAGGGTTGTGATCATTGCCACAAAAATCCCATGTTCTCATAAACATTTCAATTTTAGAATATATTTGGGTGATTAAAGATGATTAAAGTCAACCCAATTATATGAAATACTTAATTATGTCAAACTAGTAACAGTTTTATTTGGGAAGTGCGGTATGGTTAGTTGAGATGCTCGGATTAAAAGCAGTTCAAAGGGTGCAAGTCTTGATGCCACATGCTTTGATATTAAATACTAAACAGTACACAGGAATGGAAGATCTGACTAGACGCTTTCAAACTCAATTACTTTAAACAAGAAATATTACTTACAAAATAGAAAAGGGCAGCAACACTCTGAGCTACTCTGTCTACACTTGTGCCAAATGGATGATTTACAGTGAATCATCTGAAATAAAATAAGAAAACTAAAATACAGACGACAACAGAATTTAAGGCATCATAATGATTCCTCTGCAACAAAAGTAAACATGCTTCACTGCAACTATGCACAAATAAGTTCTTCTAAAAATGCATCTAAAACTCCTGAATTTCTTCAGGGAGAGGCAGTGAGAAAGAAACCTCTGTGATCTATATTAGGATTGTTTAAAAAAGCCTGCGCCGGCCTACTCCGTAATGTCCGAAGCAGTCAGACCCCAGTGTATGGTCAGAGGCGGTTTGATGCTGGGTTTGATGGAGTATGTCAGTTCAATCAGCCCAGCTTCCAGAGTCTGATTGGGTCTGCCAGCCAGAGAGGCAGCCCTGATATTAGCTCTACAGCCAGCTGACAGCCGGCATAGAGAGCAGCTCATACGACACACAACAGCAGAGCCGGCACACTGAAGGGCCACACTTTGTCTGGGCGAGAGTGAAAAGATAGTAGGTGTAAAGGGGAGAAAGTGGTTTTCAAGTGCCAAATGTGAGCTAGAGCGATCAGAGAGGAACACTTAACTCTCTACACCCCTCTCTGGTGGAATACTTTCTACATTAGATACACATTTATATTTGATCATCACAGCAAAACACATCATGAAGCTTCGAGTTCATGAACGTGCTGCAAAGCTTCCTGGACCGTAGACATCAACATTGTTTATAGTTGTTCATTGTTTATAGTCCCAAATCCAATTTTTAAATACTTTTTCTTCCTGTCTTATGACCTCACTAAAACCCAACATGTATAAAAGTATTAAAGCTGTAAGCCTTCCCTTTGCCACAAGCTGGACTTTACATTTAATGAATGTGACATAACAGAAGTGACTATACAGGCTTGTTATAAAGAAGTATTCATGTTTTCAGTATTTCATGTTCTGCATATTATATGAACAATGCATGAAATATATATCCATTTTATTTGCTAATAAGCCAGATAGATAGATAGATAGACAGACTTTATGTTTTCTACACAGTCTATCTATTCCCTAGACAAACTATAAAAGCTATAAAACTCCAATAACAGAAAATAGATTTACTTGAGATTCTGGGGGGGAGAATGCTGTCAAATAAAAAGTACAATCCATTGTGTTTACCCATGTTGTAAAGATTGAATCTCAGAGACCCCAAGCAGAATTAATGCATTATAATCTAAAACATGTCATCTGTTCAAAATCATTTTTATAGACAATTCTCACAAAAAAAAAAAAATCATGATGTGTAAAGTTAAAAAACAAACAAAAGAAGAACAATGTGAAGTATGTTTTTTTTGCAGCTGTTAAAGGCAACATGTGGTCTCCAGGAGTCCAAACAGAACATTAGGGTTAAATTCAGTCCCATGGATGCAGTCACAAGAGTTCAGCTTGTGTTTTTCTTTTTGTAAGGATTCTGGCTTGAGCAAAGCGGGTGATGGTGCTGAGTTTGGTTTGTGTAAAAGCATCTCTTGCAGGCATGTGGGAGACTTAAAGGGTTTGCCAAAGTTCTGGGGGAAATTTTCTCTAAGGTTTATGAGCCATAGCAGATGAGTAGATGACCCAAGTTAATTATTATTGAATTTGTTTTCCCTGCTCCACTGATACTTACCTCTATCCTGATGCAACAGTGACAGTGGGTACTCTCATAAAAGGGAAGGATGAGGCTTGTCGGAGAGAATCGTGTATTTTTTCCACGTGAAAATTTCACCGGCGGTCTGAAGCTGCTACGCTTCATTATTTGTTGTGGTTAGTGCTCAATTTTTATGCACCATCAACAATATCAATGTGAATATTCAATATGATGCTGGTTCAAAGGACAAAAAGTAAGACAGCATTGCTCAGAGTTTCCACGGCATCCTGACAATGTCTGTATGCTTTTCTGTTTCAGACCATTTTGAAGTGCCTGTAAATAAGCTGACAGAGCTGACATGACAGCAGAGCAGCATGATGAGTAAAAGGTGAGACAAATGGCTTCAATCAAACGCATAATCTTGAAATTAGATGGTCAGGCATGTAATGCAATATAACAAAATTGTTGAAAGGTTTAGGGGCAGACTCGCCTTCTGTTCTGTCTTATTAAGACACAACATAAATTGCCATGATATGAAGATAAACCCTCTCCTGTCATCATTGAACACAAAACAGATGAAACACATGCCATCTGTAGCTTGTCACGCTGGAGTTCACCAACTTAACCGAAGCCATTGTTGTGTGCTCAGATTTCTGTTTTATGAATTAACAAGATGAAAATTGCTCTCTAATGTGAGTTGGCTGGGGAAGAATCTTGGTTGAATGCACTTTTATCTCACATGCTATAAAACAGTCTAATACGGAAGAGATGAATCTATATCCCCACTGCAGATGTAAACAAATACATACACAGGTGAACACTGGCTGCAAGTTAAGTTACTCGAATGATGAGTGTCATCTGAATGCATGTTTCAATGGAAGGGATACAACTCAAGGTTGATCAATACCACACATTGCTACACTAGAAATAGTGCAGAATCTTACTTATTTCTTCTTCACATACAGGTCATAGCTTCTTCAAAACTTCAATCCTCTGACTTGTACACACACACACACTACTTAGTAATTACTGAATTACTGTAGGCTTTACAGAATAATGTTAAACATAAACATAGCATAAATATGATTTTGACTAAAATAAACAAAGACATACATCACATGGCCACAAAACAACAACAACAAAAGCCCTGTTTAACATATTTGCCAATGAATGTAGACTCGGCATTGGAGGTCCCACCTAACTAATGTGTTTGCATGGCACAGCAGTGGCTCTGTTGTCCATGGCTGAAGGTGCTAGCTAACAAAATACAGATGTAAATATTAATGTAAATGTACTGTGAATGCGATGATGACGATGGGATGATGCTTTCCAAACTCTCTGGAAAAAAAATGCTGAGAGAAAATGTTAAGACTCTGGAACTGGGCCACTGAATTGGAGCATAGCCATTATATGTTAATTACACCTGTGTTTGACAAGTTAAAATTTCCACCATGATCATGGTCTATTAAAGCCACGTGCAGAATGTAAAACTTTCTGACTGGTGAGCTCAGTGCCCCCTAGTGGCCTTCCCAGTGGCCTAAAAACACAAAACAAAACAAAAAACACTTTGCTGTGAATTAAGTTGACATCATCTGTCACCATTTTTAAAGCTGAGGGCCTGATATCGTCCCATGACTTTCAACCTGGCCTCACACTTGAGTCCTGTTAGTGGGAGGGGCCACAGGAGGAGCAAACCATGCCAAGCAGGGCAACCATTCAACTTGGGCTACTAGACACAAGGGGAGATATATGACTTTTTTAAATGGTCAACCCCAGTTGTGTCCAGTCATTCATAATAACCACTACTACAAAATAATAACTACTCATGGAAAACAGAATTTTTGCTCTTTTAACATGACACTGAATAAGTCCCCCTCCACGTCAAGGCAAGAAAAGGAGACACCGGACCACCCTGACAGAAAAGGATGACAGAGCATCTTGTTCACTGAGCAGCACTGAATCACTGTCATCCTCAAGAGGCCTAACGTAAGCACAGAAGAGTCAGCCCGAGAGGAGCTGAGACTCCGCTTCGCCCTCGCTGTCATCATGGCAGTTACGTTTGAGGAGACGACTGAAAAAAGCCCAACCAACAAGTCTAGTCTGGCTAGTTTAGGACACTTGTAACATGCAACATGTCTAGTGCCAAGACACATAAACCACTGCCGGTGTGGGTCAACCATGATGACCAAGTGGGAGCAGGAAAAGCAGACTTGTGCACAGTCTTCTCATGAAGCTACAGACAGTTATGCTCTTGTCTGCTGTTGCTGAAGACAAGCGGCTGCAGAAGGATTTGGACACCTCCATCTGGTGACAGCAGCCTGAGTGGAGCTGAATAAACCCTGAGTGGCTGAATGTGGACATGCCACAAACATGAACTTATGATGAGGTGGAAAAAATACTTGAGATTAAGTAAATTGGTATCAACATAAATTCAGAGGACAGTGTTTTGTTCAGTCAGGCTAACTGCTGAGTAACAGAAAAGCTCACATCCAAACATCGTTTTTCCGCACTCTGTCTTTGCTCTGGGACAATACGTAGGAGCGTTTGTCATTGGTTATCAGGGGATGATATATAGTCTAGCCTGCAGAGAAACATGTGTTGCGCTTTAATCTAGAGTGCATAGGCCAGTATTCATGACCAGCAGCTGGAGAAAATCACAGGAGACGAAGAGTCCACGGTGGAGAAAGGAGACATACTGCCTGCCTGCCTGGCAGATGCTGGTTCTTGTTATCAGCCCTTTCTCCACCTTATTTATGTGGTGACTTACAACCCGACACCCTCTTTTTCCCTTTGCACACTGCTCCTCTGCCCACACACACATTTTCATATGAATAAATGCCTGTTTTGTTGCTCTCGTCGCCCATAGATCCAGAGAGCACATTCTGGTATTTTACCAACTCAAAAACAAACATTTTCAGATGATTTAGGCAATCCTTAAATAGACGAGCTAAATGCCTAAAATAAGCCACTTTGGACTAAAGAGGCAAAAGCTGAGAAAGCTTGCAAATGAGAAACCATGTGCTCTTGTGGCAAAAATTAAGAAAAAATAGAAGACTTATGGTTAGCTGAAATTTGAAACTACGAATTCTGGCTCGTGGCTATTTTAAAAAAACGATCAACTTCCACCACAGGAAAAAAAAAATGAAGGAAAACAAGGACGAGCCCACAGCCATTGCTGAGGTCTCTGAGATGCTGTAGTTGGGCGCAGCTTTGGACTAAATGCTAATGCGCTCACAATGAATATGTTGTCACACTGGTGATGTTCATCATGGTCGCCATCTTAGTTTGGCTTGTTAGGATGCCAACATTTGCCAATTAGTGCTAAACACAAAGTGCAGCTTAGACTGATGGGAATGTCATTAGTTTGGCAGGTAAGAGGTCATAAACCGAAGACATCGTCATCCCTCGAGCCACTGAAGGACGTTGCACTGATGGATACAAAATGACTTAAAAGCTGCACGTCAGGACTCACTGGAAATAATTTTTCAGCAATAATGTTTTCGCTGTTCTTTTAATTTGTTTAAAGAAACCTCAGGAACGCCCCCTGCATATTCAAGTGCAGGAAGACTTGCAGTTGTGTGATACAATTCCATTATCTTTAACAGCTCCCTTAGTCTCAGAAGCAGGAAAACATCTGCACAAGCTTCTCGTCTCTTCTCTGCCTCGTATCCATACATTAGTTTCTCTTTTACAGCCCAGTTTCACACTGCTGCTCTCTTATTGACAAGCCCCTACTGTGATATTTATGTCACATATTTAATATGGACATGGGAATGATTATCAAATCCATAGTTGCCAAGAGTGTCCAATCGGCCTTAAATAATGGATGAGCAAGGATGCGACTCAATTTGTGAGGCCGCACGGAAAGACAGGGCAAGTGCAGCCATCGACCCCTCCGCCCACCCCCATCGCCTTCTCCCTCTCTGGAACGTCATTATTCTGGTCGATCTTTTCTCCCCTCGCTTGACATCATTCAATGTAATCATCCTTCAATAAAAAACCTGCTTGTAATAAAAGGAACAACCCGGGTCAATACACAGAATATGGAGAAGGATGACCCTGTGCTAGGAGACAGCGTATAAATGGGCCTCTTTATCAAAGCGGATAGCCGCCTGGTGCCTTAACAGGAATTCGACCGTGGATGGAGTTATCATTACTGTTACCTTTTGTATCATCGGTGTTTGCGCTCTGTGAATATGAGGAAGAATGATGGCTACATTAATGAATCAATGGGCTAATGAAGCAGCCATTGTGTTGGTTTATTGAAATACACAGAGGAAAATTGAAGACTTCTGCAGCATCTCTGCGCTGAATGCTCTGCTGTCATATTACCAAAGCAAAGGAAGAATCCGAATCGGCATTTTCTAAAACACAGCGACTGGCGTCTGTCACGTGCACGAGACTGCATTACGTGCAAGAAGTGAGAAAAGAAAAGAGCAAAAAGGAAACAAAGGTCACACTGTTGTCGCATGCTGTTCTTCAACTACACACAAGCCAGTCTGGACTGAGGATGGTTCGAGGGTCAAATTAGCTGACAGGGTAATTTTGTCAGGACGACATGCAGAGCTGCTGATTATCCCTGAGCTGGCATCATTTTTGTTTATCAAAAAATGTTAATTGCCTGTTTTTACGAGTAGGAAAAGATTAAAAGTTAATAGGAGAGGCTAAATAAACACAATGCAATTGCATGAGGCTGTAGAAGATGGTAATTAATTTGTGGCCACCCCTGAGCTAATTAGCTAATATAAAGCAGGAAAAAAGAAGTTAATGAGGCTTAATGCAACTGATACACTGAAAAGTTTAGACTAATGAATTTATGAATGCGTGAGGAAATCAACTTCATGCTCGCTCCTGCTTTCACGTTGGGAGGCACCTCCCGGAGATGGAAAACTTAGTTGTTGTAACTCGATCACCTTTGATGTTCGATGTAGGAGTTCAGCGCTATATAAAAATATCATAGCTCTGTTTGATTCAGTGTGTGAAAACAGAATCAGAAGTGCCGCCTCCATGCCGAGCGAGAGATGGTGGACCGTGGGAGGGCCCATACCGGCCCAGCGGTGAGTTTGTTTTGTCGATCCTCGGGGTGTAGCTGGTCTGAGGATACAGGAGCTTGTATATTGGGAGGTCTGGGGAGGTCAGTCTGCCTGGGGAAAGGGAGGAACGGAAAACAATAATCTGTGGGGGCTCATAAGTGGAGATGGTCACAGTGTCAGCTGCTACATGTTAATCCCAGCCAAACTACACTTTTCACATCCTCCACTGGATCCTGAGTGATCGCTGTGTCTCTTCATAGCGTGCTCGTTCCTCTAATATCTGCCGCTCTCCTCGCCTCTGATGTTCATTTAGAGAAACACCTTATTATTTCACTTACTACTGTGCTGACCGCCGAGGACATTACTTACACTCAATAGGGTCACAATGGCATTTGCTGTTGACACCGTGGACTAAGGTTCATGGGTAATTTGAATGAAATTATAGGGCCGTGATGAATCCTGCTAGCGAGTGGGAGCCAGAGCGGCGAGGTAATCAGGTAATTGCAGCTTTCATAAATGTAATTTATCACGAAGCCAAAGGCCAGCAGTGGTAGCTGACTAGCTAGCACGCTCGCTGTCTCTTCAGACTGACCTGCAAAGCTTTCACGTGGTGACATATGTCTTTATGAGCTGTAGGGAGGCATAATGGGCGATAAGACAGAAATAACCCCATCAAAGCATCCCTGTCATATTACATAAATCAGCGCTCGAAATGGACATCTTCACACACCGTTTGCTTTCTTCTTTCTGGTTTACAGCAGGTAATTTGTCAATCACACTCGCACAGATGCTGTTAATGACATTCATATAATAGATTTACAAGTGTCAATGGGAGTGACTGTGATCGCGGTGTCACAAATGGGGACCTGATGGAGGAGCCGGTGTCATCAGTACAGTACATAATCAGCACTGGCAGGGAAGTTACTCTGAAATGTCGCATCAGGGCATTTATATAGAGCTTTACAATTTACCTCTCATTCACCCATTTACACACACACTCACATTACGATGGCAACCTGAGGACCGTTCAGCATGTGGACAGAAGGAGCTGGAACCACCAACCCTGTGATTAGTGGAAAACCCCTCACAGACGGCCCCTCTTCAATTTATGTTCAGGTTACTAAAGAATAGTTGGACATTTTGGGAAACTTTGCAAAATATTCTCTATTTGCTTTCATGTCAAGAGTTGAATGAGAACATTGATACCACTCTCATATATGAGAAAGGTTGGCATGAAGACAAGAAACAGGGCAAAGAGGTCAACTGGCAAAATCGGAACCTCTAAACCTCACTAATTACTGTATCTCTGTTCTTGATTATGTACAAAAACAAACAAAAAAAAGGTGTGATTTTTAAGATTTCTTAACTGATGCTTTTACCTTTTGATCAGTTTCCAATCTTTATGCTAAGAATCGTAATCTGCTTCTGGCTATAGCTTCATATTTACCATACAGACATGAGAGTGGTATCAATCTTTTCATCTAACACTCGGCAAGAAAGCAAACAAAGGTGTCCAACTGTTGCATTAAGAGTTTGACAAGAGTTATGGTTACGGTTGTAAAGTTTTGGTCGCAGTATAATAAAAGAAATACAAACATGTAGTTAAAAAGATCCTGTCAAAAATGGTACAAATGTTTATTCATTAAACATTATGTAACTTTACATGATGTACACATATACAATTAAGCATATAGTTCACTATCAGACTCATTTTCAGTTTCTAGTGTAACGTACAGTAGCCTACATCAATTGTCAGAATGAAATCTGGGATTCAGCTGGTGTCCTCATATTGTTTATTGGGTTGGAGAACTGTGATGGCAATCTCAAGCAGAGTGCCCTTGGATGAACAAACATCGCCGTCGACTTAGCTCAGCTCAGATCTATATGAAACGCCAGTATCCAACCTGTTGAGAGGCATGTCGAAAGCTCAGTCACAACAATTTGTCCCCTAATTCGAAACTCTACAGATACATTCAAGGCTGATTCGCACATAGCCAGACTGACAAGCAGGTCCACGTCATCAAGGAAAGCAGGAGGACAAAAGCAAGCGAAATGAATAGAGGCTATTTGGGTTGCTGTAATGATCCCTGTTTTATCCTCTGTAATAGCAATTGGTGGACGGTCAACGGAAAACACGGGAGAGAGATGACAAAGGCTTTGTAATGGGTCAAACACTCATTTCATAAAAGCCTCCTGCAGAAAACTGAAACATGATAGGTCAAATACAGGTCTAAATGCCTTTTCCAGTTTTCTTATTTTCCCATTTCGACATATCCGTCTGGTGTCCGTGCTCTCTCGCCTCTGTAATGGAAAACTATTGCAGAAGCATTTCTCCGTCAGCCGGGGTCAAGAGGTCATCACTGATGTCACTCTCAAAGTAACCAGTGGCAAATAGGTCCTGACATGTGCTCTCCAATGAGAGAATGAGACCGGACAGCTCCTCTGGCTTCCCGACTGATAAGCCATAGAAAAGAATATGTGAGGCTCACGGCCACTGCTTCTGCCTTTTGAGAGACTAACACCAGCTGCTGCATTAAGGCACAAATAACAACTGGGTGATCTGAAGGAGAGGCATGTTTTTCGTTCTCATTTTACCTCCCACAATGCATCACCCAGACAAATTCTGATTTTTTTTTTAAATAACTTTACTCATTTTTTACATTGAAAATCAAAACACATCTGTTTTAGAGATGTCATTTTACCCCTCAGATTTGTGTTTTCCCACATATAAGTGACACCCTTCCTCATTCCTCCTCCTTCCATCTCCTTCCCATCTTCACCTCAAGTGTTAGAGCGAAACAAATTCCTCTTGTTCACTGTCAGAGGCATGTCGTGTAGCGTGTGATTTGCTATGCACATCCCGGCCTAGTACAGATTTCTACGCCTGTTTGTTCTATACAGGCGTGCAGTGCGTCGCCATGCAGCGTGACCGCTCACTCCCTCGCTCCCCATCTTCAATCTCATCTCTTCTCCTGTCAGTGCCGAATGCACTCTGGGAATGACATAGATTGCAAAAAAGGATGGCACGGCAAGAGTTAAAATATAAAAGTCCTCAGTTATACCTGATATTTTAATGAGAGCTTTCTTTTTTTCCCCCCATTGCTCCTTTCCAATCTCTATCTCCTCTCTTCTCTCTTTCTCTCCACTCCGCCAGTCAGAGAAAAGGATGACTGAATGAGCAGGAGACTGGCGTTTTCTGATAGAGTTACACCCCACAAATGGAGTCAATCAAGGGCCGGCTGAAAAAATTCATTTTCTGACAGATGTGTCAGCAAGATTGTCAGGCCTCCATGACAACAAATCCATAGCACTAAAAAGAAAAAAAGTGTCGTGGGGGGGGACAAGAAAAACAGCGGAGAGTTAAGGAGAACCGAGGACCCTGACAAAGTGTAAAACAGGAATCCTCGGTGTGGATTCCCAGTCAATCAGAGCACTTACCTTTCAGCTGTCCATAACGCTATTTCATACCAATTATTACCCCCACTGAGCAGGTGACAGGCTTGTGTGCCGACGGCAGCGCCACGCAAACTCCCGGTAATCCCGAAATGACGGATTGGGAGGGAAGCCTTGCAGTGATTTGTGACAAAGTAACTGAACATAGACTTCTGTACTTAGAAACGTGAGAGCAGTTTGTCTTCATGCTTATGGTAACACTCTGCACTTTGATTTGATGCATGGGTTTTAGTCCGCCTCACCAATATACTCCCCCGGCTTACGGCGCCCATCACCATTCAAGTTCTAAATTGAAAAATTGCTGTAGGGTGTCCATTTGGTGTTTACTGTTTATTAATCGATAAAACTGTTGTTTAAGGCAAATGTCTTTTTATATCATCATAATTAACAGTAGCGTCATTGATTTCACCGTGTGGCTTCTTTAAATCCTTTCTTTTATTTTGCTGCACTTTTATTCCAATGCATCAAACGTCTCTGGCATTGTTTCTGCAGAGCTGAGGCCGGCATATTCACAGACAGACCATAAAGATGGTCGCGTTGTTTGACTGTTACCCATAAAACCCCCAAACTCCTCTTGCTTGTAATTTTTTTTTTTCCGCCAAGCCCTTAAGTCTTAAAGCTTCCCGCCTGTTATATTTCCTCCACATCAATATGTCACCTAGTTCCGCCACGGCAGGATGTCAACTTAATGCAACACCAGGGTTAAGAAAACACCATCTTTGCCCGCTGACTGATAGCCTGTCACCGCTCACACAAAAAAGTTTAGAAATTTGATCCACCTGTCATCTCGCCTGTGATTATGAATCTCTTCCTCTGGCAGCTCCGAGGCCCATTCAGATGCAGTCTAGCTTGGCCTCGCTCAGCATTACTTACATGGATGAGAGAGCAAACTTCAAATCACTCCAAGTGACTGAGAGAGAAAGAATCCAGCTCATCTTAATGTAAACAATTGGGCCCAGTGGTGAGCCCACCAAAATAGACACCAGGGTGGAGGAGGACTTTCTTTTTTTAAGAAAATCTTGTAATCTGATTTGACTTAATAGGAGTCAAACAGCATAAATTGAGGCATCTGGATGATTCTCTTAAAAAAAAAATAAAGAAAAAAACCTGCTTTTCCTTCAAATAAAACCATGAGGGCAAATTCAACAAATTAACACTCAAGCTAACATCTTTTTTTTTTCCCCCTCCTACCTTTGTGTTTCCTTTTCATCCCCAGAAGACGACAGCAAACACAAAAAGAGAATGCGTGTTTCTTTATCTCTAACCTCACGGTGAACTGCAGATGACCTTCTGAGTCAACTGCATTAGCTTTGGGGTGGTCAGACTAAAGTGTGTGTGTGTGTGTGTGTGTGTGTGTGTGTGTGTGTGTGTGGGGGGGTGCGAGAAGAGAGAGAGAGAAAGAGAGGGGGGATTTTTCATGCTCTCCATTACAGTTGTTTAGGTTAGAGGGGTTAACTCAATGAGGCTAAGTAAGTTTGAACTGTGAATCACATCAGCAGACTTGCACATTCACTTATGCACAATTGCAAATGTCCAACCCAGAGGTAATCACATTACCTCTGCTTTGCCTTTATATAAATGGCTGGAGTGAGGGATGGTGAACAACAGATATTAAGAGGTCCTTAATGTATCATGCTGTTTTTTCTCCTTTATTTTAACCTTTATTATTAAGAGATATTTTTGGGATAGCGAACACCTACATTCTTCCAGCTGGTGCGAGGATTCGAACCAGCAACCTTGCAACCTCAAACCTGCTTTCTTCAAAACTGCCCAAGAAAATTCATTGTTTTCAGTTTTCAAACAGCTTTTCCTGACTGAGCCCTCCCTTTTTTTCCTTTCCCAGATAGAGCCTGAGACAGATTTATTATAGATTTTCTGTGTTTTGATTGTTTTGCTGAGAAGCAGGATGGGAAGATGGGACTTCCAGCTGCTCTGGATGCTTGGGAGTCCTGGGAGTCCTGGCCCGGCTGCCCTCCCGGCTGGCCCGGCCAAGTGGGCATGCGCTGTTGTGGCCCGCGGCGGGGGGTTGATGGGGCTGCAGAGGCTGGGCCAGAGAGGCCACAGATGCCTTAAATGACTTGGCATGATGGGATAGCAAAGGGGCAGGAGCATGGCTCGCAAGTAAATCAAAACAGTTTTTCAGCGATATGTGTCGGGAATGTTGGCAGGATCTTCAAAAAAATAAACCAACAAAGAGAGTCACACCTGTAAGATGCAAAATGATAATAAATTTGATTTTTGTACTTACAGTCAGTTTTGCAAATAAAACATAATGCCTACATTTCCTGTGTCCCTTCACACCCGAGTTCTCACAAATTTTAAGTTTACCTTTAAAAACTGCATATTTTAAAAATGCTATATCTGACTAATTGACTTTTTTTTTTATTGTATTCACACTGTCAGTAATGTCAGTCTTGTTATATATCCAGTTTAACTAGGGTTGAAAAGAGATGTATCCTTTTCTGCTGGACTTGTTCCCTGCACACCTTTGAACCAGGATGATCCCAGTTAGTGTTGGCTGACTGTCTCCAACAAAGACGCCCCCGGAAGGTGCTCGGTTCAAGTGCAGGTTGAACCGAGCACCCATGATACCAGACCACCAGAAGGGCCCCCATTAGATAGTAATTCATGTGGAAGCTGTGGGACCCTAATATCATTATCGAACCGCAGACCTGCCAGCTTTTTGCCGTGCCACAGTCTGGTGTGATGCACATTCCTTTGACTTTGAGGGAAACAAATGTGCATTTTTCATGTTGGGAGTGGGATTGCTTGATCTTTCCTATTTTAAATGGGATTTATATATTTAATAGCATTTTTCATGTTTTAAATGTAAAATATAGCTTGTACCTTCATAACAAATGACATGTTATTAATGCAAAATAGATATCTTTAGGAGTAATTTATTATTCTGATCCATCACGTCCTAACATGGCTTTTTTTTTTCAAATTCTGTGGCAATCATTTTAAATTGCAGTATTTTGTATCAGATTTATGCTGTGACATACACTTCAATAGATCATAGTAACACCTGTGAATGGTGGTGCATTCACACAAATTTACAAAAAAGAAAGAAAGAAAGACATAAAAACAGTTCATCAGTACACGTCAGTACACAATGACTCACAGATACAGACTGTTTTTGACTTTCTGCATGCTCCTCCACTTGCAAACACGCTTCTGTGACAGCGCTCAAGCACAGCAGCTCTGTCTGTGAAATGCAAGAAAAACGTCGGTGATCAGGTGGGACCCAGGGAGAGAGAGAGAGAGAGAGGGAGAGAGAGAGGGAGGGAAGGAGAGAGAGAAAAAAGCCAAACTAGTCCCTTTAACTTTTTAAAGACTTTTCAGCATTTGTTCTGCACACTTACCTACGCAAACTCCAAGGGGCCACAGTGACTGGGGTCCCATTTCAGGCCCAGCATGGAGCCGGAGAGCTCCTCAGCTGTAAAATGAGAGCGCCGGAGCGCAGTGTGAAAATGGATTAGCCTCGCTGAGATAAGGGGAGCCCTCAGCGAGCCATGCACGCCTTCAATGGGGAAAAAGAACTGCTGTACAAATTGTTTTTGGTACATTAAGTACCTGTTACTTTATTTCACAGATGGAAAACAATAACACAGGCTCTGGGGTTGGAACCACCGCTGCACTGAGGAATGTGAGAGGTTTAGCCCACCTAGTGCCCTTCGAGTTTGCCCCTTTTTCTTAATATGCAAAGTGATTTTCGCAAGGACTTTTGACTGAAAGAATTCAGCGAATTGACAAACATAACATACGATGATAAATGACAAAGTGCCAGGTTGGCAGCCAACGGGCCACTGAGGGAAATCATACAGAATATCAATGTTAATAAAAAATAAAAATAAAAAAAGCTTGAATGTTCCCACTCAGCAAACAGGGCAGGGATTTTTCATTAATAGGCCTGCTGCTGCACCAGGGCCCCCCAAATTAAATGAGTGTGTCAGATCCTGGATGATTTATACATTTGGACTGATCTAACAGCTCTGTGGAACAGCTATGACACCCTGACAAGCCAACAATGGATATGAAAAATGAGCCAATACCACAGCACTAAATCTGAGACTTTCAAAGCCAAACGCACGCACAGAATCGAAACCTCTAACATACTCGCAAGTATAATGAAAATAAAGTGGGGAAAAAAATCCCCATAAGATTCTCTGCGCAATTTTAGCTAAATCATTCAGTGTTTATATGAATGGAGTGATGGAGACAAATTGGTCCGAGTGGAGAGTGGCAGTACTTTGCTTTTCTGATGTCTTTTGTGGCTGCGTGGAGAGCACATCACTTTACAGCTAAATGAGATATCAGGCCTATTGCTGAGCTTTGACTCAATAGGAAAATGTCAAATCAGGTTAGCGCTAAGGTGCTTTTCAAAACACCTCAATTCTCCTTCTGCTTCTATCAAATTTAAAATAGGTATGCAATTTATTGTGTATCCCCCCCCCTCTTTTCTTTCTGGTAGCTTTATTCAAAGAAAAGGTTGTATGCTTCTGCTCAACAGCAGCAAAAACCAACCTTTCTCTAGTGACCACAGCAGTGGCAAAAGCTGTGTTTATAATTAGGTTGTGTGTAAGGCTAGTGGCCTTACTCACTTGTTAGATGAAGTGATAAAAACCAACATGATGGACTAAAGCATTTTTGCTTTTCTTAGTATTGTCCTTTTACCCTCTCATTCTCTGTCTGATGAAAAACTGCACTTGGTGTTCCTCAGAGCTCAGCAGATTTAGAGGAAACAATTACCAGTCCGGTGATCTCTGCTTCTCCAGTCCCGCCGATAAACACCCAGCGCCCTGAGGTATGGTCTGAAAATGATACAGTTTTAAACGGGTTAAATTTCATTGTTTCCTTCACCCCTCCTCCCCTCTCATGTTCCCCCCCCTTTCTCTCCCTCTGAGGTTTTATTTCACAAAAGTGTGAACACATTTTTTTGTCGATGGGGGCGAAAAAAAGAGAGGAACAATAAAGAATATGAAAGGCCCATCTTCACAGAACATTAGACATCGCAAAACAACCCAAAGCCATTATCGGATATATCAAAACTGACAAGTAAAAGTTGATTGCTGAGTGTCTATTGATTGAGCTATATTTCACTGGGAGAGCACAGCCTCATAGTTGTCTTCACAGTGCACCAAACCCTGCTGCAGAACCACATCTAATGGAGAGGGTCAGCGTAAATACACAGAAATAGCCAGTATGCTACAGCTGGAAACTTTTATTATTATGTATGTATCTTTATGGATTTCCACCAATTTATCTATTCATGCACTAAACTAATATTTAGCCAATATGGGTTTTTGAAGGTTGGCAATAATTTGTGTAAAATTTGAGTATGTAAAATATGATTCATTTGACTGAAATAGCGTCCAATCCAAACCATCAGATGTTGAAAGTGGAGGCGACATTGAATTTAACATGTACTCATATTCACACACATATACTGAATATATACACACTCAGTTTGTACACTAAGAGCACTTAGTTGAAACTAATGCAGTCTGTCAATAAATCCTCCCTTCATGAAGGTTATAATCTCTTTTTGTTGAACCTGTGTCAGAGAGGTGCTGATTCAACTGCACGATCATTTAAAAGGCTGCAGTGCTGTTGAACTGTGTTGCATTATACTGATAGGTATTTCTAATATTTTGTCCACCCCATTTATGTCAGTGTTGCTGGCAGTAGATCGTTATATTTTAGAGACTCGAACAGCTACATCTGCATGCTGATAATTCACCAAGCAGATATATATATATTTTCTTCTGGTGCCAATATGAGGCCACTTCGTTATTGAGAATTCACAGACACAAGCAATTAGTTTCTCGTCCATGTTTCAGCTCAAGCAGAGGTTAACAGCGAATGGCTGCAGCAAACAGGTCAGCGCAGCTCGGATCAAAGTTCAACAAGTTTGAATTTTTGACGCTCTTCTGTGCAACAAAGCACATGACACACAACTTAGGACACTGCTTTCATACAGTTTGATGGAACACACAGATTTGTTGATGATGGATGGCATGACTGTAGATGGATACCACCAAACTGATACTGACATAAATGCTAACCCTGGTGAGTCTCTCTGTATTAATACAGTTTGCAGATCCTCTCATAGTTGGACAATTTTTGCCAAAATTTAGATATGACTCTCATGTCTGTAAGATAAATAAGAGAGAAAAGTTGAAAGGTGCAGTTCTAAAAATGAAAACTTATAATAAAATGTATTAAGTTTGATATCCAGATAAAGGGAAGGCAAATAATGCCGGACGGATTGAAGCTACTCTAGCGGTGAAGGGTTTAAAGGTAAAGCAGCAGTGATTTATGAGTAGTAAAAGCAGAGTTAGGTCATGAGAAAGGTGAGAGACTTGCAAGATGAGAACAGGCAGAAATGCATCTTCTGTATGCTTTCCGGATTTTGGCATTTAGTTATGACGAGCACACAGTTGTGTGATCATCCACAATTTGTGTCTTTATCCCCCCACAAGTAGAAGAAAGAGACAGGGAAAAGAAGGGCATGAAAAATAGGAGAGATGCTGACAGGGGAGTGAAACACTTGAGCTGTAGAGAAGGCCAAGTGTGCCGAACACAGCTCAGCCCGGTAGTGATTGAATGATCCCATTCTGGGCTCTTTGTTAGACACTAGGCAGCGATGTATGAAGATTGATACACAAGTGCTCGACTCGGTTTGCTGGATCATCAAACGGATTGATATTATACTCCAGCCAAGGATGAAGACAAAGTAAGTGTTATCATACTCAATACTGGGGCTTGTCAGAGGCGGGAAATCATCCAGTGTCACTGGTTATGGGAGCATTTCGCAGACTGTCATGAGAATTTATCTGGGAGACGCGGCGCTCTATGGCAGTCCGCAGCTGACGGCGGGGGCCCCGTAAAGATCTTAGCTAAAGATTGAATTACAGCATCGTGCTCTGGACTACATTTATTTCACTACTATCATGTTTGTCCCCACAGACACTGTAAATCCCCGGTCTTCTTATCAAGTGGCCATTTATTGTCACCCAAATCACATTATTCATGGCGATATCATTATTTAGATAACATACGCATTACAGCAAATGATTTGTTTATCTGTTGTACAACAAGGGCTTCCTACATTACCCCTGAGCTTTCTTCCTCATTATTCCTCTGTCCTGGGAGCAGTCAGCACAAAGTGAAGGTAAGAATAGATGTATCTGTTTGGTGGTTGTGTTGAGGAAAAGCTTTTTAACAACATGAAATTATTATTGAATTTCACACATGTGGATTTGTTGTGGCTGAATTTCTTTACGGCTCGAGACGAGATCCGGGCCATCCTGCTACACCGACCACCTGCTGGCTTTTCTGGGATTCCTGTAATTACAGGTTGTGGAGTTAGTGACAGAGACATGTTGAAAGTGAAAAAGAACAACTTCCTTTTGCCAATAAACAGAAAACACTGAGCAGATCTCTTTGCTTTCATTTGACTGTGTATCAAAGTTTAGGTGCTTTCATTATCTCTCACTCCATCCCTTTACTCATCATTTATAGCCTACACATATTTCTTGTAGGTGGAGCTTCCCCTGTAAAGCGCAAAGAAAAAGGGTTTATTAACATCAAGAACAGTTAGTTAGTTGCACCAAAACAAGGCTCATTTCTCTTCATTTTTCTAGTTTATCTTTTTCTCAATGTACATGTGCCAGTGAAGATACCTTCTGTTAGTCAGTTAAAGTTTACTGTTCCAGCACCGCACTTTTAATACAGTATCAAGTGTATTCAATTCAGCTAGTAATGTTCCTTCTGTCTATTTGTAATGCTGGAGGAAGTATTCAAAGTAGCAATACCGGAAATTACGATTTATTTTTTCTGTTTTGTATGCATTGTCTTGTTGAGTTTTGTGTGTTTTAAAGGCCCATCAGGGACAGGCATTGCAACGTGGCTAAAGCCATAAATGCTGTGGTATGCGGCATTGGTCCAGGCTTTATCCCTGTACAAATGAACATTAAATCAAATAAATACATTTAAAAATATTCCATTACAATATCATCATATATACTTAATGTTACTTAAGCAAAAGTAAAGAGGTATTACTGTAGCTAATTCAACAAAATGAACTAGAGTAAAAGTACTTGTTATGTAGCTGAATGGCAGCATTCAGTGTTATGTTATTACAATAATGGATTAGTATTATTACTATTACTGATGCATTAATGTGTCAGCAGCATTTCATTCTTGTACCTGCTGAGATGCAACAGTTTTCATACTGTTGTTTATATCATATTATATAAGATGATTGTAAATTTCCCCACTGTGGGACGAATAAAGGTATATCTTATCTTATGATGATGTGGGTTGTAACGACTGTATAGCTGCAGGTATATGTGAAAAAGTAAAAAGTACAAGATTTTTTTTTTTTTCTGAAAATACAGTATTTGAGTAAATGTACTTTGTTACTCTGCATCACTGTTTATTTGCAACATTTGAAACTATGCTGTGTCTGGTTGGCCAGTTCTGAGGAAAACATGTAAATGTCAAATCACAAGTTGCACTAATTGAATTCCACTAAAATCAAAAACAAACATCATCTTCGTCTCAGTGACAGTATTTTATCATTTGTAATGTGGTTGTATCAGGTACTCTACAATGTACTACTTGAGTAACTAATTCCAGTCTGCCTGTGCTACTACCACCAGAAGCTCCCTGGTGCTGTTTTCTTAAGAGTTGGAGACACGGGGCAATAAGAGTGTGTGCTTCTCTCTATGCAGTGGTTTTATGCACACTGTAAAGCTGTCATTTATGTCTGTGCATACAGTGCCCTCACCATGTCAGCAGGCTCTGTAAAAGCCATGTATGGGAAACACTGCAGGCCGTGGCACTTATGGATTATTCTCTTTACATTCATCATGTTTACATGTGCTCCCTGGAAGCCGAGGGCTGTCAACAAGACTTACTGCTTTTCATCTTCATATTGAAATACCAGTGGAGGTTGTTGTCCTGCTGCTTGTATTATATCATTTCTGTTGTAATCATATAAAGTTACACTACAGTTATCCCATCCATGCACAAAAGACAGACACAAACACACACACACATTCACACACACCGAGTCCAAGTGGGATGCTTACGCCAAGAGGTGCTTGCTATGATTTGGCCTTGTTAAGCTGTTGACCCTGAAGAGAGAGAATTACCTCTGTTGGGAAGCAGGCGGTGCATGTGTGTGTGTGTGTGTGTGTGTTGTGTGTGTGTGTGTGTGTGTGTGTGTGTGTGTGTGTGTGTGTGTGTGTTTCTGTGTGTGTGTGTGTGTGTGTAATATATACGAATGTCTAGTGGTGATGGGAGCAGGAGGAGGGTGTACTAGCTTTGAGTTAAGGGCTCTATCAAGGGACAAACTTCTCCGGCACCACAAAGCCACATGATCCATCTCCCTTTTTAGCTCGTGTCAGGACCATTTTATGTGATGATGATTTGATGCTTGGGCACTGGGCCTCTTTCTCCCCCTCTCAGATTGAGCTATGATAGTCAGAGCCGGGATCGCCGGGATCAGTGAGCTGCTGGGCTCCAGCCATCAGAAAACAGCATCGTGTCCCTTAGCTGTGCGAACGCACTGACAAATCCCCTTCCTATTGAATTCACAAATCCTACTGGTTTATCACGACTTCGCACTAGAGATTCTTATCATTAAGAGTGCCATAACCAGAATTTATTCATCTGCAGCTGAGACGAGTCACCTGTAAGAAATTTACAATATTATAAAAACTGCATTGTTGTTTCTTTGTCTTTTGATGGGATTTGATGACAATTAGTGAAATATGGGATAAACCTTTATTCCCAAAATTTGTCAACATGTCACAGTACAAAACCACAAGTATAAATAATTTTTAAAAATGACCACATTTAGCCACTTTAGTTTTAGGGTCATGCTATTGTTCATGCTTGTCTCACTGTCACATTGTCATGACTTCACATGAATAAAGCATTGTTAAGTCTGCATAGGGAGGACAGATTTGTCAAACACAGGACTTTGAGTCAGGAGGCTGCTGTTCATGTCCCATGTGAAACCAAGTCAACACTGACTTATTTTGTAACTTACGTATCTTAAGTCACCTAATATTTACCTATGTACGTCACTGAATAACAAATATACTTATTTTTACCCAAACTATGATCTTTTCCTAAACCTAACCAGGTGGTTTCAGTGCCTGAATCTAACCAAACTGCAACCATTTCACAATGTTAACCACATTTTTGTTTTTGGTATGCCTCCCCCAATGGAACAAAAACAAGTCCCATGACACAATGCGTCACATTTTATAGATGTGAAAGTTGCAGTTTGGCTACTGCACAAACCAGTTCCCAAACTTCTTTAGACCACAGAACCCCATGAAAGGAAAGTTTTTTGTCATGGCACCCCGAAGCCTCAATATACCGTGTATGTGCACAGGTGCTTACAGTATCAGTTTTAACAAATTTTGTTTTATCTAATGTTATAATATAATATCATATATAGCATTATTATATTACATGATTATAGCATTATTATTAAGTTAAATAATGCAGGCCCAGTGCTTATATTCACAGTGTGCAAGGACAAGCAAACAAAAGGAAAAAGGACATTTTAATGAGACATGCGAGGCTGCTGTTGAGAGAGCACAACCTGCTGGCGTGACTCCACTGACAGGCGGCTTCTTGTCTAGTTTTCATGTATACCAGAGGTGAGAGAGACACATGACACATATGTGATCTCAGGAACATGCAGTACCTCAGTGGATGTGCTATTGGACAATGATGGATATCCGTCTTCTAGAAGGTGCCAAAACCTGTCCCATAGCGCGTTAGCTGAGTAGTGTAGAGTCTGACTTTAGTTTTGTCGACAGGCTCAGATTCTGTGTCACCCATTTTGGGAATCACTGAAGTAAAGTGTGTATTAAGCAAGGTGCAGTGTATGAGGGAATGATGGGGAGATTTGTGACACAGCCTGGGTTTCTAAAAGAATGATGCTAGTGTATGTTGTGCCCTGACAGGTGCAACACATGTAGTCCTTAGAAAGGTCGAACTAGGCAACATTAGTGAAAACACCTGCGTTGGTGGAATATGGATGTATAGTGATTTTTAAACAGTCCCCTGACACGTCACTCTGACACAGTTTATTAGGAAATATATCATTTCATCAAGAATGATCAGCTTGAAAATATTATACTTCACAATTACAAATGTGCGTAAACTGAGTTTAAAAGGTCATTTGACCCAAGTCACATTGACAATGTTACCACTCATGGTAAGTGAGGGCCACTGAGTGAGTGTCTCATCATGCACATTTTTCTTTTCTTCATGAACATTTTTCTCTTTTTTTTCCCCCAGTTCTTGTGACGTTAATCTGCATGAAAAGTGTCCCCAATACTCAGGATCATCCACACATTGCAAACAGTTTTCACTGGAACCACTTTTGAATGTGTTTAATATAACAATTCAATGCTGTAAGAAAGAAATAACAGGACTGCATTCACCTATGTTTTACTGGGGCAAAGTCCCAGAGATGGAACTTGGAACAATAATAATAATAATAATAATAATAATATTTTTTAGGAATTTGGCTGAAACGGCCCTTTATGTTCTGTAGTTGTCCCCTAATGCACATCCCTAACAGCACCACCTTGGCTTTAAGTGCTGGTAATAAACAAAATCCTTTAACACATTGCTATTATGATCATAAACGTTGTAAATCTACAGTATTGTCCAATTACACGCAGCTTTTAAACAGTGCCAGTGTGTTGTGTTTGCGATAGGCTGCGTAATAGCGTAATAACTCTGTCCCCTGTAAGACGGCCGGGGAGCCTGTGTTTAAATGAGACGGTTCTGCTACATTAGCTTCATAACACCATAATCCTTTCTCCATAAACCATTACATGCGCCGCAACATTTCTGATTTATGGGGGGTAGAGAATCAATGGGAAAAAATTAATGCTCGCAAAACGTCCCTGAGACAATATTGAGCAGATTTTAATTGTGATTTCATTCAAGTGGCTGTTAGCCAGATGATGAATGGGAGCTAACCTTCCACTCTGCCGAGCACTGGAGAGACTCTTTAATATGACAATTAAGTGTCTGTCCTTTAGATTTTATTGTATCTTTCTCTCTCTATCTCGTGGGCTACTCTGTCCTCCCTCCTCCTTTCTTTTTTTTTTTTTTACCTCCCCACCCACTCTTCCTCTTTCTCTCTCCCTCTCTTCACATCACTTCATCTGTACAGTGCAGCTTTTGCGCAGATTAAATTGAGACTCGAGTTTTCTCCATCTCAGAGCACTTACTTATGTTTTATGACACGCACTAAGTCAATTTTATGTTGTTATTGATTTTTGTCCCCCCTCTTCTTATTACCCTCTTGCTTAAATCGACACAAACCATTTTGCCTTTTGCTCGCTGATTCTTCCCACTCTTGTCTTGCGGTGACCTTAAGTGTATGACCAAGACAGAGAAAAACATCTGTGAGGAGAGATATGTGTGTATGTGTATGTGTGTGTTTGTGTGTGTGTGTGTGTGTGTGTGTGTGTGTGTTGAAGTTAAAAAAGTGTGGTTCCCTCAGAGAAAAATCAGCACAGAGACTGATGTAAATGAAAAGTTATGACCAGAAGGTGGCAGGTTAAACTTGGAAGTGACACTAATCAAAACTTTACTTGCATTTAAGGATTCAAATACACATCTTTTTTTTTTTTTATCTGGAACATTAAAAAAGGTATTAAAACAAACAGATTTTGTTGAGCTGATTCTAATACGACACCTGGCAAGATAAAGGTTTTCATATATTTTAGTGAAGGTGAATGACATCACCTACGCAGCCCAATTTGTGGCCCCCAGAGGGAAAAAGAAACTTCACTCATAAGGCACAGTGTTGGCTCCAAACACTTTCATAGAAAATAATTGTCTTCATGAGTTGTTTTCATTAGGTTGTTCAAGTAAAAGAAAACATGGTTTGGAGGGATTTTTAATTTCACCTTCATCATTAAGAGTGACAATGCCTCTGGCACAATGCAAGCAGTCTCTTCTGACTGTGTATTTATTCATAAGTGTCTCCACAAACTGAGCCAAAAGGACTGAAGGCCAACATTTTCAATGATTGTGTGAAGCATTACAGAAGGGAATTGAAAAGAAATTAACAAAATTCAGTAAAAAAATAAAATAAAATAAGAATATAAAATCAGCAAACCATAGTATAAATCATCCACCTGCCCTTCAGACTCCATTCCCATTTGGTTTTTAAACGCTGTATTACAGACGGTTGGTCCAGACATTTTAGCCATCATTAACTGATCTCTGTCTACTGGAATATTCCCCTCTCATTTTCAACATCCCACAGTTTACCCTTTCTTAAAGAGGCCATCTCTGGATCCCTCTCTTTTGAATAATTTTATACCAGCCAGGCGGCAGGCAAAGGCAGGGACATGAGTGTGCTGACCCCTGGCATTGCAGCTTAGTTCCAGGGTCGTGAAATGTCACTTCTCAGGGAATGAACTGGAGCTGGTGCAGGAGGTGGAGTGGCACCAACCAGATATACCGTAGGTGGGCTCACCTCTATGCATAGAACTGGGTCTGGAACCAAACTCTTGGAGAGGGGCTGGACTCTCTTTTTGCTGGCTGGTGTGGGGAAGCTCCTGAGCCCCTGGCTGAGCGCCGCTGTGTTGGAGAATGACAGGGTCACCTCTATGTGTCTGCAAGTCGATGAGATCTCTGACTCATATTTGTGCTTATGGATCAAATAGCAGTGCAGAGTATCTGGCCTTCTTGGAGTGACTGGGTGGCTTCCTAGAAGGGATACCGCCTAGGGGGAAATGATGGAGAAACCTGGAGGGGTTGATTGGAAGGCCTGCATAATCTGAACCTGAGCAGTGCTTTGTTGTTTGACTTCAATGCTCATCCTGGCAAAGGTCATGGGAGTTTGCTCATCCAGTCTGTGTTTTGCAGTCTTGGAGAAGACTGGTGATTGTAGTTCTGTGTGATGTTGGGTATGGGGTGCTGGGGCCAGTGCTACAAGCCATCTGGCCCCCCCATGTAACCAAAACCAATGCCAAATACCAGAAAAACCACTGAGACTGCTCTGGTCAATGACTTACTGTTGACACAGGCTTGTATTCCATTTTTATTCTCCTTGACCTCAGCTCAGTCTTTGACACAGTGGACCACAATGTCTTAATCAACTGTCTGAAAAACTCTGCTGGCATTAGTGATGTAGTGCTGGAGTGGTTCATCTCCTGGACCTCCTCTGTTATGCTTGGCCATCCTTGGCCTTCTCTCTTTTGTGGGGTTCCCCAGGGGTCTTTCTGAGTCTTCTCTTATTTGATATACACGTGCTACCCCTGGGGCACTTCATGAGTAGCCACAAAATTGACTGTCATTAACACACGGATGACATGCAACTGTATGTCCCCTTACAGCCTGGTACCACCGATGTTTCCTGTATGAAGTCCTGCCTCCGAAATCAAGAATTTGATGTCCAAGAAACTAGGTGTTATTTTGACTCAAAGTTGTCTTTCGATGTGCAGGTTATGAAAGTGTTGTGGTACTACTTTACCCAACTGAGACATTTAACCAAGATCAGGTAATTCCTTTCATATGCAGATTTAGAAAAGGTCATCTATGCTTTTGTCTTATCTAGACTCGACTACTGCAATGCACTTTCTTCAGGTATCAGCAGGCAAAGCATCCAAAGACTGCAGATTATACAAAATACTGCCTCCAGGCTTTTAACATGCACCAAGAGAAGTGACCACATTGCCCTTCACAGGCTACCTGTGAGTTTTAGAATTGATTTTTTTTTTTTTTAGAAAAGATTTTACTGCTTGCTTTTAAAGCCTTGAATGATCAGGCTTCTCCTAATACTTCCAAAAACTTGACTTGTCAGTAAAGGCCACCGGACTTCTGTTTTCTGGGCCCTTTAGCTGTGAAACTCCCATCCTGTAGATCTCAGGCAGGCAATCTCAGTGTCCTTCTTTAAATCTATCTCTCTTAAGACTCACTTTTATCTTATAGCTCTTTCTTAACTGATGGTATTTGTTGTAAAAATTTAAATTATTGTATCTTGTTTTAAATCTTATATTTTGGATCTTTTTGACTTTTAATATTTGGTTTTATTGTAAAACAGATTGTAACTTGGCACTATGGAAATAAAGTTACACACATCAATAATACAAGCAATAACATTAAAGTAATTCTTTTTTATTCTGGAACTTGTTTTAACAGTACCTCTATTTACACTTCCTTTCCAGTTTACTTATGCATAGCTTTAAGCAGAACTAACTGGTAAGAGCGGGGGGTTAAATGCAATAAGAGCTGGCTTGATCTCAATCAATTTGTCCCTGTCTGCTGGCAGGTGCCCAGGCTTTGCTGTGTCCCAGTCCCCAGTGTTGGCTCCATCAGGACTCCCAGCAAAGAGCTAAGCAGCAGCATCAATGTGACCATTTAGAGTGTGATCTGTGCAGATGCAGTAGGAAGGTCAGGCCATTGTGCCGCCCTCCTCCCCCTTGCCTTTCACTTCACCCTCTAGGACGCCATCCACATCAAAGTTGTTATTGAGGCCCCTCAATCGGAAATCCCGGTTTGGCAGGGAAGCGAGGTCTTTAAGAAAAGAATGAAGGCCTTGACCCAACATGGGCGACTAAATCAGCCCCCCGACAGCCAAGAGGAAGATTAATACTCATAGGACCTCTTTACACCTGGTGCTAACAAGCATCTCATATCTGGGCTGAGTTTAGATTGTGTTTACACCTGACCCTGAAATGCATTTCCAATAGAATCCAATTTTGAGAAATATATTGTTATCAATTTTCCTGAAACTTCTTTGGCGTGTTTTTCATGTTATCTGTATATTACTATTTATGATGATTTACAACTACAATATATTTTAATTTTAATTTTATTTCATTTCATTTTTTACTATGGACCCTTTTTAACTTTAAAAACCCCCAACATATTTAACATTGTTTCATCACCTTTATACTTAATAATGTCTTATTATTTTATGTGAATTGCTTACTAACAGGATTGTGAACTAATGACATGTTTCAGAAGTCTGTTACAGATGGAGTTTGTTAATAAGCGGTCTAACATGGAGTTTGACCTCTGGGGTTGTAGTGACCCCAAACATAACTAACGCCACAATATGGTAAACAAAAGCAATCATCTATTTTCCCTTTTTCACTTTGATGAAGACACAGTGGTGTTGAAGCATTTACACTATTAAAAGCTGGAAATTGATCAGGTTGCTCCAGTCCCAGTCCAGTTTTCCCCTTTGCTGTCTCGAACTGCTGGAAGATGCACAGAGAACCCCGTTCCAACTGAAAAAGCAAAATGTATTTGTTCATGTGTAATCCATTTTGCATGGAACATAAAATATATTCTTATTTTGCTATGATAACGATACCATGTTTTAAGGTTATTTCTGTCTTGTCACGTTCATCAAAATTGCAAACCCAGTTTGTGGCTAACACAATAGTTACAACTTTATTACTTTTGTGCATATTGGATTTTACAGAAGAAAAGGGGAAAAAATGCTTGATTTTGCAATTATTGTGACAAATACAGCAGTGAGGTCTGAGGGACAAGGACAAGGGTTAATAAGAGACTTTTATTTAGGGTGTCGTTAGCACAAATGAAAAAGCCAGGTTTAACACCCTAAATATCATCTGAAGTAACAAAAAACATTTTTTTTATCAACAACTTATTTTATTGAGGCTAAATTAAAGTGTTTTGTGTACATTTACAGCTAGATTGGATGCACTTTGTCTTTGTCTGATTATAGCCCCATCAGCAAAGACAAGTTAAAGGCCGCCATGGTTTTCCAGTTCATCATCTGAAAGGGAAGAGGACACTACATCATTTCTGTCTTCAACAGCAAGGAAGACAGAGAGAGGAGGGGGAAAAAAATGGAGGCAGATTGAGGAGAAGGTGTAGCAGATAGTGGGATGCATGAGTTCTTTCCTCTTCCTCTCTCCCTGTGTTTCAGCTCATGTGGAAAAGCTTTTCAAATTATGATGTGGATTGACGTGCAGCAGCTGTCCCCTCTCCTGGGTCCTGTCCGTCACCTCACCGGTCACCGCTGACAGCACTATGATGGATTAGGAATTGTCATCCAGGACGCTTGTCACTTGTTTACAAGTCGGCCATCCCTCATCTCTCACCACAGGCCTTATAATCTGGCCGACACTCCTCCAACCCCACCCCCCCCTCCACGCTGCCAGACACGCTATACAAGACAACACCATACATTACAACAGCTTTTTTTTCCTCTTCCCCCTAACCTTTCTTTCTCTCTCCCTCCTACATCCCTGGGCTGAACACAGTCAACACATTTAATGCATTAATATATGTGTTGTGTTCGCCAATCTCCCAGGGACTGGGGCGATGTCTTCTCCTGTCAACCTCTACCCCTGAGAACTGACTGGGTTTTATACAAACATCCCAGTGGGAGAGGGAGGGAGGCTCAGATCTAACCTGCATTCTGCTGTTTGAACAATGGGGCTTTTAAATCTGTTGCCCAAAACTATGGACGATAAATTCTCTGTGCTGTGATGATAAATAAAAATGTAATCTGTGTAATCTGTAACGTCCAGTTGGTAATAATTATGTATTCAGGCTAGCATTAACTTTTGATTCTCCCTCTTACAAGGTGGCTTTACCCTTTTCTACTTGTCTTCTGCTAAATTGGTCCTAAAATGATGAGTAGTTAATTGATTTATTGATTGACATAAAATGTATCGACAAAATCTTAATATGTAGTAATTTGAACTAATTTATCAAGCAACAAAAAATTCCCAGCTTCTAATCTGCAAAACTGTTTCTTTGTTTTATATCATTTTAAATTGAATGTCTTTGGATTTTGCCAAAAGCAAATCTAAAGGTGTCACCTTGGGCTCTGGGAACTTGTGATGAGCATTATTCTGTTTTTCACAGACTAAGTTCTTCATTAAAAACAAATAATTGTTGAATCAACTGTTAGAAAAAAAGATTTTAAAATGTGTGTATTTTGGGGACAGACACTTTTTTACCCACTTAACTTTTTTCTTGTTTCGTACATTGATTTGAGCTGGTTATCACAGTTTGAAGCAAAGACAGTCGAATGGAGCTCAAGACCATTTTCCGAAAGCTTTCAGACCCAATGGTGTCGAGCCTGCCTCTCAGAAATATCGAGGAAGTAAACCCCCGCAGAGAGGACCTTGATCTCTCTCTGCAGCATCTCTTGGTCTGTGGCCTGCTGTGGGAATGTGTGAGTTTATGCTCCCTCTGCAGGCATAGTCCAAACTGGAGGACGAGCTAACCAGCCTGCCTCTCTAGCTTGGACTCAGCCCTGCCAGCTGTGATCCTGCAGAGAGGATGAGTGGATGCCATCTACCCTGCACTGCTGAGACCCTCCCTGTGCTCCCAGTGTGGCCCTTGAGAGAGGCCATAATCTTCTCCTATCTGCCTTAATGGTTCCCTCTGTGGATGCCGAGATGGCAGGCCTGGGAGTCGGGGCGGCACGCTGAATCCTACCACGAGCATATTGTCATTAAATTAAAAATTTCCAAACACTCCCTCGCTCGTGGCATAACCGCCGCCGTGAGAGCGATCATAATTGGCTCTGAAAACATGCATAATTGCCTTCAGCTGGCGTTCTTTTACAGTTGACATTGTTGAGGCGGCGGCGGGGCGATTGGCGAATTGAATATGCAGCTTGTTTCACAATGGCAGTCGTAATTGAAATATGGTACGTGTGAGTGGAAGATTACATTAAAGCTCCTAGATAATCACCTGACAGGGGAGTCATTGAATCGACAATCTGCCGTGGAGTTTCGGGGAGCGGGCCAGAGCGAACAGGCCGAGGGAGGAAGAGGGAGGAGGGCGAGCGGGGTGGGGGTAAAGGAAGGCATCAGGCAGAATTGGAAGGAAAAAAAAAAGCTCTTGGCTGGCTCACTTATTCAGAGCAGTCCTGGATTGCCAGCCTGGCATTCCTGGGCTCTTTCTATCACCACATTTCTCCCGCTCACTCCCCCCTTTCCTATTCTCTCTTAGATGCTCACCCCTCCACTGCTTTGAGTAGACCACTTCCCCTTTAAGAGCTAACAGATGGCTTCCCATTGCTGTTGCATTTTATCCTCATTTTCATTCATATTTTTATTGTTAGTTTTTTTTTCTGCAGTGACAAAACTGCATCTTTGTAGTCACAAGACTGTAAAACATCTTTTTCTAGAAAGGAAGTATGTGATCATAAAATCCCATGACTCAACTAGCAAATTAATGTTTTAATCTCTCTGAAACTTCCTCACACCATTTTTTTTTTTTTTGTGACAGTCCTTTCACTTCCTCAGCCTATTAGACAGCAGGAAGGGAAGTGTTATTTCACAACACACACATTAGGCACATTACTGGGAAACTGAGAGAAAAAGCACAAAAGAAAAGATGCTCACATTCATCCCCTCCTCCTCCTCCATGCGTGCTGTAGACTATCGGTGCCGTTGTTGTTGTTGCTGAGGTGAAAAACCTTGCAGGTGCCTCCACTCTTTAATCTACTTTTCCCCTCACCATTATCTTATATTTGGGTATAAACACACTGACTGTGCAACCCGATAATATGCAATTAAAAACAAAGATCATTAAAAAGTTATTGGTGTCTGCCTAATTACTATAACTTTACCCCCCTTATAATGAGCGTGCATGGGTATTGATTCGAAGCAAATCTCCCTTTCCTCCTGGAAAAAAGCAGGTAGTTACTTTGTGTTAAATCATTAATATAGTAATGATTTTTCCAGAACACTCTCAATTAAGACCAGAGCAGAAAATGACCCAGGGGAGTTGAAGCTCACGCTCTTAAAAGTGTGATGTTCCAAATATATCCTGGCTTCTCTCACCGAAGAAAAGGGACAGGGCCGAGCCGTGTCTCTGAATCATTTAAAGCGGGGGCTTGTTGATTAGGATGTGTGTAAATGTGTGTTAAAGGGCTGCACCTTTAATGTAATACAGTATGTCCTAATACGCTGCACTGCATGAGCTCTGTGTGAATAGAAAGTGATGTAATTGTGCGCTTTGACCTCAAGTATAGGTGATAAAGAAAAAGTCTGCCAGGATGAAAAATTGGATGAGAAACATTTGTATTAAAAAAAGACAATTCCATTAATATGGTTGTAAATAAAAAGAGTGTTGACTACGACCTCATCCAAAGGTTAAACAATCATCAATGTACCTATATATCTAAAGAGAACCCTGCCATCCTATGATTTATACTAGCTTGATGACGATGGCTATATACTAAATTTACTGTATATAATTAAGGTTAGTGTAAACCAAGCTGATTAATCCTACACAACCAATGGATCAACTGTATGTATGTTAGTTGTGACAATGGTCAGTTTGCGCCACCAGGGGTGAATTCTTGTCTCATCACATCTTTCACACAGAGGATAGGATGGTAAGAGTTGCAGATATGAAAGACTTCCTGTGTCTGTCATGGTTTTCAGGTTTGCATATGTCAACTTGTTTGCCTCTGTAATTCAAATCCTGCTACTCTGTGATCTCTGAACCTCCATCTTAACCCATCTGAGCCCACCCCCCAACCCCCCCAACCCCAACTCGATTCTCCCCAAAATGCTCCAACAATTAGATCATTCGTCCGTCTATTATCTCAACACCTGCAAGAAAATCTGTCTCAATTTTCCCCTCTGCTTCTGATCTGCTCTTCCACTGAGACGCTGCTTCGGCCCCCGAGCAGCTTCTGTCTCTGTCAGGAGGCTCCTGGCCGCTGCCATCCCACCATGCATTGTGCCCATGCCAGGAGTCTGTGCCAGTTCACACCCCTTTAGCGGCGAATACTTGTCGCGACCCTGCCTTTTCTTTTCTTTTGCACTCTTTTGAGGCCCCAGTGCCAAACACACACAGGGCTCAAGTAGGGATACACAAAAACATCTCTCTCTCCTTCCTTTCACTCAGACCCATAATATTCACTTAGTGAGGACCAGGAGGGGTTGGAACAAAGAGATCTTTGGGGCTGGGCAGTGATTCGTTATAGTCTCCATAACCACAGTTTACAGCAGCTTTCTTTTGAAACGCTTGACATTTTACTTCCTATTCCTTAGATATAGTCGGCGGGTACAGTGCGTCATCTTTGTTTGACTTTATCGCACGTAAAGAGCCGTTTTCGCTCGGTTTAATGTCATCGCCTTGGTAACCGGTGGGTTTTTGGCAACAACGCAGAAACGGCCAATTTGTCAATGGAATGTGTGAAGTGTCAATATGAATCTATCCAACCCCTCTGGTCCCCTTTCAGGAGATAATTTTTTCATATGCATAGGGGAATTTTGGGTGTATTACTTTCTCACACGTTTTTCACAGCCAGTGACAAATGAGAAAGAAGCTCCAGAGTCAGAGGGTCCAGAGGAGTGGGATGGGGGGGGCGGCAAAGAGCTGTTTGTGTGGGAGAGAGCAGTTGGAGACCAGTGGATGGATGAAGAAATTTGACCTCTGTTCTTACAGTAGACACTCAGTCTCTTGGGGTGTTGCACCTGTTTGCTCCAGGAGTTTCTGAATGTTGATGGCAAATTGCAAGATGCTTTCACTGTTTCATCAAAATATAATCCTTAAGATTTCCGTCCTGGTTGATTTGGTGATAGCTTTGGATAGTGGTGGTAATAAAAAAATGTGGTTTAATACCACAGGTCTCCTTGAGCAAATTCTTTGTCAGGACTAACAGTGGAGCAACTGCTGTCTGCAGCACAGTCAAACAAGCTGGGAGCAACTATTCAGTTTGTAACTTGATGCAGCTATGATATGGTGTTAGGAGAGTGAGGCTGATTAAATAAAATCACAAACACTAACGATGAATTACATACATGCATTGTTTCGAGTGAATCCCTCGTGTGTATGTGAGCAACTCGAATCCGACAAGGGAATGGTGGACTCAAATGAAAACTACTGTATATAGCAACAAGTCATTCAAATCAAAGTGTCAAGTCGTTCAAATCAAGTATTTGGTTTGCCCTTTAGAACGACACATATGAGCATCTTCAGGACGAGATCATATGTCTGTGCCTTCCAAAACCATTACAAATCACTGTCGAAAAAAAAAAATGATGTGACTATGTGAATATGGTTAAGGTTTGGTTAGGTATAGGAGCAAAAACAACTTGGTCAGGTGTAAGGAAATGTCACCTTTTTGGGGGTTAAAATATGTACTTAAGTGTTAAAGTTGATGGAGCATTTTCTCCTTAGTTACAATCATAATCACATAGTTGGTCTCCTGTGGTAGTTCTGATGTTTTCTTGATCCAGAGAGATCCCTTCCCTACTCACACTTTGTCGCTGTTTAACAGTGTCACCTGGCTTCCTTCTTTGCTTCCATTGTAATTCCCACAGCTGCTTGAGAGCTTTTTCCACTCTAACGATATCATATGTGATTTTTAGGCACTTGCTGAAACAACTGATGTTGAACTGTTGTTCTTCTTTGGAGGTAAAGTAAGGGAATGTAACACATCATAGTTTGAGTTCATGAAAAGATTTTAGCTTTATAGGATGAAAAACCGGACTAGGTTGAGGATAAAGTGCAGGCAGTAAAAATCCTGACTAAACCAACAACAACAGATCTTCACTCTTCTTTGGCCTTGGGATCAAGTCAAATCCATGACCTGTAATGATTTTTTTTTTACTTGAAGCTCCGTGACATGAAAATGTTTGAGCTCCCCTGCTGTACATACTTATGACAGCCAAAGAGTAGTGTGTCACAGCGTGGCATTTATGTTCATGTGACATTATCAAAATGCTCATATGACAGCACACCAATTATGAATCCTGACGAGACGACACCGGAAAACATTTTGCACTTCCACTCTCACTGACATGACCTTTTACCGTGATCCTGCGTCCCTCCGATAGACGTCCCCTCCTGTGCTGCCCTCTCTCTCTTTTTTCCCCCTCCATCCCACGTAAATCCCATTGGGTGGATGCTTTGTCGTGGAAGCTTGTGAATGTTTTCGCCGCGGCTGTTATTTATTGCCCGCTGACAGGGCCATGAATTCCGGACCAAAGTGAAACTCATATTGTTATCAAAAGCATAAAATTCCTATCACTTTAGGTGTCAGAGCAGAGACAAGAAAATGAAACAGGTACTCATAAAGGAAGCGGGCGTCATAAATCAGCCGGAGGGGCCCGAGCAAAGGAGATGCTTGATTAAATAAGGGGAATTAGGTATTTTTGCAAAAGCGGGAAATAACATTGATCTATGCCCCTGTCAGCGGCGAGGCCTGACACTATTGTGTATTGTTTAATTTTCTTGTGTATTGATAGTATGTCACTCGCCCTCGGACTGAACGATATGAGTGAGAGAAAACCAGGCCTGCTCTGACTGCCGCGTGCTCTGTTTCCTGGAATACGAGAGACTGACTTATCCAGGATGTGAGTTTGCCTTCTCTGGTTGCCTCAGCAATTGAAACACCAACCATATCCTGTAGCTTTGTTTACCAGAACATATGTGAAGCGCCATAGGCATCAAGAGGCAATTTAAGGTCAGTCAGGGGTGAGACACTTCACTAGTTTATACCGGGGCGCAATCAAATTTCATTGCGTGTTACAGAAAATCACTTTGAGCAAATCATTTCTGTTTTTCTACTGAGTCTCGGATATCTATTTAATAAGAAGAAGCCTTGTTGTTAGGAAAATGCAATAAATCTCCAGGCTTTACAAGAAAATTCTAACACAACAGAGAATCCTTTACTTGTGTAGCCTGTTTCATTGCCACCTTATGTTCTCTCTGCAGAATCAAGAGAATCAAGAGTTTAAATTGTCCCCCAGAACCAGAATGGCAAAAGTACAATACATAAGATTTAATATGTGCATCTAAACCTATAAGCAAATACTCCACAGATTTTACACATCAAAGTCTGTTTAAAGGTCCAGAGGGAGCTACAAAGGAGGGATATTACTGAAGGCCTCATTTCTGCTTGAGGCTTGCGACTCGAGAGCCGTCTAACACACCTGAAGTGCTGACTGAACTGCTGGCTGACAAGTTGCATTGTGGGTGATGTAGGCGCCAGGTGGGACAAATGCATGGAATTCCTTTTTTCTTCAAAGACAATGTCCATTATGATTCTATATGTTATAGGCGTGCACTGTGTACTCTTTTAAACACAATGTAAAAAAAAAAAAATTAAATATCTCTCCTGCATGGTTTCCTTGGAAAACAGCATCAGATTTGCCTGATAGCCAGTGGAATTCAGAAATATGACTAATTGTCAATGACACATCTCTCTAAAAGCAAATTTTGCAAAGCAGCACATCCCTACTCCAGGTTGTTCTCCCTGTATGTATCATTTCAGTTACGTCCCCCACTATGATTTGGAGGTGTCTGCATGGCTGATGGGATCAGTGAACTCTGGAGAGTGGGGTGACGACCTTCCACCCCATCCATCACCCGGTGATGGACATGGGAAGCTGGTCCCTGACAGGTTGGGGGGTGGGCGGGGTAGGAGGGTACAAATGGGGTTAAGGATAGGGCCGGAGAAGGATCTCGGTTACCCCAGTATGGTGGCTGGAAGAACAAGGGGGGGAGGTGGATGGAGAGAAGTGTGGCCAGGATTGAGGTCAGGGACATATGATTGGGGTATTAGATGGACCACAGCGAGCCTGGTTAAATGTTTGTGTGGGGGGACGAAGATGGATTATCTGACTGTTTGCATGTCTTCTGCGTGACAAATAAACAAAAGTGTATTACATCATTTTGCCAGCTTTCTCTCTTCCGCTTTTTTACGGTGCAGATCACGAAAACCACATCACTAATTTTAGTACAGTTCTCCAGCTGACATTTGTGAAAGAGCAACCCAGACCAATACAAATGATGAATCTGGTAATCAGGAGCGGTGTCACTCCATTCTCCAAATCTTGCTGAGGTGTAATGAGTCTCTGAGGGCCACTTGTTTCTTACTCCCACTGAAACGAGGACCAACGTCATTAATCTTCACAGTGGCTGAAGTGAAGTTGACTTCTGTCTGAAGGCTCTCCCCTTTGTTGATTTCTTCTGAGGAGTTCAGTGTAAAGCCCACGTTCCCGTCACACGCCGAGAGAACGTGCACACGAGAGAGAGCGGGGTGTGGTAGCACGCTGTGTGGACAATGAACAGCAAACCTCCAACTGACACGGCCAGTATTGAGTGAAACCACGCCGTGAAGCGAGGATGCAGTGCACACACACACACACACACACACACACACACACAAATGTTAGTATAGAATGGGTTCAGTGACATTTGACCCTGCGAACCAAACGCCTGTCAACACCGAATACTAGCATCGTTTTGTGCATGACAGTGTGATCATATGTTTTCCTCTGTCTGACCTAAATGCAGTCATGTCTAGACACTTCTTTCTGCTGCTGCATTGGTTATATTGTGCACTTCATGTCAAAAGTTTGCTTTTTCAGGAAGTTAAACAAGACTCCTTCCCCTATCCTGTCAGACAGTAGCTTCATGCTTGGCATAGTGAAACCAGGAACAGACCAGGGGTGAGCTGCCCAGTTCACTCTCACTCATAAATCTGAGGTTTCACTGTTTATTCTTTCTACACTGGTTTTTTTTATTTTTAAGTGGAGTGCTTTGTTGTTTTTCTATATGTGTTTTGCCAAAGCTGATTTCTTTGCATAGCATGACGTAAATAAGGAGGCTATCATGTCTTAGTGCCAAGATCAGGCTAAATCTTATTCTGTAAATAAGGATAAGCTTTTGTTTTAACCTGAAAAACAACGGGGATTGACACAGATACTGCATGTTATAATCTTCTGGAAGATTTATTCTGATTGATCCTGTTGTTTCTGACTTTTTTCTTCCCTTCATCAAAATATTTGTGCAAACGGCTACATATGTCTTCATAATGTGTGGGGGTGTGTGTGATCCGTTGCCACCAGTTATGGTGTGGATCGGGTGAAACAACAAGCTGCCCTTGCTTGTCTTCTGCTGGCCAGGGCCTCAGTGGGATGGGCAGTTTGTGAAATGACAGGACATGCCAACAAATTGCATCACTTCTGCCTCTGTGGCCGAGGACAATGGGCCACCATATGCCGAAGTGGGGAAATGAATGGATCTCATTTGTGCTGGCACCCTGAGCCCCCGCTCCCCCCGACCCTGCTGGGGCCTCCGTGGCACTGAGGCCGACACAGACAGACGAGCCCACCCTCTGCCACGCTGCCGTGCTGCTGTCCACCACAGGATCCCAGAAGCCAACTCCAACAAACACATTACTGGAGTTGCTATCCAGTGTATGGAAATCAATTTTTAAAAAAGATACATCAGTTCATTTAATTCAGACTTATTCTGGTAATATTTCTCTTAGTAGACTCTCAGTAGCTAAGATGACATTCACAATATGAAACACACTGCAACTGCAGGGTTACTGTACTTTTTAGGAGTCTGATTATTTTGGAAGAAAAAATATATTGATAACATACAGTGCTTATTATTATTACTTATACTTCATGTCATTTTTTTTTCAAGGATACAAGACGTGTCTGTAAAAGTAGACCTCAAGTAAGTTTGTGTTTATCTTTGTCTTTATTTGTGTGCGTGTGTGTGTGCATGTGTGTGTGTGTGTGTGTGTGTGTGTGCAGGCCTGGGATGATAGCAGATGATTAAGGAGTGGCTGCTCTGTTGACATGAGATACTAATGAGGATGAAATGAGAAGGTCAGGGCTCGTCTCCAGGAGGGGGACACCCCCCTCCTCCCATCACCACCACAACCCCCCCCCTCTCTCCTTGTACCCCCTGGTTGCCTCCCTCCTCAGATGGACGGCTAATCCTCCTCTTAATCGGCACAGACCAGTACACACACTTGTGTACACGCACACACACACACCCAAACACACGTATACACCGAGGCTCCTCTGATCAGGCACTCTGCATCTTCATAATGGAGGTAATTAGCAGCTCAACAAGGCTAGCTCAGCATTATGATTAGCACCTCTTTTTGAGCGCACTCTAAATCTGACCAGCCTGGCCTTGCTGTCAATCTATTCTGCTCTACACTGCCAATAAAGCAGGCATCAAAAAGGTTATTATCGAGCAGATCAATGCTGTATAGTTGCATCATAATATTTTTACTTGAATTTTTTTTTTTTTTTTTTCATTTTTTTTTTTTTAAAGACCAAAAGTCTTAAAGTTGAGTTGGCGGCCCCTGGAGGCTGTGCTACCTATTAAACCCAAACTGACTCATGCTGGCAGTTCAACCCCCCAAAAAAACTCCAATACAAAGGCACATGCAGTAATGAGCAATGCTCACATGTGTTAATTTTATTGAGAAGTCATGAGCATGTTCAAAATGTTGAGGTTTTTTTTTTTTTTTTGGATATTCTAGCTAAAACTTAAATGCTTTGACAAAATAATGCAACATCTTTGGGGTGATGTTTTCTAATTCCAGGGTGATAATTACATACAGTGGGTCAGTCATCACCAAAATCATCAATGACTTATGCAGCGAAGGAGGACTGTAATGACAGATATCCAGACAGAGGTAGGAGTGGTGGCCGTCCAGCGATGCAGCAGAGCAACCTGTGTGAGTGCACTGGAGCTCTTATTAATGGAGGTGTGAGGGTCTCTATCAGCATAGTGAACTGTTGACCCCGACAAGGGGAAGGAAGTACTCGGCCAGCTGCACGCCATTTTTCATCTCTCTGATAGACCTCAAAAGAGAGATGTGGAGGGGGAGAGAGAGAGAAGGGGGACAGAGGAGAGGGAAAGAGAGGGAGAGAAAAAGGGGTGGGGCCAATAATAAAAAAGAAGTTGGCCCTGTGAAGTGTGGCGAAGTGTTGGATGGAGGCCTCCTAAGCTGTGACCCCTGTGATTTTAAAGAGCGTCTAGCTCACCTCGTTAATCAAAGGCTGATGCCTATCCCAGTGAACCCCCGCCACCCTTTCACCACCTAAAGCCCCACCTCAGCCAGGTCCTTATTGCACTTTGTCATTTTTCACAGGAGGTTCATGGGAAGATAAGGATCCTCAGGTTGCCACCCAGCTCAACAGAGGAAATGTTGGGGTTTGATTTTTGTGTGTGTGCTTGTGTGCACGCTCATGTGTGCGTCTGTCTTAGCGAAAGGTGAAGATCAAGATCATGGTCCATGTAAAAATTAAGTTTTACAACAGTGTCATATATACAATACAGATAGTTAATGATGCATTAAATAAGCAGTCATTAAAGAGGAACTTGATATCACACATCTGTGTACAGGTCTTCACGGTGCCACTGCATACACAGCAATCTTACAAACAAGAGATATGATTCTAATAAACAGGGAAACTGTTTGTAATTTTACTCTTGTGTGAATCTGTAATGTAAAAATTCCTGTGTAAATGACCTCCCACATTTTGGTGAAACAGAAGTTCTAATAATAGAACTCACGTGCAAATCGGAGCTGAGGAGTAATGTGTTTTTGGCACGCGATTTCCTGTCCTCCTGGGCGTCCTGATTTTCCTCTTCTTCCTGTAATGAAAAATGGAGGCAGTGGTGGAATTTATAGAGAAAGGTTTTGAAAGCCTTTTCAGTGCAATCAGCTAGCTTTGCTTTGTTTAATCAGGACGTGACAAATTGTTGAATCTCCTGCAAAAAAATATCTATAAAAAAAGATGTATTTATAGATCATAATAAAAAGTTAATCAAGTTTGTTTGTGCAAATCAAACACAACCAAAATATGCTTCATAAACACGCTGCGTATTAAGTGTTGCTTCAATCCAGTGTGATTGCTCTGTTTGATCAAGAGCGAGGGAAAGAGAGAGTGGGAGAGAGAGGGAGAGGAAAAATGAGCCTGCCAGTGGTTAATTGAGCATACAGATTCCTAATGTGTCAGGCGGTGGCCTCGCAGATGAGGGATGGCACTTTTTTACGATGCATCTTCCTTTGTTTCCTCTTTAAGGCTAATGAAGTCGGCCTTCCAGTCGCCACCTGGGCCAGACACTCAGACACCAGAGACACTCTCACATGCCATTCACAAAGTCTAACAGCGAGTCATCATCTTTAACACCACCCTCCCCCTCCTCCCTCCTCCTCCTCACCACCACCCTCCACCTTCCACCCTCATCCAGCCCAAAGACAAAAACACACACACATGCAATGACACACAGGCTCAGATGCGGGCATGCTCGCACACATACTGTATATGAGAGCACGCACACACAAGTGTGGTTATTAGCTGGACGTTTGTGATAAACTCACACTCTGGGCTGATGTTTACAGCATATTCATTATCAAAGCCGCAGACCTGTTTATTTTTACTGTCTCAAAACAGCAAGCATCCATTATCCAAAGATTTTTTTTTTGTCTCTCTCGCTTGTCTTTTTTTCCTACATGCCTTTAGGTCACCCACTAATGAGCTTAACACTGAGGAAACGTGGAAGCGATTAGACGAGGCTTGGCTGTTTGAGCAACGGGGTGATGATATTGTACCTTATGATTACATGCATTTATATCGAGAGAAACAAGAGAGGAGCTAGAGGGCCTGTGGCTTTTCACAGCTACGTCTGGTTGGGTGACTTCACGCGGGTTTTCCCGTGTGCGAGCAACTGGTGAATGACGATCACTGTGGTTGGCAGCCTCGCACTCCCTCCTTATCCTTGTTCCGCTTTAGCAAGGTGAGCTTAAACCTGCTTCAGTCTCTTTTGCTGTTGCAGCTCGGGCCAAGTAGTTCTGGTCACCCAAACATGTTCAAGGTGCTCCATGACCATATGTTTGCTCATTGGGGAGCGGAGCAGGGAAGGGCTGGATTCTCTGACCTTCACCCAGGTTGAGCAATGAATACTCCAGGCTCTGCTCGCTTGGGTTCATGCCAGGTGAGCACAGTAGTCGAGCGTCCCGGACAGCAAGCATTTGACGGCTGCAGACACACAGAAGGTGGAGAATGAGAATGGGTGGAGACAAACCTAACTATCTCTCTGCTCTGGGGCGATCAAGTTTGTCCAAAAAGTGTATAATGGGTGGGAAAATTTTTTAAACCTGCAGAGGGACATCAGTCATTCAGTCGATGTTAAATTTGTTAGAATAACCAGGTTTGTGTTTGATCTTAAGAATTAAAATATTTTAGGCAGATTCTATGGAAAAAAACCAAAAACAATTGTTTACATTTTGGTGCCATATATATTCAGGTTTTTACTGCAGAGTCTCTGCTGGGAAACAAAGCAGCTATTGTTTCTCCATAGTGGTGACATGAGATGCCATCCATGCCACACACTGCCCTGTAAGTTTCCTTTACTGTAAACCAAAATCCAACTTGCATTTTGACTCATTTCATTACATGATATCGATTCCCTATTTAAGGAATATCCAGCTATGGTAAACCACAGCAGCACTGTAGAGAAATGCAGTAGCAACAGTTCCCTGTTTTGGTTCTCTTGGGTGGTAGACAAGAGTGCTGTGGCTTTACAAGCAGTCTGTGGCAGCATTATTATAATCATCAGTGACCTTTACTTTCAGTTTTAGCACTTTCACAGTCAGAGTCAGGGGCAAAAATAAAAATATGCAAATGTTTAAAAATGTAAGAATCAATCATATCTTATTCAAAGTGCATGTTCAATATTTCAGTATTTTAAATAGAACTCTGAAAACAGAGTCTCTGTAAATTTTATTGCTAAAAAAATTCCTTAAAAAAAATCAAATTAGCATCACAGTTTTTGATATTTTTATATAAATCACTCTCTATATAAAATCACCATAGTTTTATATACTTGTTTTTAAATTCAGTTCACTCAGAAGCTTTAAAAGCACATTAGTCAAATTGCCTCACATTATTTGAATTGATTGTTTAGTTTTAACTTCTTTTAGCACATACTCTTTCTTGAATTATACCATCTGCATGGGTGCAAAATAAACAACAGATTAAACCTGCGCTGATAACTCAAAATGTCCTCGCAGTCGAGTCAACAAGGGATCTTTATGGGGAGGGAAAGGGCTGAAGGAAAAACGCCATTACTCTCCAGATAATTTAAACATGTGTTGGCATTTATCTTGGTGGTCCATGTCCGAACACTAATGACAAACTCTTGTTATTAGTGGACTGAATCGAAGCCAAAGGCATGCCCACCCAAAACTTTAATCCGTTAATGTTCCCCACTCTCTAATTTGGTATTACGAAAAAATACACTGCATGCATATGTACAGTAGTTGTTCAAAGTAGTATAAATACAGAGTAACACAACACATATTGGACATGGTTTGGTTTGTTTTATCTCTCTCTCTCTCTCTCCCCTGTCTCTCTCTCTCTCTCTCTCTCTCTCTCTCTCTCTGTACCAGTCTTCCACCATCAAACTTTATTTTCGTGGGAAGATTAAATATTTCTGCTTGAGAACACCCTTTAAACTATGAAATGACTGCTGTCACTGACAGACAGACCCCCATACACACACACACACACACACACACACACACCACGCTCCCCTGATTTTGGATGGATAGATGGTTGGGGAGAGGAGGAAGGAGGGGAGGGGGGCTGAAATATATAATCTCCTGAAAAGAATGAGGCCCTCTGGGATTTTCTCAAAGTGGCCCCTCTTTGCGCTGGGGCTGGGGGAGAGTGGGTGAGTGCTGGTGGTGTGGGTGGTGGTGGTGGCGGTGGGGGGGGCGCTGCAACATGGCCACTCCACACTGTAACCTGAGCCAGAAGGGGGCCAATCTGTCAAATAATTAGCTGTTGCCCAGCACAAAGGTTTTATTTGCAGGAATTTCATCGAGGCAGGATTGAATAATATGTCTGTGTATTGTGTGGGGTCATGGGAACATCATCTCTTACTGGTGGGCCATAAAAGACGGCTAAATGATAATGAGAAAAGGCTCCGGTAATTCAATTCCTCAAGCGTTGGTTTCCATCTCCCCCGCCTCCCCCTTCCTCTCCCCCTTCCTCTCAGTCTTTCTGTCCTTTCTCTCTGCACAGCTAATTGCAGGACTTCATGTTGATGTTGAAGTGATTTGATTCAGTGTGCAGGAAAACACACGCTGATGCATGATTTCAACTGCACAAAAAGAGTCGTTTACAGACAGTCTTGTTTTTCGTATTATTTATTGGTATTTGGCATGGAGTTTATGAGTGAACACTTGCCTTTCCAAGGTCTGATGTTTTATTGTCCCATGTGAACAAACAAGCAATAAAATGCAATGAACTGAGTTTTTTAACAGATCATATCCAACATTTCATTCAAATACATTTCATATTTTGCTGGCATATTGATTGCTAAAACATAAATGAATAGATAATCAGTGATATGTGCCTCCTACTCCCAAACCCACTGGCTCAGTTGTCTTTTTGTAAATTGACCCCTGACCTCTGAGAGCAGCCAACCAGGAAGTGGATAGTGTTAAAAGGGATTGATTGGTTTGCGGTCTATAGATGATTGTTTATATCATTCTATACCGGAGGTTTGACCTTTGGCGACCCCTCGGTGGACCAATCCGCTGAGAGCCATGACCTGCATCCATTTGCAACAGTGCTAATTAGCTTTGACGGGCCTGGGTTTTTGCGTCTGGGTTGTAAACTGAAGCCCTGCAGTGCCCTGATTGAAGAAAGACGCGGCGCGGCCACTCCACTTCATGCCTACCATTTTCTCCTGCCGAATGTCAAACACATTAAACTTAATGTACCAGCAAATCTTACTCAATTATTTGTATGTTGTTGAGGTGTGCATGCGCGTGTGTTTATGTGTGTGTCTGGTGGCCCTAAATGGTGTTCATATGTCAGTGTATGTTCAGCTGTCTGAGCACACTCAAGCATGCTGGTGTTTACATGTACAAGGGGGATGAAGTGGGAGAGACGGAGTTCACTGTTTCACTGGTGTGTCCATGCGGGATGAGGTTACACATCCTGCAACACATTGAGGGATGAGGAAACTTGCTTTTAAGTAAAATAATTGGATTATTGCATTCTGTGATCTCGCTAATTATAATGAAAGCAAGCTTACAATTTTCCAATTATTATTCTATGCCGATTCTGTTCCTCTCTAATAAAGAGGAGCACTGATGCAAAACAAAATGCCAGGACTCCATTTCCTGCCTGTGCCTTAAAGCTATTCAGAGATGAGGGACGTACACACCCTCCAAATATCACCCCCAAATTTCCCACATAAAACATCTGACTCCAGAACATACACAGCTCCCAAAATTACATGTGAAAGTGTGCAAAGTGTTACCACGTACAGTACTCTTTCTTGGGATTTTACTTTTAAAATACACACAGATGCAAAGTCTTGCAAACTTGCGAATGTGTGAAATCAAAAGGACAGTACAGTATAGTTTACGTGATTTATTCTCCACTGTGTCCTTGGTTATCAGGCATCAAACCGACATGAGCCACTGACTCTGACTGACAAATCATTGTATTCAATCTCCTCCCCTCACAGTATCTTCCACTCTCTCCCAGCTCCTCCTCCATGTGCACACACACACACACACACACACACACACACTCGTGCCTCTCGGTGTCAGTCACTCATACGTCTCTCTGCCCTGTCTGTCAGTCTCCCACCAAATTCCCTGGATCACAGTACATCTGACAGTATTTCATCTTGGATTTGAGGATAAGTGAGAGGATTTCAGTTCAAGCTCGGAGCTTAGCATGAAAATGCCGCTCAGTGTGAAAAGCTAAGGGTTTACACGATGTGGGATCCCCCTCCGCCCCCCCCCCACCACCCTCACCCTAACCTTTTTTGTTCTCCCGTGTCGCTCCCTCTCTGTTTCTCTCCCTCTCTCTCTCCTTCCCTCTTTGCAGGTTTTTGTTGATTTAGCTGTGAGTGGCTGCCTGACACAACATTGGCTAACTCCTCAAGGAGCTAAATACAGCTAACCCCATTGCATAGTTATTCTATCACCGGACTCCGAGGGGAGCACAAAAAGGATGTATTTTAATTAAGCAAAACCCAGGGGCTTCAGCATTACTATAACCACATGAAGGTGGAGACAGTGAGATGAGGAAAACAGTGAGGATGGAGAGAGACTGTGATGTTTGAAGCAACACTTCATGATGCACCTAGTTGATGTGGGGTAATTGAAAGATAATGCATATTCGTGTACTGACTGTTGTGTTTTGACGCTTGCAGGACTTTGATGTCCAGTGGAATAGGTGACTATTTTAATGTGATTATGCCTGAAATACATTCGCACAGTGTAAAATCAGAATGACTTACAAGACATTGAACACGAAATGGTCAAAAATCTTATGCATGTCCTGAATCAATGAAGTCAATATGGTGTCAGATTTATCACTGTGACTCTAATCTCATTTGAAGCGACACCAAAGGCATTTCATGTGAAGCAGTCTGAAAGCAGCGCTGCACAGGATGGCATGCGTTCAGGGTTTATAGTCTTGAAATGTAGAATGGGTGTGTTGCATTTTTGCAGTAGGACTCAGTGTCCACACGCAATTTTGAATTTCAAAAATCAATACAGTAAAGGGTGAAATTAAACCATAAGGCAAACAAAATTCTGTACTTTTCTTATTGCTAACAAATGTCAAACTAACTATAACTATAAGCTGTCCTTAATGATGTGTCTGCATAGCCAAGGTTTGACATTCCTCCATGCCATAAAGCTCCATTATTGTCCAAAAGACACATCAGTGTCCCACACTGTTAAACAGGGCGACATGTTCCTTAATTACCATGAACAAACACACTGTAGTTGATTTGAATCAGTCCCGCATACACTACCCTGCTACTGTACATATCAGCAAATGTGTATGAATGCACGACCGAAAATAGTCCCCATTAAGATAAGATAAACCTTTATTCGTCCCACAGTGGGGAAATTTGCAAATAAATTTACTATTTACTCCCGTTTGAGTGACATTTGCTCAAATCTGGAGCACCCAATGGGAATAATTCATCCTAAAACACAAACCAAAACTAAACAAACACTATATATGTGTGATCCCTTTTAAAAGATTTACAACTTCAGTAGGAACCAGCAGGCTTGAGGCTGAGCGTCACCAGTATTGAGACATGGACAGTGTTGGTTTTAGTCTTAGAAACATATAGAATAAAAGCAAACTTATCTTTTAACTGTGATATGTTGGGACCAGTACTGTAAACAAGTAGATTAGGTGGAGAGCAATGACAGACTCCCTGGTTGGATCTACAGAAGAAGATAAACATGTCAGAAGTGTTTCACTCCTCCATCGCCTTCCATGAAAAAATGTAGCTCCAATTCTGCACTGGAAGGACTTAAATCCTATATATATACTGTAACAAGGACTTAGTCATGTTCCTCTATCTGTCCATTTGGCTCAAAAAGGTTCCTCTATAGTGACAGTGAAACAGATGATTTGTGCACTAAAAATTAGCTGTTGGGCTTAATTTTTGGGCGTCTAGTGTAAAGCAATGCAGAAACCAACTAGGCAACACGCACAGTAAAATACAGTGCGATGGATGATATAAACTGACAGTCCTCTTGGTTTGAATCTCATTTACATATAATTATAGTTATTATACTAATGCCTTCAGATTTCTGTGGTATGATTCATTTTGTGTGATCATGTTCTGACTGTGTTTACTTGTGTGTGCAGCACTTTTTCTTGCAGCATATGAGTCTAACAGACTGTAATAACAGGTGAAGGGTTAGAGTGGACACCTTACACACACACACACACACACACACACACACACACACAAATATCTACAGCATAGGTTAACCCTGGAAATAAAGAAGTAAAGGCATTACATGGAGAACCTGAGGAGAATCTTGAATGCCAGTCGGCAGTAGGAAAGATGGATTGCCTGAATTCTCCACCAATCACCAAACAACACATTGGCTGCAGCATTGATTGATGAAGTATTTAAGTCGTCAATCTCACATCACCTGCTTTTCTCCCCTCTCCCCCCACCTCTGTGTCTGCAGATCGGATGAACCCTGACCGATGGAGAACTTTGCAGATTTTCACCTTTTGGGATCAAAAATGTAAAACGCTCATGATGGGGTTTAATATATAGCATAGACAATAATGTTCAACTCTCAGCAGATACTGTACATTTGTAACAACCTGTTCACCACAGAGACGTGAAGTGAAGACTAGAGACACTCAGCTTAGTTCAAACAGAGGTCTGGCATGAAGCCTGTGCTTCTGTGTGCTTCCACCTTCCATATTAAAGCTGCCATTTTCCAACTGCACATTACGCCTCCACCGCCACCCTACTACTACTACCCCACCACTTTGTAATAAGCCTCAGTGTATATAGCCCGATACTATTGATTACAAATCATGATTAACAATAATTTTATTGATAAAACTGGAACATTAGCCCTCACCTCTGACCTTATTTGCAGACCTCTTTGTACTCTATGATGTATTCAATATCATAATCATGCTTGAGTACACTTGAAAAAAGTGGAGGGTGGGGGGAGAAAAATCAATGGGACTGCGCTCATAAGCAGAGAGAAAACATCACACCTGCAGATATTGTGTTGACAGTGCATTGGAGAGCAAACACAGAGCTGCTGTCTTCTTGGAGTTATGCTGAAGAGGCCATTGATCCACCGGGTTAACCTATTCTCCTGCATCAGCACAGCAGCAAACCGTCAGAGGAAAGCGACCTCCCCCCACCCCGGCCATTGTTTCCCTCCACTAATATGATACCCCCTGAAGGTTCTCCACAGACCTCATTTCTAATCAATGCATGTGGTTGGTGGGATCATCCTGTCTCTGCAAATTAATGACTTCACTTTTTTCTGTGGTTTCATTCCATTGATTTGTTTTATTAGCCCATTGATCTCCATGCAGTCCCCTCCTCAACCCATCCTCTACTTCACCCAGCTCCAATCCTCTGCTTCCTCTTTGCTTATCAATATGAGAGCTGGTGGCATCAGTTTGGCAAAAAAAAAAAAAAATGCTGCTTCCTTCATCAACTGACGAGTTTGGAAGAAGAAGCATGTGCAGGACAGAGGAGTGCTGCAACCTGATGACACAAATATCATTCAAACTACCTGGTTCCCTTTATTTCATTCTCTTAGAAATCACATGTCGACAGTTCAACCAAACACACAGTTGCTTGAGAAAAAAAAGCTTATACCTATAAGATGTAGTGGAAAAAAAACCTCAACATTTTTCATGTTCTCTGTGGGTCCAAAATATGAATATCCGGGCTAAAGTAATCTGGTTTTATTAGTTTAATACAACTGTCATGGTCTAAATCACTTAGACGTTCATCTGGTCAGGGCTCGGCGGTCTTATTAACAGCCATATCTAACTCTCTCCCCTATAATTCCCTTTGAGATCCGAACAAAAGGATAGGAAGTGCTTTACTCCGACAAGTCAGACTTCACTTCACAGGAGGAATTACAGCTTTTCATTTTCTGTCACTGGAGCGTTTTAGTGAGGTGCCCCACCAGCATAACGATGTTCTTTCTCTCTTGTTTTATGACTTGAACCATGCACAAAGAGTTGATTCACAGTAATTACATGTGAAAACGCAAATGCCGACGTGCATGTGTGGAGTTCAGAGTGCGCTCGCTGAGAGATAGCCGCAAAAGTACACACTTGATATTCTGATGCTGAAAGAAATATACAGCCCGAGCCGTGTGCGCCAGACACAAAGATTTACACAGCGGAGGGAAACAAAAGCACACAAAAGTCCTTAAAAGAAACAAAATTCAAATGTGTGGTGGTTCAGGTTAACTCTCGTGTCCGTCAATGCTTCTGTCTGAATCCATTAGAATAAACACAGTTCTCATTCTCTGGACATCTCTTGTCCTCCCATAGAGCCACTGTTGTATTATTCCTGTCCTTCCTGAGCCATCAAATAGTGACACACGTCGTCTAAGAAAACAAGCTGAGGTAATACTAGAGGCCGTAAAATGTCTGGCCCCACCCATCCTCTCTCCTCACTGATTCCTCCATCCTCCTCCAAGAGCCGCCGCAGCTTATACAGTGAATACCTGCGTGAGAAGTAAAACACAGTGATGTGTCGAGAGGCAGCAATCTTAATTTTGATATTATAATTACATGCTGACAATGCCTCTCATTAAAACATCCAGTGGTATTCTGAAGGTCGGAGCATTTCTATGGCAAGATATGACTAAATCCTGACGATGTCCATGTTCAAAGATGAGAGAGACTATCAAGCACCCCACCCACACCCCCCACCAAACTGCATGTTTATCCAGCTTGTGGGAATTCCTGTTCCTCAGGATGGATCTGGAGTTGTCACGACTGGCGATGTTCCCGTCCCACCCTGCCAGCCTCTTTCATGGAAATCACATCCCACACAGATAGACGATTAGTCACTATCTCTCTATGTAGACATTACGCTGTTGACCTGGCAGCCTGGGAGAGATGGCCAGTTTGTTTATATTCAGCAATAACAGTGAACCCCTAACAAAACTATGCAGGACAACACATGCAAACACTGAATTTATATTTTAGCCATTCAGACAGAGCACATTGCAATGACTGTGCACACATCGTTTAATGTTTTCATTTTAAAGACCACTCCGCTGATTTAACACCTGAACTTCTGTTTACTCATCATGAGTAGCTTTGCTCTGCCTGTGAATACAGCTGTAAAACTCTGACTCTGGAAGGGGAATTCCAAAGTTTGAAAAAAATGACCGATAATGTCATCAGGGTCGTCTCCACATGTGCTTGAGAATATTTTTCACAGAAAGATTTCGTTACAAACTGGAGACGTGGGGTTCGAAAGAAGTGGGCGTTTATTAGGGAGAGTGTGTCTAAAGAAAAGACACCACTGAGCTGCATTGTGGGAAATGTAGGATCAACCATTTTTGCAGTTTGACCCATACTAGTGAATTAAAGTCAGGATATCTGAGAGCCATATGGTTCAGTCAAAATCATATGGGAACTAATAGAGCGTGAGTTTTCTTAACCTCCAGCAAAAACAAAAGGTGTTACATAGATATGCAAAGATGTGCACTTCCTAAAAGCATTCACACACATTTACCTCAACAGACCATCATCTATTACTACTACTATTATCTGTAATTTATAGCCAGGATTCAGGTCATAAAGATTTATCTTTGGGATTAAATCTGGTCCACTATTCAGCACATAAACAGGTAGGTAACTTAGGTTTAGGTGGGTTTCACCACCGCCTCATCCCTGCATCTCTCTCCTGCCTTTACATAAATCCTTTCAGGGCTTCTGGCAGCAGTTTCCTGCTCTTTCATCTGGCTCCCTTGTGGTAGGACTATTAGCCCGGCCTGTATACCTGCAAGTGTTTGGGAGGCAGCTGGCTCTGGACGCTCAGTGCCTGCGCGGGCCCAGGGGCTGCTGGGACCTGGGAACGCTGGCACCAAATACCGATGGGTAATTAGACCTTCATTCAAGAGCAAATGTGGCAAGCATTAGACACAAGGCTCTTTCCGGTTCAATTCATATCTCCATCCTGCTTTCCTTCCCCTCCTAGCAACCACGCTCCATCTTCACTTTTTTCCCTTGTTTTTCCAGCATTGGACAATCCCTAATCTCAAGCCAATATTTTGACCTGAGATTGTTTGAGATGTGGAAATTTGGGGTCTAACAGGAAAAAAAGCTGTCAGTCGATGAAGAGGAAAAAATGACTCTAATTTCTGTCATTTTGAAAATCAAAGCTTTCAAATGTTATTTGAATGTTATTTCTAAACAACATTTTGGAAACTAGGATGATTCATTCAGCAATCTGTCAGCACTCGCCTTTTTAGCTTTATTTGTTATCCCAGAGACACTTAATTAACACCAGCAAAGCAAAGGCAGAATTATTACAGATATGACAATACAATCATCTCGACTCATTAAGCGGTTTTCAGAAAATGGCGTTTCAGAATTCTTTGTGTTTGAAAATTAAAATCAGCCGTGAAAGGCACCATCTTTCATGGCTGATTTCTCTTTCACTGTGCTCATCAATAAAAGCTTAAGTGCAGTATAATGGCCGAGCCACTTTAAAACATTCATGAAATAAAATGAAGCTGGTATGTTTTCTAGCTCTCACCACAGTCTCAGGTACACGAGTGTCTAGACGTGACATGAGCTGAAGATATTCAAATGGCTCTGTTGATGTCATGTAATGTGCCACTTTGTCTTTCCCAGTTGTGAGAAACATGACGGCGGCTGTTTCTCATGTAAGAGGAAAACTATGAGAGGCCCCTTCTAGTTTTGTGGTGAAAGGTGACATAACCCATAATTCCACTCAAACCACAATGTTCTTTTATCTGATGTTCCTCTCTGGTGCTGCGAGGGTGGTTCACGTGACACAAGGCAGTCACAAATGACTGAACTGCTGTAAATGCACAGAAGCAAGTCTTCATGATTAAATAAATAACTATTATTATATAAAAAACAATACAAATTAAAAGTGTAACATATAAAAGAACAACAATTTTTTAAATTGTAATTCAAGAAATTATCACGATTCAACTTATCTTATTTCTCTCTCTCCTCTTGGCAAGAAAAATGCTACCAATCATCGTAACTAACTAAAAAGCAGCTGGTTTGTGAGCTTGAATTCTTACTCAGCATCAAAGGAAACAGTCTGTTAACTGCAAGACTTAAATGAATCATTTAGAGTTTCCTTGGCAGTGAGTTTAAAGATGTTTCTCAGAGAAAGACGGACTCTTAAGAGCAAAAACACACTGTTTGCTGAAAGCTGTTCAGCCTGCTTGGCGAAAGAAGGCCAAAAGGTGAGAGGGAGGCAGAGACTGCTGGTGAAGGCGATATTATGAAATTAAAAGTCTCACATAATTAAAGTGTCATTGGGAAAAATAACATGAAGAAGGCAATTTTAAAATCAAATTTCTATAATGAAGTAAAAATGAACTCCAATAAAAATGAATTGGGTTTTATCATTTCTGAACACTGGGGCTAGGTACAGAATGCCTTAACATATGGATATGGAATAGATTTGAACCTGAACTATTGAATTCCCTCTTCATTTTTTGTGTTACAGGTAAAAGAGGCTTGAACAGGCTGATGGGCTGCTCTTTGCTGTGCTCTGAATGGAATCATAAGGCTGGGGAGGATGCTGCTTTTAGCGGTCAGGCAAAAACACTGGGTCCAAATTAGCATAAACAGGAACACAAAAGAAAAAGGGGAGAGGAACGAAACAGAATATAGTGTTGTCAACAGGACCCCCCGTCGAGGAATTTCAATTTCATATATCTAATTATCCCTGTCAGATGGAAAGAAGTGACAAAAAGCTGCCTTTGTTCTCTCGTTTTATCTCCCGCATCTCTCTCAATTAATTTCAGCATACGAATATGACTAATTGTCTCTCTGCAGCTCTGCAGCCACATAAATAACAATTTCGGCCCGTGTTGCAGGAGGGGTGGGATGTTCACGCATCAATTTATGATATTTGAACACAATGGATTGTGCATAATTCAGGTGATCGCGTTAGCAGGCCGGTGTCACCTCTCCGTAGGCATCACCCTCTGGCCCACAGTCTTGTAGCCCGCATAATACCTCAGTGCTTTCCCGCTTTTGTGAACGAGAGCGTTATGCCTCTCATTTCTGTCATTGCGATTGTTTCTTTGTTCAGAGTGATGATATTAGCATCATAATCAGACAGAAAGAAAGAGGCAGCGGTGATGACTGATTAATGCATGGTTTGTGAGGAGAGACCAACAAAAACTAGTCACCATCTACTGTGCATTTTAATCAGATATGTGCATGTTTATTATTTCAGGCATTTGTGTGCTAACTTTCAAAAAAATCCAAAATTCACTACTTGAGCAGTAAAACTTTTTCAATGAATTGGTTGGTTGCGTAATACAAAATAATATAAATAATAATAATTTTTAAAAAACAATCAGGCAGTGGCGGAAAGTAACAAAGCCTATTTGCTCAAGAAGTACTGTACATAAGTACATTTTTGAAGTACTTGTACTTGAGTATTTCCATCTTATGCTACTGCATGCGTGTCAGAGGGAAATATTGTGCTTTTTACCCCGCCACATTTCAAACACAACTTTAGTCACTTTGCAGATTCAGATTAATAATACAAACTATAATCAAGCAATAAATTATGAAGTAATATTATATATTAAGATAAAACATTATTGATCCCCAGGGGGATACTCCCAGGCTACCCAGCAGATAAAGCATGTCAAGTAGTTCAAATCAGTCCCATCTTTATCAGCTCAACATTAAACTGAACACTAACATTAATGTATCAATAATTATAATCCATTAATTTAATGCAAATTGTGAATTTGTCAAGTCTTTGTCTCAAGCTTTTTTTCAAGGTACATTTTGATGTTTTAATGCTTTTACATGTAACGCAGTATTTCTACACTGTAGTATTGCTTCTTTTACTGAAGATCTGAGTACTTCTTCCAGCACTACACTCTAGTACAGAAAACTGTGAGTACTTACTTAGGAATGAGGGAGAGATGAATCATTGTTAAAAAGTAGTTCCTGGAGAACTATAAAGTAGATCATGCTAAGTTACTAGACAACCAGCTGGGAGATACTACAGTAATGAATCATTAATTAATGATTAATTTATAAATATCTGTGAATCATATGGTCAGCGCTTTCTTCTTGAATACTCTCTGATTAACTGAACCAGTCACTGAGCGGCATCAAACTAATAACGACTCATTTGCTGCTCATTACATAATCAGCAGTTACTCTTTTTGTGCCCCCCCAACATTATCCTGAGTATAGAGTAAGTAAGTAGCCCGTCATGACCTCTGACATATGGGAGATATTCAGAAACTACTTAATTATATTAATGATTCATATCAATAATCAGGTCGCTCCTTAGTAACTTCTCACAGTTTTGTGGACTGTTTTGTTGCCGCTCTTTTTACTATTTGAATCTAAATGGCAGTGGCAAAGACACACTCCAACTACTCTTAATCAAAACTGAGTGTTTTTACCCTTCATGCAAATTGATTTGCCATAATAGTATTGCACTCGAGTTTACATTTAACTCACATCACAAGGTTTGTGACTCTGACAATGACTGTGTAATTAATTGGTGTCCCATTCACTCCGAGAGACCTTGTCTTTCTCTGTGTCTCAAAAAAAAAAGAGGAAGGCCAAAAATATTCACTTCCGTTGGAAAGATGTTTTATCACTTATTGACACTGGCATAGAAAGCCCTTGAAGGATAGTGCTAAGTGACGACATTTTTGATTCCATCAAATCCTTCTAAAAAACAATCAGCAAAAACCTAAACATAATGAAGCAAACATTCAAAACTTGTCTGAACAAAACTGCAGTCGAGTCGTGGCACTCCAACCATAAAACATTCACTCTCAGAGAGCGAGGTGGGGGGGAGCAGGGTGTGTGTGTGTGTGTGTGTGTGTGTGTGTGTGTGTGTGTGTGTGTGTGTGGCGGGGGTGGTATTGTTACATTTCATTAGACACATTCCTTCTCTGTGGACTCTTGACCAGTTGCCATGTCATTTTAGCTCTACACATTGCGTATCAACCTCTCTCACACTCTTTCTCTGTCTCTCAATTTCAAATTCAACATGGCTTTGCTGACGTTACTGTATTTGATACGATATACATAAAATATATAAATATATTGAATGAAACAACACTGCAAAAAAGCCTCACTGTTTATGTTCTTATGTTATTCTAACTTATTAAATGATGTTTTAACAAATGTTACAGTGTCTATCCATCTATCTAAGTTTAGGCTATAAATGCTTAAGTTAACCTAAAGAAAACATCCTACAGTGCACCAAATTTAAATTCAAAATTATCAGCCTGCAGTAGTCAGAAACTCTAGTTCCTATAAGAGCTCAGTTATGAATGAATGATACTGACATTGCTGTAACTGCCATCTCCATTGTCCGTGAACGTATTGTCCAAAACCATCACTAGACATAAATTATATTTATGTGACAAAATTCTTGTTTATACAATTTCTATCTGTGGCAACTGTAGTGTGAATAAGATTGTGGCTATGGTCACTAAAAAGAGCGGCGATTATTTGTAGGACTGAGACAGAACTTTTCACATCTCAACATAAAGGCCACATTTTGTCATGCATTAACACTGGACATTGCCAATAAATGTAAATCCCGAGTTGCAATACTTTAATATGAGCCTGTGTTGTCACTGGTTATACATTGCACTTGAACACACCACAAAGAGTAACCAGTCGACAACCAACTTCAAAGAATAAGAAGAGAGTGCACTAAATGAAAAGCTAGGCAGAACAACCACACAGCTCATCTATAGCTGACTTGGTCTCTCTATGACTGCCCAAACCAGCAGTTCAACATTCTGAATTGACTAAATGTTGTTCAACAAAGGGAACTTGTGCCAGTAGTGCCAACTTGATCGGGGCTCCATAAATGTTTGTTGAATACAGTTTACTTTTTATTAGAATTCAGTCTAATACTAAGCCAAAATTGGTGCTTTTGCTCCTACTACTAACTCGACCAGTGAGATTACTTCTACCTCCAGCATGAGGACACATTTGCAGAACTTAAACTCTAGTATGCAAAAACGAGTGCTATGCAGAGGTCATTGCTGTAATTGACACCTGTTGTAGTCGAAGCAGAAGATGGCATTCAGTGACACAGGCTGCATCATATCAACAAAGTGCAACCTGTCGCTCAAATCCAGCTGCGTCATTTTGCCACAAAACTTTCCATACACACATTCATTTGCATTTTTCCATCAACAGTCAAGTGTCTGCAAAAAAAGACGACAACAAAAGGAGAAAAAAATGATTTGCATTCGGTGTATAAATAGTTCCAGGACAAGGGCTGTTAAGTTTGAAATTAACATGTAAACAGTTGGAAAGTCTGCCCTTCTACCCCCCGCCCCCTTCTCCTTAACCCCCACCCCTGGTTCCCTTTTAGCGCCTTGATAAATATACATAAAGGCTCACACAAAGACCGCCTTGTTCCATTAAATGGGCTACTTTTTAATGGAGACATATATTTCCAGGATTATATCAGCATTCAGTTGCAAATTCTGAGTTTTAATACTCCAGTTGGGGCAGTCTATGAATAAGAGTATCATTTGAATTCAGGGAACACCTGGTGCCGAGGGCTGGGCTGTGAGGGGGCTTCGAGCTGACCTGGTGTCAGTGCCAAGGCTTCACTTGTTCCCAGCATTCCCATTCAGACGCTCCTCAGCCTTAGCTCTGATACTGTAGACCGCACTGCACATGTAACTCTATGCTCCTGTCCCGCAAAAGCCAAACAAGACGGCTGAGTGAGTTTTGAGTCAGGCAGAGCGAAACATTTTGATGAAATGAGAGAAAGTGTCCGAAACTGTATTAAAAGAGCTTAAAACTTTTAAACTGGGATTATAAACACGTGCAAGTGTTAAAAAAAAAAAAAAAAAAAATTACACTCCAGGTTGCAGCTAAGACTTTTATTTTGACAGCAGGTTTTTAGAACTGGCGCATGCTGTCACATTTATTCAAAAGTTTAAAAAAAAATCAAATAAATGAAAAAAAAAAATCATCTCATCATTCTTTAAAATAATTTTGGCCAGATCAGCTGCACTTGCATTTACACAGTCAGGTTAAAGTGGAGACAAGAGCTCACAATTGACTACTGTACCAAGAAAACAATTAAACTACAGAGGCTTTTTCTTTCTTTTTGCTTTTTTTTACATTACTTACTTGGCTGCATGAGAAAAGAGAGGGGTCGGGGGAGGTGGAGGGAATGAGTAGTACTATTTGGAGGAGGAAAGAGGAAGGGGTACAGGGTCTATTCGTATGCACCCCACATCCACTCAACACACAATCAGGCCTGTATTGCATTTTGCAAATTTATACCCAGGATGTTGGTTTAGAGTGTTTCCCTGAAAAAAAAAAAAAAGAGAGAGAAGGAGTTTTTTTTTTCAAGTGTCTGCTTTCATGAGCAAGAGTGATTGAGGCACACAAACAAACCTTTGTTTCCTAGCTCACAGATGCAAGGCCCGAGCTCTGATTTACGCCCCACCCCGAGACACATTTGCACTTTTTTAATACTTTGAGACAAAGACTGTATGAAAAAATATAGTAATACTATAAAAAAGAAAAATAATAGGACATTCTAGGATTAAATTTAGCTCAATTATGTTTTTTTGTTTTTTTAAAAATTGGATTATCTTTTGCAATCACAGCTACAAAAAAAGGCAAAAATCTATTTACAAAAAAATAAAATATCACCATACTGAGTGATGTACATTCTACACTATGCATCCACCAGCCATTCGAACCAGCCTCTCTTCTTCTATAAAATACTTGCCAGGCTTTATGTTTGCAGCGGCTGGAGAGCTGTACCCATAGTAGAAGCCAATCTATAGCCAGACACAAACAGTCAAAGTCAAAGGCAAGAAACACTGAAGCTAATGGACGCTGACCTGCATTTGATCTGAAGTATGTAAAGGCATGCAGGCTGCAGGTAATGTTTGTCTCATTCTGTGTCACTGATGCTATAAAATAACAAAGTTTGTTCGTTTCATGCCACTTTATGGCACATTGCTGGTGTGTCAGGTTGACTGCAGGGCAGCACCTGTGTTTTGATGACAGTAACTCGTGTCTGAAGCAGCTGATGACTGGGATGATCATTTTGTGCCAAGCGATGAATCAGATCATTTAAAATCACAATTAGAGCGTGGCTATAACAATGATGAGCATAAAGGACATGAACTTGACCACAAAAGAGTGCAGTGCAGACAGCTATTTTTGCAAAGACAAGTAGTGTGATTTATAGATTGCAGTGCCGCACCAATGTGTGCTCGGTAAGGGCCAGTCATCGAGCAGATACAGTAGTGTAACAAAGTCCACTATGTTTATTTTATTACTTTAAATATCTACGGTATACACTATTAACAAGCTTTGAAAATTCCATTTTGTGGCATTGAAATGTTGAAAAAAATGTTTTTCAGGGTTGTTGCTATATTCACAAGTTTACAAGCAGTGTTATCATAATGTGTAGCTCTGTCTGTGTTACTTAAGTAACTTAAGTGTTACTTGGTAAAACATCCATGTACTTGCGACAGCGAACAGACTTTGTGCCCCTTCATCATCACTCGTCAAGGCTTCTGAACAAAGTGCACATAATTGTTATTTATGTTCAACAACTGCAATGTTTAACACAAAATATGTGTGAGGCGATTTTCCTACAATTAATCTACACCTGAGAAAGGCGTACATTTTGACGACCTCATGATAGGTTAGTAATACGTGCGCTACATTAGGTCAGCGTGCTGTGTTTGCCGAGCTGAGAGCGCAGCCGAGTCGGCAGGCTGCTGACAACTTGTTTACGTCAGTCCCAATTAATAATTAGTTTAATGATTTGAGCGCTTGACATGTGCCCCGGACAAATGCAGGCAGGAAAATGCACACACGGTGCTGTTTGCATAAATCTGCCATTTCAGCTCGGGTTGAAGGGGAACAGTGGGAGAGAGGTGGGGGAATTATAGGACTCAGATGTGTGTGATTGGCGGTTCCCTTGGCTCCCAGGGTTAGAGAGTTCAGAGAAAAGCCGATTATTGCTCTCCCTCAGGTCAGGCCTTCATAAATAAACAAGGGGAGCGCCTGAGGCACCGTGTTTTAGTATGATTAGCATATCATACAGCCTATCGACAAGGCACTTATCATATTACAGCACGGCCGTCCTCTGAGCACACGGAGGTTACATGTACAGGGCCGCTGAGCATACATCTCTGTTCATTAGGAGGATCCTCGAGGGAGAGAATAAATCATATCAGCACGTGGTTATGGCAGCGCAGGCGTTTGACTCCTTTAATAAGCCGGAGAGGAGCTGACAGTTATCTTTCCACTGAGGGCCAGGAAGGGAGACGAGTGGAAATGATGGGGAGGATTGATAGTGGGAAAGGAGTACCAAGAGGCAAAGCTGTGGTACTGGAGGCTAATATCTAGACCACTTTGTTTTTCTCTGCCTCGGCCAGCTAAATGTCCACATCGTCCAATTTCAGTTATCCTCAGCATTACAAATGATTCTTTAATGACCTCGAGGTTCTAAGATTTGATCAGGGTTAAGGTCAAGATTAGGGGCTGGACTGAAATACAGAGCAGATATGTCCTGATTTGCCTCTTGTGACTTTAAATGAAACTCAGTTTCTTTGGTCTTGGCCCCCGACTTTTAGTTTCACTCTTGGACTTGCTCATCGTCGTCTTAACTACCTGCAATGATGATCCAATGAACAGCGAAATGGAATAAAATAAGAGGAAAGGATAATCGAGTTTGGTACAGCGAACAGACAAAATAATGTTTCTTTGGATGATGAAATTAGCCCAGGAGGAATTATGACTGCGTCTTAAAACTGCATCCACGATGGAGTGGAAGTCGCCCCGACTCTCAGACACGCTGCTCAGATTTCAATTTGGGCAAGCCTTTTCTCCTCAGCTACACAAGCTCAACTCACAGACCAGGGGCCACAATTAGCAGCTAGCCGCTCTGACCAGGGAGAAAGAGCAAATGACATCCGCACCTAAGCCCTCCTAAGCCTGGGGAGCCGGGGCACGGAGCAGCCTCAGTGCTCTCCTCCCTCCAGTCAAGCATGGCCTCTTTAGGTGGTCCACACGCTGGGGACGGATGGTATATTTTAACTGTTATTAGCACTGTTTAGCCTCCTGGAGGGAGGCGGGAGTGCCGGGGATGACCAGCAGGGTGGATATACAGTAAGCTAGAAGAGGCTACAATGCAAAAAGTGGAATATTGGATGGGCATTCTTCATGTCTGGGCTTCACGGTGGTGGCACAAAGCTGGGATCAGTCTGGATGCCATGTCACTTGGATAATCACATCCACCACTGGCATGGCTCTTAGGCCAACAGACATCAGGAGCATAGGTTGACTTTCAAAGTCAGTGTTTAAAAATGACTGGAAGAAAATGTCGTAAATATCTATAATCATTTTTTAGTATTCAATAAATGATTCACTCCAGGGCTGTTGGGGACTTTGTCTATTTTTGTCAGTATACAGTACAGTATTTAGTACACATTCTCTCAAACCATCTTAGATTTTTATGCACCTTACCGTGTGTGAGTATATGCATGTGTGTTCCTAAGTGATGCCATCCCCTCGCGCGCACCCCCCCCAGACTCCCCCCACCCATGCAAATTAGAACTTCACACACGTCGCGGCAAGCTGCCGGGTGCTCTGTGATTTCACACGACCAATTAAGGCCCTCTTGGCAGTTGTGTGAACAGTTTCATTAGAGGAGATAATATTGCAAAGTGAAATGATAAGCAATCATTATGATTAATTCCCAGACATTACATTGCTCGTTAATGAGGTGTAAATGATCTCATTATTTTTTGAAAGAGTACAGATTAGATTAAAGTGGAGTGGACAGCGCTCCTCGGTGTTCAGACAAGTTAGTGTTAATTAGGCCCAATCTCCAGGAGCAAATGAGCCGCAACCCTTTGGTAAACAATTAGGCTTCCATAGCCCCGGGCTAGATGGACAGGGATAGGCAAGTGAACGGATAGATCGCTGGAGAGATGGATGTTAAGGGAGTGTTCAAATCTGAATCCAATTCATCGTTCATCATCTGCAGCCACGCGAAATTAGACAAATCATCTTTCCTCTTGTGCTGAACAGTAGAGTTAGGCAAATATTTGAGGTTGATATTGGGCTTTATTAGTCAGCAGCCGGTCTGTGTGGATTATTCCTGACAAGATGACAACAACTGCATAATAATTACAAAGATATTGAAAACATGACAATAAATTTAATTGTCCTTTAACCTCTCTTTTAACTATTTTTACTGTACAACAATAGATAATGTGGAGGCAAACCATAAAGTTGGAAGTGAAAAGTAAACAGCGAGGCTGATATCAATGAGATAAAATTACAAGCAGCAGTATTGGACATGCTACATCGTTTCCTGTGTCTCCCTTGTGCATAGGTGGGCAATTTGGTGACTCTGCCACTACAGCACAACAGTAAAAGCTAATATATGGAAGGGTAATTACAGAATTTAAATACATGGCTATGGCTGGAAAAAAAGTCATATCAAAACAAGGGTTTGATTGCTTGAAAATCTTAAGTCTTTAAAGGAATTTACACAGTATATCAGCGGCCTTGTTATAAACAACTCAACACTTTCCTTATCAGTTTCAAATTAAAAGCCCTCTTGCTTTTCAGTGGACAGATACCCATCATTTCTTAACAAGGCTTTGAAAAAATATTTGCAGGGAAGTGTTGTTAAAAATATCACGATTTATTAAAGTGAGGAAATTGTGACAGCCACTAGGAGTTTATCCATCCTTGTTTTTCCCCCCAGCCTCTATTAGAGACCAGCATTTATTTGTTCATGTCCACCACTCCCACGACCCTTATTTGAGACCTGGCTTTTATTTGACTACATTTTTTTTTTTTTTATTAAGAAATATGTCATGGATTGCCTATTCACACAACCGTCGACACAATCCATTCAAAGGTAGAGGAATGCTGGCAAGCATGAAGATCATGTCAGACTGCCACACGGATTCAAGGAGTGATTCCCTGCCGCCAGTCCCTTACTTTCAGGTACGAAGGCCTTGCAGCTGCTTTCAAGGTAAGAAAACTCACACCCTTCAGGCGTTTCAAATGGCATTTTGAAAACACACAAAAAAGGGGGGGATTATTTTGAAGTGTCTTATCTTTATTTCATGAAAACAGAGCTCAGCCTATTGAAGTCAAATTATCATTTGTGCAATGCACAACAGAAAGGGCACAAAGACTTTTACTTTTGTGCTTTTGTTTTTGACTTGAGTAATGAAATTCATTCTTTCAACAAGACCCAGTTTATTATTGTGCTTTATTGAAATAATTACATGCTTCATTGTTGGAGTGTAATGTCAGTAAACATGAAGGCTACATCATTTAAAGGTTAGAGCTGTGGTAAGTTTTAAGAGAATGAGAGAAATCACATTGTCTTTTCTTACATTATTAATTAAAACCATTTCGAACAGGGGCGCATTCTCTCAGAGAAATCTCGATGTCACAGAGGTTAGAACAGTGTTCCTGTATCTCATCTAAAGACAGGCTGGAGCATCCACAATGGGAAATGTCTGCCTCTGACAACATTGATTTTACCATCCTCTCCCTTTGTCTGAAAAGATATGCTTAGATTATGACAAGAAAAGCGACGCTGTAATCCCTCTGCCATAGGAGTTATGTTTTAGAGACATCAGGCCCTTATCGGTGATTGATAACGCTTAACTCAAAAACATATAGAAGCATTAGGAACGTCAATATTTTGCCGGCGACTGAAGGTGACCCCTGGTTCCCGTGTTTGCAGTGTGTGCGCGGAGGGCTTTGATGGTAAATTTGTAAGGGTGGTTATGTGGGGAGGCTATTATGGATTTGCTATCTTGGCCTGAAGTGTTTGCGGCTGATTATGTGATTAAATCAATAATAATTTCTGTTTGGGCTCCTTTGCTCCTCTGCTTCATCTTCTTTTTCCTGTGTAGTTGAGTGGAACGGTGGGTGGGGACTGGTGTACACAAATACAAATGCTGGCACAGACACACACACACACATACAAGCATCAGCAGAACAAGTGTGCAGCAGATGGCATTAAGGGCACATTACAGGGTCCAGAAAGTTTTACATGAAGGAATTTATCACTAAAGAAAGATATACGTAATGAGAAAAATGCTAAAATTCTGAATCTTTGAACAGTTTTAAACACTTTTGCTTCATTATGAAAAGTGCAAAATATCTTTAACATAATTACACAAATAAGGAGCAATTATTTTCAACAAATGACACACTTGACTTACTTAACTTTTACCGAAGACTTGTGTCTCTCCTCAAGGTTAAAAAGTCACAGACTAAAGAAGATGCCCAACGCCTCAGCCTCATGCCTGAATGTTCCTTCCTCTTTACCTCAGACCCTGGTTTGCTGCCGACTTGTGCCAGCCACTCCTTAGCAACCGCAAGCGCTCCCCTCTCTGGTTCTGCCAGGTTTGTTGTTGCTGTCTAGACTGCAGGAAATGCAACATTACATTTGTTTACAACCAACAGGAACTAGAACCAGAAGCTGTTATGTGATTAAAGAGTGCTACCCAGAGAGAGTGTGTGTGTGGCTCAACCCCCTGGGTTTGGCAACGATCGACTCGATATAGGCGAACCAAAATGGAGAAAGAGAGCAGGAGTGCTGTCCGCATCGGTTAGATGAACAGATTACATTCAACGCAGTATTCTCACTAAGATTCCAGGTGCTGAAGGCAAGTTAGAAAGAGCCAAGTTTGTGTCTGTTTCGCACTGTACTATTTATGCTGGTGTTTATTTGAGCATGTGACTATGGAGAATATGCATTTAGTGTGTCTGTGGCTGCGTGTGCGTGATTGTGTGTGGCTGAGTTAACTCACAATCCCTCAGCACCCTCTTAAATCTATACCCAATAAAAATCAGCGCCGTCTCGAAAAACAAAACCCAGGGAAACATCTGTAAAACATCGATTTTGCAGATTGCAAACCAACTGCATGGCTAATGAGAAAAGAAATCATTTTTGATTAATTAACCTAAAAATTGGAGAATCTAAGCTGCCACCAGGGAGATGACAAGAGCTGCAGGCCTTGATCGCGCAGGGGGAGGACATACTGTAGAGCTGCTTTCAGCTCACTTGGGGAGGGAAGAAGCGGAGGCTTTGGGAAGCCTGGTAGTCGAGGTATGGCACCCATTACTGAGCCAAAATCAACACGAGTCTTTGTGGTGATCAAATGCAGGAATAAAATATTTTCCACTCAATGATTGTGCCCATTTATTCATGAGGGGGAAAATGTTGGTTAGCTATCAGCAAAGGCGGAATTTATTGCTTTTACAGTACTCTGTGTGTTTTAAAGGGCTGGTTTGCTCAAATCACACATAGATACGCACACACAAACAAACATAATGTCTGACTTACCTTTTGTGGAATCTCACCATTTCAGTTTTATTGCGGAGGTTATTTCTGCAGGCACAACTCAAATACAATGGAGGTGAATGGAATTTTTTATGCCATTCAAAGTATTGAAAAGTTACACACAAAAAAATAGTAGCTACATTTGCTCAAAATGTCTTTGTTACACTGAATAATCCAACACACTGTCAACAGTTTTCACTGGAAGTAGTTTACTTTACAGAAATTGTTCAAAATATCATGAATAAAATTCCATTAACCTTCATTATGTTGTGGCAAATTAAATCTCCATAGCCAGATACCGGTAGAGCTGCCGCTCTCAAGCCCATTTGGCTGCTGACTCTTTGAAATTAAACAATGTCTACTCGCAACCCTCTGTTGCAACAGTTGCAACAAAGCAAGTCAAGCACAAAGTAATTCATTTGTGTAAATTTTAGAGTTAACATTATCCACTAATTCACAAGACAAAAGCAAAGATAGGAGGAGTATCAGACAAAAAAAGAGGCCTTGCAGCATTTTTTCTCTGCTTTTCCTTTACATTTATTGGTTTATTACATGAGCTCTTTGGTACCATTGCACTAAAGATGAGCGAAAAAATAGGTTCTTTTTTTAGTTTAGGTGAATGGACCTATTAATACTGTTATCACTTTTTAATATATATATCATAATAATATTAAATTAGTGTTAAAACAACCAGACACAAAAACAGCTTCTATCCACACACCATCACTTTCATGAGCATTTCAATCAGACATTGTCAGGTCTAAAAAAACAACTTAAAACAACTTTCATGTTACAATGTAATATAAACATTGTACGTAATCTTTGAATATTCTGATTGTCACATGCAGATTTTAGCAAACTTCATATAATGCATTTATACTTGTAATACATGTAAATGAAGTAAGTTATTATCCATCCATCATTCTTTGCACCGCCATGCACTTTTTTACTGCACAGTACATACAAATAATATAACCTGTATATCCATAGTTTGTCTGAAATTATATGATATCTTGGTTTAGCTGTGTCTGCATTTGCATCCCTGTTTGCATTGTACCAGTTACTACATGGTTAACAGTTAGTGAGAACTCTCTTGTATATGTGAACATATTTGGCAGATACAGTCAATTCTGTCTCTGGAATTACTTAAAAAATTATATCACCCTGCGATCCTGTCATCACAGGCCTAGATGTACAACAGACTCTTTTCCTTTCTCTTTGTGGAAACAGTGTTTTAGTAAATATGAAGAAAAACAGTGTTAAACGTTTTCACTCAAAAATGTTCAACTCATTTTTTGAATTTTTTTGTGTCACCAAAACATTTATCAAGATAGAACTTAGGATTGTGACTATTTTTTTTTGTACATATAGCACAGTGAGAGAACAGCTAAAAACATCTGACCTCTCAATCTTACATCCCAAGACTGCAAATGGCCAGCTGGGACTGATGGGAATTATCAATAAGTTTGGAGCTTGTTTTTAACCAATCAAATTACATAGCTGTAGCCATTCATTGTACACACACGCACACACACGCACACACAAACACACCCACACAGGCACACATAAATGCATGCAGTTTGAACAAAAACACACACACTTATACTCAAGAGCTCTATTCTGCTCACACACACACACACACACACACTCTCTCACCAGAATAGAGGGAGGGTGCGGACAGCCAAGTTGAGCTGCACTCACAACACAGCTGGTTCTCCAAGGTCAATAAGAAACTTGGAGTGTTTATTTGTTCATGTGTTTTATTTGCTTTCTAATACAGCCAAGGCTCTGATTTGACAGATCTTCTTGAAAAGAATCATAGAGCTTCAACGTCTAAAGAGCGTGGGAAATTTCCACTCACCAAAGAAGTTTTTCTCTCTGCCCTTCTTCTTTTATCATTCTATTAGATTTTCATAATTCATTACCATCCTGACTATTTCCCCCTGGTGTCTTAATTTTCCTCTATCTCCCCCCCCACAAGAAAGCATAATAGTTGTACCCTAGCAGCTCACTAGGGTGATGCAGTAACAACCTCCTACCCTCTGATGGCTAGACAGTAGGCCATTGTAAAGCTGAATCGCCATGGATTTATGGCCATAGTCCTGGGTTCCCAGAATGCAATGTCACTCTGTCACACCGTCATCAATCTGCTGTTTCTGACCAAAGACGAAGAGGGTGGAAGAAAAAAAAAAATCACCTCTGAGAAGTAACACAACAGCAAGAGCGATACTTCTTTATGCATGATCTCATTTTTATGAGCTGCCTGTCTGTCATAGGTAAAATGTGTTGGGCACAAAGAGCTCCATTTACTCAAGACGGTCTGGGTGCAGCCACATCAGACATCATCTACTAGTTCCAGATTGCACAATTAACAAGGGGCTGGTCCAGTGCCAAATGTGGCCATTGCAGCAAATTAATACACCTTTTCATGCCAAAGCTTTTCCAAGACATTTAATCTTCATTAAGCTATAAAACCTGCATCCTTGTATCACACATGTTAATATCCACTCATGCCACACATAAACCTCATTATGAAAACATGTAGGAAATGTTTAATAATCTTTGAGATTTTGCATAATTATCTGTCTCTGTGCTGCACATCAAATCCTCCCTTCCACCGCTAACTTTGCTTTTCTCTGCTCCACCACACAGTCGACAACAAAAGCAGTCTGCTGACACAGACCGCACGCTGCTCCCTTCCCTCGCTCATAAACTGTTACCTTTCACACTCATTTCCCATGATCTACACGCGCAGATATTGAACATCATAAATCAGCCTCATAAAGGACGTCTGAGCGTCTTTTTGGGACAAAAAAATAAAAGAGAAAGAAACCTAAATCCTCATGATTAATGTGCTCTCAAACCCTCTCATAGCCATGGTAACCGGGGCAGTTTGCCATGCCATTTAGAGGATCCAGCCTCTGACATAGAAGTAACATTTTTTTGTGTCTCCTTAGTTCAGAACAGTTTTTCAGTCTTGTTTCAAGCGGGAAAATATTCTGCTTAAGCCAAACGATCTTTGCACAACATGATAATGTAGTAAACATCTTTATTTGTCCATTAACCACTGGTCTTAGCTACTCTTGAGAAACTTGTTGAAAATGTTTCAGAGCATAATCAAAATGAAAGGCCTTGTGCCACACTGCAGTCATGACATATAAATCATAACTTCTTGTAAGAGAAGGACATCGGTATTGAATTTCACACCGGTAATTCTTCTCAATGATCACACACAGAAACAGACAGGGCAAAAACAAACGTCTTCACATGGCATTCCTGAGCTGAGGTTTTAGGGGGAAATTTATAAAAGTGCAAAGACTAAGAGGCTTTTCACTGCAGGGAAATGCTATTGTAAGACACAGGAAGGTCAAGCATTGACATGCAGACGGGCAGAATTTCCCTCATTTCCCCATGCAGCTCAATAAAGTTTTATCTTTTGTCAAAAAAATGTATTCAACAATTTTTAAGACAAGGAAAAGACATATTAGTAAAAGTCAGTATTAGATATATGCTACTAATATGTTTGCTTAAAAATACCAACAATTAGGCTTAACAAAATAAAAGCATGAATAAATAAATTGAATACCTCATGATGGTTTCAGAAAATAAGAGCAAAAGTTGTTTTTTTCCCCCCTTTTATACACCCAATAAAATTGAATATTTATGTTCAACAAATGCATGCTTTCAGGTAAACAGGAGGAAATATACAACCAATAAAGTAGGGCCTACTTTTTTTTTTAGATGTACATAAAATAGAATGGAGAGGGAAATTACACAGCGTAGAGGCCGAAGTAAATGCGAAGTATGGACGTAAAAAAATAGAGAGAGACTCACCCACTGTGACAGAGCTGCGATTATAAGTTTGCTGTTGATGCCTCCGATCCGTCAGCTACCTGATGTGTGCCTCCTTTAATTTACTGTGTCAATAACACTGCTGTGGAAACCCAGCCGGCATGATAGATGGAGACGTTTTGCATGGACTTCCCTCCAAAGTGCCAATTCTTGAAAGAAGAGAGGGGGAAAAGTTAATAAAAAGTACCATTTCTAAATCACCTTGCACGTCTTCGCCGCCACATGTAGCAACGGCTTTTTCATTATTTTGGGAGCTGGTGTTCACTTTGAGACTTTTCCATTCATGAGGCATCAACGTTCTCCTCAAGTAATTAGTCACCACAGTCAAGGGCAGATGTAAATCCTGTTTTGTGCTATACCGACATAATTCTGTAGTTTGGGCAAAGCATATTCAAATTGAAGTTCAATCTTAAAACTTAAGCATTAAAGTGCTAAATTTACAAGTTTCTTTGATAATAATTAACTTAAGCATGCATTCGTTAATGAGAAAATGTTCTTTCAGCCAAAAACAGTCAAAAGTCAGATGTCAGATTTTGTAGATGCCAACGTAACCGGTCACAATTAAACAGACTGAAATTCGCCATGACAGAAAGAGTGTGAAAAGTTTGATTTAGCTCTACTACAACTAAGGACTTGGCTGTTTTCTTAGACAAAAGGTCTTGACAGGAGGCCGCAAAGTTCAATTAAAGGAAGAGTGGAGAGGTGAGCAATGATTTAAAAGACAGTATTCAAAGTGCACCCCAGAGTGCAGGGCAGGGCTCTCACACTGATGACACTAATTCTTCAGGGAAATTCATGTTAGTTGGTGTCTAGACGTTTTATTACTTGGCCAAAGCACTAAAAGAATGGCAAATGTCCCCATTTGGGAGACTGAGCTGCTTACTTAGAGACACACGAGTTGGAGCAAATTGACATCTTTCAGTCATGCCAGCCTTCTTTCTGGATCAGGCCACTTTGGCTTGTTAGCTAATTGGTGATCAGAGGTAGCCATTAACAGCTTTTTATTAAAATGGGGCGACAAGATCAGGTCCCTAAAATAATCGTATATACCACTGCAGCACTGCAATGAGATGTGTTGGGTCATTTTGTTGCTTGTTCCAAATGGCATGAAGCCAAATATACAATATTACTCATTTACATTTATATGGTATCAATACTTAGTCAACACTACCTAAAAAGTATTTCAATGGAGGCTTAGTTTAAGATAGTTTTCAACCAGTTCATCTCTACATCTAGTCAATTTTACTGCCTTAGTGTTAGTGGATTTTCAGTGAACTCGTTAAATCTGAGGCTGCAGGCGATTCTTCCAGTTTCGTATAAAGACTACTACACTATGTGTCATCAGACCATATGTCAAATTGTCAGTCTAGTTTAGACTGCACATACTCAAATACTCAAATGTGGTACAAAGTTTAATGAAATTTTCCAGAGTAAGTCATTTGTCAATGAATCCAAAATGACATACAATATATGCTCATTGTCCAAAATTATATGTTCGATGTACATTAGTTACATAAGTTAAGAAATGTACATAAGTTACACTATGTACCTGATGTAAGGTCAGTATGTCATGTAAGTTATCTAATGTACGTAAGTTAAAATAAGTCAATGTGGTCTCTTGGTTTCACCTGAACAGGGTCTCCTGGGTGAAAGTCCTATGTTTACGTAAGTGACATTAGCTAAGTACATAAGTTACCTGATGTATGCAAGTTAAAGAGGGTCAGATAAGTACGTAAGTTAAAAAAGCCAACATTGTCTTTTTGTTTCATACGAGATACAAACAGTGGTTTCTCTGTGAGAAATATACTTTATTTTATTCAATTATTCAAAAGATATTCAAGAGGTATAATTACTGTATTAGACAGTGGTGTACCTCCAACAGCCTGCAGTACAGGAGACATTCGGTCCAGATTGAGATCCATACATATTTAAACATATTTAATGTAAACTGCTGTTGTTGCTTTAGAAACATAAAACACTTTCAAAACGATCTTTCTTCGCAATATTTAGAGCAAAAATATTCATATGTACTATAGATTCAATGAGTATCATGTTAAAGCTAAAAAAAAAAAAGGTCACCAAATTTTACTTTAAACAGAGAAACTGTACCTTGCTAAATGCAGTTGTTATCATTTAATTTGAGGATCGCACAAAGACTTCAAAACAGACACAGCCATTCACACACAGACGCACACACACACACACACACACACTCAAGTTGATTAGCAGGGCTCCTGTGAGTGTGTGTCACGTTTTAGTGGAAAATTACAGCTCTTTCAACAATTCCTCAGTCGGAATCCCATTCTAAAGTGGATTTTATCTGCAAATCACAATTATTTTGTTCATGCTCTGTTTTAATGGGCACACCCGCTGGGCTGAAGAAGACACTTCTCTATTCATAAATGTATTACTGGTGGGGAATCATTAACTTATTGTTAGCGGCGCGACTGATGGCTTATTGACATGACAACACACTTTTGTCTTTAAGCCGTACGTCCATATCACTGAAACAATGTCATCTACCCCATTTTCACCACTCCCCTTGTGTGTTTGAGCTTAGTGGAAGCCTTTTCAGTGATCGGGTGAAAAAAAAACAGTACCCAGCAAGAGATAAGTGTAGGCTGGGTTTCTGGAAAGTCTGAAGAGGTTTTTCTTTATGACGAGGAATAAGAAAAACAAAAGCACCAGATGCCACAGTAAATGGGACACGAGGGTGTGAGATGATGTTAGGCAGAAAGCGCTGTTTGCTGAAAATGACACACTACTTCTGTTTGCGTCAGTTTAAGAGAATAAAAGCCCAAATGGCTTCAAAACACACAGCAGAGAGGACAAATTCAGATGTGTGAATTATCTGAGAAGCGAAGCTCCGGCTGATATTTATGGCAGGAGATGCAGGAGAGTCATAGAGTCAGACAGTTTGCACAGATGGTGGCCATCCTTGGTCAACATTCAAATAAAAAAGGGAATGAGCGTCTCTCTCTCTGTGTCCAGCTATTCCTCTCTGGGTGAATGCAGACGCAGATAAAAGGAGGGGGTGTAAAAGTGTTTAAGTAGGCCGAAGTTGTAAAGGAGAAAAAAGCAGAATCGCTATTCACTGCTTGTGCAATCCTTTCTGCCTTGTTGAACTTTATTAAATTCTGTCGTTCTCTCCTTCCCGTCTGGCTCTCTTTGTCAGCTTCTTCTCATGCGTAACTCTGATTTTTTTTTTTTTTTTTTTTTTTTTTTTTTTTTACAGAGGTGTTGTGGAGGGCATTCAGGCTGAAAGAATGTGTTGGTGATAATCATCCCACAGTGTACCAATAAGAATCCCACTGAGATGAATCACAGTCAAAAATCTGGGGTGAGTGGGGTAACTAGAAGTCGACTTCTTGTTGTTCAGACAATGTGTGTCCGCCGTGTCTGCCGAGGTGGACGCGCACACGCCAAAACGATAATGTGTATTCATCACATTTCAGGTAAACGGCATCAAGTTGTGACTGAATTGCCATGATGACATTTTAACAATTTTCAAAAAAACACAACACACACATAAGTCACACCCTCCAGGATCCAGTTGTGTGCCACATGTCCACTGCAAAAAAACACTTGCTGCTAAATTGTGACAAATAATGTTGTGATCCTAATTTGAAAGTGAACTAAAAATATTTAAAGATAAAAACATGATTTTGTCGTTTTAAAACACCACATTTTTTTCCCCCTGAAAGCCACAGGTGGGATTTGAACAAACGTGACATGAATCAACAACAAAACGTCCCAAAGGTCAAAGCCTGGTTGCTGCACATGTAGGAAAGGGAATCTTGACAATCCTGTCGTTTATTAATGACATTTATATTCTAATCTGCAACAGCAAATGCGTTCAAAAATGAATGCTGTCTGAATTACGTTTTTTTTATCAGCAAAAGGAAAGATTTTCAATGAACATATGTGTCAAGTTGCAGTGTGTTCATACTCAAGTAATTGCAAAATATGAATTGACGACAGATTTTTTTTTTTTACATTAAAATATCTGCTTTTGCAATATGACATCTGTTGATAGCAAGTAAAGAATTGTGAAGTTTTTTCGTGCTTGTGTCCAGGCACCCAAAGCTATTGCTTAAAGTCATGGGAAAATCACTTGGTTAATATTTTACAAAGTTGTTGAGGTGTCACATTTATCTCATTTTATCAAAACCAAACGGCAGACTGAGGATGTGAAGCCTGCTCTTCACTACACAAAGTCCTGTGCCTTGCATTGACCCCGATCACCTCATCGTACACCACAAATCATACAAATACATGTCACATGACAAAACCAGTACTTTTCACTGGAAAGCAGCAACACCACTAAACAATGTCTAAGCAGTATTTACATGCCAGCACAAATTAGTAGAAACATAGTTTTAGGAAACAATCTCTTTTTCTATATTATGGAACTGAAATAAACACACAGTACAACACATGTGCATGTTAAGAGATAGTGGGATAATCTGTAGTGAATCAAATTAAAATGTCATTAAACAATTCATCATGTTGCCTTGGAGGCGTCTGGACTCCGCTTTGAGAGGATGTGAATCGCAGCTGTTCTGCCGTCTTTTTTGTTTTCCCAAGATACAAGTTTGGTCTTGAAGTACAGTACGTCTGTAGTCTGGCTATTCATTACAGCAGCTCTGAAAGCCAGGCTAATGGATATGAAAGCCCAATCAATTGGCCAGGAAAGGGAGATTAGGGAGGGATGAGTCACCATATTCCACCTTCTTGACAACCATGTCATGCCTTGCAGCCTCTCCAGAGACGTCGCTGATTGATGCCTATCTTTCATCAGTCCAGCTTTAATCTGACATTCCACGTGCTTTATAATCATATCAGCAGAAAATCTATATCGCATCAGCCTCTCCGTCCCTGTTCCCCACCCGCAGAGCAGAACATACTTTTATAAAAAGAAAAACAAAAATCTGACAAACTGACAGTAGCGAGAGTCACGTCTTTATCTATTGATCACGTTCTAAAAGAAAAAAAAAAAAAAAAAAGGATTTAGAGGAGATGATGACAAAGAAGAAAAGTCTGTTCCGTAAAACAAACAGTGATCGTGAAGTGACATTCTGGGAAGAAGTGGCAGGCTCTCTCCCGGTGCTGGCCAAACAAACAAACAGAGGAGCGAGACAAAGTGCAATCACTGACCTTTGTTCAAAGAAGCCATCTAATCTGTTTCCACTTTACTTAATTAGAAAAAGCAGAGGGATTTTTAATGTGCACAGTGTTAATGGGAAACAGCTCACAGGTGCTAATTAAAAAAAAAAAAAATACTGATCTCTTTGGTAACTTTGAGTCCATTAATCTATATATTCATCCATCACAAACTTGGCAAACTTATCTCTGTACACTGTTTGTGAAGCCAAATCACAACCCAAATATTATAAAAATCTAAAAGTATTCACGCATAAATAATTGTTCTTTCACCCAGTGTATACGCACTTATGAAATACAGGGTCTGGCCTTTGTCGAACCTGAGAGCTCGGTAATTTAAACTCTGTCTCTCTCTCCACTGAAGGCTACACAGCTTTATGCAGACAGCGATTAACCACTGCTTTACAGGATCCACGGAGGGACCATGTGTGCCCTTGAGGTGGCAAATACATTCGTTTCCTCTTCGACTCTGACTGTTAGAAGGAGCCGGCACCGAGCTGGCAAAACAGCATTTCATGTCATGTAATCCAGGAAGCGTTTGATGGACGGCAGGAGGTGGCAAACTTTACGTTTAAATCATGAAAGTGCCAAAAACTTACATGTATGTGTTATACTGAGAATAAGACTAATAACGGTGATGTTAGTGATAATATTCATTCTAAAACTGCTTTGTTTGAACTGAAAGATTTAAAGGAGAAGTTTAACAATGGACAATCTCACGCATACACACACCCACAAGCATCATTTAAAGTATGTCTATAATATATAATCTATAAAGTATATCACCCTATACTGAGAATACGCCTGTTGATAATTGACTACCCACAAGTCTCTGCTCACCCCAATCTCTTCTACAGGTTTAAAGATTAAAACCGCACTGTTAACGGCTGAGTTAGAGATTGCACTTGAAAGGTATTTAATGCGTCTTTCACTGTTACCTATAACTACAGACATCACAATAACACAAATACAGTAGTGTAACACAATTTAGCTCATTTACTGCACTCAAGTACTCAAGTACTCTACTTAACTTAACTTCTTTCATTTTTTGCTACTTTATATTTAGACTCTGTGCTTTTTGCTCCATGGTACCTTCATCTGACAGCTACACTAACCACAGTTATTTTGCAGATTCAGATTTAAGCAGCCCACAGTAGGTATAATGATTTTAGAAAATATAATATATATAACATAAATATAATTTTAATAGATTCAACAGTGTTTAACATAATTAGCTCTGCTTTGACCAGCAACAACAATAAACTTGTGTTTGCACATTAATACATCAGTAGGCTAATGATAATCCAATATCATAATATATATTGATCTAGCAATGACTGGGGCCATCTTCCATGATGAGCGCTTTTGCTTTTGATACTTTAAGTGCATTTTCCAGGTGTGTACTTAAAGGCCCTGATAGCTTTTTTTTTCCGATCAGCTTTTTACTATGAATGAAGGGATTTTACATAAGACCATTATTTGATCACTAATGATTTTGTATGATAAATTTCTATATATTTTTCCTGTTTTTTCTCTACGGTCTTGACACTGGTCTGAAGCAAGCTGTGCTCTGCAGGAAAATGGCGATGTCATGTGTGCCTGTGAACCAGTCAGGATTTAGCAATATATGAATCAAAATCTGTTTGTGGGTTGTTTGGTTGCTGTCAGTCAAATCTGGTCAAGGAGGAAAGATTTTGAAGATGTTTATTTGAGCATTTCTTATTTAGTAATGAATATTTAAATACAGATGAATACTTAAGATCTGAAACCAAGTTTTCAGATTTCAAATTTTGACCTCAAAATTGCTTGTAATGAAGTATTTTTAAATTCCGACATTGTTGTTTAACTCATGCAAAGCATCTGAATACTTCTTTCACTACTACATATTTAAACAAGTTGTCATTTTAGTATGTCTTCCTTCATTTCTTCAAATATCTGATGTCGAGTGAAAACAGAAACAACAACAAAACTGTTATGCAGCTTTCAATGTGGCTCTTCTGTGCTTGTAATTCATTCTTAATATTCACTATGAAGATAATCAGAAACAATAACGCGCGTATTTTGGCTTCCTGCATGATATAGGACCCAGTAGCAGATGAGCTCAACCTCATGCTATGCACCCTTAACCACATTAAAGCCCCTCTTGTATGGGCAGTGTGTGGTCTGCCTCTCAGGGACGGCAGGGGACGCAGGAAACAAATTAGCTTTCTTGACCTTGGCCCGAGTTTCCCTTCCACCCTTCACCCCTCCTCCTCCCTGCCCTTCATCTGGCCACTTCAAGGGTCAGCTGGATGACAACGTGCCTCTGTTGTCCTCCACAGCGGGGAAATATTCAGATGAGAAACTCATATAGGCCTGACGGGAAATGGGGTTTATGAGTTCACTTTATATAGGAGGTCAAGTGGATCTGGATGTGGTCAAAATGATTACGAACCGAACAAATGTCAGGTTTATGATGCACAGCTAAGAGAGCAATTTTAAGTTGGAAATACTGGAAGGGTAAAAGAAAAGGGTGGGGGGGGTTGTCATTTCTTTTGGGTGTGCAGTTTAAGCAACGAGAAACAAGCTCAAACAAGGGTTAATATGAGGCGATAAACGAGGACAGTTAAATTTCAGCATGGGATTAAACAGTAAAATCACAGTTTGAAGGAACATTTCCTGACGACATGAAGCAGTCGCTCAGTCCTGTTTCCACCCTCAGTCTCAAGGTCAAGATTTCTGTCTCACACGCACGCCGCTGAATAAAAAGCAGGTTTTTTTTCTAACATGTTGATAAGTTTAAAATCTGAAGAGAAATGCAATTTTGGCTGCCATGGCGGCCTCTGCCCGAGCCTAAGATGAGAGACCTTTGGCTATAGGAGTGAAAAGAATCCTTTCAATGATAGATATTGGATTGTAACACCAACAGGCAAATCTAATTCTCCTAGTTCACGCCAAAGCACGTCTATGTGCATCAGTGTTCAGCCTGAGAGCAAAAATAACCTGGGGTGTCCAGGGGAGGGAAGTAGCAGCACTATATTAATGCTCATGCTCTTCATTGATCTATGAGGACTCCTTAATCTTGTGGCCCGCTTCCTCCTACGTATATTTCATAATGTGATACATTGTGCATCGATAACACTGGTAAGGGCCTATGCTTTCTCGTGCTGGCTCACAGCATTTATTGATCCCGGAGTGAAGTAAACATGTCTTTAACACGCGGGCCTGTCACTGCTCGCAGATATAACAAAACCGTCAAGCCACGGTCCTCGTTATTACACACTGTAACGATGACAGGAATCAATAGTTAACATGACAAGATATCATCTGCAAAGTTAATAACCGTCTGGATGGAAAGTGGAGAGGGGGAAAAAAAAAAGGTTGTGTGGTTGAAGGAAAGCTAACACATGTTCGAGACAGATGTTTTCTTGCTCACCACCTTCAGCTCTCTGTGCTGGGGATTATTTATTTGCTGTATGATTCAACTGGTGTTCTGGGAATGGATGACAAAAAATACATACAGTAAAATGACTCAGGAGAACGGCTTTGGCAGCGTACCAAGCTGACCATATCCTTATGACTAAACGGGAGCTTAAGCCAGAGCAATTTACTTCATTTTCTGCAGGCAGTCATGTAAAAATGATTATAGGTGTGAGCTTTGAGTTCAGCCAATAGGACTTTTTGAAAGCTGAGGTTACCGGATACCGGCTGCCAACAACCAATTGTTTGACCTCTTCTATCCCTTTTGAATTTCTCTAGTTCATAAAAGACGCTTATTTTTCATTGCCCATCTAATTTTTTATTTAAAGGAAGCTTTTTTCTCTCCTATTTTCAATTGTGTTCTATGGTTTTGACATACATTTTTATCAGCTACCGATTTGTTAATCATCCTCGACGTTGTTGTTTCATATTGTGAATTGCCTCAGTAATAAACTCAGAGTTGACAGAGTGCAGGAGCTCAGCCTTTTTCTTTCACATGATTACATTTTCCTATAAAGCCATCTGCTGCGTGTGTATTGGACAATGCCCAGCATGCAAAATCTAAAAAACATTTAAATGTTTCCCCTCATAGGTGGGAGAGAAGGCCACATTTAAACTTTCACTTAACACACAAAAACTCTGAAGTGAAACCAGGAATAATAAATGACAGTGCTCATTGCAGCAGTGTGCAAGAAATATCACATTTAAGTCACGCTTATATGTGGCTGAAATGACTAGCTGATACAAATTTAGGGTAGTAGCCGATTGCATTTCAACACCAATGCCAGAGTCTGAAATGATTCTTGTAAACTGGCGGGTAACCCATAGGCCACCAGTTGCTGATGACACTGACGAGTGTGTGTGTGTGTGTGTGTGTGTGTGTGTGTGTGTGTGTGTGTGTGTTTGGATTCCTCTAAAGTGAGATCACATGGCCGGCAGTCAAAGTCCAGACAGTAGGAAGTGAAAGTGCTACTGCAGCCACAACACAGGTCAGATCTCAAACATGGTTTTCCGCTGTACAGTGCAATCGCTCTTCTCGTTTTACTCAGAACTGCAGCAGATATTTGAAGACCAAGGGCAGAGGATGAGCCCCGGTTATAATGATGTAACAAGAAGACGACGGGAGGAATTAGAAACTGTGAAAATGCACTTTTTGGTAAAGATCAGGCATGATGAATGACAAGAAGCAAGAGGAGATTCTTGGAATAACCATCAGTTATGTAATAACATGAACAAAAATTATAAAACAATTCCATTATGTACAAAAATTACAATAGAAAGAGGAACAATCTTCTTAATTCAGGCATTTTAAACACAACTTAGTATCAGTAAAGTATATTTCAGTGATTAGTTCATCTTCCCTTTAAGAAAACAAGTCACGTTTTAATTGAAAAGAATAACATAACCTATATTAAAGCATTACCAATGTCAGCATTTGTTAATAAAATAAAGTTAAGTTTGTTCTCATTTGTCGAGCCTGTTTGTGTTATAAAAATAAAAGAGCTTGACGCTGTGCTCACTGTTGCATTAGAAGCCCTTATTTTTTTCTCCCCCCCAGTTTAATGAGCTGAACCTTGGAAGTGTTTTGGAGACGGAAAAAAAAAAGGGACACACTACGAGTTACTCAGTTTGATTTTATTTTGTCATTGTGTCTGACATCAAGGGAGGGAGAGAAGAGCAAACATGAGGTTTGACAAAGACAGTGGCAGATGTGGAAGTGTGAAAAATAAAGCGAAAGGGGGATAGCTATTTGTGTGCAATGAAGAAAGACATAAAAAACAGCCTCGCACTGAGATAGTTGCTCTAAATGAAATACCTGGAGATTGCATGTTGCTTTGCATTTGCAGGGGTATTCAATTTTAATTAGGGTTTTGGAGACATCTTTTATCAGACTGTCACTAATCTCTCTCCCTCCCTCCCAACCCTCCCCTCTCCTCCCCCAAAAACACACACCCACATCCTCTTATCCCAGCATTCGAAAATGCAAATACACAGCCACAAAAAAGACCAAAAAATGAAGAAGAGAAAAAAAAATATAGAATAGTACAACAATTTGTCTGATGCACACATTATCAAAAGGCAATGAATTGGGGACAAAACCATCGTCCCATTTCATTTTGGAGAAAAAACCATTACCTCTACTTTTTAATTGCATTTTCTTTGGGGCAAAGGTGATAATTAATTTTGCTCAGGGTGACACACATGAACCAGTAACAATAATATGAAAAAAATGTTAAACGGTATTCTTGCCTTCAGTCCCAAAATAAGTATTTGAATTCTAACATGGTAACTCTGTCAAAGCATTTGTGGGACAGGATAAAAGCAGATAACACATATTCTCTGTGGCATTGTTCACGGACGTATAGCTGCTTATTTTGAGTCCAAGTGGATTTCTTGTAAATTTAAAGTTAGACGACAGTATTATCTTCAAATAATCAGGAACACAAACACAAATCTAGCACATTTTCAGAAAAGCATTAGTATGCATCATTATTTCCCCACAAAGGATCTTTTCCTCACTTGATTTGATATGATGATTAAATTAACTTTATTAAACAAATTAAAACGTTACTGGGGTTCATCTCTCAAGACATCCCTTGACGTTGTTGGAACAACAACAGCTCTGAACCTGAACTAAAGCTGTAAAACAAAGGCAAGTTCTCGCTATAAAATACCCCCCAACACACACACACCCATCCACCACACTTTCTATCTGTGTGTGGTGTGGTGGTTAGCCTGTCTCCCTCTCTTCATTCCCGCCCCTCTTCCATTGTTAGTCACCTTGTTTATTGGCTGGAGCAGCCGTGGCGTACTGGACATCATCTGAAACTACAAACGACAGGATGCAATAAGCTGGAGAATAGCAGCAATCTGAGGAAAGTTCTCCATTCACCAGGGCTCCCTAACTCTCTGTCTTCTTATCCTGGGCAGAAAATAAAAAAATCAATACGGGCTCACAGGGCTTGATAAAAGTGCTGGACAGGGAGAGAAGCAAACGCTGGATATAGTAAATTAAAGTGATCAAAATTTTCCAGTCGACTCAGCCCGCGGCCTACATAAACTAACAACCCTGTCTCCACAGCTGTCCGTCATCCTCCTCCACACATATTAATGTTTAATTAATTAACAATATAATGGCGACATTTCCCTGGTGTTCATAGTTAAAATGCATGAAGAGCGTTTGGAAATCTGGAGGTTTGACAACAGCAAGACACAACTCAACAAATGACTTCATGTGAAGGTGAAACAGGTAGCAAGACAGGACTCAAGACTGTAAGCTGTGGTATCAGTTGTTCACGATCCAGAGTTTTGTGCTTTGCTCACAGACCTGGACAAAGGTTACAGTGATATATCTAGCATTTAAACCATGACTGTATCTTTGCCAAAAAAATATGTAATACTTTGATCTGCTTAATTGAATTTTTGACTGCTTGCAGGAGGCACAACAAGCTGTACACACAACACTGACATTTTATTATCACGTTATTATGGCGATAGTGTCAGCAGACAGTCGCACATACAGGAGACACAGAGCAACATTAGGCTTTTTTGGGACTGTGTTATTCTCAACCTAACTCATGTGAATACATCATTCAATGTCTTTTCATCTGTTTTACTCTTTAGCTGCTAAATGCTCCACTATGTTTGCTCTTTTTCTTTTTTTTTTGGCTGAAATCAAGTGCTTGCTGCTGCCGGGAACAAGCTTGATGAGGGAAGCGAGACTCGACCAAACGGTGAATTTGCCGACAAGAAAACAAAAACAAAAAGCCAAAAGAAGCTAAAACTAAAACGAGCCAAAGCTCTGTAGAGCTGATGGAAACTGCAGGGTGATAAGTCTCTTTCACATTACACATAGTCCTTTTTCCATTGTTACTATTAAAATATTAATTAGCACGGCTTCAAGTATAAATAATGGAAATTATATTTTGGTAGCGAAGACAACTAGACCCACTTTTACAAAAGAGATATTGCAAATACTCGTGCTCTTTAAAATGAAGACTATCCTATTGCCTCTCCTGGAGTGTTGCTGCCCTCCTGCCCTCCATGTTGGATTTCTTTATACTACATTTTACCATCTCCCATTGCCAGAACACTTGAAGCATGCTGCAGCTTCCTCGTTGTCGTTTGTGCCAGAACGCGATACAGCTGATTTTCCATCACAGTCTGACTCTGTAGCTCACAGTGTCAACATTGCAGCGGAAATCCTCACTTGTTTGTGTTAACCGCGTTGATAATGTCTCAAAATAAATGTTGTAATTGAATAATATACAGTCAGTAATTTGTGAATGGGCCCTGACAACAAGTTGAAAAATCATCATAGCCAATGCACTGCAATACATGCCTTCACCTACGCTGTTAGAAGTGTGTCTGACCACACATGCACTAATTCAATTACAGTAATGCCGGCAGCAGCTGACTCACTCTGCTAACACACACACACCCCATGCCAGCCCTGCACAGGGCCCCTCTGGCACCTTGTCCACCTAACAGTAAGAAGGGATTAATAGGGATTGGCCAATCCAGTCCAGTCTCATGGTGTGTGAGCTTTACCACAGAGCTAAGCTGATGTGCCAGCTCAACACTGATAACTGCAATTTGATGGCTGTGCAGTACTGAGTGGCAAAATGTTCCAGCCCTTGTCCTATCACCGTCTTCTTTTTACATCAAGATTATGATGTTAGATGAGAGATTTCAGCAGATTTCCATTGCAATTTGCTGAAATCCTGTTTGTGGGTGAAACATCAACTAAATATAAAACACTAATCAATAAAAATGTAGTGATATTTGGATCATGCGATAACTTTATATATACATATAGGTCACCAAAACGGTCCACTGAAGCTAAGGTGTGGCAAACACCATGCACACATCACCACCAACTGCCACCCAAGCTGCTTCATCTGACCTCCGCTGTATGTTTATGTGTGAGTCTTCCTGTACGTGCCAGTGTGACAGTGGATGTGTGTGTGTTGGGGATCAGCTCAAAAGAAACACCAACCACTTGGGCCAGCATTTGCCGTGGCCTTATATCCTGTTGACCTGGGTTAGACTGACTGCAGACAGCCTTGGGATACTTAAATCCAGCCACAACCCTGAGCAACACGCACATGTCCTCTTAGCTCACATCACAGCTTGACTTTCCAGGGAGCAGGGACCCACTACGGCCTTCAGCTGAAAGCCTGCGCAGTGCAACATAATACTAATGTAGAAAACACACAGTATGGTAGTATGGGATGAGGTTTCCTGAGGCGCAAATATACTGGAAAACAGAAAAGTGAAGCATTGTAACTCCACTTCCCATCATGCATCATCTTCCCATCACTTACACTGTGGTTACTTACAACTTCACAGCCCTTGCACACTAATATGGAGGCCAAGCTTTTGACTGGATGTGTCATACTGCATATTTATATATTTAATTATTGTGTTTGTCTTTTTTTTATGAATGCATTTGTTCACTGAAGCAGGACAGGAAGCGTGGAAAGATGCAAGTCAACAGATTACATGTCAAACGCACTAGTTCAAAGAAGGATTAACACAGGATCCTGTTTATCTATGTGTCTTATTAATCTTGTGTTAGCCATGCAAATCCTGATGGTCAAACTCTGCCTGTCTGTTTCTATATTTATCTATTTTAATCTCTTTATAAAGCAAAAGGATTCCAATTACAAATGCCACAAGAGTCAATCCAATTGAAAAACAGTTGGCAGTCCAGTGTTTAACACTTAAAACCTTAAGAAAAGATTACAGAGGGGGGCATTGCGTGCATATTCGAGATGCAATGACTTAAATGCATCACTCTGAAACTATTTGCCTAAGTGTTCCTGTCAGAGTTGCATAACAGCCAGCTAATTGCAGGTCTTTACTGTATGCTGCAGAGTAGCTCAGACACAAACCCCCTGAAGCCGAGCAACAGTGTGTGCAAGAAACCTGTAACCAAGCAGGAGCACAAAGATTAGGACATTTAGGATTAAGAAAAATAGCCTGCACTGTAAATTGTGTTACACTGTCAAATAAAGTTAAATCATTTTAAAACTATATTCCAAAAGGCTCTTTAAGATCAATATGAGCTTTGTTTGCTATAATATTTCTTGTAATCCCACACATGATGTCAGTCTGTGATCTTCTGTATGCATGGTTCACAGCAGGTGCATCTGAAGCTTAGCTCATCCCTACAAAGCATGATCGATGAGTACGTTGCCATGTAAAACACACACACACACACACACACCAAGCTTGATTTTGAAGGGTCCTTAATCACAACTAAGCAATTGACTGATCAATGACAGATATGAGGAACAAATGTGGAATGCTAACAGGCCCGCATTCGCTTTTATCAGTTTCTTTACTTGGGCCCATTTTTATCACAGATTATATTTCTCTCAGTGTTAACAGGCTCCAAGCCCTGCCGAGGTATTAATTAAAATCTAAATACTAAATATTGATTGATACGTTATCAGGGCATAGCAGTTGGTCCGCAGGCTATTGATCCAGCCTGTGATTTATTATCATATTTAAGAAAAATCATTTTGCGTGATTATACAGGGTAATGGATTTTTAGCGAGGGGTGTAATTCTTTTTTTTTTTTTTGTATCGCGTTTGTTATGTGGAAGGTGGAGCAGATTTCTCAATTGCATTCGGAGATCACTGATATCCTTGGTACTGCACCCCCTCGAGCCCCCCCCCCCTCCCTTTTCAGCCCTGCGTGGCCTGTGAGGGGCTAAAGCTTGTGTAAGAGAACGATCCCCTGCTCTTGTCATTGGGAATAATGGGTATTGGGATTACCTCTTTAATCACAACAAAGATTAACAGATGGTATGAGAACAGTTATTAGCAAACATCTTGCACTCATCAAATCAATAAGATGATTTGTAATCAGGCTGTCGGTGCAAGTGAAAAGGGAGCCGGGGCTGTTCCCAGTGAAAGATCCTGGCAATCAGAGGCTACTGTGTAGCAATTACCTCTCCACAAAATAGGTGCTCTTCCTCCACTGGCTGGCAGTCCTCCAAAACACACGCCAGACTGATAGCAACATAGGGCATTAACACGGCAAAACACAAAACACTGCATGGGTAACCTTGTATTTGATCAGGTGTTAGGTTGCTCCGTGATTTCATTTCACTTTGTGCCTTTTAATTTGGTGGATCTCGCCGTGTACTTGAGGGAAAAAATCTAAATGTTTACACACGCTGTCTCTCACTACAAAAGACTGTAGCTCATTAGCGGGTTACCATAAATAAGTCAGCGCAGGAACAAAGAGGGAAGAGCATAGAAACTATACAGAGGAGGGTTCACTGTGCAAATATTTCTCCCTGGAGACGGCGACAGGGAGAGAAAGGCTGAAGGACTGCAGGCATGTACCGGTGCATCCGCTACTGTAAATGGAGGAATGTAAAATCTGCGTAACTCTCCCCGACCTTTGCTTCTCAAAAAGCTTTCTTACTCATATAGCAATATTTTTCTAACATTAAATTCACTTTATCCTTCACACACAAGCACTCAAATTTCTATTTAGAGTGTCTGTTTCTGTGTCTGCAAAATTGTTTGTGAGGTCCGTGAATTTTTGTGTTTGTTTTTCAAATCTGTGTGTTTTCCTTTCTTCACATCTATGATTATATAATTACATTTCATATATATTATTATGCTAGTTTTCTGTCTCACTTAAAGATAGCACAACATTTTCTTCCATTTTGCTTTTGCACATTGAGTGAAAAAAGTAAATTCAAGGCCTACAAAACACGATCCTGCATAAACCGGTCACCTATTTTCTTATTGATTCCACAACAAAAGTCAGAACCGAGCTTTTTTGTTTCATTTAGAGGCAATACAATACGTTTTTTTAACACCATCTCAGCTTCAGACGCCTGACTAAAAGGTATCAGTTTAACTCTAATTGCTGCTCTTAAAGCTCGCAGGCCTTTTGCAATCGACCTCACCTTGTTTGTATTGTTGCATCTTTGTAGTGGGAACAGCGAGATCAAACTGATGCTCTACAAGATATTGCTGACTGAAAGGAAGCAGTCGTTTTAGGAGCAAATGCAGAAAACACACACTTCTGACCTTAGCGAGATGTTGCGTTTGTCAAAGCTTGGCTGACTTTAAATGTCTGAGGAACCTTGTAAATACTGCACATTATTGTCCTAGCCTTTTGTTTTCTGTCTTTTCACTCATTTTAGATGGCATCAAGCACACTCACATGCTCGTACAGGCATGCACTTGTAGCCCCCTGATCGCAAACACACACACACACTCACACTTCTAATAGCAATCTAATCACTACAAAGGACATGCAACACTATCTACTTACCAAACATTTATCAGTACGCCAACTTTCACTGGCTTTGAATCATGATGCGACATATAAAATCTATCTATGTCCCCTCTCCTGACACACACACACGTAAACACACACACACACCTCTAGACTGTCAGTAAGACAGTGTAGATATGCACTTACCAGGATTAAGCAAGGCAAATGGTGCCAAAACAATGACAGTATGAAGTAACTGATGCTGTTTAAAAATTCAAAGGCCTCTATTGAACAGACATTGTGGCACACACATCACTGGGCCTCAGATCCCTGCAGCCCACTGGTCTGGCTGCTGGCAGCTCTCAGACACATGCACAGTCCTCCCCACCACCAACAACCCCCAGCAACACATCAGGACCTCCATGCAAATACAGGAATGCAGGCACAGTTCTCTGGCCCACAGCTGCAACTGACAGAATTGCTCTTAAGCACATTTCACCTGTGTCTAATCCTAAGACATTTCATAATACACACACACACACACAGAGACACACACAATCGCATAACTGCAGACAGAGACACATAGGCACCTCTCCCCTCCCACACACACCCACAGTCACTTGTCGAGTGGCTAATATCTTCCCAAGGTCAAACCTGACAAGGAATTCCAATGAGATTAAGTGTCATCAGTGCGACTTTAGCCCCTTTCTGCTCATTGTTCTTGGAAATGGCATTAGAGCCACAGATGACCGAGGCCTTGGAGCAGTAAAACCTCTTCCCTTCCTGCATGGGCCAAGTTGATATGTGAGATATTTGTTACAGGGCCTTCAATTCAAACATCAAAATGTAATAATGTTCTTACATAGACCTATATCTAGGAGGGTTAGGCCAATATGCCGGTCTGCGAGTGTCAGGGTTTCAATAAATATCAGATATCAACTGACAGTGTTATTCACTTCTGACTGCAACAGAATTTTGTGTGATTCGCCTTCAATTGTTTAAAATGTCTTTTATCAGCTGATTCTTTATTCATGAGTCCCAGAGTTTCTCTGCTACAGTTTAAGAGAGTCATTCTTTATTTAAGAGCTGCTAACACTTTAACAATTTTAGCATTATGGAAATCATTTAGGAGTTTTAGGGTCCCATGAAAAACAGAATTCTGAACGATCAAATCAGTAGTTGGAATCAAAATTTTAATGCATCGTATATACAGCAAATATGCTTTAGTCCACATTTGCTGTAATCGCATGGAGGCACATATTTACCTCCATATGAGGCTGTGTATCAGTCTGGCAGACGATCGAGGGGTGTTTTGTTTGTAGACTCTTCTAGTGAAGCACCAGCCTTGTCAGTCTGTCAGCCAGCATTTGGTGCGCTGCCTTTCACACTGAATTTGACACATAGTCCTTTGGTGGCAGCAATGAGCATTTTGTCATCTCCTCTCGAGTGCCAACTCGATGTCCAATTACACCCCAGCTACTAATTTAATTACAGTAGCAGAAGAAATTGGTTGATCCAATTCATTTCAATTAGGCCTGATTGGAGCAGTCAGATCAAATTTTACTCATCTCAGGTACGAGCTGCCTGTCACATTTTATCTCAGCTTGCCTCATTTGAAGCAAGATAAGCAGGTCATGATATGATAACTGAAAATGTATGCTTGACTTCACTGATGTCTGATGTTTAAAAAAAAAAAAAAAAAAAAGAGCTCATGGATCACAAGGATTCAAATGCCTCCTAATCTCTGGCTCTGTGATAAATGTGAGAGTAAAACACTCCACTTTCAGGGCAGGATCACAGCCAGTTGCCACTTAGCAGCGTCCCGGCTACAATAGTCATTACTTATGCATGATGTCCACAATTATGTATCAAATTGTGTGTGCATGTGTGTTCATGTGTTTTACATATCCAGCTAATGGATGTGCAGCGCAGAGCAAAGCTAGAGAACATGTCAGGAAAGAAAAACCACTCTTATATCATGTCATTCAGACAACCAGCTGCTATTTTCACTCAGTTTCTAATAATACTACACACACTTTGAGTCGTTTCCTCCTGAACAGTTTTACCAACACTTTACTGAAAGGACCCTAAATGTGACACCCAACACTTAGAAGTAGCCCATGCCAACATTAATCTTTACAAGAACAACTCCTATTAAAATTATAACACAATAGTTTTTCTTATTAAAATAAAAAACCCTGAGTCAGTATAAGAATAGAAAACGCTATAATATAGAACAATAATATAGTGATATTTTGTGAGACTGTCACAAGATAATAACAACAAAATATGATAACTTCAAATTTTGGGAAGTTTGATTCAATACTTTTTTTTTGAGGGGACTATGAAGACATTATGATGTTTTTATAAATTTCAAAAGAGCAACAGAACATAGGACAAAACCTCATTTCAATCAAAGAATGTAACAAATAATTACAGGAATATTATAATAATAGATTCATATAGAATTAAATATATGTGATCATTTCCAACCCACTATCCAGTAACATTGACACAAAGTGTATTTGCTATATTCTATTCTATATTTCTTAGAGGAATATTATAGAACCATTAAGGTGATGCTTAAGACATAAAATTTATAATAAGGTCAATGAAAAACGATTAATTTGTCCTAATAATCTGAAATGAAGTGTTAAAGTAATTTTCAATCAAACCATATATATATGAACTTCACTAAATACAATACTCACAGACACAGTAAAACAACATAAGTACTAATAAGGTCACTATGAACCAAATAATGAGTTACAGTCCAGCAGGAATATTTTAGGAAGAGTTACCTGTCTTCTAGTTTTATTATGATCAGCCAACAGCAGAAAAAAAAAGTTACACCTCGTCTCTGATTGGTGCAGATTGGAGCCCCAGCAGTGCGCCATAGGTTGCCATAGGCTGCTACGGTAGCCCCCGAGGTGTGCGCGTAAACGCGTCCTGGCACCAGTTGCGGCGGCGCAAAGACGTCTGATTGGACGCTGCAGTTTTCCAGACTTAACGGTCTAATCACATGCTTTACAACCGCAACACCGTATACAAAAACACATCCTCGCGTTCAAAGATAGCTCATGGTTAACTTGTGATTTCAGCATTACGCACGGCGGCACACACAGAATGAACCCAAAGCGCGAGCGGCTGTTACCTCTCGGCGGCGGCTCCCGGTGCCCGGCCTCCCCTCCCGGTCCGGCCTCCCCTCCGCGGCATCCGCAGTGCGAGACGGACAACCGGGCTACAGAGAGAGAGAGAGAGAGAGAGAGAGAGAGGTGGAGGAGCTGTGGAGTCAGTGCAGGAGAAGGAGAGGGGCCAGTGCAGGAGCCCGGCAGCCTCTTTTTTTCTTACCTTGCCACACAGATCCAGAAGGGGTGAAATGGGTAAAAGTGCTTGTTTGGGGGCGATTACACGTTTCTTCTTCTTCTCCCACCCTCCCTCTCCTCCACCATCTCCACCACCACCACCCCTCCTCCTCCCCCTCCTCCTCCTCCTCTTCTCTCTCGGTGAATAGGGAGAGTGGCCCCTGTTGTAATAACCATGGGGCTCCAGCTATGTAGCAAAAACAGCCCCATCCTTTAAGGTTAAAAGACACAGAAAACAAACATGCATTTTATTTTTCAATACAGTCAAAATTAAATAGCTTGGTGATATATGGAATTCATCTTTTTGCAAATTCATTTTAATAGTTGCATAAAGATTTTTTTTTCCCTTCCAACTTCTGTTATATCAGTTATAGAAAATTGTAAGAGTTTATGTGAAGCCTAAAATCTGTCAATCAAAAATTTCACACCAAATTAATTAGTTTCCCAGAAGTCCAAGCTGCTTGGCGATCCTAATCACACAGGATCTCCCTCCTCTCTCTCTCTGTATGTGTGTGTGTGTGTGTGTGTATATACCGGATTAAATGGCACCTCGTCTTAAATGGCACCTTGCCTCGTCGTCTCCCTCTCCTTTCATCATCAGCAAAATAAAGATTAGGCCTCACAGAGGTGGATTGTAAAAGGCTCGCCTTCAGAGGGATCTTCATTCCTCCGCCTTTGTGATGATATTGATGATGATGATGGCCAAGTGGACAGTTTGATTTTTGTGTGGCGAGCTAGTTATAAAGAATCAATATTATATCAAGGGGGTAACTTTGGTGATAAAGGACTTCAGCCACTCTGGCTATTCATCATAAGTCTGTAGCAAGCAGATAGGTCAAAAGAAATTATATGGCTCTAAAGAGTGTGTCTCCTTATCTCTCAGCAGCAGGGGAGTGGAGGACACGCCGATCGATACAGTAGCTGCCGTGGACTCCTTGCAATTATCAATAGCTGATTTTGTCTTCCTGGGGCTGCATCTATTAATACCAGATAATAACAGCCTTTTGGACATAACTTCCAGAGAGGGGGGGTGATGGAGGGAGAAGGAGAGGAAGAAGAAAGTTTGATCACAGGACGACCTTGTTGTCAACAGATTTGTCTCTCATATGAGGGCGACACAGGGGAATAGACAAGTCAAACAGACATGAGGGAGAAGGAGGGAGGGAGAGGGGGGGAGCTCTAACTGAGCCCCCCTCCCTCCAGTGAAAAAAGCTCATCCATCGTTACAGTAAAATGCTTTCTAATTTAGAAATTCACCTTTTATTTGTTGGAGCAACTAAACTAACATGATGTGTTCTGCATTGTTTTTATAATATTAAAGCTTTAAATTAAGATGTTTCCAATATGAAAGAGAATAAGTCCATGTTGTTAATAACTCCATATACTTCTATAAAATATGATGCACCTCTCACATCTTAATCCTTTCAATCCCCCCCATTAACGTGACCAGAGATTTTAATGCAAATGTGCAAAGTGAAGGGTTAATGTGTTCATTCAAAGACACAAGGAACTGGCATCGGCGCACAGGATCGTTTCTCTTTTCCACCTCTTCCAATTTTACGCATGCGTTTAGAAGAGAAAGGGGAAAAAAACTTACAAAGTATTAAGAATTATATTGTGTTTATATGATGTTTTAAATTGGCCACAGAGGCTCACAGGCCGCTGTGTAATAATATTTTTCACAGTAAATCACCGGAGTGTGATGGGACAAACACAGCGTGCGTAAAAACGTCCATAAAGTAGAAATAAAGTTAGGTGATGGAGAGCCTGCGCAATCAGCTCCCTCATAATAAAACAACATACTGTGTGAGATTAATATGACAGTCTGTCTGTGAGCTGCCAGATATTCTATGATTGGGAGGTCAGATCTGAGTCTGAGGACGAGCCATTGAACAGCAACGTAGTGGTACATCCTAGTGGCGGCTGAAAGCAATGGGCTGAACCTCCGCTCGGGGGTTAACTCTCACACACACAGCGCAGTCCCCCTCACACACACACACACAAACACACGGAGCCATGCCCAGCACCCAGAGCCCCACAGCGCTAGCGGGCTGCTGGGAGATCACTTCAGAGTCCATGTGAGGGGACAGACTCGAGGAGGGAGACGCCGACTGATCTGGACGCGCGAGCGGTGCTGGAGCCACCGGATCTCCGGAGAAGCGACTTTTGGAGAGCGCACCGAGGCGAAGGCGCACCCGGGAGCCGAGGAGGAGGAGGAGGAAGAGGAGGAGGAGGAGGGGAAGTTCAGGATCAGAACGGCTGCAGAGACTCGTCTTTTCGTGGGACAGATGAGGTTTTGATCGCACTGACTCGAGAGTAGGACTCGCTGAGACGCGGCGCAGCTTTCCGGGAAGACGCGCGTCAAAGTTTTATTAGAGAGAGAAAAAAAACACCTCACAATTTACTACGACTGTCAAGAACTTTACTCGCCTGTTTTCCCCTCATCCATGCCCGTGCTTTACCGGAGAGACGTCCAGCTTTAAAGCCCAGAAACATCGCTTCAGTTGAGGAGGAGGTGCGCGTCCAAGCTCGGCGCACAGAAAGTTACCGAGAGAGAGAGAGAGAGCGAGAGAGAGAGAGAAAGAGAGAGAGAGAAGGTGTCTCCAACAAGACTTTATGAGAAAGAGGTAAAAGTGGGATCATAAAGTGATGAAGATGAGACTTAGTTGGAGGAGAAACGCGGCGGTGGATCCTCGACACTTGTGAGGAGGAGGAGGAGGAAAAAAGAAGACCCCCCCCCGTGAGGAGGCCATAACAAGAGATTTGGTGTTGTTGAGGAGGGGGGGAGGCTGGATAGTAAAGAGAAAAGAGACGGATAAAGTCTGAGAGTGAAGCGGCTAATTGCTCAGTCCGTCCCTCATTACCATATCCAATGCGCGTCCGCTGGACCTCAGCCAATCCTCCCCACCTTCACAGGGTGCCATTCATCGCCGGGCATTATTCACTATCATAATTATTATAGCGACATGCGCAATCCGGCGCACAGCAGCAGCGGCACAAACACCGGCTAAGGCTAATTTCACTTTTTTTCCCTTCCTCCTCTCTCTCGCAGCTGAAACAGACTGTTTGCGAACTTTTTTTTTTTTTTTCTCCTCCGTTGCGTTGATTCAGCCGCTCGTCGCTGATGCATCTGCAAACCGCAGACACACAAGCACCGACGCCAGCAGCAGCATGTCCCGACGCAAGCAAGCCAAGCCGCAGCACCTCAAGTCGGACGAGGATCCCGCACTAGCCGGGGTGGTTTCCGAGCACGGTGAGTGGATCTGACCAAAGCTCTCTGATCCTCTCAGACAGGACACTTCTGATCTGCTCCACACTTAAAAAAAAAAACAAACTCGAATGAGAATTAGTTTGTTTATTTGGATCATTGTTTGGTTTCATTTCTTTATTATATATATATATATATAAAAAACATCATGAAGCTCTTATTAAGTCCCAAAGTTTTCTCGGATCTCGCAGCAGAAGTTTTCTTTTTATTCCCAAACATTTTGAGCCTCATCTCTCCCAAGATGCACCACAGGCTGACAGATGACTTTTAACATTAATATAACTCACGCATACACTCGTTTACAACACTTGTAGCATTTAGATTATGTTCCGGAGGCCTTTTTTTGAAAGACCTGTTTGGAAATAGATTTATTTGAATTCTTTCACATATGTCAAATGTAAGAGCTGTTTTCTTAAAAGCGCCTTACGCAGTTGTTTTTGCATGTGCATTTGCGCACACTTCAAAACACGCACACACGACGAGTAGTTGAAAAATATTTGGCGATCTTTCTTAGAGTTGTAAATTTATCAATCAGCGAATGTAGAAGCAAATCTCGCAACTGGTGTCTATTTTTTAATATAAGAAAAATTAATACGTTTTTTTTTTTTTTTTTTTTTAAATTTTGGATTTTTATTCTGCATCAGTGCCTTTTTGTGCCTCAGCGCCTGTCTGGCTCAAAGTGCGGATTGTGTTGCAGGTCGAAGCCTTGTTTTGTTATGGAAATGTTTTTGTTTACCCCCCTCACATAAATTTCGCACCCTTGATTTGTTCCCTTTTGCCCACAATGTCGACAAGATCGGTTGACAGAGCTCGTCCTCGCCATGTGGGGCAAAGGGGAAAAAAAGCCTCATTCATGTTTTATTCCGTAGAATAAAACGACCATTATAGAGCTAAAGTCACATCTTAAGCCCTGTGTAACGCTGCAGGAAATACAGGATCAACATGACCAGTGCAGGAATATTAATCTTCTGACTTTAGAGTGCAAAAATCCTGCTGTGCATGGTTGTTTTTAAATTTACTATTCTTATAAATTGAAGTTTTTAATGGCTGTATTTTATAAATGCATATTAGAATGCACGTGGAAGAAAATGTTTTAACAATGAGGAGTAAGATTAATTCATTTCATAATTTTATATTTACTTCAATAAACCAAAAGCAATAATTTTACTTATAAATAATCACATTTCGTGCTGTACAATGTGAAAGATGTATTTCTTTTTTTGGGTATCTACCTGGGTGTTCCAAACAAATCACTGCTATTATTTATACCTCACTATAGGCTCATGTTGGCCAACACACACAGTCACAGTCACACACACACACACACACACTCTTTGCAGTGCTTCTTTACAATAGAAATGCGTGATGTAATCTCTGGGGAGCCGCTCTCTTTGCATGAGGAAATGTTGGTGTGAAGGGGGGAATCACGCTGATGAGTCTTGGCTCTTTTGTGCGGTCCACTCTGAGGATTTTTTGTAATTTCGGTACAATTCATGTTTTAACACAAACCTCGTTTCTGTTTTACTGTCGAGATAACCTTTCCCAGATTTTGGTCAGAGATATGTCCATCAGGTTGCTCTCCTGTAGGATCGTGGAATGAAAAGCAAACTTCCTTTTGCTGTTGTAAAAATTACACGCAGGCAGAATTTGATTTTAAAATGATTTTTGCAATTTGTGAAAGAGTCTAAAGACGGATTCACCAAGAGAGGATAGAAGGGTAGAATTAGAAAAATCCATGCACTCTTTTCTTGGGTTCTGTTTTCCATTTTACCACCCACCATCCTACATGGAGGTGTAGCTTTAAAATGAATACACACACAGACCGTGTTGTAGGTAACCTATGGCATCTGTACCATTGTGCTTAAGACTGGAAGTGGCCGTGGAATGTTCTCGCCTGTCCTCGTTGGAGCACTATACTGGCTCGCTTGTTTTCAAGACAGACGTTGCAGTGAAACAATCCCAAGCCTCTGGCAGCGCACAGCGAGCCCATGCACACTTAGATAAACCTAATAATACCACGTCTCATCCAAAGCTACCTCACAGACGAGCTACAAATGTCAGACTGTCAGTGTATCATTGCAGCATGATCAGATTCTCCGATGCCTATTGCCGCGGTGCAGCTCGTGACGACACTATTGATCGCCGGCCTTGACAAATCATTGCATATAATGTTGAAGGAATTCAAAAGTTCCAATCGTCTGTCGCTGCTTGATTTAGACTTTAAATCCATATGTGTTGGCCTGGTGGCGAAGAGAAAGTCAAGCGTTCGAGTGGTGTTCAAATTGTGCTCAAGGACACACAGCCTGTCCGTCGGGCATTTCGTGAAAACAGCCATCAAACAAGGAAATAATCGCAAGATTAAGGAGCTTGGGTATAAGCTTCACCTTGTTTGTTCATTTTTTTCCCAGAATGTTCAATTTGATCTGACCTGTTTTGTGTGAATTTCTCTCACTGTTGTCCACTGCAGCTCTTTAATGTGCTGCATCCCTGAAAAGATGAAAAACTAAAAAATCAAGTGGCAACAAGCGCTTGTCTGGCATATCATCTGCCCCTCAGGCCTGGACACTTGCCCCCTAGGGGCATGGGGGGTTGTGTGTGTGTGTGTGTATATTAGGATGGGAAGAGCAGGAGGAGGGGGGGTCTGCTTAGGAGTGCTTTTATAAAGCTTGCTGACTTAACCTTTGTCTAGCCCGGCCAGCCAGGTCCTGCCGCTAGATGTCAAGCTCCTTGTACAATTAGAACACGTGTGCCGTTGACCTTGGCAGCACAGCTTACTCGTGTCCCAGAAAGTGTGAACAGCGACGGGCTTTTCATCTCGACACTGCTTCCTCTGCATCCAGTGTCTCTGAAGGTGTGCATGTGAAATGTGTGGCAGGCGGTGGCGTACATACTGCATAGGAACACACTTGTGCTTACTCTTATTTAAAGGATTTTTCCAAATAGACAGAGACGTACAGGATCATTTTCAACCAAGAAAAAGGGAATTTTACTAATATTATTGGCGGTAAAAAATATATATTTTCTACGTCTTAAGAGACATCTCAGAAAAGACATGTTGGTCGTGCTGAACAGGTGGACGACAGCGACTGTGTTCATTTTTGATGCTTTATTCGCTCGCATTAATTCAGTGTTAAAGTCTCAAACACTGTTGCAATGTTTAAACTTTTTTCCTTTCTCCACAACATAACGTTTGAGGCAGGAATGTCCGTCATTATGAGGTGCAAAAAAAAAAATACAATATAGCGAGGAAATCCCTGCTGACAGTGACAACATGGTTGCCCTGCAGTGGGGCTTTGTTTGGCTTTTGTTTTAATCCCATCTCGCCATTGGGTGCAGGCCTCTGGACCACCCACATAGTTGTGCCAAAGATGTCTTCAAGAAGGCACTCAAATATGGCTGTGTCTTAATTACTACTCAGCACTGAAAACACACACGAACAAGTAAGATCCTGATTGAGAGGAAGGACTAGGCAGGAGAGAGTGGGACTACTTAACATTAGACTAAACAGCAGATTTTGGGGGGATTTAAGAGAAAGCTAACAAGCCATCAACTGAAAAGGTACATTTTGTCATTAATGGTTTTTCTCGAGATTACTTTGTTTGTGTTTGTTTAGGTGATTTTAGCACAGATTTATTCAGGAAGTAGAGTCTCGGAGGAAGAGTTTGACAGCTGAGATGTTTCGGTTTGTTAATGATGGTGCTTTTTTTTTTGGGTGAAATAGTTTTATTATTTGAAAATCAAAAATCAAAGGAGCTGAAGGAAAGATCTTTATGTGAAAAAGGCAGAATCTATTAAATATGTCTTTGGCCTGCTGAGGACGAGCGTCCATCAGATCCTAAAGCCTCTTCCTCATCTTGAGCTGTTTTGTAAATCCACACCCAGAGACAGAGAGCCGTCTTGACGGGTGACACAGTCATCTGGACAGAGTGCCATCATTGAATACTGTATTGCAAATGCTTACACAAACAAATCGTTAATGTTTTGGCTGCTCCACATCTGCAGCCAACGACAAAGGCCTCTCTGTTAGCACAGATATGACTGTACCACTCTGCAGCAGGGCTGACCAGGCCGATGACACACACACACACACACACACACACACACATACACACACACACACAGAGCTGTGCTGAGGACACTCAAGCCTCTGCAGGTCTGAGGATGCATGGGATCATTCGAGGAGATGCTTTAGGCATTTATGGACACAGAGACATTACTGTCCAGCAACTGTGCAACAGCAAAAAATTATGATTTTTTTGAAGAATGCTTTCTTTAAAAATGCACATAAATAATAAGAGAAAAATGTGGAATTAATATAATGATCAAATAATGTGACAAACAGGTTACGTAGTTAAGTAGTTTGAAAATTGGAATTAACACTTCACAGAAGTGCATGATCAAAGTACATTTTTCTTCCTCTGTGTCCTGAATGGTCCTGTGCCGACAGGCAAATGACCAAATTAAAATGCAGCAACATGCAGACAGTACATCAGTCAAAATAGCTGCTGTCAAATCAAAACATAAAATAACTTTAAAATTCAAGACTTAAGTAATTAATATGTTAGATAATAGAGTGGAGAACATGTGATCAAATGATACAATGGAAAAATGTAATTGGCACAAGAATTCCAACGTTGTTGAACACAGCAGGCCTCTTTTTTTTTCGCCCTCCCAATTTGGCCAGGACCTACAGTGATGCGTCTCTCTTTAAGGGTCCTAAGCTATCCTCAGACACTTGAGAAGAATGTATTTTAAAGGGGCAGAAGGAGGGGCAGTTCTAGTAAGCCTGCAAGTGCAGGCAGTTTTTGGAGATGACTGTTCTTACGCTCTTTAATTATGTTAATGGACTTAAAAAATGTCACAGTTTGACAAAGACAGTTTCAACTGAAAATATCTTAAATATTAAATGCAATATACTTAAAATTACCCATTTACATGAGAAACCAACAACTTTACCTTAACATGGAGTAAATGTTACCAGTGTCATTGTCTGTGTATGTATTCATTAAGCGAATCTGGAAATTGTTAAGAATAGGAGAATTAGTAATTGCTCAATGCTTCGCTCAATGCTCGGCTCTGTGGCTTTCACAGAATCAGTGGAAGGCATGAATACCTCATCTGATATAATATGTCAGATTAGCGGTTTCAGTTAGCATGCCAAAGATTGCTGAGCAAGATAACGGACACACAGATTCAATGTCTACAATCCCCCTATTGACTGCGTTCAGCTTAATATTTGCATCTGAGTAAATGAAGACTCTTAAAGGAATGAGAAACGGATTGGATTTTTTTTTTTCACCCTTTCCTTTCTCATGCTATAGGAAAATCAATACACCCCCCAACACACCACACACACACACACACACACACACACACACACACTTTTTCACTGTCTTGCAAACACAGAACAACCACAAAATGTCGCCTTCACACAGCTGCACAACACAATGGCACCCCACTGTTTCAGGGTGATTGTGAATGCAAATGGTATTATTTCGAGATCATGAGCACATATAATATTTCTAAAAAAAAACATAACATAATCAAATGGCACTCCGGTGTGGCCTGTATTGTAATACTGAGTAATTATGGCAATGTTTAAACTGTCAGAAAACACAGTAACATCCCACCTGAATGGTTTCTTAAATCTTTTTTTTTTTAAAGTGGCAGTATGTACGTTTTTGAAGTGTCTTGAGCTATTAAGGGTGTAGAATTATATTTAAAAAATCTTCACACGATTCCTGCGTGTTTACGATGAATGCTGCAACAAAGCTGAACATACCAAGAGAGATGGACATTTTCTAATTATAAAAAACAGGAATTTCAAAATTTAATTCACAAAACCTATTTTAAAGTGACAATTTCTCGACTTTTAGGTCAGAAAAATTTTCCTCTTCGCAGGATGAATTAGAAAAGGAAGGCCTGTGCGTGCACTCTTACACACACTCCAGATAGGTATTCTTTAATGACAGCAAAAAGCATGTGTGTGTTTATACGTCTTTAAGGTGTTTATCTATATACACATGTGTAATTTGTGTGTGTCCTTTGTCTGCCTACATATGTGTGTGAAAAAATGTGTCAGTGTGTGTGTGTGAGGTCAGAGGCACACAAAGGCCCCCACTTGTAATTGTGTGAATGAATAAAAGAGATTGACAGTAATACCATTCTAATAACTAATCAGCTCAACACAATGCCTACTCATTTGCGTTGACCTTTCAACCCTCAATTATGGAAATGAGTCCTGCTGTCCGCTGCCTGCCTAAGGAGATTTTTAGCCTGCTGTCACGTGTCACTGATGTTTCCACTCATTCACTCCTTTTTTGATTCTCAATTTTTGCTTGGGGTTTGGGACTTTTAACGATGGTATGTAATAGAAATTAAGAAAATGATCAATTATTTATTTTGTTTTAATGGGATTTTTGTGCTGGAAAATCAAGGTGACGCTGATAACACTGAAATGGAAATAATACACAAATCAAAATGAAAATGTGCAGGATTTTACACTTTATTTTCCCTCAGTTTTTTTGTTTGTTTGTTTGGGTTTTTTTAATTTAACCTGGCAACATACGTGATTAAGTAAAATAATATCTTGTTTTGTCAGCCCTGCCCCCAGTGAGGATGAGAACACGGAGCCTGTCCAGAGCCTTTCTGTTGATAATTAATTAAGTTACAGACATCAGACCTTGATAGCTCATGCCCCCCTCCTTGGACAGAAATTACAGGAGGGGTGATGAATTTCTTTACTAATGAGTCACTGTAATTGGCACAAATGCTTCATGTCTGCTTCACCATGGCTCGCTCCATTTTAACCTTTGAAATGAGCGCATGCACTGTATGAATCTCATGGTTACTCACTTAAAAAATACAGGAAGACCTTTAATGTCAAGTATACATGTGCAGTCTTTAATGTGCAGCATTTTCTAGGAGTTTCTAGAGGTTATGTCGACATGTCGGTTTTTATCTCTTACATTCATGGCTCATACAGGTTAAGCCTATTGGGTGAGTTGCACTTGTGTGATTAGTAGAAGCAAATCTGTATAAATGTAATCAGTTACTTCAGGATGGTTTGTGTGTTGAATTATATTATAATAATTATAAACCGTTTTTTTTTTTTTTTGCTTTTTTAGTAGCTATGAGCTCCTTTTTAAGCAATTATTAACTCACCATCAACCATCAACTTAACCTTGTTTTCATGCAGCCTTTACAGAGTGAACATCTTTTCAAGTAATGAATCACTTTTATTTGCAATAACGCCTGTTAAATTGTCCTAATATTTTTTGTAAAGTGTATATGAAATGGTTTTAATTTGTATATAAATAATTATATTACCAGATATATTCCGGGGGGTTTGAGTGTAAACTGAAATAAAGTACATACAGCATGCGGTGATTGAGCAGACTTCCTACTCTTAATGAAATGGAAATATGTATACAGCCACGAACAGCACGTACACACACACAGAGTATAGCTCCGCTTGAACACAAAAAATAAACATACAAGGGAGACCAATTTTTACATTTTGATCAGGTGTGAATTAGGTCCATGTTCGGAGCTTACGCCGGCTTGTTTGACTCTTGATGGTTGCATGTGGAAGAGGAAGTGGCTTCCTACAACTGTGATTAAACATGTGTAACTAATCAGAGACTTTGCTGCCATGGCACTAGCATGTAATTTGTTGAGTCTTATTTCAGAGACCATGAGAGAGAGAGAGAGAGAGAGAGAGAGGAAGTAACACTAGGAATTGCTCAACTGAAAGGGATGTTTGGTATTTCAATAACATTTCAAAAACAATTTCAAAGTGGGCACAATTAAGTTATAGCTACGTATATTTTGGTTGCACATAGTATTTTAAACCCTCTGATCTAACAGTGAATAGTGCAGTAAATACATAAGGGCTATAGATTGAACAGATCGTTTTTTTTCCTGACATCATAACAAAAGAATATTCCAGTATAGAGTCCCCTGCTTAAAATCAGGGCTAAAGTATTACCATTGCAATGCTAACTGAAAAGGCCCAGGCATTTGGAATTCAGGTGGAAATGACTGGGCTTGATAGCAGAGGGGAATCCTAATGGGGCCATCAAAGTCCTGATTTGTACCCAACAGATGAGGCAGCTGTGAATTGTATGAAATATTGGAAATCAATAGGTTCTATGGAATTTCATTAAGCGGCAGTATCCACAATTGATAGGCCCTCATAATTTGATGGATTGCACAAAGAAAATTATTAGCTGGCTCTATGGAGAGGGTGTGAATGCACAAACCTGGGTCTTGAGAATTGGTGAACTAGGGCAATTTGTTCAGAGTAAAAAAATAAAAAGAATATTGATTTTGGTTATGTTAAAAGAGAGAAAAAAAATCAAAGGTTAAATCTTTGCAGCACTGCACTGCAAAATATGTGTGGATTCTTTATTGATTATTTATTCATTAATTCTTTTTTTTTTTTGCTCCCTCCTCCCTCCTTTCCTTTTCCCCTTCACTCCCCTGACCCCCACCCCTCCCTCCCTTTAGCCCGAGGTGAAGTGCTGGATGATGCCGACAGCGGGAATGAGAGCCGCAGTGGCAGCGAGGAGACACATGTATGTGAGAAGTGTTGCGCTGAGTTCTTCAAGTGGTCAGACTTCTGCGAACATTTAAAGAACTGCACCAAAAACCCCCTGGTGCTTATAGTGAATGACAATGAGGACACACCTAACCCCTCCCAAGAGTACCCTACAGAGCCCTCCCCTGTCCCCAGCTGCCCGAGCGAGCAGGCTGACAGTGAGGACCCCAGGGAGGGCAACCACAGTCCTGCTGGTGAGGGGGATGACATCCCAGAGACAGCAACCTTAAATGGGGTCAATGTCCTAGAAAAGGAGGACGAGCAGATGGAGCTAGAGCTTTCTCCTGAAAAAAATATGGATCCTGAAGAGAGAGATGTGACATCCCCTGAGCCAGACGGCTCTCTACCTCAGCTCAACGATGTCGTTCCTTCCACTGTTACAAGCTACGCCATGCCAAGCACCAACGTTACCTTGGAGACCCTGCATGGCACCCGGGTTGCCGTTGCCCAGTTTTCACAGAGTGTAAGGGCAGCGGCGGGTAGTGGGGTTTCCACCATGGCTATTCCCATGATACTGGACCAGCTGATGGCCCTACAGCAGCAGCAGATCCACCAGCTGCAGCTGATAGAACAAATACGCAGTCAGGTGGCTCTGATGAACAGACAGTCTGCCACACAGCCTGCTCTCAACCACCATCACAGCAACGCTGCTGGAAACCAGGGGCCTGTATCCTCCTGTGTCCCCCCTGTCGCAAGTCAGCTTCAACTACACAACTTCATCACTCCCCCTGTCCATCAGCTGCCTGTTAGGTTGCCGGCCACTCTCAACAGTCAAGGCCCTTCACCCCTGACCTCAGCAATAGAAGGGCCTCTCTCTCAAACACCACAAAGTGGCAGTCAGCAGTCTAACTCTTCAATCCCCAACACATCCTCAAATAACTCAGTGTTTTCCACGCCCAGTGGTACTGGATTGTCATCTCTACTTCCCTCCTGCTCATCCTCAGTCACAAACAACAACATTAGCACTAGTAGTAGTGTAACAGGAGGTGGTGGCATCAGCAGCAGCTCAACTCTTCCCAGGAACTCCACCACCCCTCCCTCCCTCAGCCACAGCAGCCTCCTGAGCTCTGCCTCCAGTCTACCACTGATACCTCACAGCTCCTCCAGCAGCGTTATCTTCCCCAACCCACTGGCCAGCATAGCAGCCACAGCCAATGCGCTCGACCCCCTCTCTGCTCTGATGAAGCACCGCAAGGGGAAGCCCCCGAATGTGTCTGTGTTTGACACTAAGCCCAGCTCCGAGGACCCCTTCTTCAAGCATAAGTGTCGGTTCTGTGCCAAGGTGTTTGGCAGTGACAGCGCCCTCCAGATTCACCTGCGTTCCCACACTGGAGAAAGGCCCTATAAATGCAACATATGTGGCAACCGTTTCTCCACCAAGGGAAATCTGAAAGTACACTTCCAGAGGCACAAAGAGAAATACCCACATATTCAGATGAACCCCTACCCTGTGCCGGAGTACCTTGACAACGTGCCCACAAGCTCAGGCATCCCATATGGAATGTCTTTGCCCCCAGAAAAACCTGTAACCACATGGCTAGACAGCAAACCTGTCCTCTCCACCGTTCCCACTTCAGTTGGGCTCCAGCTGCCTCCCACACTGCCGAGTATGATGGGAGGTTTTGGCGAGTCTCCAAGCCTCACTCCGCTCACCAGGTCCCCTCAGCGGCCATCTCCACCATCAAGCGAGTGTGCATCTCTGTCCCCTAATATCATCACTGACTCTGGCATGACCACTACTTCCCCCTCCCCAAAACCCAGCCTAGGAAGTGATGCACCTCCTCTCTTGAAACCTGAAGGTGTTCTCCTGCCCCCAAGCTGCTCTACTAGACCAGGAGAGAACACCACCACCACAACCACAGTAACTCAAGTGGTCCTTTCCTCTGCTGTCACTTCCACCACATCGTCCAGCAGTGGCCAGGTCACTGAACCCATCACTAGCCCCAACTCTGTTTCTGTCTCCCACCCTGTCCTTCCCATGCTCTCAGACCAGTTTAAGGCCAAGTTTCCTTTTGGAGGCCTCCTAGACTCTATGCAAACCTCAGAGACATCAAAGTTGCAGCAGCTTGTTGAGAATATTGACAAGAAGATGACTGACCCGAACCAGTGTGTCATCTGTCATCGTGTTTTGAGCTGCCAGAGTGCTCTCAAGATGCACTACCGCATCCACACTGGGGAGAGGCCTTTCAAATGCAAGATATGTGGGCGGGCTTTCACCACCAAGGGAAACCTGAAAACACACTTTGGTGTCCATCGATCCAAACCCCCACTTCGGGTCCAGCACTCCTGCCCTATATGTCAGAAGAAGTTCACCAATGCCGTTGTCTTGCAGCAGCATATCCGTATGCACATGGGAGGGCAGATCCCAAACACCCCAGTCCCTGAAAGCCTGCAGGAGATGGACACTGACCTCTCCTATGACGAGAAGAGCTTAGATGCGATGAGTAATTATGATGATGACCTTCTTGATGAAATGGAGCAGGCTATGGAAGATGATGCTGACTTAAAAGAGATAGAAGATGACCCATCTAAACCTTATTCACCTGGGAGCTCCCCACCTACTTCCATCATCTCCAGCATTGCTGCAATGGAGAACCAGATGAAAATGATCGACTCCACTGCCAACATGAACCGTTCCTTTGCTCAAAAGCTTTCACAGAACGGCAGCAGCTTTGGAGGAGACGCTGAGTGCTTTGCCACTGATTCCCTGTCTGTGGTGGGGGATGCTGAAGGTCAAAGTTTGGGGAGTCCTGCTTTGTCTGAGTCCTCTGGCTCTATGCAGCATTTGTCCCCAGCTCACAGCCATTCTGAGAGTCAGGTATCCAAGTCCCCAGCTACGCTCAACAATAATAACAACAGCAGTGCCATGACAGCAGAGGATGGCCAGGAGAACAATACAGCTGGCTTGGCAACAGTGAAGTCGGAAAAATCAGAGACCCCGTCTCCGCTTTCGGCAACTGAAGGCACCGGGGCCCTTGACCTGACTGCCACTCAACCTGGCAGGCACTTTATCAAGGAGGAGAGCCACTTCAACATGCTGTTTCTAAATAGAGATCGAGGTGTGTATGTGCAAAAACAACTAAAACTTAATGCATTATAGAAGTGGAATCAAATATCTAAACACAATTAATCCAGTTATTACAAAAAATAATGCCCTGTGTATGTGTATGACTCCATATATTATATGTTGATATAAATGAGCAAAAATATGATCAGATATAATATATTGATATCCAGAGAATATTGTTGAAAGTATTCTCACATTTTATCAATTGATAAACAATGTCTTAGTAGCCTAACGAATGCAGTGGGACTTCAACAGGGAAAGGTCATTTGTATGTTTCAATTTTGACAAATGAAGGAGCTACCTTGCAGCCGTATGGGGTTTGCAGTTTGCAAAACTGATCTGTGCAGTTTTAATGCCACCATTCTAATATTAATTTGACCTCTTCTTTTTCAGGGCTGAGCACTCCTAATTTGGCTAGCACTGCGTCAAACATGATCAAAATGGAGATGAATGGACATGGGAAGTCTCTGAGCGACAACTCTCACCTGCCTGTGGGCATCCAGGTTCCTGCAGCAGCGCCCCAGACCACCATGAGCCCCAGCATCAACCCTATGTTGGCTCCCCCGCCTCCGCGACGCACTCCTAAGCAGCACAACTGCCACTCATGTGGAAAGAATTTTTCCTCCGCCAGTGCTCTGCAAATCCATGAGCGTACACACACTGGGGAAAAACCTTTCGCCTGCTCTATTTGTGGAAGGGCTTTCACCACAAAGGGCAATCTGAAGGTATGAGTCAGTTTAACATAGCATTAATTTGAATTTTACATAACTGGGGTCATTCTGGTTCCTAAGAAGCATAGCATGCATAGGCAGTATAAATAGTGGGTGGAGCTTCCAGGTCTAAAAAGTGAAAAGTGCCTTTAATTTGCATTCTTTCTACTGGCCAGCAGGGGGCAACTCCACTGGTAGCAAAAAGAAGTTCAATTGTATGTCAGCTTATGTGAAAAAGTCCATACTTCTCATGTTTTTTTACCTTAGTAAACAATGTCCTAAATAGTTTATGATTTCGATCATTAGTTTTCGAGAATTCTTCCATAGAGCATGATGTTCATTTTGTAAAATATGATCCCATTCGAAGTGAAATAGACAATAAAGCAGGGTACGCTTTAGGGCGTGGCTCCCTTGTGATTGACAAGTCGTTATCATGGCATGTCCTCAGGTTCTCAGTCAATTCCAATCAGGATAGAGGTGTAGCAATGCCTGTCCTCCCTAGGTGCACTGGCTCCAAAATAACCAAGATCTCAATTGCCATATAATGCCAAACCCAAGGCTTCAAAATGGTAGTCCTCAAACCAATATGTGACATGACAGTGGGTTTAAACTTGATGCCATGTAATGAGTCACCCCCCTCTACCTTCCATCATTTTTCTTGTCTCTCTTGATTGTTTGCTAAATAAAGCATACATTTTAAATTTATACTACCAGCAAACATTTGAAGCCAGTCCATTTCAGATATAGAAAATATACATAAATTCAAAGCTAAAGGGCCTCAAAATTTAAAAATGTAGTTTCCTCTATGATGTTCCTTTGCATGATTTAAACAACTCATCAGAAGCTGAAATGTCACTGCTGCCAAAAGGTTTTGTGATATTTATTCATTTTGTATCAAAAACAAAAGTTTCCAAATGTGCTCTAATATAAATTTTTTGTGTATCACAAGATCATTTTTAAAAAATTAAGCCTGTTTGTTTTTACATTGACTTTGGCCTTTTCCTGTTCATTCCCATTCATAGAAGTTTTATGTGTATGTCCTTTTTGCCTTGGATGTAGGATTTGTAAGTTACAGTGACACATTCTTGATGTTTCTTTTTATTGTCTTGCTAATTTTAGGTTCACATGGGAACACACATGTGGAACAATGCTCCAGCACGAAGGGGTCGGCGACTGTCCGTGGAGAATCCCATGGCCCTGCTGGGCGGGGATGCCATGAAGTTCAGTGAGATGTTCCAGAAGGATCTGGCGGCTCGGGCCATGAACGTCGACCCGGGCTTCTGGAACCAGTACGCGGCCGCCATCACCAACGGGCTGGCCATGAAGAACAATGAGATCTCTGTGATCCAGAACGGAGGCATCACCCAGCTGCCCGTCAGCCTCGGCGGTGCAGGAATCACTTCACTGGGAACCATGCCGGGAGGAATGGACCGTGTTCACACCGGCAGCAGCCCTCCCATGACGGGTATGGAGAAGGCTGGTCTGGATGTCGGAGCCAGCCGACCCTTCTCCAGATTTATGGAGGAGAACAAAGAGATTGGGATCAATTAAAAAGACTTTTCTGTATTATTCCAAGGTAGGCGTTTGGCAAAGACTAAGAGTCTAAAGAAACTGCTGATCCAGTCTGAACTCATGCGTACTATATTATGTACAGATTAAATATTTTTTGTTTGGTTTTGGAAATATAGTATTTAGTATTAATTAGAGGTCTTTGCCTTTCACCCATTCCCTCTTCACTTGATATTTCGCCTATACGAAGAATACTTTGTCTCTTGTTTGAGAATATGTCGTCTTGCAAGATTTGCATGGTACTTATTGGTTTTTATCAGTATGTTTGACTGCTTTTATGAATTCCTTTGAAAACCGGGATCCTGCCTCATTTACGATGGGCACGCATCTTGTCTGGACAGGACTGAAACAGAAAAGAACCGAGATTTGTTAAAAGACGGCTTGGCTGTTGTCTGGCAACCTTGTTTATGATTGCTCTTTTAACTATAAAAGGGCCATGGATAGACTGAAGAAAAGACTGAAGTATAGTGTTTCTGTGCTCGCCTGATATTTTTTTTCTCATGAACTAGAAAACTTGAAAAAAATAATGTTTGAACTATTTTAATCTTTACATTTAGTCTCCCAGCATTGTCTTATAATATTGTCCTGTGTCTTTAGTATTTATGATATTGACAAAAAAGCGGGTATACAAAAATATATTTAATGGCCCAAGCATTTTATTGATCCATTTTTTTTCTAAACTGCAGGCTTCACTGATGAATATCTCTTTCAATAAAGACAATATGTCGTTTGAGTTGAACAACCGAGAAAATGGTAGGTTTTATTTGGGTATCTGTTGAGACTACGTGTACCTCGTTACACGGTAAAGAGGCAAGAGATATCCGAAGCTGCTATGACCACAACCCTGCTTTTAACCTTTGTAAAAAGAAAAAAGAAGTGATCCTTTTGAAGAAATATCTATGTATAGAAATACAGACAAATCTAAAACAGGTATGCATATTTTGTATCACATAAAAATAGACATCATGAGTTGAGAGTATTTGTCATGTTTGTGAATGCACTTTTTAAAAACAAGACATTTTGTCTGTGAGTTACCGTTAACCTTTTGACTGAGCTATCTATCACATGCTGTTTTCATTGTTTTCAGCGTACCACTCCTACAATTTGCAGAGTCGGTTCTCTGTTATTGCATCTGTGCTACTTGTCAGAGTGCAAACTCATCACTCAATCAAAAACCTTCTTAAATAAAAAAAAGAGAACAGGTGTGTGTTTGAATGGTTTCCTTATCCGCATCACGCTTTCCTTTCTCTGTCACCCTTTTATTTCCATAAATTAAAAATGAAATACCAGATACATATGATCAAATCAATGACAAGATCTATTTATTATCATTATCATTGTTGCTGATATTTCAATTTGTCTTAAGCCTTATTTAGAGATTAATTTAAAATGTTGGAGCTGACAAGATTAAGATGGAAAAAAAGGTTCAGATAGGATATTTTGTAGTGGGGGCCTAACTGATCACCAGAGGATGAAAAGTGAAAAGTGAAAATAAAGTATTTTAAATGTAAATTATATACGATTCTTATATACAATATTATTATATACGATACTTTTTAATTTTATTCAAACAACAACTTTTGCATTTGACATTTCTCTATTAATTCAGTACAATTAATTAACAAGAAATTAGCAATTACCTTTCAAAATCAACTGGTTTTGCTTCCTGGACCCTCAGAAATGATGCCCAGTTTATACTTGCCCTCTCTTTTTGGACACATTGCTTTATATTGCTTTTTAAAACAGAGTTCCCAGATATTTTGTGGTGACTTGGGATTGCTTTAAATCTTTTTATCGTTGTTTTGCTTTGCATTGAGCTTTTTTTAGTTTGTGAAAAATGATTATTTAATAATTTATATTTAGTTTTCATTATTACTGTGTGTGTGTGTGTGCATGTGTGTGTGTGTGTGTGTGTGTGTGAGTGGGTACATATCAGAACCATAGTAATATATTCATAGTCTAACACAAATCACTTCAAGATTTCTAACAATACGTACTTAATGCACAAAATGCTGTATTATGAAAACTGCTTGTTTTCCTGAAATACATTGATGAGGTTATTCCAGGCAAAATCTATCATTCCTAATGGTTTGTTTATGACAAAAAAAACTAAAACTAACATCTTTATATTTTGAATATTTGGTGTGTGGCGAATCATGATTTTCACATCATAATAGTAGAGAATATAAATGACTACAAGGTGAGATTTAGTGTTCGACTGAGCTCGCGTAAAGTCCATGATGAAACAAAACCATAACGACCTTTTAACTCGCCATGACTGTGTCTTCCTGTGCTGCTGTGGCCGTGTAGATGTGTGAGACAGCGCCGTGTCTGGGAAGTGGCGTATGCCGTGTGGGATTCAGTGAAATCATTGTGTGTGTAGTTGTGTGTGTGTGTGTGTGTGTGTGTGTGTGTGTGTGTGTGTGTGTGTGTGTGTGTGAACGGGAAAGCGATGGTGGCCTCCCAGCCTTCAGCCTCCCTTGTGCAGCGCAATTGACACATGGTCCACATGTGTGCAAACACACACAATCTCACACTCCCACACAAATACCCATGTTCTCACTTTCTCAAACATAAAAAAGACAAAACAGAATTACACCAAATATTCTTGGAGATGAAAAAAAAAACATATACCTGCTGTGAACAACGTGCACCACATCAGGTGCAAGATGAAAGTTCATGTTAACTTTAATCACTGAGAAGGAAAGAATTTTTCAAAGCTTATCTGAGGCAACTGCACTGGCAGATGTGATCCACTTGACTAAAGCCTTGATCGTGAATTCCTCACTATGTAAGATTACCATGACTTCGAGCTCATTGTCATGTCAGTCTGCAGAACATGCCAATAAATCATTCTTGGAGGCAAATATAAAACAGTTGAAACCACTCCGAAACAACAAACCTGAAGATTTGATTTCAAATGTTCACCCACCCTGTCAATTGCAATAAACACCTGCAGGGTGTAGGGTAATAGCTACAGTTATTAGACATGATAAATACCTGAGCCACTCTGGAAACCTTAACACAGCAGAAATGTAATAATATATATGAGGAGACAAAGCATTATCATGGCAACAGCGTACAGCATGACTTCTATTGCAAAGCCAGTAGGCCATCCGGCACATTATCCACTGCAGCTCATGTGATGATTATTCCATCAAAGTCCAGCTTACATCAGCTTTCACCACTGAGCCATAAGTATTTATTTTTCTGTTATTTTTCTCTGGACTTTCGCACACATATTACTTTTCATGTTGATGAATCAGAGCCTGCCCTCAGGAGCTCTTCGGGGCTGGTTTTGGTAATGCGCGCTGCCGTTTGTGGGCCCATTGTTTGACATTGCACTGTCAGCTGATCACGCAGGCTTAGTCAGTGGAATTGTCAAGTCATGAAGAAATTTCATACTGACTGTTTTTCTCTATGAAAGGCACTTATTTTGCTCATATTTGGGTGGAAACAAAATGCATTCCGTTCATTCTTCCACTCATGCGCTCGCATTTAGCAAAATATTTTGCAGGCAGCCAGCATACATGCATGTAAAGACTGTTGTTTGACGCTCTAAATGGCAATTCTTCTCAAATTTATATTATAATTCAATAGGCTGTTGCTGTTCATGGAAGTACTCTGTGAAGGAGGGCTGTCTTACCTCAAGTGATTTCAATTATGATGCCTTTCCACCTCAACATGGGGTTAAATGAGGTTATAAATATGACACTGTTGCATTGTTATTTCCATAACAAGCATGTTACCCAGATTTTTTTTTTTTTCCATTGAGCAATACATTACAAAGGAATGTCTCACACGTGAAGTGCAATTTCACTTTACTGGATGTTTATGAGCAACCAGGGGAATGCAGACAAGGAATTATTTGAGGTGTGTCCATTTAAGAGGATTTTAACAAGTAGAATTTCAGAGTGGGTTACAATGCTAATTGTCTGAAAGGAAACACAACAGGCCTTTCCATTTCTCTTGGATATTTTTTTCTTTTTCTTGAAATGTGGCAGCTTTCCTCTTTGTTCAGCACACAGAGCAAATTGCTTGGCCTTTTTTTTTTTTTTTTTTATCTGCACTTCACTCCTGTTTGTGTGCTACCTGTTCGAAGTGAATATGTGTGACATTTGGGCATGGCACAGTGTGAACAGACAGGCCATCATTGGGACGGGGCTGTCGGCTGTTTGTTTAATGCCCTGCCTACTGTGAAAGTCTCCCTGAAACAGGCGCAGTAAATATCCCCATTGATCCAGAGGCAGGGGGCCCTACGATGATGTAGTGGCGAAGAGCCACAGGAGTAAATCTAACCGACAGTAATCCAATCCCATTCTCAAGGCTCTGGGATCTGAGATAGGTGCTTTAAATCCAAAAGTGTGCATTTTTGCACAATTTCTCTGCCTTTGTTGATGCTGCTTCTTTTCACTTCCACGTCTCAGCTCTTCAGTCAATCCATAGTTTGCCCGGGCTGCTTCGCTTAGCTATTCCTTTATATTCGTTTAAAATCAAAGTCCTGTAATGATGCCGCAAACTCTGCCTCATGCTCGTTCCACCCTCAAACCCACACTTACTTTTACTTGTCTAAAGCATGTACATCTACCTGAACTCCAAAGTTAAGAGAGTGTGAAAGGTGTGTGTGTGTGTGTGTGTGTGTATGTGTGCACGTGTGTGTGTGTGATAACACTCCTCAGGTAATCACTGTTCTCTGTGGATGGTAGAGGGATACACTGGAAACTCTGAAACCCCATTAGGCTGGAATTTCCCTTTGATGGCCAAAAGCTGCCTACCTAGCGCTTGACTGGTTGCTTGGCTGCTCCAGCAAGTGTTAGTTTTCATGCAGGCTCTCAAGATGACAAAGTTACGCACTCCAGATCCCCTGGAATAGGATTGTGTGGTTTACAAATTCAAATTCTTTCCTGTATGGATTGTTGAGAGTTGCTGAAGCATGGTGCACTTTAGCCTGGTGAGCCTTTTTGAAACATTAACAGTTTGGTACAGTGAGGGATTGACTGTTCGGTGTTGCTCACCAAAGAAGATGCCTGTGGTTAATAGTTCACATCAGAATTATTTTACTGCAACCCCATCCAACAGTAGTCGGTGGTTATTAGAACCTACATTTAACGCCGCTCACCACAGAGAGCTAAGAGAGTGAGAAGGATTCAGAAAGTTAGAGAAAAACATCACTATTAATTTAAGTCACAAAACCTGAGTCTAATTGACATTAATGTTCTGACAGTTTTGATGTTCATATACATCTGAGATGAAAATGAAACTGCTTTGTGTGCAAATGCAACTTTCAGCTGACTGCTTCATCTCTTCTGTGAGGGAATGTGAGCAGAGAACCCCCCCCCCCACCTGACTTTTGCTCACTTCTCATAATACTTTTAAGTTGATACACCTAGTAGGCCTCTACGCTAACAAAGAGGCACTGTATATCCATCTCTGCAAGTCTAACTGGCTGGTCAGATGCAAGTTGAAGGACACTCCTCTTGCCATGTTGTAGAGGTCTTAGTCAAGGTGGGGGTGGGTTTATCTTTTGCAGTTAGGTGCTTAAAGAAAGCGGGAAAAAGAAGCCGACGGGGGTGTTTTGGAAAATCAATGAATGCGTGGGACATAGCGGCGGTCCACCTGAAAGGGAACACGTCATCAATTAAACAAACTTGGCGAACAGGGCCAATTCATCAGAGAGCGGCGTGGATCAGCTATTGGGTTCAGCTTCGACGTGACAAATGCCGGACCTCCTCTGTGTGCCCAAGGTTGCCGATCGATAGAGATCATCATTGTGATGTGGCCTTTTATCTCACAACCTGCTCCCTTAAGCCTTATATTATTCTATTCCCAACACAGAGATCTCACAGGAGGAGGAGGGGTGAGAAGGGCACGAGCCTGATTGTATCTTTTATTCTCAGAACGTATGGGTATCATTTGTTCAGACTGTTTTCATGGCTGTTGATGATCACCTCTGTCCCGAAGCTGGAAAGTTTTGAGGGTTCTTACTGGCTTTCGTGCCTGCTGCCGCGATTTGTTTCGTCCTGGGATTATTCCTCGCCAGATGAATATCGCTCTGGTTAACATGTCGTTGCTCGCTGAGGGATTGACTCCTCTCAACACAAGCCGGCTCCCCCTCAGCGGCACTTATTCAAATGTGTCAAATCCGGCTGAGAGGAAAGCCTCCTGGGTTGCTATTGATCTGTGCCATTATGGAATTCCATGCCAATAAACTGTCATGACTTACTGTAACAGTCCAATGATTAGGCTCCACTTCAGTCACGTGACCGTGCAGAGCTTCCTCATTATCAGAGGCCATTATGAGAAAATGGAGTTTTGCAATTGAGTTATGCAATGATAAATATTGACTTATTTCTGCTTTAATCGTCTGGTTTAACTGTGTTATTGGTGTATGGGGCTATAGAGTTGCCAGTAATTGCAGTGTTGTTATGTGCATCATGATCCACTCTTTTGACTCCTTTTTCAACCCTCCTTCTTCTTACCGGCCACGTCAGACACACCAGCTTGGATGCAATGTCTAATTTCTGAAACACAGCGTCTTAGAATAGAACATGTTGAGAAAGTTTTTGATGTTCAACGCATCTTGAGTGGATCTGATGTCGGCTCTGTTCGCAACACGTACGCACAGCGGTTTGTTCAAAATTTCCACTCACTTTTTTCCGTATAAGAGAAATGGAAAGTGACTGCAAGGTGAACAACTGAAGGTCCCTTCTACAAAAAAAAAAAAAAAAATACTGTTTTTTGGCAGAGTGGATCACTTTCAACAGTTGAAAAAGGTTCACAGTTTAGAAAAGCACAAACTGACATTTTTTTTTTTTTTTTTTTTTGGCAATTTTCTCAGTCTAACCCAATCCAGTCACACTGAAAATGTAGCCAGAAAAGCAACAAAAAACATGCAGAAAGTGTTGGTGGAGAAACTGTTCATTGCAAGTGGAAATGAAGTGCTTTTATCTGCTGCCATACTTATTGTCTCCTGCACAAGACACAGTGTGTTTCAGGATGGTTAGTGTTATGAACCAATGCAGGGTTCCTCTGGATAAAGAGAAGAAAAGATTTTGCAGACTACAACATAAGGCTGGTTTTGGCCATTAACCACTTGCAGTTTCACTCTATATATGCAAATTTCCTACTTGTCCTACAGTCTAACTTCGTCAAATCTGTTCAGCTCCTTGCAAGTGCTGAAACGTTACACCTGGGCTGTAGTGTAAAATATGCATGCGGACACTATCGGTTACATGCTTCTAGCCTGCTCCAGCTGGGAGAAATTGAGGATATTACAACTCACTCTGTGTTTCACCAGCCAGCCCCAGTTTCCCAACACTGATTTGAACCAGTCTCTGCTATCTGCTCTTCATTAGATGAGATTTCAGCCCCGCCAGTAGCTGCAGGAATGAATAAAGGGGAAAGCAAGCAAAACTACTCCAGCAGTAGCACTTGACAAATATGGCAGAGCGGGCTCTTGTTCTGTTCCCACTGAAATCAAATGCTCACATGTGTAGCTTAGCAGACAGCTGTTATTATTCTAACATCTGAATTTAATGCTGATCTCAATTTTTTTTGAGATCCCATCACCATATGTGGACTTCACAGATAGTGAGTGTTCACTTTACATATTTTTTTTTACAGATTGATACAGGTTACTTTCCTATTGGCCATTAATTTATGCTATTGCAGTTACAAGAATAAATAAAGTTTGATTTTACATAATTGGTAACAATACACTTTTGGCAATACAGTGTTTCACACTCTTTTTAGTTTACTTTCTTTTACTCCTTTTTTGTAAAGTATTCTCTGGAGAATAAAATCCTATTGGCCCCTGTTGAGGATGCTCAAACCAAAATAAAGCTATAACGAAGAATGAATGATGCAGAGTGCTGAAATTGCACTGGACCTTGAAATGCATTACAGTGCGTGTTAAAATATAAGAAATCCCAACCTCAGCAGGTCCTGCAACACCCGCTTGACTCAAACTGTTTTTGATGCAGCCAGATTGTGAACACCACTTGCTGATGTATGGAATTTGAAGAGTTCAGAGTCGTCACTGTCAGTGATTGACATGATGAGAGGATCAATGTAAAAGCCTTCCTGCCAAGCAATAATCCATCCAAACTGATCACGCTTAAAATTGCCTGGGGGTATTGATTACATGTTCAGGCCCAGAAAACACCGTAAGCACTGTGCAATAACAATCAAGTTGGCTAAGGAGGCAGATTGTTTTCCCCTTTTCCTCTTTGGTATTGCTCATTCTCTTCATTTCATATACACTCTGCATTAAAACTGGGGGTCATTTAGTTATTTTGCCCAGTTTGTGACAGATCAGAGGGTTAAAGTTCTGTTTGTCCATGCTAGCACTTTAGCATGCCATGCAGTTCAGCACTATAAGGCCAAACCAGTGACGTAAAGGTGTAACTGGTTTTGAATTCAAAAATAAAATCTTTTTCCATGTCCACAAATCAGTTCAACAAGGCACCAGCAAGCAACACTAAAATTCATGCACTGTTCTACCACACAGAAATATATTTGAAATTATAGCTGTGGACTTCAAATAATTCCTGCTCAATTACTATGAAAAATATTGTACACTGACATCTGTGCTTTTTTTTTGTTAATGACTTCTTGAAATTATAAGCTCACTTGAATTCTTGGAACAAGCTGATGATAAATATATGTCAACATTGTCAAACAGGGCAGAAAATTTTTCTGTCCTTATTATCAAATCCTAACCAATGCTAAATTTAAAAACGAGTTAGCATGCACATGGGACAGAACTGTCTTATAACATTTTTGTAGATTATAACATCAGCAATAGCAGTGGAAAGCACGTAGAAATTGTTTATGAGTGTCAAACAATCTGTGTCATAGTAATGTAGATATTCGACTTTTGATCTCACTTTATCACGTTTGAGGTTATATTTCCAAAGGTGTGCTGTGTTGTTTGCTTAATGTTGCTGAATCCTGGCGCGACTATTGAAGACAAGTTCAAGAATACTATATCTTGGCCTCCCTGAGGTACAGAGATGACTTTAGGACCAATCCTCATATCAGATCCTGGACAAGAGAACCAGTGGGCCAAATGCCAAACAGTCAAAGTAGTGACTGTACTTTTCATACGTTCCAGATGAATCATTTAAGTCTAAATAACCTATCTCCTATTTTCTCTCTGACCCACATGCGACAGGTTGAGGACCTGGAAATGATTGTGGCTACTCTGCATCATATAACCAACCATGTAATGGCTGTTCTCTCCATAGCCAAAATATGTACATTAAAGGTGGAACAAAGAGATATGGTGTTGCAGCAGGTTGCCACCTAAGCAGGCTGCAATACAGTATGTAGGACAAAGCTGTCCATGATCACAGTAGACCATTGCATTACACCTTATCATTTCCTCTGGAGCTGAAACTCAAACTGAGACTCATTAATAATGCACCTATGATCTCCCATTCAGAAGATCTCAATGGCAGATCAAGCTACTGTAGTATCTCCTCTCCGCCTCCACTTCTTCCACATACTTCCTTTAAAGCAATGTCCATACATGTAAATTCACTTTACTGACCACAATCTCCACACTAATGACTTCAAATGTCCAGGACCCTCATTTGGGAGTTTAGTTGTCCGCATAGATCTTCCCATTAGTCTGGTGCCTAAGATTCATTCTGTCTTTTTTATTAAAACCACACAGATGGATGTGCCCATAATGAGGTTTTTTTTTTTCTTCTGATGCTCCCACAGCTATATGTCAACTGTTGTCTGTGGACAAAATGATATCTCTGACTACATTGGGTGAGAGATGCTCCTCTATTAAGCTCTCTTACTCTCTAACTGAATTATTAAATACGCAGAATCTGGTTAAGCAGTGTACATTTTCCTAAAGGTCAGAAAGTTCATTAACTATGGACTGCCATTGATTGTATCCCTGTGTTGTCCTCTGCTTGGTGTAGGTTTTCAAACCTGGTTATTAAGTAAATACAACAACGAGACTACCGTTCTATTAAAGTTAATATAGGTTTCAGTCCTAACGTGGTGTAAATGTGGGTAAATATATTGTAAATACACCATTTTTAGTACAATCTGGTTTTATCGCTCACACCTAGATTTGAGATTCTTTTCAAAGAAGTATTAAAGGTAACAGTTCAAAAGGTTGTCCTTTTCTCCCAAGTCAGTTTGAGCCAGGTTTCAGAATCCCCTGCACTTTTCAGGTTAAAGAACATTTCAGTGTAAAGGCCACATGCTTTCCCCCCGGAGCCGTATCTTTAAACAGAAAAATCCATAATGACTATGACAGCCGCAGTATCTGTTTCACAACAGTCCGCTCATGTCAATCAGCATGATGCCGATAAAGATCTGTATTTTGATTGAATGTGTGCAAAACTACTCATACTTTACACGAGCGACTTTGATGTTAAACCATTTGAAATCATATCAGATGCTGCACGACGAAAGAACACCCAATCAACAGAGATGATTTCATAAAGAGGGCTCTTGGGTTTCAGCGTCATAAATAACTCATGGTAATCCCATATTTCTCTGACTTCTCTCATTTGAGCTTGGGATGGAAAGAGGGCAGTTGTGACAAACATTGTTAGCGCGGCTGCCAAGCCGTTCTGACCTGGCTTTATGTGTCTTGGCTGCTCTGGTTTCTCTGCGCGAGGACCTATGAGGTGATGTCCCAAGTTATCCATACCCTTACCTTTTTTAACCCATTACATATTCTGCATATAGAAAGAAAATACTGGCTTGAGCTTCAAGGAAGATTTTAAATGCAATCATGAGAGCGTGAGTTGCCTTTTTAAGTAAGTGAGACAGTGAGAAGGGAAAGCATGGATTTCATGTAATCTCCTTTCACATTGTAAATAATGTTGCTGTTTTTGGCTGCCTGTTTCACAATGATAATAATGATAATAATGTGTGAAGGCGTGTGCGTGTGAGCGTGCACATGCCGCTCTGTAAGGATTTTTGAAATGGCTTGATTCATAAGTCATGGGTACCCCTGCTGAGACCTCTTCCTACACGTGCAATTTTCCGAAGCCAGCCACTCACCAAGCAATAATTATGCTGAAGTTTTCAATTACACTCCTTCCATTTCATTAACAAAAAATGTTTGGCTATTGTATAATTAGATATATGAGCTTACCACCTACATTTAACATAGCCACTACACAGCAGCTTGATGGAAAACAGAGAAGGATTTTAGCATGTGTGCATTTACGGCGGTTTAGTAGTCTACTATAAAGTAAAATCAGCTAGACGTTGTGCAGCAGGCTTCCCCCTCCTTTTTTCCATCATTTGCTAAGGTCCTCTAATCTACAAGACGTATACAGACCTATAATTGAGTATTATGAGATGTTTGATGAAGTATGGGAGGTTTTCTTAACATGCAAAGTACACATGTACACTGGCTACATGTTAGTTGTCAGGGCCTATAAATCTATACGAGGTCAGACATTTGAACCATGTGTGGCAGTGATTATTAGTTACCTTAGCCTGTGGCATTAAATTAAAGGAGGAAAAAAATGTCATCCCAAGTGAAAATGTATCCACCATTAAACAGTTTTATAGAATGTTTTGCACAAAGCTTAAACTCTGTCTCCCCTCTCTCCCCGCTGCAACGTATAACCCGTTGATGATATTATATAAAAAATTAAACTGTCCATCATCGTGGCTATCTTGCCATCTTAAGTGGCTGTACCCTGTTACCACACAGTTTTGAGTTTCAGGGCAATGCAATCCAATACAAGCCACAGAAACTCTCCTCAGTCCTGTCATTTTGTCTGTTCCCTTTCACATCCCTCGCAACAGGTTTCCACTGGAGGCCAAGATTGTTCTCAGTGAGGAGGTATGTGTCGCTGCTCTACCTGCATTAGCAGAAAACCGCAGAGCTTATTGTGTGAAAGTAACTTTAACTTGATGTTGACAGCAGGTTTTTCAAAGGCTCGCTGGTGCATGATGGGCAATTCAAACTGATTTTCTAAATTGTATATTACCACTAAATTGTTGCTCGCTTGAGATGTGGCTGACCCAGTTGCTTGACACCGGTGCGTCGCTGACGGACAGCGACGCCTCTAGGTGTGTCTGCGATGTCAAAAAGCTGACTGGGACCGTGCCGGAGACAAAAAAAAAAAAAAAAGAAAAGAAAGAAAGAAACGGAGGAGGGAAGAGCGATCTGATGACGCAGAGATAAAGTCAGCAGGGGACAGAGTTTTAATGAGGCCGGCCTCTCATTGGAGAGAGATGGCTGGATGTTCAGTTCAGCCGGGCTGTAAAGTGATCCCAGCCTGATATTCCCCGGCCCTGTGACAGAATTATTAAAAGCTCATCCTCTTAATGCAGCATCCACAGTGTCACCTTTCACAGGTCCTCAGAGACACTTGCCCAATAGGACTGCCTTTTTTTTCCACAGGTAAATTGGCATAGAACAGACAAGCACCTAATCCGACATTACCGACTGACTTACGCCTGGTAAATTGAGCCCTCTCGCCACAACTTGGAACATGACTTGCTTTCAGCCACACTTAATGCTCTTTTCTATCTGTCAAAGTTAGACATGAGTATTATGTATATGAGCCCTAATTCCCTGTCATTAGTGATACTAATTGCATTACGGTGGTCATCAGTTGCAAAAATGATCTCAAAGTGGTGTCCATTTTTAAGGCAATTTTGATACTAAATGGATTTTGCCTCTTTGTGTATAGGAGCAAGTCCCCTCAAGCCTGTACTAATTACATCCATAATCAAATGCGTTCTGTGCCTCCTTGTTAATGACATTGATCTTTTGGAATATCCCAGCCTATATTCTGTGAGATTATTGGATAAAGTGCAGGGCGAAGTCTGCGTGACCCCGGGAGGAAGACGTCGCTGCAGACATAAGTGGGTATTAAATGGATATAATTAACAGTGACCCTTCCTGGCACTCTGCACTGCCGAGGCCTCTGGTCCATGGATCATACAGCAGAGGGGATGAATTAGCATGGGTCAGGAATGGGAAAATTAAAATTAAGAAAAGAGATGGGCCGAGAGATGGATCAATGTTGAGCCAGTGGGCTTATCAGCTGATAGAGGCCACAGACGCTGTGGTCAGGTTTCACAGATGAGGCAAAATCCATCATTTAGAAAACTTCCGCTCTTCATTTCACAGCAAACTTCACCAAAGCTCATCAGATACTTGGATGGATTCAAATGAATGTTTTTCTATTCCTTTACATCCTGGGTGGGCATTGACCATGTTTGCGTATTGATCATCCAAAGGTCACGACCTTATAGCCTTAATCCATTGTGATGACGTAGACAGATGATTTGGAGTGAGATGAATCCAACCTTGCAACATATAATCAGACTTTTCCTCCTCACAATGTAAAGGCTAATCGAGTCTCGCACTGTGTTTGTAAATGCCTCTAATTGTAGAGCCGAGTATTTCCATTTCTATGACATGCTGACCTCTCTTTACAAGTCTATCTGGCAACGGCTCCACCCCTGCACAGGTGGGTCCCATTGCGGCGTGTGTCTGCTGTTTGGTTTTCTGCTGTACTGTTGGCATGATGAGGGTAATTGGAGTGTTGTTCTGGTGAATCAGTGCCAGCCTGGGTGGGCAGATTGCATATGATGATCATGTTCTGACCAGATGGCTAGCTGGCACGAGGGCTTGAATTGGCAGAGTGTGTATGTGTAAGTTTGCAAGTGTGTGTTGGTCTATCTGTGTGTGCGTGAGTGCTGGGGAGGGTTAAGTGGGTATGAATAGCAATTTCTTGTGACTGCTCATTTAGAAAAATATATCGAAGCTCTTTGTGGGCCTGTGTACACACAGAGACTATGGGCCCCATGTAAGAGTCACCGGTTCTGAAGGAAGGGTCATGTAAATGACGAGACACAAAAATAAAGAGAATTTGTGGCATTCAGCAGTTTTCCCATACTTACAATGTTTTTTTTTACTTCTAAAGAATGAGAAAAGTAGAAATGAAATTTACGAGGGGTCCAGGCTTACAAGTCCTATAAAGATAGTTAGCCCATTGCTCAACAGGAAAAGCATGTTTGACTTGAGAATTATAATGACTTTATCAAATTAATTTGGATTTTAAACACTACACCAAAATCAACTAAAATAAAATATCAAACCAAAAATATCTTACTGCAAAATTTCATTTGCTGAGTCATCATCATCCTGGCTTCTTAATTTACTGAGAGGTTTGATATTTGAGTGTGTTTGTGTGCGTGTATGATTGGCATGAAACCTACAGCTTCTGTCTCCGACAGCTGCCTCATGGTCTTTATGCAGGTCGCTGTCAGCGGGAACGTCCTCTGTTGCACCCGACATTATGACATCACCCACTGTATAATAACTGTATCCATGTCTGACTGTCACATCCCATCCACCGTCAGTGTCAGTCACAGACTGCTTTGCTACAGCAAGATGCTTCATCTAGCGTCATGTCAAACCTTTACATTTTTTTCACAGTACAGTGCTGCTCTGATGACATGTTATTGGCAGCTTGTTTGAGTCCCCAGACACACTAAATTTGGTGGTCTTCAACAATAGAACCTCAACAGTTTTGAAACTTGTCCGCAGTGAACAGAACAGAGAGCATCTTATAGCAATTTCTAGTGCATCGATCATGCTAATGATCAAATCTCATCAACCCACGCCTACTCAGGTGCAGGTGGCATTATCTGAAAGTTGAAACAAGCTTTTGCAGTGAAGAGAGTCTGGTGAATCTGTCTTTGGAACACACACCAACAAGCCTTGCAGAAAAAAAGTAGAAGAAGTTCAGGATAAGAATATGACAATTTTGTTGCATGAGGCCGACTGAGAACATTTGAGCTAGAGGTAAAAGAGTGCAACTGATGAGAGGAAAGGCTTTGTAAAATCACACATCAACACAAAGCAAGTGTACACAAGAGCACATTTTTCATATGATTGAGATTTCTCACCCTGCATCAGAGCAGTGGACCACTAGCAGACCACACTGCGGTGGCCAGTCCTCATGTTCTTGTCTAAAATCCAAGCCACTTGGAAATGTATTACTTTCGAAGATGACAAATGGCTCCGGCAAAGTTTTGCACATGCGGCCGGATAAAGTTTATCTTTAGGGCATGTGCAGCTGCCAACAGCACTTCCAGAAAACTTTAATCTTTCCTTTCAAAGGCTCACTTCCTATTTCTGCGCAGGGGACTTGATGGGAGGCAGACCGGGGGTGTTTTGACACCCGTCTGAGGAAACGATCGCAGTGAGTGGGCCTGCCGCTGCTGCTGCCGTAACACTGCGGCCTGTCTCCTGTGGTTCCTGCTGGCTGTTTCTCTGTAACTTAGCGCCCTGGCTACTTAATTAGAGCTTTAAGTTGAGGGGGGAGAACCCAGTCAGAGCAGAGCACTTCTCCCAGTCAGCCAGCCATGTGGCTAACCAACTAGAGGAAGGGGCTTTTATTGAGAATAATCCATCAGCGTGATCTGATGAGGTGATGATTAACCAACAGGGTCCATGATAAGATATGTGATATGATATGTGGTTCGTATGCAGGTAGACATTACATGGGGTCGAGCCGCTCGCCCTCACGTGTCAGCGGGGGCAAACATCATTACAGTGATGCTGTACTGCTGCACACCAAACAAATAAATTAAAAAAGCATGGAGCAAAGCAAACTGGCAACAGTAAACACTATTGATGTGGCCGGCAGATTTCATTACAACACTCTGCTGTTTCAACTAATGACTAACTTCTTCAGCAAAATCTAACATTGTGCGAGCTGCAGAGAGAGAGAGAGAGAGAGAGGAGAGAGAGGGAGAGAGAAGGAGGGAGGGAGCATTACTGGCGTTGCTGTCAGTAGGGGGCTCAGGCCAAGTGGGAAAACGTCAGCACTGTCAATGGGAAGGAGGGCTTGATGTTGCAATGATAGGCCTCTGTAATGGGCACTTTGAAAGAACAATCAGTGCCTTCTGTGAATCATATAGCCCGCCATGTAATTCATGTTTGCGTCTGTGAATTTGTGCCAGAGCATGAGAACAAAAACTATTTGTAGTCTGTAGAAACTAAGCTAAAGGTTATGCATGGTCCTTTTATGAGTCGCAGCATCGCGGCTGATGGTCTGACTCACAGTCCATCCTGACGTGTTTTGCTGTTGTTTATTTCATTTTTTTTTTCCCCTCTTGTTTCCTTTATAGAGTCTCTATTTTTATGCAAAGAATTTCCTGTTAGATGACTTTGTTGTTTTATTGTCAGATATTTTGTTGCGGCCCACCCTGGGAAGTATCAGTTTCCGAGGCTGTTTATGTGTATTTACAGTATCATAATGTTATACTGGGAACATTTTGAGCTTGTTAGCGTGGATGTCAAAATTAACCACCACCTGTGTGTCACTGCCAATGCATCAAGTGCTTGCTGGGAAAGGTGGCTTACTGATGACATCATAGACCATCGCCAATACAAAACTGGGATCACCAGGATGTAAACCGAAGGAGATTTTACATCTTCCAAAGCACGATAGAGTCCTTAATTTTTCTTTTATGTAAGGTGTGAACCTGTACCTGTACTGTACATTGTATTAAACAGTTGCAGTAATTAGCTAAAGCTTCGGCCACTCCAAGTGGAAAACGAATCATGACCAAACCGATCTAAAGATTATTTTGTTACATAAATAATACTGCCAAATAACACCCATTTAAAAAACCAGAGTTCATATGGACACATTTGGATTAGAGGCATTGATGAAGGGGTGCCTGAGTTCGTCTGGCTGGGCTGTGAGGCACCCAGAAAGCTGCATGGCGTAGTATGCATGGTATACAATATATAAATGAAAACATGTCACAGTATATCTGGCAACAGCGCAACAAAAGATCACAGTTAATAATGGATCTTGTCTTCTCCTGTCTTCAGTGTGTTTCACCTTAAAGGAAGAAAAAGATAAATCTCTCTTGCTTAACCCCCCCTGCTCCTCCTCCCAGATTAAAAATTCATAAGATATATTGAATTGGTGTGGAAATCCCAAAATATATGCAATTTGATCAAGCGGGGATTAAAAGTGTCATTGTGCTTGTCAATAAGGGTTGGTGGCGACGTGGCAGTATCGCATTGACTCCTGCGTATTAATACTCAGTGTCCTATTGGGCCATCAGCTGATTGTTTGGAATGTAAATGATGCTGCTGATGGCTCCGGTGACTGATGGCTTAAATTCCAATTAATCAATTGCTTCATCAGTTTCCCTAATTCAGATCAAATATCTCCTGAGTGCACACTCTTCTTTCAGTGGTATTAGAAGAAATAAATGCTCTGGAAGTAATTTTCATCAATCTCGTGTACATGCCAATATCCCTCACAAGCCCGGTCCAGGTTGAGGACTTAATGTCTTAAGTGTGTGTACGTGTGAGTGTGTGTGTGCAGGAGAGGGATTTGCATATTAGAGACTGATGAGAAAAGTAGGGCTACATATTTGTGCATACTAAAACGAGGACTGATTTTAAATATTTTTCGCTTTCTGCTGTTTCACACATGCAGCGTCTTTAGTTGGATGTAGATGATAAAATTGTCTTTCATTCTTTCGGCCTTTGTCAACAGGCATACAAGCATGTTTACTCTCATGCTGCCTGCTATTCCACATGCTCCATAAGGCGGTTATGACAGGTCATAAGATCCCACCTGTAAGGAAACCAACCAAGCGCATTAAATGAACCTGACGTGAGCTGGCCTTTTGTACCGTGGGCCTATACATATCGCTGTATCTCAAGCTGCCACGGAAAGCCTGACTGTACGATAAGCCTTGTCAATTATACAAAATAAAATCAACTATTCATAAGTAGGCCGTAATAGGATATTGGCTGACAGATTTAATAATTCAGTTTTGCTGAGGCTTAACTGGTATTAGTTTGTAGCTAATGGTCGCCTTTGTAAAAAATTCATTGAAGACAATGCTGGAGTGAGAAGATACACATAATTATGCCTACTTCATTTACTTTAGCCCCCCTGCAATTTAAAAGCGACTTCTAAAGAGTCCTCGACTGTTTAAGCATGCAGAGGCAAAGGTACTGTAATTTGATTTATGAATTTGATCCCACCACCCCCTAATTTAATTCATCAATGTTTCAGAAGGAGCAATTATGCATTGTGCTACAGCTCTTCATAGCTCCATTATCCACCCTGAATATCTTTGTCAGAGGGTGTGTAATGGTATTGCTACATATTCCATAATGGCTAGACGGGGCCTTGTCCCTCACACCCATTATTAGTGTGTCCTTCTCCTTAAATTGAACTTCTTTTTTTTTGAATAATAGCTTTTGACAACAGCCGATAACAAGGACATGACTGAAGTTTAAGAGGCTGTGCAGAGCTGTGCACTCAAGGACTTGGACGTGTATGTTTTTTTTTCTCATCTTTTGTTTCATGCTAAGAACAAATATGCCATTTGCCAAACTAAAAGCCTTGTTTGATGTGGCCTCTGCCTGCTGGTGTACGGGCTGTAGTGAGTGTGCATAATTTCAGCGATCCATTTCACATAGCGTTTTAATTTGCTCCTGGTGGAATAATGGCCACCAAAGTGTTTTAATCTAATTAAAAATAAATTCCTGCACACATGGGATCAGAGGAAAATTAAAACATTTTCGTGAGAATGGCTCCATTCATTCATTCATTCAATCATTTCCATTTATTTGTGAGTCTTTCTGTGTTTGCCTCATCTCTTTGTATCGGTTCTCATTCTGCAAGAAAAAAAGGAGCTTAATGGTGAGGAAAAACACAGTTTTGTTTGCACTACATGGTGTGAATCTGGGCATGAGCGGTGGCCAACCAAAAGTAGCTCTGAGAACATGCAGCCCACCCCCCACCAGCCCCACCAGCTCCACCACCCCTCGACAAACGCTCAGCGGTCGTGAACTACATCGATCTGGGGTATAATTCTCTATGAAATTGATGGATGAGGGCAGCCATTGACAGAAAGGGTAAAGACCACTTTGAGATGTCCCCTGTGAATAAGTATGATGGAAAATAGATTGTTGAAGAAGATTTATGTTTGTTCTCCGCTGCCACAGGAGAGGGCTACCCTCCCCACGCACCCACCCGCCCGCACCAACCCCAGCTCTGACCGATCAAACATGTCATTGTGGTCAGATTAAACTCACTGGCTCTATTCAGCTGCCAGCTCTGTGACGATTAGCTCATTCTCCAAATGCAGAAAGACAGAAACCACTTTTTCATTGGGTCATGACATCTTTTTATTACAGTTATGACAGAACAGATGTAGTGGGAAATTACACTGTGTTTAAACCTTCAGTTAAACTGGCAACAGAAGAGTTCTTTTGCTTTAACTTATCATTATGAAGTAAATGTAGATTGCACAATGTAATGGCTATAGCATAATGACACCATCAGTGTTTAGATCGGTTCCCTATAAGCCTCAATTTAACTATGCAATTCTGTCTACCAGCAGGTACCAGCTCCCAAAAAATGAAAGCTTAATTTATGGCACAAAGAAAGTGCGACAACCACAGTTACAGATCAACCCAGTCAGGCTGAGTGGAGCCGTCTACTTGTTTATTAAAATCAACAGACATAAAATATATTGATACCATCTCCATTGCACAGTTTCTTCAGACATAAAATAACATAAAATAAATATACCAACCCAGTTCACTTTTCTCAACACATACCAAAGAGCTTCTATCCGCTTTCATGTATCTATCATAGACTAAATGAATGCATAAACTCACACTTTGTTTTCTTCTCCTCCCTCCACCCCCACGCCAACCCCTGCTGGAGTTACTTGTTTGCATGAAGCAAGACTCTATGTTATTACTCCATGTAAAATAATGACAATTATTACCTCTTCAGTGAACATGCTTCTTTTTTCTGTCTTATTTCCAAAGTGGTGTTGATCATTTTTCACAGACATTAGAAAACAAATGCAGTTTATCCTGTGTTGTTAGGGGTTGTTAGGCCTGGAGGAAAATGCAAAGCGAGCTGGTTGTCTTTGGGACAGCGGCACCAGTAATAATACCGCTCGGAAAGAAAAAGTTGAAAAGTTTGTTTCCACTTAAATGATCCACATAAAGCAAAAAATAAGCATAAGACACAAGTAATTCCAGTAAATTTCCAGAAAAGCAAACATCTTAATACCATTTAGTTAAATCAGTGTAGTGTATCACTTCTGATGTCAGTATAGTTTTAATAGTGAACAAGCAAAATTAAGGGACTGTATGAAAATTATTGGGTTTGGGAGGGGGTGCTGAACTTTATGTGTCATGTTTTTAAAAAAAGCAAGACCCTCTGCTATGCTATCAATATTTTCTTTGAACTCTCCCTTTGACGTGTCCCAACCCCTTCTCCAACAAACAAACAAAAAAAAAACTAAAGGAGGAAATGTATAACAAACTTAAGATAATGCATGTATAACTTATATAATGTCTTAATTGAATATACACATGACATGCACTTTAAAAATGAAGCAATTGCAAAAATTATGGCAAACAAATGATGCATGACATTTACCTGATGTTACAGTCACACACCAGCTGCATTACTGCCAGCGAGCTCTTGTTTTACGCTTTAGGTTATGTGGTTTTGAATGCACAGTGAAATATATAAAGAAAAGTGCTTTTGTTGCAGTTTTGTAAAATGTGAAATAAAGTCTGTTCAAATTGCCTGTGGAATGAAAATGCGCCTGCAGAAGTAATGTTTCAAAACTACAGCTACAACATGGCACACATAACATATAGCTTCCTTCAGCAAAAACAATAATTACAAGCCTTCCTTCTTCCATCCCTCCTTCTCTTATTATTTTGTACAATACCTAATGTACTCTGATTTAAATGATGACTTGTATGTCTTCAGTTTGTGCACATATAGTAGCTGGGTTCTTCTATCTAATTTCTAGTTTACCTTATGTATGACCCAATGGACTATTCTGCATTAGAAACAAATAATTAATTGAAGCCACGCTGTTTCCATGTGCAGCCTTGTTCATATATAGTTTTTCTTCTAGTTTCACAGAGGACAGCTATTGCATGTTCCACTGCACACGCTGCATTTCCCTGAGAAGAAAGACATTGGCCAGCTGAGCTTAGTGAATGTGTGTACAGTATGTCTAGCTCCTGTCCTGGCTCCTCTGTGGTGTAGTATTGTTTGGCTGCCAGCAGTGTAATCAGATAATACCACTGAGAGGTCAAAAGCACTGCAAGCTTTAGCTTCAGATTTCTGTCACCTTTTACAAAAACAACCAAAAGAACTGTTTCAAAAAGTATCTGTACCCAGCTGCAGGTACAAGCAAGTGAACTTTGAAAATTGTATTATAACTTTGAAAATAGTTTTTCATTGTCCATTAATCAGACAGTTACTATATGATTTATTATGGTAACCAAATCTTGGAAAGTGCATTTTTTTACTTACAAGAGCTTATCAGTTGTTTGCAGAATCAGGAAATGATTTATTTATTTATAGTTTTTTTTTTTTCCTTCATTGTCCCAGGAGGATGAAGCCTGCTTCCTTTGGTGATCCCTCGCTTTTATCTTTAGCACCAACATGAGGTTTTTAATTAATCAATAATCATGAATATATGATTCCACACATCCATGTTTTCCAAGATGAATCAAGCTGACTTTGTCACCTTCAATTATCTTCATTTTATCATCATCAGGTCAAACTTTTCATTCTGTATTTTTTTTTGTTAGTGTGCAAACATGCTAAACTACAATGATCATGATAAACCTGCCACACATAAGCATGACAGCACTGTCTTTGTGAACATGTTAGCATTATGCATGTTGTATGTAGTCGACGCAATCAATATAACCTAATATTATATATAAATAGATCATATGATATTACTTCTGCTGTTGTCCTTAATATTCCTTATAAGATAAATAATCAGGTTGTTTGTTGTACTGTATAAGTAATGCGTAAAGGAAATAAACAGTGTACCTTGTTCACCATGCAATGTGACAGAAGCATCAACCTGATGACAGTGTAGTGTATTCAATAACTTGAGTTGTTAAGCCTTTGCAAAAACATACTGCAGCCTTTTTCAATAATGCCCTCGACAACATACTCATCACATCATCTCTTTTCATGGAGGAAAGTCATTTTTACATAACGCATGAAGTCCCCAGTAAATAAACTATGTTCCAGATCGTTTCACTCAAAAGCCACCGACACCGTTCTTATTGTAAGGAACCAGCAGTGCACAGTTCCAAAGCATGCTTTCTCTAATCAAACTGCAGGGTCAGAGGGAAATCTAGCACAAGCATGATGTCCATGTTTAACCTTTTGGTGTCATGATCAGCGTCTTGTGTGGGCTCTGCCTGTAGCCCCTTCCCATGATGCTCTGCTGGCAGGGGTCCTCTCCTTGTGTAGCCTTTATTTACATGATCCTCTTATGAAAACATCACCTTTGGCTTCCCAGAGGGTTGAAACAGGATAAAACTAGTATCAATTAGGCCAAGAAAAAACTCTTCCTACGAGCGAAGTATCCAAAACTTCAGGCCTCAGTGGGTCTCGCTTTCATCGAGTTGCCAGAGGGTAAAGAGGTCTCTCCTTTGTTTATGTTTGATTTGGCAGCCGTTGCCAAGCATCATTTGTTGTCAGCAGAATATGGGGACAATGAGGAGTTTACCTTCCCTTTTTATTAAACCAGTTTGTAGCAGTGAGTTCAGCTTCCTTTCATCATACGCACACAGAGAACTACAGCAAGACCTTGAATGATAAAACATCAAAAAATATTGACGGAAAATTGACCCTGTCAAACACACACAAAACCAATTTCCATAATGCTTGACCTGTAATTACTGATGAGGTCAGAGTGGATGTTAAAAGGACTGTGTATCTGCATGACCTGAACCAGGAATCCGATGTATTGAAAAGAGTGTGAATAAAAAGAGGTGTTTGATTTCGTGTTTGAAATATGCTGTTTGATCATTTTTATGTAGTGCCATAATCACTCTGTCATAAATATGTTCAGAAAAGGTGCTAAATATCATAAGTATTGCTCCTAAAGAGTCTCCAATCATATGTGTTGTTGAATAAGTAGGATGACATGATGCAACACGGGCAGAAAATTGAGGAAACATTTTTGAAATAAAGATGTTTCTTTGTTTCTAATTATAGCCGTTATTGCTTTAAAACTTTTAAGGTAATTTTAAGGCTACAGTAAGGATTAAAATTATTATTATTATTATTTAAATCAGTCTGAACTGATTGATGTGTTAGAAAACAGTTATCTATTAGACATACAAAATACATATACTCTCTATTTAGCTCTGTTTTGGTCTCCATTGTCCCCTTAAGGACATATAGATCTCTTCAGCAGCTAAATGCTGCACTATGTTCACCAGCTAGTCATGAACTTTATCTGTCTGCCATGTAGTGCCTGGCAGGCAGTACGGTGGGTTTATCAAAGCCCCCTGCTGCTGAAAACAGTTGTCTGCTGTGGCCAAAATCAACGCTATGAGAGTGGTGTGAACTAAAACAGCAAATCTTTGGGCTGAAAAACCAAAATGGGCTGAAAGATGCTAAAACGCTTCATAAGGTTATTCTTTGAAAGTTTATGACTTCAAACATTACTTCTTTAATTACACTTAATTGTTTTGTTATTTTTTTTTTCCATTAATGCAGCTTTAAGGTATTTAAATATTTCTGTGAAGTTTGTCTAATGATCATCTTCTTAATAAATATATGATGAGAAAAGTGACTCCCAAAATCATCTCATCTGTGTCTGGTAGGCATGGTACTTCAGGATACTGTGCAAATTGTATTATTATAAAAGTGAAAAAGATTAGAACTTGTAGGAGTTCTACGGTTTGATGATTGATTAATTAGTGATAGATGTTTTTTTCTTCCCACATGATATTAAGCATGATTTTGAATAAAAAACAGCTCAGGCACCATGATCATTTGCCATGCTGTAGGAAACAGACTTTAGGTTAGACTAGGGTTAAAGCTAACTGCTTTTTAAGACTTTTATGTAGAGTTAGGATAAGCCTGAAGGTGTAGATCTGAGAGTTTGATTCAGGGCTCAGGCGAGAGAACAACTGTAACAATGGTCCTCAGGAGTATAGTGACAGACTGGTCTGTGCAGCTCCCTGCTGACCTGTCACCTGTTTGATTTCATGCTGCTGAAAGATGTGCGGGACAGCGAGGATGTCCGGGTGGTGAAACGAGCTGTCACACACACCCGTCATCTTATGCAAAGGTGTAACCCAAACCTCCATAAGACACCAGCAGTGAAAAAAGAGCGAGCATCCTTATACCGAAGGACCTTTATATCCCTCTCCACGAAGAGATGACACCGCCAAGATCTGCGCCGCAGAGCTTGTTGTCTTCCCAAAGCACTTAATGTGATCAGAGAATTAAAATTTCAGCGAGTCATTTAATGATAGCCCGGGCCAAAGGGCCTGCAAAGCCAAGCTAGAGTTTCCCGCAGTTCTGCAGTCATATCTCTGGCATCCCGAGCCCTCTCGTTCTGTTCATGCTGAGTACATTAAACCCTCCTGAAAGCCTTACTCGCTCCACTGTTTAATGTGATCAGATAGATTTATTATGGGCCATGAGGTCATTGGGATTTTCTGTAATTGGAGTCAGGCTGAATTGTATTAACAGGTCCACAACACTGTAAAGCAGAAGCATTTACATTTAATTACTTTTATTGAGCCCCCTGCTCATTTTATTTGTAATGAAGCACGCGCTGTGATTGACGGCAGAATAAAACGATATTTAAATAAGAAGAACAAATGTTGCCCTTGAACTGACAGGTTGGGTTCATGATATCTCTTTTTGTGTCTCTGTATTAATAAAGACGCAGAGAACGCTCCGGGAGTCTTGTAAATATGTAAATACAGACATTACAAGGACGTTTTTTTTTTTTTTACAGCTTAAGGACAAGGATTAGCTGACATCTCTTGCTCTTTTCATTTTTGTTCTTTGAAAAATGATCTGCTGTTCGAGTGAGAGAAGGGTTTCTCAGTTACACTTGAATGAATGGAGCATATCAGAGCGGAGACACTTTGATGAGCGTTTTATGTATTTCGAGGGATTAGTCTTGAGAGACTTGTAATGCTCAAAAACAAAAATGGGATAATTTAGCAGTTTCACACTCATTTATTTTTTCCCCTTCTTTTAATCCTGTGCAGTGGGTCTGTATGCTTTGGAAGTCTGCCAGTGTGTGTGTATAGCTATGAGATATCAATGTCAGCAGCACTTTTGGCATGCATGTCTGCATGTGTGTGTGTCAGAATTTCTCCACGTGTGTGTGTGTGTAAATTTGTGTCAGTGTGTCTGTATCTGTGTGTCTGGGCTGTAGATGCTTTGTCTCGTTAATGAGAGGCGTTCAGGGCCTCCACGGGGGCCTGTGGAAGATAATCTTCTCCTGTTTTGCTATGAAAGCTCTTCTCGACGTAACCGAAGAAACTCACTCAAATGGCGGAGGGCTCGGTTGAATAATTCAGCATTTACAATCAATTTTGGTCCCCACCTCATCTCGACACCTCTTCGGACCGCAGGGCCTGCAGGCTCATCATGGGAATGTTGACAATTCCCTGTACAATGCACTCTCTGGCCCCGTGGCAACATGAGAGGCTGCGAGAGCATGGATTTTTCTGTGAGTTTGCAACTTAGTATGTTGAATTATTAAACCCCTCAAATGCTGTTTTATCGTAGAGTAAGAGCATGTGAATTTTTTTCTCTCTCTGGGCTCAAAAGAAATTTACAGGCCTTTTTTTTTCTGAAGCTGTCCATAGTGTCAGACGAATACTGGATACACAGGAAGGAAAGATAAGTTGGATGCAAAGTAGATTACAGTGCTCTTGCAGATTTGGTCTGTCCCTGAAGATAATGAACTGATGCCATGTTGTTACAGGGAACTCAATTTTAGAAAATAATTAAGCTCATTTATTCATTATAAATAAGATATGAAAAAAACTGAGATACTTGCACATTACTTTGATATTGTTTATGAATATTTTATACTATTTTATACATGTACTTCAAATTTCAGAGGCACATATTGTACTTTTTACTCCCCCTCATTTCTTTCTTTCTTTCATTTGACGATTACTTTTCAGATTCATATTTTAGATACAAAACCCATGATCACCCTAAAACATGTGCTTTATTGTCATAGATGAAACCAGTAAACACAGATTATTAATATATATATATATTAATTGTAATAATCAGTGTCACTGTATATATTGCATATAGAAGGGTGAGGTAGTCTTCAAAATATGATGCACATTGTAAAATAAATTACACAAAAGTATGTAAAATAGTGAAAGTTAGCTCCACCTCAACCAGCTCCAACAGTAAAATGCTGCTTACACAGTAATACAGCAGGTAACAATCTGCTTCCTGATGAGTATACTTTTGATGAGTTTACATTTTGCTGCTGACACTTTTACACTTTTCAACAATTTTCAACAATTTAACAATTTTCTGGGTGATACAATCTTATTCCAGTGACTATGTAACACAAATGTAACACAGCTTTTTATTCCACTCTATACATCTATGTTATATATGTAACTATACTCATAGACTGTATATGTGCAAGTGTGTGCTGAGAGTTTGTTGGTCTGGTGGGTGTCAGCTTTCCAGTGGTATGATTCGGCTGTGACGGAGTGAGGAGGTGGGGGTGTTGTGGTGGAGGAGGTGCTGGTGCAGCAGGCAGCTATATTCTCCTGTACAATAAGCTGCAGTATAATAGTCCTGTGGATTACCTCAATTGCAGGTGATAACAGACAGGCAGCGGAGCGCACAGGCTGATACAGGACACCCACTCCTGTGTGGGAAGCCGTATGAATTATTTCTTGTTTGCCCGCAGACTGTCTATGGGGGCTGGGGGCCAGTGATGGGTGGGAGGTGGGTGGTGTCAATGCTATGACTCAGTTCGACTTTGCAGGTAGAGTGGGTGGAGGTGTGTGAGCCACAGCAATTACTTTACACTTATCTCCAAATTTTATTGTTTTGATAACTTAATAAATAAAATATGATTAAATGTTTTTTGTAATCGTCGGTTTGGGGTGACGTAGAGCTTGGCCCCGTCCTCCATGTCACCATCCGTCAAATGCTTGCTGGGAAGTGTTATGTGTGTATGTGTGCGTGTCAGTCACAGATACCGTATCAAGCAGGAGGCCGCAGCTCCGCTCAGTGCAACGCAGTACGCAGGATTCTTTGTCAATGGCGGAATCATGGAGGAAGGTGATACCTGGTTTAAGCATGATTAAATTGACACCCCATAGAGTGTCTCAGATACGTTTTTGTGCTCTTGATACTGTGGCGGCAGCTTATTCAACGCTGTCTCGCGTTCAGTCTCACCTGTCATGCTGACATCATTGCATTGCAATTACAGTGAGTGAGAGGGAGGACGCATTAGGCCAGCGCAGTGGGAAGAGGATCAAGGCAATGTTATCTCTTTGTCTCCCAGCCTGTCTGTCTTCCTCCTGCCTTTGATTTTGAGGAGCGCCAACATTGACCAAGGACTCTCGTAGATGTTTACCTTTTTTTTTGTTTGTGAATAACAATGCAAAAATAATAAGTCTACTAATAGTTAATTTTCAACACAGACACTGGAAATTTTACTTCAGAAGTGTTTCCGTCATAGCTTCTCAGAAATATTGCACTGCAAACTTTTCCATGTGAAATTGAGTGTATTTGCTTTTTTCTTCAAGTTCTTCAAATTTGTGTAGCCTACACCAATTTTTTTTTTTTTTTTTTTTTTTGCATATTTTCTATTGGATTTGCATTTTTTTCATCTGCAGCTTTCTCTTGAATTTGTTTTAAAAGCTGTCAGCTGAATGAAACAGCTGATGCAAATTCAATTCACACTTCATTCTCTGTGTCATTTTAGAAGTTTGTGTTACTGTTTCCAGACAGTTGGACACAGAACTAGCTCCTCTTAAACCCTAAAATGAATTAATTTCTCTTTTCATACAGTAAGCCTACTGTATGCATGGCAGCCTTCCAAAAAAATATTCGTCTTCACGGTCATCTGTGAACCTCCAAAAGACAAAAAGAGCAACTTCCTGAACATCTGCTCCCAAGATCAGAGCTCCCTGAGACTATTTTGGTGTTTGCAGTTGCTCAAAGGTCTGGAGTTCATGCTCCGTGGCGTATTTATTATTTACATAATTCAGATGCAGACAGTATTTATTTTCTCTTTGTTCCCTCAAATGTCCCACATTTCTGTCCAGGCACGTGTTTCCCCTTCAGTGTAGCTGCTTAACGACACTGGACTTTTAAGTGAAAAGCGATTTTAATGCAATTCATTATACACTGTTTTAGTTTTGTGAGACTTTTAAGATAAATGTGTGTGACTTCTTAGAATCAGACCAACAGTTGGGTATTAAATGAGAGAGAGAGAGAGAGAGCGAGAGAGCGCACTAGAGAGTGAAGAGGAGTCACAAAGAGGAGCTTTGTTTATGGCCGTCTCTCTTGGCCACACGCAGGGCTTAGCTAGAGAGCATTTCCTGTACTGATTCATTCTGCGCTCCATCATTTGTGTAACTCACATCTCTGTTAACAAAAGGAATCAAATACGTCTGCGGCCGCGTGCATGCATCATTTTTCACCGACATTCTCATGTTGCAAGATCAGTGCGGTGTCCTTTTTCATCTCACCAGTTACTGTATGAATCACCAGTATGATACAGTGTGAAGTTAAAGGAGAAGGACACATGCTGCAACTAGAGGATAACAATAATAATAATCAAGCCTGGATTACCAACAGGGTAAAGCAGCCAACTTCTCTGGGACCCCAGACCCCCCAGGGGCCCTTTGTGGCCCAGGTGCACTTCATGTTATTTGGTTTGGGTCATTAATTAGTTGGTAAGAAATGTGCAACACTAAAGTCAAAGGAAAAGAGACCTATGGGTTCTGCGAGTTTGAGTTTCAGCGAGGGAGTTTGAAAGAAATTGATAAATTCAGTAAAAAAGTTGATTTTGATTACAGACATTCAGCATCTTGATCTCCCCAAAATGGCTGATCCTGAGAGTTTTCAGTGTCAAGTAACGGACATCAAAAATACTCAAACAGCATCTCAGCGACTTTTTGACTTCACTTTTTGCAATTTTAAAAGTTTTATTTAGACTCATTTTGATTGGCTCCTCAGTAAAAGTTCTATTTTCAAGAAGACAGACAGCTTTTTATGGTTTTGACAGATTATATTGCTAGTTGCAAACCCCCTGCATGATGCAGCATTGGTGAGTATGTTATAATCAGGGGAGTTTGATGGACACTGTTGGCAGGATATCCCAACCCTGAAGCTCATTTTGAGGACATGTAAATATGCTCATTTGCAGAGGGTGGAAGAGTAATAAAACACGCGGGCCGTCCCTTCACCAGAGCCTAGTTACGCTTGGCTCTGCCTCTGTGTTTGGGCCCAGCAGGCAGTGTGTCACAGCAGCCTCTCTGTGTGTGGCCTCGCTGTTTTGTCATCATTTCTTATGTGTTTAGGAATCGTCGGCAACAATCTGACCGCAGCGTGTCGTCTTGTGAGTTGAATGTGGAGAAAGCGCACACGTGGCCCGGGTGTCCCCTGCTCCGTTTAGCTGTAAACAAATGCGAACGCGCAAATGCGAAGATACACATGTATGTAAACACACACACGTACGCACATGCACTCTGGGTTGCCGCTTCCTCTGCTGATTTATGAAGGTCATAAAGATATAATTGCTTTGGTTACATATGGAGGATCAGAAGTGCCACATGCAGAGAGTTGCAGCTGTCCCAGAGTCAGCTGCTGCCCTCTGTGTTGCACTCGTCCTCGAGCAATTGAGGGTTACACCTGAGCCGTTTTCCATATGATGCCAGCATCGGCAAGAGGGAGGGAGAGGAAAGCACCAGGACATGGGCGGCTGTCTTGCTAATGGGACACTTAGACGTCTGGGCTTATGTCATTCAGTCCCAGCGCGCTGCATCCAATCGCCCCCCTATCGCTGGGATCCAGCTCAGCGGCGATCGATCTGCGGCTAGCCTCCTCCACCCCGGCGGTCGTGGCTCAGGCAACCGGAGCCGTCAGGGTCCTGAGGCGTCCCTCTCACCGTCTACCTCCCCCAGCCCCAACACACACACACTCACACACACAGTACTGTCCCACTGCCCCTGCAACTCCTGGTCTGACCTTGATCTGCCTCTGGAGAACCCAGCAGGAGCACTTTGTAGTTGCATTCTGAGCACACAGACAGAAGCACGAGTGAGAAGAGGCCAAATGAAGTCCAAAGTCATGCTGGAAATCATCCCCAGGTTCACTCCCACTGAACAGAAAGTATGATGAAGAAAACCAGCAGTTACGTTTTGACCTCCAGCTGATGGACAGTATGAGGCAAACAACCGCACAAATACACAAGAAGTTGTTAGAGTATACAGAGAAATACCCAGGAAGCATTACTCAATGATTACTTATTGTGTACTCATTTAAAAGTTTAGTCTCAAGGTCTGAAGCAGCTGAAAAAGTGAATGACTCTTTTGGGTTTTTTTTAAGAAGCTGTCAGTCAAGTTTGGACAGCATCGTCTTCTTCTTTACTCATGCACGCAGCGTGATTCTAGGAATTGCAACATCAGTCACTCCCCTCACTTTACTCCAGACTGAAATATCTCAACAACTAGCAATTGGATGTCATGAAATTTAGAACAGATATCCATGGTGCTGGGAGAACGAATCCTAATGAGTTTAGTGGTCCCCTGACTTTTCCTCTAGCAACACCATAAGGTTCACATTTGCGGTTTCGAGTGAAATATCTTGACAACTATTTGATGGACTGGAAAATTTGATTTGTACGATGCTGTGGTGCGAAACTATCGTCCTCAGCTGTGCTTTGCGTTTAGTGTTAAATTAGAATAACAAATATCTGTAAAACATTAAAAATGTTCCAGTTTTCAACATTCACCACCAATTTACTCTGGTTTTCAAACAATTAGAAAAATAATTGTGATATTATATTTGCTTTCAGTTCTTATGTAGATGTTTGTCATGTTCTGTCCCAGCCACTATTACCTAATCCAATATAAAAGCAGAAACACAGAATTGTCTGTATGTGTGTCAATAACTCGCTGGGCGTACGTGTGCTGAGTGCTGAAATAATTGTCCCCCATCCTGTGCTTAAGTATATCCTCGCAGAACTGCCAGCACGGCCTTAGACTCTTGTTACGTTCTCCGGCTATAAAGTTGGAGTGATGAAGTTTGAGTTTTTATAGGTAGTGCTCCATTTCTTTCTGTCTCATTTCTTCAGTCGTGGCGGTCAGCGCTCAGCATGCAAACAGCATCTTCTTCAATTTATTCCAACCAACTTGGAGGACGCTATCAGACTCCAGAATGAAAACAGAGCAACAATCCAACCCTATTTCTAATAAAAATGTGTTCATACACTACAAACTTGCTTAGCCTATTATTTGGAGGAAGCATGCTGTAATTTGTGGCTGGTTAAATGGCATTTTTTTCTGAATTTTAGGAAGTGTGGTATTCTTATACTGCACATCATAGGGTCGAGGTGGAGAGTCAGGCAACATGTAGATTCTGGTCCTGGGTCTCACATGTTGTCAGCTTTAGGCTACTAAAACACTTACAGAAAGACTAAAGGTTTGGTGAATTGAGTCCACACATGCCATCTAATGCTTGAATGCAGTGTTGATTTTTTCAACATTGAAAGAAGATCACAACTTTTCCCTAATTTTAACACAGCATAAACACATAATCCTGCTTTAGTTGCCAGGGGTGGATAGGGAAAACAAAATCATGGACAGCGGATATTTGCAGATTTAATTGTTTCATTTTTTTTTTGTGGCAGTGGATATTTTTCAAACACATTCAATATAAACTCATTATGTTGTTAGGAGACTGTGGGTTGCAAATTTCATGAGCAGGTCACAGGTTGAATCACAGGTGTTACACACAGGAACACAGTGCACGTGCGTGTCTCTGCCTAAAAATGCTGTGAGTGAATAAAATCTTGCCACAATGGTGCAGGTCATCTGTCATGACTCATACTTTCTTGTGTTGCGTGGATCTCTTGGCACCAGCTGTGAACAATGCGGAGGAGGGTGGGAACCTATAAGCTCATGAGTGGCCCTCCACCTCTTCCCATCATTGTCATCTAATATTGATGCCGCGTCTTCTAAGCTCCGGTAATGAGGGGCTGATTTGAGATCAGGACGCTGATAGAGATGATAATCTGCATATGTGCTCTCATGAAAATGGAGAAGGGCCCTCTTAAAATAACCCTGTTTGTCTGGCTGCATAAACCTTCAGCATAAACAGACAAGAGGCAGATATCTTAAGTGTGGCTGGAGATGTGAGGTGATTCCTCACCACAAACCTGACTCAGGGCTTATTTGTCAGTGCGGGAATTATGAAGAGGAAACCAGAAATTAAATTCTCATGAATTCAAAAACTAAACCATCAGAGTCGACCTATTACATTATTTATCAGTTACACGTCAGCTACTCTAAATATTTATATGAAATTGAGACCTTTTATGTCTCTGCTTCACTTTTCCGTGTTTCTCTCTCTCGCACACAAACGCAGACAGCGTTCACAAAACACGCTTTGAAACACAGGATGTGAAAACGCCGATGTTCTGCAAAACAAAGTTTGTTTTTGTCTACATGCAATACCGAAAAGCCTATATCCAAAAGAAGCGTCCGCAATCACGCCATTGCGATGACGCAGCTGTTTATAAAAAGCGAAACACGCACAGAAAGCACGCTGAGTGGCTGGAGGGGGCTTGTTTGCAGTTTGCTTGTATTCTAATATCTCCTTTATGCAAAGCTTTACTGAAACACTGTGTGTGGTCCACTTGGGTCCGGTCTGCCGAGCGGATGGCCGCGGTGGCCGCCTTGTTGTCTTTTTGACTTCATTTTTCAACATTGGCCGGTGTTGCTTATAATAAAACCAGATTATGAAAACATTTTGGAGTCTCGACATGGACTGACAAATTCAAACATCAACAAGGAGATATGACGAAAAGGGCACCCAAAGCACTTTGCCAATGCTGATGTAAACAGCATTAGCAAATGAATTGGAAGTTATTGTGACATTATTTGTCTATATTTCATCATTCTATTTTCAGGTTTGTTATAAACAGCAGGAATTCCACAGAGTGAACCAAGGTGGGGGTTTCCAGGTTATTCTGGTTTCCTCGTGTTCCTGCGGAGTACACCACCAGTTCTGAATAACTGTTCTTGGGTCAGCTTTAAGGTATGACTTCTTGATTTTGGACATGAAATGATTCAATAACATTTATCTTCCGTTTTCAACCACCTGTTGGAGGCCGCATCACAACTAATCATTCGACACACAGTCCCTTCTTCTCCAGAGCGTCCCTCTGATGGCGCAGTCCAGGCCTCCCCCCTGCCCACGACCACCTCTCCGGAGAAATATCACACTGTTGTGGGTGCTAATCACGCTGAGTGGTTTAGTCTTTCATAAACAAAGCGTAAAAATTAGGCCACACTAACAATCTGGTAGTTCAGTAGCGGTTGGCGAACGTCGCTGCTATTCCATTTCAGGCTGGATTATGAATCCGTGTGCAAAGCCGTTGCCCTCTGAATGATGGCCCTGTGATATTACAGCTGCTCACAATTAGCCAGGACTCCCCCCCGGCCGCCAGAGCTCCCCTACGTAAATAAACGGTGGGACGGGGGAGGCTGGGCACAGTAAGCGCTGAAACAACACGGCTGATTTGGACATCTGGTCTGGTAATAGAAACGTCTCTTCCACACTTTGACGTAATGAATAGGGATCAGAGTCCTGCTTTAAAAGCGACTTGTACGGATGATGGAGACGCGGCGTGCTTCATACATCACTTGCTGTTCTTATGTTGAGTGTGTGGAGGGGAGGGCTATTCCAGGTCAGAGAGGAGGGGGGTTGAAAGCCATGATGCTTCCCAAGGAGGCATTTTCAGTGTGTTGGGGCTGAAAATGAAAACCTCTCATGATGAGGAGGTAAATTCATCGTGACAACTGAGCAAAATTGTTAAAGACCGTGAGATGTGGTAGAGAGCCCCTGAAAAAGCTACAAAGGGGACCTTGAGTTAATTTAGGCGACTTAAATCACAGTCACGCTAACCACCACACATTGAACCATATAAAGTCACATAATAGCAAGTAAGAGTAGTCTATTACCTTTAAAAGATTACTTTTTGTGCAAGTCTTGAAGCAACATTAAAGGGGTACTGTTGCACGTCCGTAAAGGATAGGGATTTGCAACAACAAAAAAAGATTAAAAATGCATCAAAATTGGCACAACACAGGCCGAGATATCCTGACTTTAATCCCCAGTACTGGCCAAGCTCCAAAAACACTAGATTCTGCATTTCCCATAATGCATTACAAGATATGACATGCATTCAAGTCATAAAGTTTAGACCATAATTACAAGCAACAAAGTCAGAAAAAACGTTCATGTGGTAAATCACCATGTCTTTTAAGTTCCACATCCTCAGTTTGTGACACAGGGTTCCTGTTACAAGATAACCCTGATGACATCATTAGGGTTATTTCCTCAAACTTGAAAAAAAACTTCTCCAGAGCCACAGACGACAATATACTGAACAGCTGTTGCTATAAGCTGAATAATACGTCTTGTGGCAAGTGATGCTGGTCTTCAGATATAAAATCAACGGACTGCCCCTTTAAGCAACAAACAGAGCAACAACACGAAAACTGCAAAGGTCTGATCAACTTTTCTGTCTCTAAATGTTCAGCATGGAAGTGGATATGTAATCTCATGATCCACTGGTGTTCATTAGGTCTGATGAGTGCTACTCTGCGTCATAATGGCTGTATAATGGCAGAGGAGTACAAGTCCATTCTACAAGGACCAAGAGCACCCTCGGGTCCATCCAGACTTCCCCCATGATGTGCCCATTTTCTTTGATGATAATGCCCTTATTGACTGTGGCCTACACTGCAAAAGGACTCAAATGTGGCAGTTGTACAGATATTTGTGTGTGAAGCACTGAATTTGTAGGTACATAACTTTGCTTCTATGAGTTTCATAGAACACACAAAAACAATGTTATGAATAAAAGCTCGGGTTGCGCATTTTTTTTTACTAAACTTTACTAAAATCATGCACAAGTTGAAAAAAAAATGTTGATTAGTTATCTTATATTTTTCCTCATTATTTCTCATATCCCACTGACCCTCACCTGGTTGACTGGAGCCGGAACAGTTAGTCAAAGCCTCTCTCCTTCACTCCACTGATCAGTAATCAATCTGCTTTGATACATACAGTTTCGTAACCTTGACTTTCAAGATAAAGTTGCCCCTATCCATTGGAAAGGTCAGGGGCAGCTGTTAATTAACCAAGAGGGAAATGAACTAATGGGGCTTTTCGAGTGGCATTTAACGAGACACCTAATCCTGTGGAAAGAACAGTCACAGTATCACATTTTTTATTCAGTGTACAGTTCCATGAAGGGCCGATGGCAGACACACTGTTTTTTTTTCTTTGACAGTTACACTTTTTTTTATGCAGTATTATTATGTTTGTGTTGTGTTTTATTAAACTTTGTTGTGCTTACTCCTGGATTTTACTACACTTGCACCTTTACTTTTTCTCACCTCTGACATGACACTAGTATTATAGCTTGATCATTAGTGCCTCCTGCTGTGAAAGCTGACCAGTTTGGTTGGTGTTGAAATAAAACCTTCTGGCCACAAGTGGCACACATTCTATAAGAGAAATTGAGAAAAGTAGAATGTAAAATGTTATATGGTGATTTTTGATATTACTCATCCTGATGAAGTTTTGTCAATAAAAAACCCTAAAAACTTTTCTTACCTGTGTAAATCTTCCTGGGGTGGCTTGAGTCTATCCCAGCATGTTTTAGGTGGAAACTCCTGGAGACACCCTGTCTGTTACAAGGCCAACAAACAGAGACCAAACACTCAAGCTCATATTTATGGAAATTTGGAGTCGACCTGGCTGCAAAGGAAGCCCTGGAGAGCTCAAGGCAAACACACGAGCTCCACGCAGAAAGCAAATCCACATCCTGTTATCTGTGACTTCAATATAATATCAACTGTTAATGTTTCTTATACTGACTTACACCCCCCACTGACTCCAAACAGCGATTGCCACGGTTTTGATCACACATCAGCCTGAGTGACTGTCTGTGCTTTGCATATGTGATTGTATATGCAAGCGTTTACCTCCAGAATAGAGTTTACACACTGTGTGCGCAGGCTCTGGGAGCTAATGTTGCATGCAGGGTACATGTCCTCGACAAGGTGTGCATGGTGCTGGCAAGTTTACCACAGCAAACTCTCTCAGAGCAACCAGCGTGATGTGCATCATGCTGCTCCAGGCATCACCTGTAGTTTCTCCTTCATTTGACTTCAAAATGACGTGGTTTTATGCTACGACACAGGGAGGACGCTTTGTCCCTAATGCGTCTTTACTTTCTCTTTCCCTCGCCTTTATCTTGGTCTTTTCCACCCTCCTCCTCGTCCCCCCCGCAGCTGTACATGCATGACGCCTTGTATCGCCATCTGGTCCACATTGGGGACTGCCACTGTCATCTGCTGATAATTACTGTCACCTGCACATTGCGCAGTGCGATAAACACTTGGCGTTACCAGTGGCGAGCCACGGCGCCGCAACGCTTGTTTAGGCCGCCTCAGAGCTGGTGGGAGAGAGAGCCGGCAGCAAAGAGAGAGGAGAGAGAGACTCAATGGAAGACGCATGGGACTGATTACAGTATGATGTGGCTTTTCACAAATCTCCAGGTGAAAAGAACATACCTGTATCACGGATCAGAGCAACCACATATAACAGGATTCATCGCCACATTAACTTTGCCACATCCCCTGTTTGTCATTACCGCCACGATTTCCAGGTCAAGGCACAGAGGGTTTCCCGCTCACATGTTTATACATCTAAATCACTGACCTTTGCTTGCACAGGAAATCCATCTGCACTGATATACAGTATCTCAATGATAAATACTTCCCCTCAAATATTTATAATAGGATCAGGAAACCACAAGAACATAATAGTTTAAATTAGACCCATCAAATGCAAGTGGCTTGTTAGACAACATCCAGTTTTTGAAGATCGGGATACTCCATTCACACGCTATGTTGGGCGAAAAAGAAAAAGAAAAGAAAAGGAAAAAAAGAAAAACCACAGGAGTCAAGGGTTGCAATCATAATGATTTAGTGATGGGCTTTTCCTCGCTGCAGTACAGTGTAAATCCTATCAGCCAGAGAATATAGCTTTGTCCCCTCTAGTGGTTTATCCTCCGGTGCTTCAGCCTCTAAATCTGCCGGTGACACTGACAATTATTTGACCCCTTGCGAGGAAGTTGAACACTCAACCGCTAAAAACACAACGCTTCAGAAGTTTGGAAGCGAAGCAATTGTGTGCAGACTTTTTTTTTTTTTAGGTCTTAAAAAAGACTCTGTGTGTGAAGGCGCTCTCATTTGAGGGATCTGAATTGTCTGTTTTGCTTTACTGTTTAAACATTGTTCTTTTTAAGTTTTCAATAGAAGGTGTGAGTTTTTTTTTTGGCATGTCTCTTGCTTTAAACAAAAATTTTCTCTGATTTTATTGCAAGGTTTTCAAATGTCATGTTGTTGTTTTTGTTGTTGTAACCAGTGATGTTTTATTAATTTGCAATGTCAATTGTTATGTCAATGATAATTTAGCTGCGGTGTGCATGTTCATAACTTTGACTGATTGAAATAAAAAATTAAGGAAATCATGTCTGAAAGTGGCTGATTTCTCTTATTTGTGTATGTATGTTATCTCTTTCAGAGAAGTCCGAACTGAAATTTGAATTCTTCTCACAAATGATGTAAGAAATGATACTGTAGCTGGACATATTTATGGAAACAGTGTCCAAGCTTCCATCCTCTTCTGTGGGGTGTTTCTCATTACAGCTGTTGACTGACGCACACGCTGTCAACCTCTGTGGTGAGCTATGTACTGGAGACACATTTGATCTAAAATGGTTTTTTTTTTCACCTTTTCAACAAGCCCACATGGTGTCGGGTGTACTGCAGTTTAAGGCTAGGGCTGCAACTAAATCATCATTTTCTGTCACAGTTCTGCCAGCCAGGCCTCTGTTTACCTTTAGTTTTTGATCAGCCCTAGTCTTTTCCCTGCCATGTCCAGTCTCTGTCTGTGGTCATGTCTGAGTCCTGTTCATGTCGTAGTTCTTTCAGTTCTGTCGGTCTCATCGTAGTAGTCTTGTCATGTCATAGTCCAGTCTTGTCTTAGTTCATTGTCTCAGTATTAGTTCCTTGTCTCTGCTGTCATGTCTTGTCCTACTTCTGTGTCTTGGTTTTCTGTCTTAGTTCTATGTCATAGTTCTGTCAGTTATAGTCCTGTCATGTTTTAGTTCAGTCTGCCTTAGTTCTGTCTTAGTTTACCTGTCATAGTTGTCACTCCTCACCTGCCATACTCACTCTGCCTCACCTTACCTACCAGCCAGTCCCACCTCATCACACACCCCTGCACCCAGCTGCACTCTATCTGCAATCAGGACTCTATATAAGCCACCCCAGCCGCCAGACTGTCTTCTTGTCTTTGCTTTATGACAGACTCTCCAGCAACCTCTTTTGGCTGTGTTCTCTGTTGCCAACACTGTCTGCTCCTGACCAACCTGTTTAGTTGATGCCTGGATTTTGCCCCAGCCTTTGGTTCCTGATCTGCCTCTGTGTTCTTGGGGTTTTTTTTGTCTGCCTGTCTCCATGTGGTTACCACCCTTCCATGAGTTTGATGTTTATCAATCAGAAGAATTTTTGTTTTATCGAAATAAAGGACATTACCAACTCACTCTGCTCTAGTGTGTGGCATTTGAGTCCTACTACACCCCCTGTAGCAATTTTCATTATCTGCAGATAATGATAATGATGACGACTATAAATCGATTATTCGTTTAGTCTAATGTCAAAAAATTGTGAAGAATGCTCATCGAAATCTCCCAGAGCCCAAAGTGACGTCTTCAGATCACTTCTTTTGTCCAACCAACATTTCAAAACTTAATTTCAGAGGCAGCAAATGTTTGACATTTTTGCTTTAAAAATGACTGAAACAATTAATCAATTATCAAAATACTTGACAAATTAGTAGTTGCAGCTCTGTTTAAGTTGTCTACAGCTTTACAACATTCCACATTTATGAAGACCTATCATGCTCTGAAGAGTTAAAGCTAGTTATCCCGGTTTGCTGGCTTTTGTCCATATGTTCTCAGTGTCCACTGGCAGCTCTCGTACATGGTTTTGTTTTATACAAAGGAGGGGAGCTGGCTAGCATTGGTTGTATCTATTTCATGGATCCAGCTGTGGTGGTGATAACCAGACTGTGAAAACAAGAAGAGGTAGTCCACCGCCCTCTAAACTCAGAGCATTACTGTGTCATTTAAATCATGTAAATAACATGAGGGGAATGTAGGGAGTGCTCAAATCACACATGAAACAACATGAGACAATTTTTGCTGCCAGCTCGCACAGATATTGCACAAATCAGAAAATTAATAAAATGTCTTTTTATTTCCTTTTTGGCAATTGCAATGTTCACCAAGCACAGTCCATACACACAGAACAAATACCAAAGATATATATTGATGTGTAAGCAAACATTACTTTTCATTTCAGTTGGACTTTAAACAAGAGTTTTTGGAGGTAAAGTCTCTCCTTTGACCTGCTGTGTTATGTTCTAATCTTATCATAAGTGCATCATTAACTTAATATTTTAATAGTTCATCATATTTCACACACCTCTTTGCTTGGACGTAACTTAACATAATCTTCCAGAGGAGCACTGGGTGCAGCTCGGACTCCCTGCTCTTCCTGAGTTATATTAATGCCTTTTCCTTGACAGTTGAAGAGTGGGGAGAAAACGTCCCTGATTGGAGTTCCTAAACTGTCCCCAGTGTCCTGAGAGCAGCTGATAATTGTGAGCGGGATAGATGTGTATATCAAATAGTTTACAAAATGAAGCCAGCTGTGTTTCCCCTGCATACTGTGGCTTCCTGACACGCACCATTAAACCTTATTAGCTACTTCCTTTAACTGAGATCCTCCTCACCCCATCTTCCACCCCTCATATTAACGTTTTTCTGTTCCTCCAACTGGAAATTATTTGCTTTATTGTAGAGTGTCAACCTCTTGCTGTAGTTTTCTGACGCGACATAATTGGCACTTTAGAATATAATCATGGATGAGAGCTGTGTGATTGTGGTCTTTAATGCGCAAATTTCAGCAGATTGTTGATCACATTGTTCTGCCTTCGCCCCCTCGGTCTCGCTGCGTATGTACGACTCATCTCTGATCCCTCTGTCAGTCTGGGTACCTTCTCCCAAAGGTCCTCTCTTCGCTGCGCCGCTCACAAGCCATTAGCTTTGAAATGACTCATAAAGAATCAATTGAAAATGATCACAATAGGAAGTGAATATCGGAGGGGACGCTGCATGGCTCGTGAACAGATGTCAGCATACACGCTTCATGTCAGACACATTATTGCTTCATACAGACATTACCAGCGCAGCCAAATGGGAGAGATAATCACAGCGACGTTTAGATATGACAATAATTTCTTGGAAGGCGAGAGAGGGGGAAAAAAAAAAAGTGAGTGTCTCCAGTGTCTCCAAATATGAAGACAGGTTTGTTTTGAGGAAGCTGAAGCAATCATAAATCAAGACATGCAGAAAAGCGGACGACATATTTTTTATGTTACCATATGAAGTTCAGGCTTTAATAAGCCAAACTATGAAGGTGATGTATTGCTCGGGGTTGAGAATGTTGATGCGACCCAAAGATGTTGAAGTAATTACTTCTTGTACCTGGGTGGTCCCAATGAGAATAGAGTGCATGACGTGTGTGTGTGTGTGTGTGTGTGTGTGTGTGTGTGTGTGTGTGTGTGCTTGTACTGGTGGGTGTAGGGTTCATGCTGGCCGTTTACAATTGATAGCTTCCTATGTGGACAGATATAGTAACAGTGAAAACACTGCTGTTGTCTGATAATATAAAATTAGAGCAGTTAACCCCTGCAGCGCTGGGTGGATTGATGGAAGCCTCTTACAATGGGGCCTTTATGCAGGGCAGGAAGTTATGCTGGTGACTGTGAGAACCAGGGATAAAAGTGACAACAAGCCATGTGATTAGTTATTGGGACATCTTATTTCTCTGTAACATGTTTAAACTTAATGATATGATTTATGTTCAGGTTATTATTGTTTTTGCACTTATTAGCATGTATTAGTATTATTAGTATTAGCATTGAATAGTCACTGTCATTTTGGTGTAATTTGTTGTCGACACTATTCAGCATAAACCTGCACATTCCTCAGAGGGAATTCACATTTACATTATTTGTGCACACAAGTGCTTAAGAGTGTTTATGTGCAGGCGTGCTTGTCATTTTGCATCCTTTACATTTACTTAAGAGCATCAGCATCACCACATCATAGTATTTCTTTGCAGCCTCCCTCCCTAATCTCAGGGACTGTGGTGATAGAGAGGGAGGTGACGTAGCAAGGGCCCCAGCCTGGATTTGAATCGGGGTGACGGTGCAGTTAAGTATACCACCGACACCTCTGCTCTTTCTGTTCTTCTGTTTTTGACAGATGACATCAGCGTCTATTTCCACCAGCCTTTATCGCACCTTTCCTTTTTTGATATGCCCATTTTCTCACAAACAATTTCTGCTATTTCAACCCAGTTTCTTTTTTATTTGAAAGTTGAATTCCTACACATACAGCATCTTTATATTTGTTTGAACCCTATTTTTCTGCTTGGTTCAGGATTGACTAACTGACAGTAAACGTAGCACATGTAATTAGTTCCCATCACTAAAGTGCATCACATATTCTGACCAGGTCCTACTGTTATCTGAAGCACATGACAATGTATTCAGTTAAAAATCTCTGTATGGAAAATTGCACCAATTGTTTATTTTAATTTAATTATATCACAATGAAAGTGACGGTAAACTAAACATGGCGCTCATTTAATATAATCATGTAATAAGCTAACATCCTCTCAGATGCCACACTGATATTTTCATTAAAAAAACATGTGCCTTTCATGCTCTTGCTCTGTAATGAATATCTCTGTTGAACATGGGACAGCCAGATTAATGTGATGATACTGAGGCCTATACAGATATTTCTTCCCTTTTTCTCTAAGAGGAGCCCCACATGTCCTTGAAGCTTTGCGAAGTGTGATTTGTAAATGAGATAGGCGAGTATTACAGACCCTTGGTATTTCTCTTGGCGCCCTGCGATCAATTAAAGCGCGACAATAATAAATGTATACATTTAGAGGGATTTCGCCACGGTGACAAATGATTTTACCCTTGAGCTATTGACATTGTCTGGGAATAAGCTGTGTCTGTCCCTGTTGTGTATTCTGTCTGAGGGTCCCTTCCTCTGCTCGGGGAGTCTGAGGACATGGCAGACACATATTCATCATTAACATGCGAGCGTGGATGCACACAGGCACACACACACGTACTTGCATGCATTTTCCCATGCATGCAAGTATCCTCTGCTTAATGGGTGTAAAGTCTTTGCATTGTTGAGCGTCTCTCGGCTCACAGGTCAAAAGAAAAGTTAGATTTAATCATTGCTCTTACTTATAATGGGATTTAGAAAGAAATATTTGTGTGCTTCTGTTGCTCGCTGATACCATCTTTAGATCGAGGTAATTGGATCCCCTGTAGTCAACTGAATGATGATTGTGAGCTCTCTTATTAAGTGGGACGAGAAAATTGAAGACTCGAGGTGGTTACACGCTCTTTGTTGTACGGGTGACATTTTCTTTGCTCATTAATTTCACAACTCTCTTTTCAAATGTTTGTTCCGTTTCTCTCTCTCCATGGCAAGCAGATTTACTCTTGAGTGCTCCATCTTGTCCACTTTTCATACTTCTTTTTTTTTCTGAGTCTGACATGAAAATTGGAAAATATATCTTCTAATCCCCTTTTGATTTTATTCATGGCTTTGATATGTTACCGAGTTCATATGATTGATTGGTTGAGGGGGTGATGGAATCGTAGTAATAGAAGTCATTAAGCTGGTGGGGATCTAAAATTACCAATCTGCTAGCCCCTGAAAGATCCATCAATAGGTGAGATATTTTCTCGTGGAGAGGGGGGTGACACATTTAACATATTTCAATAACGTAATTTTCATGTGGGGCAGGTCAGGCTGTGAGTACAAAGGGCAATAGTGTTGGAGTGTGTGAGTTGAATCGGGGCGTATGCTAAGCAAATCAATAAAACATTAAAGGCAGCATGCAGAGAGCAGCCCATTTGGTACCTGTCTGCCAAGGGCAATGGTCTAGCCACTCAGAAAAGAGAGAAGGATTGGAGTTGCTGGGCTTGAGGAATGCTCCGGCACTAACATAATTGGAAGGTAGTTGCCTTATGACTGCAAATTGGGTTTTTGCGCTTCATCAATAGGCATTTTGACAAGCAGCGTCCATCACGGCGCATCTCACTCTTGCCACGCGGAGAAGAGAAAGAAGTGTCTCAATAATTACATTAAATCTCTCCCTCTCGCCCACCCCCAGCAACCTTCCTTATTGTTGGACAAGAAAAGCAATATGGTATAATTAGGTTTGATTGGGATGGTGGTGGTGGAAAACGGGAGGGTTAGATACGTTTCCGGTAAGATTTGCAGATGAGCGAAGTTACCATAGCGACGTGCATCTGTGCCCACCGGTGCGTAAAGCATGAAAGAAGGCACGTGGGCAGGTAGGACAACACATAACATCTGTTAACTGAGAGCATGCCAGGCGTATTGACATGGACCCGCTGTGATAGATGAGCTAATGGTGCCTAAATGCAGATGTGTACCGGTTATAGATGACCTGCTGGAAAGATTGCGTACAGTGTTTCACCTGTGAGTTGTTGGGTAAAAATATGGCGGCACAAAGGTTTGAGTTGGCTGAGTTTAACCCTTTCCTTTACAGGCTGATGAGCTGGGGACCTGCGGATGGAATAAAGGTTCATAAAAACCTATATAGGCAATATTTTTCATGCAAATATCAAATTGCAATGGCTATCCTGTCCATAATGGTAGTACAACAAAAAAATAAATAAATAAATAAACAACCATGATGTATGTGCATCTCTGTCTTGCCTTGAATCTTGCCTACTTATTTCCTCTAAGGCCATGTGCAGCCAAAACATGCGTGTATATTTCCTGAGAGGTGAAACTCACGGCAAAAATCTTATTTACCATCACTCACTGTTGTTCATTAAGCTTAGTGCTATGAGGGTACAATAATAAGTGAATGCATTCTTATCAACTCCTCTCTCCTCTCATGTGGATTTAGGCAGTTAGAAACTACAACCCTGATTCCAAAAAAGTTGGGAAGCTGTGTAAAACATAAATAAAAAATAATTTGCTGATCCTTTTTGACATATAGTCAATTGAAAACAGCACAAAGACAAAATATTTAATGTTTGACTTCGTCAGCTTCATTGATTTTTTGTAAATATCTGCTTATTCTGAATTTGATGGCAGCAACATGTTTCAAACAAGTCGAGACAGGAGCAACAAAAGACTGTGAAAGTTGTGGACTGATCCAAAAACACCTGTTTGGTTCATTCCACAGGTAAACAGGTTCATTGGTAACAGGTGATAGTATCATGGTTGGGTATGAAAGGTTCATCCTGGAAAGACTCAGTCGTTCACAAGCCAGGACGGGGCGAGGTTCACCACATGATTGTAGAAAGGATGTTACTACATGTGCTTGGGAACACTTTGCAAGGCTTTTATTTATGTTTTACACAGCATTGCAACTTTTGTGGAATCGGGGTTGTAAGATGGCACAGATTAAAGAAATTTCAGTCAGTGAATCAAACTGAAACTGTAAAAGTGAACAGGCTAAATGTTGCAAAATTACACCCATGTAAAACTGTAATGACCATCTTTTCAGAAAAAAAGAGAACTGTTGGTTAGCAGCATACGGTAAAATGAAAAAACTATCCCAAATGGATGGCACAAATAAGTTCTTGAGTTCATTCATTCCGTGTGTGTAGCCCTTACTGTAGTTTGAAGGTGTATTCTTCTTTTCATCAAGAGTGTTGACAACAAGATGTTACTGCTTAGCCACAATTTAGTTTTACAGTTGGAACATCTACAACAGCAGTGGCAATCACACCAATCACACCGAGAGAAACCCAGTCGTTTGCAAGGTCAAAGACGCCACAAGTTTTACTACAGTAGCCTCGGTAGACCAGAATGCAATGCAGCCAGACGCGGCACTTTACATTCAGTGCAAGTGACAGGACTTGGTTGTTGACAGGAAAAACTGTCGCTCCACTATCATCATCATTATTGCTTCCTGCACCCACTCATGAAACCCACAGCTGAACGCAACACGTTAACACAGCAGGGTGAGGAGAAGTGGGTTCATCAAAGTAAATTATAATACACTGACATGTAACCCCAGCACAGATTGATGGCTGTGACGGAGGATCAGAGGATGGGTTTCACAGCTCACTCTAATAAATATAATCCTCGAAATAACATCTGACCAGCCAACATCTGATTTTTTAAAAGGCCACCGCTGATGTCATATATCAGTAAAAACCTAGGGTGCCGAAGTATGTTCTCAGTGAACACAAACAGAAGCATTAAAGAAGAGAAATCAGCTCTGAGGTCTTGCACAACAGTCTGCTCCTCTGGGAAGTGGAGGACAGGGAACTGCATTAGCAAGTGGGAGCGTTTCAACTTAACTGCTCACGAGGGGGTGAAGGTTTAAGGTGCCAGTGTTTTAAGCAAGATTAATATGAGGATGGGTGGAAGACTGGGTTTCTTGTTTATGGGTTTATCGCTTAATGTTCTGAAACAGGAAAAAAAAAAAAAAAGGCTATGAGAAGCAGGCGTCAATCCTTACTTTTAGTCCAGGGTTGTCCACATATTGTCTGGAGCGCTATGAACCCCCTCGTCTTTGTGTCTGCTTCTTATAAACACAGAACTGGAAAAATAAAACAACAGGAAGTGTATGACAGAACAGCTCTGTTTGGTGTACGGTTTGATGTGTCATCACATTCGGTTTATGGATGTTTCTGCCCTTGTTTTTGTTTTGAAATTGTGTAAACTTTTTTGCAAGAGATGTACACAGATAAGTGGATGTTTGGATTGCTGCTTGTTTAGTCATCCTAGTGTCTGTTATTGCAGTTATAATGACAGGCAATAATTGCAAATATCATTTTCATGATGGGGCTTGACGTAGAGAGGAATATCAGGGGATGCTAGCGTGCAATGTTCGACAGTGAGGTTGGACAGCTGAGTGGGATACTGTGCTGTCGAATCCTTAAATCACTTCTAAAATTAGGCCTCATTTGTTAACAAAAAGAACATGAAAAACGAGCTCTCCTCTCTTCCCATCATGCATCGCCGCTGCTCAGGTTTCATAAAATCCAGCTTGATTGCCACGTGTGATTTTCCTTTGCAGGAGTCGCCTGAAAGTAAAAACAATTATCCTGCTATTTTGGAGGCATATTTCTTTAAAATTGGACAGTCTGGGGATCTGTAATAAACCTAAGTGCAGGAATGAAGAAAAAGCTCCTTTTAAAGGCGTCCACCTTGGGGAGCGTGCCACTGGAAATCCTCTGGCTCTTTTTAATACATCAAAGCAGCAAATTAATCCTGAATACAACACATGTACAGGCAGGGAAATGAAGACAAAGCCGCAGTGGACCCAGGCTACATGCCTCTTATTACAGGCCGTTGATAAACTCCACCTCAAGCCTTGCAAATGGCTTATTGGGAGGTGTGGGAGAAACTTATTCTTAATAAGCCTGTCACTTTACAAAGGAAGTGTAAGCAAGAGAAAAATGGAGTTAAGAACACAAAGACAGTCTGTGCACCAATCTTCTCAAACTCAGTGATACACTAAACCTTACACTTGGATATCAGACATGGAAGAAACATTTCCCATACGTTAAGTAGTTAAAACAAGAAAAGATAAAGACGGCATCACTGGTGCCAAAAAAAAGTGTAATGGCCTCCAATCATTTTCCACTTAGCCTTCTAAATAATACCAACATAAATCCTCATTATTTGTCTCTGCTCTCACTGTGACTAAGCTCTAACTCATTGTCATGACAAAAAAAGGCGAACCAAGTGTCGTGGTAGATTATGGTTTTGGAGCAGTGACTCAGGAGTGGCTGACACGAAGCGCCAGGATGTCAGAATTGTCAACCCGACTCTTAATTGCAGTTATTATTCAGTTTTAATTGTTGCATGATGGGGATGAGCGGTTAGTTCTCTAATAAGGGATGTGCAACCCACATTTTATGCTACAACAAACAAAGAAAAGATTTGAGATGTATTATCTTATCAACAAGGTCAAAACAGCTGCACCTTCAAGGAACATTTTTAAGCATGCAAAATCGAAAAGCAAATTGTAATATGTACTTTTTGGGGTGTGGGTGTTAAGACAGTATGAGAAATGCATTTTATCCTACATTTACATTTTTGATACTCACAGTACTTTTGGCAGACCACAGAAGGAACCTTATGTCTATCCTCTATAACGTCTTTATTGGTGCTAATGATAATAAAAAGTTTACTTTGAGTAAGCAAAAAGTCTCTAACAGTATAGATTATTTCACCTTAATGAAACTGAACAGTTCCACACAGGCCTAAAAACCATATCCCAAACCTAAACCCAGCCTAAACCTATTCCTTTCAGACCCCAACTGAACCCGCCTATCAGTTTGAGACTTGGACCCAACCTGACTAAATTTGTGTTTTTCTTTTTTTCTTTTTTTTCTTTTGTATCTTATTTGTAAAGCATTTCTCACAAATACAAAAAGTTACTCTAATGGAATAGACAACCAGCACTAAACAATCATATCTTCTACTAGTCTCATTACACACAATGCATTTAAGAACCAGCATGTAACACTAATATTGGCCAGATGAGCCTGGCACGCAAACTCAAAACATGTTTCCCAGCTGAACTTGACAACAGTCCAAACAGTTATAATCCAGAACAGAATTTTGTATGTTCAGTGAGTCTCTGCAGAGAGGATGTGTCAGATGTCAGAGTAGCATTGCAATATCTACACTGTGCCTGGCCGGGGAAGTTGTTATCTGCTGTCACAAGGGGTCGCGATGTCTCCTCCTGCAGTGTGTTTTTAAGAAGCTCCCTTTTTGCAAGTTTTTTTTCCCATCACTGACTCCTAGTTTGTCAATCTAATGCAACACTGTGGCTACGCTAGAGGAGGAGTCAGACAGAGAAAGCAACAGGGTTTTCTATTGAGTTACATAATAAAAAACCAACCTGAGCCCAACTCGAGTCTGGCGCTTTACACAAATGTTCATTTTTGATACTGTGGCACCAAAGGAAGACAGTTTATTGTGTGACGTGGTCATCATATCAAACACAAAATTTCATAACTAGTAGACATTTGCATGGTTTTGCTGAAGTCAAAAGGCAAAAACGGTATGTAACTTTATAATAGTAGTGGCAGTAATAGTACACAAGTTCCCAGTAGTTTCAGGATTTTTATTAGTGACAGTACAAAGATTTTTTTATTAAGGATATTAAGGATATTTGACAAATGTGTCGTGACCTAAGTAAATGTTTGAAACAACCAATAGAGCCATATATGAAAAGTGTGTACAAAAGTCCCTTCGGGCGGATGAATTCATACAGGCTCACAATTTTAATGTTTGCATCTAATTTCAGGGTCAAACAGGGTTCTCACATGTGTGCAGTCCTGTGTCATTTTTGACACAGCTGTGTAAACGAGGTGACATATTTTATTCCCTGCAGGGCTACAAGACAGTATCGTCCCCCAGAGATGACTTCCTTTTGATAGCAAGCTCTGAAAGCTTCCTGTCACTTAGTGCGGTTTGACAGCATCATCATGGCGACCATTGATCCGTTTGCTTGACTCTGCATTATTAAGATGACAATTGTGTGCGTGGGCGTGCGCTGTGTGTGTCCCGACTGTAATGCATGTTTCAGATCCATTATAACCCGATTAGATTCCCCTCTCCTGGAAGTGCTGCTCTGTGACAGAGAGCATAATCTTTAATGGAATTTGTGTGAAATTAAATTATACGAGCATCAATAAACATAACATAATTCAGAAGAGTAAATGGGCTTAATTTATTGGATGGGCAGGCGTAATGGCACCGGTGTGTATAGAATGAAGATGTCAGGGAGACAGGTTTGAAACAGCGGGGTAAAACGGAGTTGACAAATACATCATCGGTGTGTGTGTGTGCATGTGTGTGAGCGCTAGTATGTTAGCATGTGTGACACTTTAAGTAAGAAAGATAAATGTTAACGATGAGGCATTGCAGGGTCTGCACTGGTCTTATGGTTATGTATGTGTGTGTGTGTTCAATATTCTGAGGCAGGAATTTGGAACAGCGGGAAACTGGCAGATTCCTCATCCACATGAGTGGGTAAAGAAAGTTCAACCTTTTATTAGAGAGGACTGTAATTTAATGGGCAGGGTGCACACATGGACTGAGAGAGGCGAGAGAGAGATGAAGACAGAGGGTGGCGAGGGAGGGAGAGAGAGAGAGAGGGGGAAGACAAAGATTAGATTGAGAGACAAATGAAAAGATAGGAAGAAAGCAATGGAGATGGAGAGGGAGTCAGATGGAAAAGGGGGGATGAAGGAAAGGTTGAAAATGCTGGGGTGAAAGCATATTGAGGGACAGGGTGAGAAAGAAAGGCCTGAAGTGTGTGTGTATCCTTGTGTGTGTGTGCTTTGAAAGGAAGATTTGATGGAGTGGCTCTGCAGCTGTAACAGTCAAGTGTTTGATTGCCCGGGCGGGAATCGTGTGAGGTTGTCATTTTGCGTCTTAACCTTTTCGGGGGAGCTTTTCTTTTTTTGGGCGGGAGGTTAATAATCAAAAATGATCTGCTTCACTAGAGCAGATAAATAGTGTCAAACACAGCTGGGACAGAGAGGGGCTGACTGGCCACCACGGAGCTAAATTGATGGTTGTAGCTGCAGAGGAGACGGGGAAAAAAGCCCCCTCGCTCTACTGTATGACATGAATAGACTTCTAGGTGTCGCAGTTTTTTTTTTTTTTTTTCTGCTCTGTCGTTTCTGTGATGAGCTGCAGTCAGAAGCCAGGAGGCGCAGATGTAAAGCGTGTGTCGGCCGAGACGTGGGAGCACGCTGGAGCTGAACCGACAGAGTGCCTTTACAACGACGTTTCAATTTACAATCTGAGAGGTTGACATTTTTATTCATTATTTCTTTTCCTTTCAGTCAGGCCGTGTGTATTTAAGAAATGCTCGCCACAGCGTTGACTCTGCGTGAGGGATTATGTCATAGTCAGGCACACACACGTGCACACACACACACACACAGTAAGACAGAAAAAGGCGCAAGCTGTTGAAGACATATGTCATTGTCACATTTTTTTCCTCCTCCTCCCAGAAGGCCTGACTGTTTTTGAAAGATATACTGTCCACAAAAGCCTCTTCTTCTTTATCCCATAAATCTGTTTGTGTGGCGGATAAAAGGAGATGGACTGAGAGGAAAAGAAAAGCAACTCAGTTTACTTTATCATCTTTCACTCTCCCTCCCTCCCTCTCCTGCTGCCCTCGCTGCAGCACCAGATTTGTGGCCATAATCGTGGATAACTTACAGTATAATCTTGTTTGTTCCTTTCTTAAATGGAGCGATAACATCTCTCTGGATCATGAGTGGAACGGCAGCGGGGGGGGTAGAGGAAGAAGGGGGTCCACGGAGGAGGAAGAAGGGGGAGGACTGGTTGGGAGTGGAGCAGCGAGGGAGGTGGGAAAGGATAGAGAGGCTGTTGCACCTCTTTGCTTTATGTGGAAATCCTATAGTGCTGGCGTTTATGACCAGCTGCCTGGCCGCTTCCACTCCAGGATTTACAAACCCCCTCTCACATACACACACACACAATTCACAATGTAGGCACAGTGTTATCTGGAGAAAGGATAGTAATAAATATCAGCAATATAAGAGGTCAGCAAAGGTCGATCGGTGAGGAAGATCCCCTGTCATAATTTGTTTAAGGTCCTGCATCCAATAGATGTTTTGGGGATTGTCAATGCACGTGTGTGTGTGTGTGTGTGTGTGGTGGTGGTTTGGGGGGGGGTTAATGCAAACAGTTCATTATTCGGTGAAGTGAAATGGGCTTTTGTTTAGATCAGTCACAGCCGTAAGAGCTCCCAGTGACATTGCCATATAAACTGGGTTAAAAAATCCTTACTGGGAGCAGCGCATTTGTGATGATTGGTGATGTTTATCTTATTAAATACAGTGAAAATCAATGGAGGAGGGTAAAACACATAAACTCGGTTTGGTCCAACTTTTGACTTGTGTGTGTTGGTGAAAAATTGCAAGTGGTAAATTTAAAAGGTAAAGCTTTGAATTTAGTCTGAAAGCATTATTGATTGTTTAACTTGCAATGATCACTGACTGGAAGTCAGGAATTATCCTCAATATGATTTTTATGATTTTGTCTTTAGCTTCATCTTTTTTTTTTTTTTTTTTTGATCTTTCAGTTCATTAACGTAAAGTAAACTAAAGTGGTGATGAAAACTAAAAACAGAAATGTACCCAGGTCGTCGCAGAGCTGCAAAATGATGAATCACATGAAACAAAATGAGAAATATGGCTTCAGCTGAAAAGCGTAAGCTGAAGCCATATTTTGTTCTTTTTGTTCTAACCTTCTCACAGCTCATGAACAAGCGATAAAAAAAATCTAGAAATTGAAATGTTATGTCTACAAGTATATAATAATAATACGTTTAAACATCTCTGAATTTGGTGAGTTTGAATTTTTCTGCTAAACTTTAAGATAACATTTTCCCATATGTGTTGAGAAAATGTCCCTGTTTCTTAAGTTAAATAAACCATTTAAAAACTACTTTGTCACAAAGTTGTTTCTGAAAAGGCGATGTTTTGGAGATATGGGGTTTTCACAGGAGAGTGACAAACCTGCACAGAATATTGTCATCAAACAGGAGGAACATAGTATTGGTAAGTTTTCACTTTTATTCCACCTCCTTAGCATTTATTAGCAGTATATAAATGGTTGTGAAACACACCATAATATGGTTGTAAACAGATATTAGTGTTTATAACAACTGTAATGTCTCCAGACAGTGAATGACAGTATAGTAAAGCACAGCTGTAATAATATGTCTCTTCATAGGAAAAGAAATAATTGTCAAATACTTTACATTAATAAGCGTGTCCATAGATCTTCTTACCACTATTTAATAGTGCATTATAAACCTTTTTATCAGATGTCTATATACTGCTTGCAAATGCTAAACAGCGGGATTTAACAACAGAAAAATGTAAATATCTTATACAAATGATAAGATTCATATTTCACTGACATCACATGCTATAAACTTCTCGGTCATTATTATTTGTTGACTTGGTGAATGACACTGTAACTTATAATGCCTTTATTTTGAAATAGTGTGATGTTCCCGTTGCAGAAGTAATGTGAGGCCTGGCTGAAGCCGCACACTTATTAAAGCCTGTTGTTTATGCCCCTGTTCCTGGGAGGACAGGAGCAGGGGCATAAACTACAGCTCTGGGTATAAAGGACAGCTCTGAGATGCAGATCCCTCAGCAGGAGAGCTATAGAAATGTACGCCTTGTTAATTATTTAAAAGGCTGCGCAGGCTCAGAAGCTTTACCGATAAAGCCGATCAGAGATGAGGGGTTGTTTGCTCACTGTCAGGGTGGGAACGTGATAAAGAAGACCCCAGCCTTGTGCCTGCCTGCCTTTAGACCTTCCCAGTCAAACCTCTTCCCACATTCAGGGTGTGGCTGATGGATGGGCCCGCATTTCCCAAGCCTGGGAATCACCCTCCATAAACAGGCATCCATCCCCTGCATCCTCGCTGCAACCCCCTCCTCGTCCTAACCCCTCTCCCCAGCTTGGACAGGTGATACAAGTGTATATTTATTTATTTCCTTTAATACTCTTCTTTATCTCCTTCATTGTTAGTAGGCCTGTGAGATTGATCAATATTTAATTTTCTGGGAGAAGGAGTGGGGAGGAATCGGTGCTGCAGTGACACTCAGGAAATCTTCCTCCACATGCCGGCTTCACTCTCACATCCTCTCTCTTCCTCATCCTTTCCTCATCTCTTGTCTCATCCCATTCCTCCCCGACATCTTCTCTTTCACACCTTCTTCCTGTTACTCTGTTAACCGCTGTTTCTCCAAGCTGAACAAAAGTGCCTGTATGTTCGCCCCGGTAGAAAAAAAGGGCTGAGGTTAACCTCTAATGTAATGAAGGATCATAAAGGGAGCCGCTGTGCCCTCTTGCAAGACTGCCTTGCTATGAACAGGGCCCTTTGCTGACCTTTGACCCCATATGGTCATTGCCTGGTGCTTGGATGTGCCCTTTAATGACTGAGCAGTCTAATCAATGGATCATTTTTCACTTTGGAGACCGGGGAGGTCCAGTGTTATGAGGAGGAGAGCACAATGAAAAAGAAGCAGAAATAATTGCACCATAGTTCAATAGTCATTTTCTGTGTCTCCATCTATATCTGGCGGTGATCTTAGGAGATGGTGACACTTTGATGCGCTAAAGCCACTTTGCAAAAGTTGGAGTTGCATCTGTCAAAATAAAGGATGAGCAGTGACAGAGCGGAAACGCTGCAGTGCTGCGGTTGGAAAATGAGAAATCGGAGGCCTGGCCCTGCCAATAAAGCCTTGAGACAACTGCTTAGTCAGGTTCAACTAATCATGTCTTTTTGTCGATGTATTTGAAGCAAGCGAATTGTCATCAGTGACAAAACCATTATTGTCTTGACCCTTGAGCCCTGTTTAATTAACCCATACGTTTGATTTAATACTGACGGAATCGCCTCTGTGCTTTTTCTCGTTCTGGACGTGCAGTTGTTGCACACTGAAAAGTATCAAAAATCTTTGTTTATGTTAAGTGGCTTTAAAGGTTTTGATAGAAATCAGAGCCTAAGCTGACTTTAGGCATCAAAGCAGCGAACACGTGTTGCGGAAAAGAAGGGTATTTTTTCCTCCCTGATGCCATTTTACAGAAGAATCTTAAATGGCTCTCTGTGGATTGAACACATTCTTGCATCTACTTAGAAAAAAAAAAAGATGAAGCATCCCTGTTTTGCTGCTTCCATTATCAGAGCTGCTGTACAGATGATCATGAAAGGGAGCTGATAGTTTTGACTGCGGGCCATGGAGGCTCTCTTTAGATAGAGGGCAGTGCCACCGCGGCTCTCATTATACCCCCCTTCCCTTTGCCCCTCTTGGTAATCGCCACCAGAAGGGTGCAGGAATTTCTCAACACATGCTGGTGGTTTCTGGCTCGTTTCAACCTCTGCTTCCCATTGAGCGGCGAGGAATTTAAATTTTCATACACAGTGAGGAGAAAGTGCTCTCGCAAAGTTGTCTCAGAATGTCTGGCTCGCTTTGAAATATCCCCTCCAAAGACTTTGAAATCGGGTGATAAAATGTTATCAGGAGAGCTAAAATAAAAGGGGGGGGCTGGTCTTTTATAGGTCTTTCACTCTCTGTGAAGTGGCAGCAGCCAGTTTTAGCTCTGTCTATCTGTGATCCACATAGCTGACTAATAGTGCTGTGCAGCATGTGGTCTCTGGGGCTTCAGGCCAGGTGTTGGTGTTAATGCCGGAGCCCTCGCAACACCTGTTAGGGACAGCTTCAGCATCCATACAGACGTCTGCTCTGGTTACCCTGCTTAACCAGCCTGACTTACTCTCACCGAGAAGTGTACTATTCTATAAATCGTTCCAAAGGAAGCCAGTTGAAAACAATTTTTATTAAATCTTGGTGGGAAGGCATTGACATTCACTCATAATTACTATCACATGGTTTAATTTCCTCTTGCAACATGAGCGGTTTATTTCATTTGTTTGCTTGGAATTAAACGATAAAATATCAGACGCAGTGGTATTAAGAGTCATGACGGCCTACTGGTGAGAAATGTTTCCTCCTTACCTGAAAGACGTGCTTTGATCACTGGACACTTATCTTCCAATATGAGTGTTTTCTTTCTCATATGAACCCATTTGTGATTAACAAACAAACCATAGGACTGTAGTGTAAAAGCAAAAAAGTCTTAACTCAAGGTCCACTTACTAGCTTTTTGTAAGTTCATAGCCTTCATGAAGGATGGCGCTTGCTTAGTTACCATAGAGATCAGTTGTCATCATGTGATCTAAGTGTGGATAACAACAGAGCAATTTCCATCTGTTGCTGAAGTCTGTGAGATGTGGTTGAAAGCTCCAGAAAAGCCAGTAAGTGGACCTTGAGGTTTAGAAACGAAAGCCACTTACTTGTAGTGGAAGAGGCCATGGTTGTGTGGCCATGTGTCTATATTCAGTTCCTGTGCTGTTTGCGGTGAATAAAGAGAGACTGCATAACCAGCTTGTGAAAAATGCCAGAATGAAAAAATTTGCTCCACATCCTGTCTGAACACACCTACAGAGGTTTTGCAATGCTATCGTAGTTCCACCTTTGCTTTTGTGAGAGGGCAGCCATTATTTGTGTGACCACAAAAGGTTGCTTGTCCGGAAAATGACATCATGTCATTTTAAGCATTTAAAAGTAACCAATGCCATCGTTTCCTAGTGAAGGCAGTCTTTCTTAATCCCCCATGCCGGATTTTCTTTGGAGTTGAGCAAGTGTCACGGTCACAGGTTATCATTTGTCCTATTGATTGGTTGCCAATGACAAGTAGGCGGGCCTTATCTAATATGAACCTGTCAAAGGGCAAACGTCAGGGCGACGGACGAAAAGTCAGAGAGGAAGAGGAAGGGGACACATGAAATTTGGCTGCAAATCTGTAGCAAGTCTGTTCAGACTGAGAAATGAACTGACAGTGAACATCAGATGAGTCCCAGCTTCACTGGGGTTAAGGTAGACCCGCATCAATTCTCGAAAGGCACCTACACTACCTGTGCACAAGACACACACAAAACACTGTGTTCAAGTTGTGCTCCCTAGCAATTTCCCTTGTTTTATAGTTGCCCTCGATTTGGAGAAACCCCACTAGTGGAGAGAGTGGAAAGCTAGTGGAAAAATAATGCCACTGTCATCATCGCAAGAAGTGGGACAGAACTATACTTCGCCTAACAGACCATGAAAAGAGGAAGGGTCAAGAGTGAGGAAGAATGAAATAACCCACATGGAGAAGGGAGAATTACCCCGTTAGAAAAAAGTAAATCAAATCATATTAGACCCTTGACAACCTGTATTTTGTCTCTTTTCTCAGGTACCATTACGTGACCCTCAGCAGCCACCACACACAGCTTTACAAGATGTTATGACCTCTTAAACAGTGGCACTTTAAAGTATTCCTCTCCTGCTCACTGGTCCACAGAGGCCAAGTTCTTGCCAGGGATTATCAAAGTTAACAGGATTTTAATGGGTCCAGGGAGACCGGTAAAGACCCTACCAGGGCCAGGTAGTGCCGTTCTCCTGCTACCCCTCTCGCTCCCTAATGCAGTCAGGCTGCACATCCAAGCACCGGCTAAATAATAAACAGATGGCCACTACCAAATATAGCCGGCCCCAGTTCAAACTACAAAGGGACCCCGAAATGAAATGATAGGGTATTAAAGGGGAGATACAATTTGCAGGTCAAAATGTAATGGTAACCCTTCACTGTGCAAATTGAAAATTAACCTTTGGTGGCGCTGAATTATTCACAGCTGATGTCGGACATGGCGTTTTTGCCGTGGCAGAAAAAGCTGTAGGGGGGAAAAGGGGGAAATCTGTGGTGATGAAGTCGGATTATATTTATGACTCTGGGGCTTTTCTCTCATTCGTCTCCCCTCTCCTGGACTTTATGCAGCCAAGAACATCAGGAATGAGACAGGGCAAGTGCACTGCCTTTGAGTTCTGTCCTCACATTTTATTTCCAGTGCATATCTGTTTCGTGCCCCACTGATCATAAATCAGCCCTTTTCTTGTGTGGCTATAAGGTGCTGCGTTTCCAGGTGATCATGTTTGCAAAACAAAATGCCACTCATTTTTCATAGAATTATGAAATCCCAAAACAAATGAGTCAAGGTCCAGTGTATTTTTCTCCTGGATTAATGCATTTATACAAATAGGCTGGCCTCTTTCACCGTTCCTCAGGCATTAATCCATGCCCTAAACCCCCTCTGCAAGAAAAGGCTTATGATGCGAACCTTGTCATATTCAGCAGCTGTCAGCAAAATGGCCACTGTACCGGGCCAAGCTGGTAAAGTGGCCTATTCATTATCCTAATCTCATTAGTTAAGATCTGTTAAGTAGAGACCGGTTTTAATGCATGCTTTTCCCTTTTAATTATTGACCATAAATACATTGGAGTGCATTAGGGTCCTAGGGCGAAGAGCAGAGTAGCTCCTAATAGATTAGAGGACAAGCACATTATCTAAATGTACATATCTAACTAATCATGCGTCGGCCATAGCCATGTGAGCATTGTGACATCAATTGCAGTTTGACATTTGACCCCCGGCTGCGGCCTCTCGGAGGTCCAGTCACATAAAGGTCTGATGCGGTCAGAAACACGGCGAGAGAAGGAAAAACTGACGTCATGATTGCAGCAAGGCTCGAGAACGCGGCCCCCTGCTTTCTTCCCCGTAACGATCGAGACCGTGGTGTTATTTCTGAATGCTAACAGATTATTTCTAAATTGCTCCACGGTTAATCATGTTACAGATTAAATCATTTGGGGATTAGCTTTGAATACATGAATAAGCACTGTGCTGTGCTGTACGTCTGCCTGCGTGCTCTCATGTTGAGGAGATTCAGGAGAGAAAATGGGGAGGGGGGCGTGCGGAGAAGTGGGAGGTTGATCTCTCCTGTCTCTCCTTTCTCCTGCTTCTTTTCTTTTTGTCACTTTTACTTTCCATCTGTCTCACAAGCGTTTTCTCTCTCACTCCCTCTGCAGCACACACACACACACACACACACACTCGAGACACACAGACATTCACACACAGTCATTCTCTCAGTGATGAGGGAGAGGAGTGCGCCGTTCGCCACACAGAGGGGCTCTTTTACAGTTGTGAGAGGCTATTGTGTAAAACAAGAGCGAGGGCATGCTCCTCAGAAGTATCATCCCAGCTGAGGATCATCCTCGCCACGTCTGTCTGTGTGTGTGTGTGTGTGTGTGTGTGCTTATTCTCAATCTTTTATTATTATGATTTACATCTTGAACTTCATTTCACAAGGTATTGATTGATTTATTTCAAGGCAAGCTCCTCACAATAATCCTGCTTGGCCATCTATGCCTGCTTTCAAATGAATTAATTCAAGTTTCTCAGAGAAAATGCTTGTCCTGTTTCTTCTTCAGTGTTGGGAGCCAATCGTGATCAAGTCCAACCGTAATGCAAAAAAAGAGGCTTTTTATGCAGCGTCTTCAAATGTAGAATTTCACTTCAACAAAATCCTCATTTAATTATTACCTACTGTAGTTACAGTAAATACTAAGACTAAATATACTGTATTAAATTCTAAATACATGCTAAAAAGAGTAAGCGGCACAGACTTTAATTCCATGGGCTGACGTTTTGACAACACCGTGTCTTCTTCAGATCTTAAAGCAGCATTGTAATTATCACTCCCAGAACAAAATCGCCTGTGTAACGGAAATAACTGATTGAATAAACACAAAACATAAATACGCCTTCACCCTGTTGGCTTAGTGTAAATCCTTAGGACTAAATATGATCAAAACGTGTGTTTGGAATAATACAGCATGCTTTCCATGCTGTTCCTGCAGCAGCAGGCTACACAGCAGCTATTGAACTCCACAGCACCATCATCCCCTCACTCCACGTCCAGTTAGAGACGAGCAGAATAACGACTATTGTCTTGTCCAGCAGATATCCGTAACAGCATACAGTGTGTTTGTGTGTGAAATAAGAGCCTCAGTGTTACTTAGCCTTAATGACCGGCGATAGCAAAATCACCAGTCGCAGTGTAGTGAAGCACATGTGTAATGTCATGTAAGTAATATGGATTCTGTGAATTCAGTTTTCTTCCCAGTCTCTGGTGTATTGGCCTCATTGTGTACAACACTGTCATTTCCACATACAGTCAGCTGAAGTAGAAATAATGTGTTTGTAAAACACCTTCACAAATCCTGCAGAACTCATACAAACATAAATCACACAGATTTGAGTCGCAGCGTTTTCACGTGTCATACTTCTGCATGCTTTTCTCAATAACACGCTTCCAGCATGTGTGCGTTTAATAAGCTGCTAAAAGGATTATGAGTTTTCATCTTCGTTATACATTGAGACTTCTGGTTGAAATTATACACCGCGCATGAAAAAAGAAGAAAAAAAAAACAGTAATTACTGTCTTCTTTTCTGATGCTAAATACAGGTGATGCACTCACAGTGTTTCCCTTTAATCCATTTAATTACTGTATGTATGACAACATGTGTGTGTGTGTGTATATATAACTCCCTTCCAACCCCTGCGAAACATTACGGCCTAATTCAACTGAGGCAATGATTGCCTGCTAACACGTATGGATGGGTGTCTGAGAGCGGCAGGTCATAACAGTCATATTGTATCGGCCATATTAGCGAGTCAATAACAGCCCGGGGCAGCTTGATTTAATTACACCAGTAGCCTGATTAGACTTCTTTCCCTGGAGTAAGTACAGACTATATGTCATAATCATAACAATGGTGCAAATTATGAACAGGTCAAAGCAATATCCCTGTGTGGTTTGTCATTGCTAATCGTTCTGGTAAATTATTGTGTGCTGATGTGTAGTCACGCTGTTGATGTCGATTTTATTGGGTTTTGACAAATGGTAAAGAGAGAATGAAAAATGACTGCAGATTTTAATCTGAATATTAAAATAGAAAAAAGGCACATTTAATCACTTTTAACTTTTTTTCTCTCTTATTTATGTTTTAATTAAAGATGAATAGAAAACCTGTGTTAATTTGTGACACGTGACAGTCAATACAGACGTGCTTAAATGACACCCTGGAGCTCAGATATTCATATCTCCTGAAAGCATGCTGGGAAAAAAAATGAAATGATTCTCTTTGTAATGTTCAAAGATTTAATGAGCTGTCCCAATCAAAGCAAACTTGACATTTCGTCATTTTCTTAAAATACGTAAACAAACAAATGACTAAGGTTTGTGTTTGTCTTTTTTAAATTAAGGACTACACCCCAAACCTAGTATCTGTCACGAAGCAACATAATTAATTTGGAAATGTTATTTAGACACAATTTACATATAAATGTGTTTTTCTATTAAAATTAATACACAATACAAATACAACATAATGATAAATGATACCCTCAAGAATAAAATTTACAATTAAAATGTTAAACATGGTGATTATATTCAAGAACAATTTCTTCCTGACCTTTCCTCGTTCATTCGGTGTTCGGGCCTCAAATGAAATTACACATTTTCTGTTGCTGTAAGGATTCTCGTGGTTTATTGTTCAGCATATGTAACTTTACTAGACTTGAGAGTAACATTATCCTTAGTGGTGATGCCAATAATGCGATATATGAAGCATTACAACTGATTAATATTGTAATCAGAGGTGGAAAGTAACTAAATACATTTACTCAAGTACTGCACCAGCTTGTACTTTATTTAAGTGTATTCAGTTTATGCTACTTTATAATTCTACTCCAGTAGATTTCAGAGGAAAATGTACACCACTGCATTCCTTTAATTGCTGTAGTTACTAGTTACTTGTAATTTACATACAAAACATATGATAATCTAAATGAAAGGCCCTGCTCACCCTCACAGGTGTTTCCAGTCACTGTGGCTCATTATTGCTTTAGGTTGTAGTTGTGCCAAGCTCTGCAGGAATTTATGTGAGGTCACCATGAACTAATAAGAATAATGCACTGTGAATTGTCCTGCACTTAACTAACAGGACAGCTCCTTATATATATGTTTTCATATATCTCAATACCAAAAAATTAATGTGTGTGCAAATGAATATTTTGTGTCCTTTCAGGACCTTAGGGGCTCCATAATTTCAGGCTCATTCTGAATAATGAGTACTTTAAGTTTTTATATTTATTCTGTTAATAATATACTTTACTCAATTGGAATTTTGAATGGAGAGCTTTTACTTCTAACGGAGTATTTTTACATTGTGGTGCTGGATCTTCTTACTGCTTCCACCACGGATTGTAATTCAGCAAGAAACAATGGAGACATTGCACAAAAATGTGGGGATAACTGAAAAGTACCTGAAGAACTACGACTAGAAGAACTTTTCAGATGTCTGTCTAGATCAAGACTGTCCAAGATGAGCCAGATTTGGTCCATTATAAGGTTTGATTTGGCCAACCAGATCTTTCTAGCTATAAAATAAAAAATGAAGTCAAGATTTGTATATATGAATTATGAATTAAATATGCAAGAATTATTTTTCATAATCTGAGCACAGCGGGCAGAGTGACACAAGTCAGTCAATTTACTCAACTCAGGATCCTAGTATTATTTTGCGTCTTAGCAATGCAATACAACAGATGTTCGCTTTTGGCCCATGGCCAAAGTTTCAGTTTTGGCCCTCCAGTGGAAAAGGTTTGGGCACCACTGCTCTGCAAATAATCTTTTATAAAGCATACAAGTAAGGCTTGTAACCACTTCTTCTTTCTTTCAAATATCATTTCCTCTTTATTTTTCATAGAAAAATCTCTTACATTAAAACAAATAAAGCCCTCATCACAGTATTTCCAGCTCTAACAACATTCACACATCCACATTCTATATTTTAAATTAGTGTATATATGTGGTTCCAACCTAAATTTCTTGTGTTACATCTGTAGTATATGAACCATCAACATCTGATTGTTGCTTACAGGGGCAGATATGTCATCCCTCATCCACATGGTGGCAGCAAAGTAATGGACGTGAGTGAATTTGCATGTGTTCCCATACATTCTGTGTGTCCCTGCGTGTGTGCGTTTGGATGTGTATGCACATGTGTATACCATCACATGTTTGACAGGGCTGATCTGACCCATGCTAATGAATGCTGCCAACGTGGCTGACACGGAGTGACACCAGGACAAGAAAAAGACCCTCTTCTCTCCAACGCCTCCATTTCTGGGCCTTTAAATAGCCCCACGTAGCCTGCTGCATGTTTATTAGTCATGTATCAGACAAGCGGCTGATGGACGCGGATGCTCATTACCAGTTAGTGTTGCTTCAGAAGAGAGCAATCTGTGCCCTGTGAGGGTCATCACTCAGAAGCAAACAGGCCTGACACAGCAGGCATAAGTTGAACTTGAATAGGAAATGTTGCACATTATATTTAACTGACTGAAAAAGCAGCTTTCACTGACAGAAAAAAAGTGTTCCTGATCAGATCATGCAGCATAATAGGTATATTGTGCTAACAGTGCAGAATGTTCCCATGAGAGTTTTGACTAATAATAACGTCCCTGTCCTTTCTTTCACCCGTCTCTCCAGGTATTTTCTCAGTAGGTTAGGTTACGTTACATCTGCATAAGTACCACACATCCTTTTTTTTCTATATCAAGATATCTGATATTTTGGCAATTGTGCAGTGTGACACACACAGGCCTGAGAGGCGGACCTGCTCCCTCTCCGGCCTGCCATGCATGACATCACCACGTCTGCTTTTAATTAAAAGACACGAAATGGCAGGGCAGGAAATATGAGCAAAATATTTGAATTTCAATCACTATTACGTTTCCCTTATTTCACACACGCTGCGTCCGTGGAATGTGCCACAGTGCCGCATGTCCAACGATGGGATCAGTCAATGAGCGTTAGGCCTGGGAGCAGAGTGTAGGGGAGAGGGCTGTGAAAGTTCATGCAGGGACTAACGAAATGCAGTACAGTCTGTCTGTAGCAGCAGGTACTTTTTATATAAGAGGTCTCAGCTTGCAGCAATGTTTTCACTTAATGCCCCCTGGAGCCTCTGCAACGTATCAGCAGAGGGAAAATGTGCAATAGAAGCAAGGAGAGAGTTGTAACGAATTTAAAAAAAGGAAAAATAAAGTTTTGTTTCGGGGGTTTTTTTTGTCAATAAATGCTAAACTATATTCACTTTTTGGCAACATTAAAGTGACAGGTAATAATGACTGTGTTCCCCACCAGATGGTGCAAGGCCCCTTGACCGATGGTCCTTCTTTTTAAGTCCACTTTTATGCATAGACACAACACACATTTTTAAGGCAAACCATATCAGTCATCTTTTTCTTACTCTCAACACTGAAAAAAAAAAATCACATAGTAAATCATATTAGTACTCTCATGCTCCTATATGCCTATTAAAATGAAAATTTGCAGTTCTCATGTCGTAGGTATGTTCACTTTATCACACTTATGTAATTTTGTACCTCCTCTTTGGATATTTCTTTAATATTCCTGCAAACTCACAAAGAAATATGACACATATCTGCTCTTAAAAATACATTATTCATGAGGAAGCAGTTTGCTATTTTATGAACATTAAGTAAGTTCTTTAAAAAAAATCAATGGAAGGTTGCTGTTTTCTGTTTGTTGGTTGGTGTGTTTTGTAATTTGCCCTTATATTATGTGCAAAATAGCCTGCAAAGTATGAAGCACAAATAGTATAGTACATCAGTAACCCAGCAGATGGCAGCATCAACACATGGAAGCGCATAACCATTAGTATAACTGTGGACTGTTATCAGAGAAAGAAATGCTCTGCAGATACCCACAAGCTGTCACAAATACACCCTCTATCATGTAAATACCAGGGTGCATTAACTCAGACTCACACTACCTGAAGTCTGACAACTTGTCCTGTTTAACGTCAGTCAGACATCCGCTCCATCAGTGCATTGCGAGGCCACACATTCTGCAAAGTGACAGCCCCTTTAAATTATTAATACGCCATAATACTGGATGATGGCGAGAGTGTGATGACAGGTGAGAGGATGTGTGTGAAAGCCAATTTGACCTTTTAGCCTTTATCTAAACTTAAATTCTAAAACGCTCAATATCCTCGAATTTTATGATCATAGGTTTTCCAAACGGTGATGACCCTTGAAATGACACACGCCAGTCTTACATTTTAATAAATTCATGCGATATAAGTTCACAATCACAGATACTGTATTTTTAAAAGCTGCATATGGTGAACTGGAAAAATACCCAGAAAAGTGTAAAAAGTGGAGTCATTTTGTTTCCTGAAATGAAGTTGAGTCAAACAGTTGAAAGCATTTGTCAGGGAATGGTTCCTCCTGATGTACCATATAAGTGTGTTTCTTATGTAATTGTGTATATGTGTCTGTGTGTCATAGTTGACTAAACTGGTTTAAAGGTCTGAATAATGTGTTAAAGAGAAATAAGGACTTTGAGATTCAGGCCTCTGACACCATAAACCCACTGACTGTTGAAAATATTCTGATATTCTAACCTGTTCCTTCCCCCTGTTTTGTTATCTTTTAAACTTAGCAATTGCAATTAAAATATTATTTGAAGCTGGTGATAACCTTTTATTAAAATTAGTTCCCGTTGCAAGTATGTTATATTTTGTCTGTGAACATTAAATGAATGCAATACAAACAGGTACTGTCTTCTTCTCTGACTCATACTCGTGTAGCACACACTCTACTTGGTTGGTCACTATTGGCTTACTGACTCCTAATCAATATCCAGATGACTTGACCAGTCAACTGGCAACATCCTGTGGGCAGACTCAACCAGTCCACACTAGGCTTAGGAATTGGAGGCCTTACGTATAGTGAGCTTCTTGCTGTCTAGAAGGGTTATACTGCACACTTCCAGACAATAAGGAAGTAGGCACCACTTATAACCCTTCCTCAGAGGATCCTAAGATTGAAAGACATGAACATCATTATTAAGGTAAACATGTATGATTTTATCAGAGCTAGTCTTTCCATAATCATGTGTGTGCTTTTCAAAGAGTCACATCAGAACAGAAGTTAAAAGAAAGAGGAATAAAAGAAACATTTTCGCTGTTGTTGTTTTACGCTCTCATATCTATCACTGATGTAAACTAGTCCCTGTACAGATTTGTAAAAGTCCTTTCAGCACTACCTACAGGGTATATAGCCCACAAACCACAACCGCAATCTGAAAACATGAATTCTTGTGAGCAGCGGTACCATGACACTACCTATTATTTATGCTGTGCTTCTTTCTTTCTTTGTGCATCAAGTGTGACTGAAACTGTGCAACTACTACTATTAATACATCTAGTTAGTAAATCATCTCTCCTCAATCTTTGTTACGTGACTAATTATTATATAATTCAACTTTTATACTTACTTATAACTAAGCAAACAGTTTACACAGACAAAAACAACTTGCAAAGTGAAGTGGTCACTTCTCGGTTTGCCTACACTGGTGGGCCCAGGAGGAACTCCCTGTTCAACACGGGGCTTCGGGAGCCGTATCCCTCTGAAACCACATCATGGAACCATAACTGAGACATAATAACCTATTTGCTCCATGAGTTTCGTAACCGTCTGGTTGCTTTTAAAAAACCCACCAAGGCAGCCAGTCTGCGCTCTGTACCTAATGTGAAGTTAGGACACGGATCTGGTTCATGTGATGATATGTAAATACTTTTGGGGCTAATTTTCCACCTTAAGGATCTTGGAGCTCCGTAAAACCCGCAAGACGGGACACACACACACACATATACAGACACAGTGCTAATGTGTTCCGACGGTAGAGTGATCTAGAGCCCCGCAGATGCAAAAGTGGGAAATCTCATTCGTCTGGAGGTCTCCTCACTCATGGCCTGGAATGGCTTTCTGGGAAGTGCGGGAAGCCGAGGCATTGAGTCACTCTAGACGATGGGTCAGGGTGGTTTCAGACTGCTGGAAGAGAATTATGTCGGAGGGGCCAGTGTGGAGTGTGTATTCTCAGCTGGGGTAGCAGGGATTCCCTCTGACAAGACCTGAGCTTTATTTTCTTACGGAGGAAAGGGGGGTGGGTGTGTGAAGGTGACGATGTGTGAAATTATATTGTCCAGATGTATTTACACATACAGCCACAATTGAAAGAGTAGAGAGAGCCATTATAGTTGGCAACAAACCTTTCTTGACATAGTATATGCACACCTGTGTGTAGCATACGTAGCTTTACGAACATTTGCTCGTGCACACGTGTGCATTTCTCGGCATGCTTGTGTATTTTTCTTTGGCAGCGTCGCGGCTCCTGATCTCCTTTTACTGGAGGATGATTACGGGCCCAGACGGTTTCCCAGAAGCCATAGCAGTTGCGTAGATAGTGGCAAGGTTGTGACACATGGGAGCTGCTGAGTAACACTGCCTCCTGCTGCCAGAACTGACAAGCTCACAAACCATGAAGGCATGCAGGCTTTCACAGTCTAATACCATTCACTGGTGGGGAGGGGGGGTTGCGTCACAATCCCAAAACCCATCATGCATGTAGGTCCATTATATAGTAAGGCATCACTACATCATATGCTCTGCTCATTATGAAACCATACAGAGGACTGATTAATCTTCCACACCACATCTACAGAACAAAACAAATATGCTTCCTCAAAATAAACGGTATATCCCAGCTACGGCTTTGGATGAATTAAATAAGCATCACCCTGTATAATTAGTGGTCTTTATGTACACACAAGTGACTGCAGCCATGCCCTGTTAGAAAACACCACAGTGTGCACAGTGCAACCAGCACTAGAACACACAACTTCTGGCTGTCAATAAAAACGCCCAGCGCCAGGAAGGTAGCCACGCAATCCAGCCCTGCCTTTTGAAAGGCAATGCAGCCGAGGCTAATCCTGGATACAGTCGCCTGCTTGCACAGGACAGGAGGAGAGTATCCTGTTTATTGTCTGAAATGCACACTGCCGTCCACCTCAGCTCTTCCCTGAATGTTTTATTAATTACACAACATCCACACAACCACAGCACAATCCACATCGGGCTCTCGATTTTCAAACGCCGGTCAGTGTTTTGCTTTTCGGAAAAGTTCATGATTCACCACATTTCGAGTCACCCTGCAAGAAAATATGACAGTGTTTTAACTGAAAACGCTGATTTGGACTGTGGGTAGCAAATATGACTGTAACTCTGGCAGCCACAAGAAACAACTAAAAAAATTAATCCCAGATCCCAACGGTCATTGAATACTAAATAATAATTTGTAAATTGAGGCTATTACTTACAGAAATTGTGCTTTTATAATAAACCATGCAAGTTATCAGCAGGAGCAGAAGCCAGTTTTCCTACTCAAGTATGTTTCCTGGAGAGGGATCCCTCATTACACGATTATACTATTTGGTTTCAGCTCAGAGGGTCCAAACTGCAGCATCAGGGTATTCCTCCTGATTGGGATCACTGTCTGAGGTCAGGAACACCGCTGTAGGATTGAAGTGAAAAACACACCACCAGATCAGGTTTCTAGAGACTGGGGAGACGCTTAAGGCTGTGGGGTGGAAGGGAATGACTTCAGATGGATCCACGGCAGGGCAACATGTTCTCTCCCCGAGGAGCAGCACTTTATTATGTCTGGTTTCATCCCAACAGCGTTTTAATGGTGAAAAATGGACTGAGAGAAAAGGGAAACTGTTCCTCCTCTTGAGCGTGTATGAATATGTTGCATGAATTCAGCCACTCGTGAGTCATTCTGCCCCGATGAGTTTTTCATCCGGACACACACATTCTAATTTGGACTGCGTCTGCTCTGTACATTTAACACATGCTTTTAAATGCGTGTGTGGTTGCTGTTAAACCTTGTAAAGACCTTAAAAAAGCAGAACACAGCCCCGATGTAAACCTGGCATCTATCAGTGGTATCAGCACACAGGTGATGGGAGGGATGTGAAGGTCAAGCCTCGGCCTCGGCGGAGTCGTCCAAGCCTTCAGCGTCACACTATGTGGCTTATTCCTCATGTGATACATTCGCGCCCCAGTCGTATCACAGCCAGATGGGGGTGAATCAAAGGAGAGGGCTGACTAATAACACGGTGTGAATCACAGCATTCTTTACAAGGGCCTGTGTGTGCTGTCGGCTATGTGCACGTGTTGAACAATGTATGTTGTCAAGCATAAGAGGGATCATTACTTAGATAGCAGTTTTAAGTTTAACCACTTCACAATCAAACCCGCATTGATGGAGCTTTTGATCACTTGGGGGCAACACAACAATAATGCACAATAACTGTACACATAGCATTAACATATTATCAACTTATAGAGATAAGAGGGATCTGACACCAAGTCAGTGATATAAGTATCCTTGCTGCTGTGCTGGTAAATGTTTTACGCTCATAAATTATCTGTTTAATGTTGTTAACATCACATAGGCTTCTAATTTGACTGGCAAGTGCTGTTGTGGATACCAATGTGTTTTATATTATGAATAATAAAAACCAGGAACGCATCTTTTTTCAGAAAGACAGATAAAAGGAAAGCTCAGTGAGACTGCTTTGATTTACAGAAGCAAGTTGATGTCAGGACTTTCTATGAAGTTGATATGGCAGTCGTGTGAACCAATAGTTGCCTATTCACATATCCAACAGACACAGAGTGATAATGTAAGTAAGTGGTAAATGTAAGTAAAATATTCATTTTCCTTTCAGCTCTATTTTGGTCTCCACCACCTCATGAAGGAAGAATGTGCTGTTTGGTTCTGGGCAGCATGTTGTGGGTTCATCAGAGCCTTTTTGTTAAGACAACATTAAAGTTGCAGGTTGTTAAACCAAAACAATGAGCTAAAAAAATGTAAAATGCACTGTAGAGGTGATGTGACCTTTAGAGTTGGCTGATTATTTATGTGAGGTTCAGCACTATGAGTGACAACTTGTACATTGCACATAGTATTTGTATAAAAAATATGGGCAGAGGCAAAATAGAAACAGTTGATATTGATAATCTGTGTTTTTAAAAGTTATGATTTGTATAATTCAAATTCCTTCATTATATAACTTGAATCAGTTTGATAGTGTGTATTACAATTAAATACTCTACATACACATTAAAGAGGAGGACAGAACAATTCAGTGGTGCACAGCATTACTTTTGCCCATATATCAAAATGCCAACATAAAAACTGTAAGGCATCCCACCCATATGCTGACCTCGTGACCTTCCAACCTCCCCAGTCACACCAGTAAAAAGAAAAAAAAATCCCTCCCAACTGGACAGCTGCCATGGTTTCCAAGCAACTCACACAAACAGCAGGAAACAGAAGAGGGGATCCCATCAGAGGGGCCATGAAAAAGGAAGGCAGTGACTAGAGACAGGAAAAGGAGAGAGAGAAAAAAAGAGGAAGAAGACGGGGGTTGGTCCTTCAGTTGACCCCCTCCGCATAAATGTCCAGCGGGGGTTATTTTACTCAACTCCTCGGTCCGAATGACTGTCAGCCGATCCTGGAGTGTGACTTGCTGCAGCACTGTAAGCCAGGATCGAGCTATTTTTAATCTTTTTATGACATGTCAATACCAACACCAAGGGCAGGTCATAGAATCACAGTGGCAGCACTGTAAGTGACCTGCCTCGAGCTTTCTGTGGGTCCTGACATGAAAGGCCCTGTAAACCACACCTCTGCAGCAGCAACGAAGGACACTAACCTCAGTTGACATCTTCCTGCTGCCAATCCGCAGCCACACTTACAGATTCCATGAATGATACACTAACAGAATATGGCTCATGTTAAATTTCAACTGAAGTGGTAAAGAATGCAGCACAATAATCTGATGGACAGGATCTTGTTTCAACTTGCCTTTGAAATCTGGTGCCCCACTTGTCTGCTTTATGACAAAGTTAAAGAGGGTGCAAACACATGCTGCCACTCTGACATGTGAAACAGTTTGGAGGAATCCAGAACTGACTGGATAGAAGCATCAGTTTGTGTGACGGTGCACCAAGCCTTTATTTTAGCAATGCATTAACTGGTTAAAATTTAGGGAAGAAACAGTGCAGGAGTGAAAATGCACATGGATCATTTCCAGGAAGCAATTACTCATTGGACTGGCTTATCATGCATTTATCTTTTTAGTTGACTTTAATCAAATCAACAAAAAAAAGACAATGCTCAGTTGTTGATTAGAGCACAGGCCTCCAACAAGGCCTGCTATAGAGTAACCAAAGTTTGGCCTGTTGGCAGCGCCAGGAAAAGGGTCACCAAAATCAATAGGTTTCCTCCTACTGGGAGCAATAAAGCACGCAGCAAATATTATGTGTTTTATGACCAAACACTCAGGAGATATAGAGTCATTTAAAAAATGAAAGGTTGGCTTGATATGGTGCCAGTAAAAGAAAGGTCAGCGAGTCACAAAAATTGCCTCTGTCTTTTTTGCCTCTTGGGATATTTAGTGTACGCAGCAAATTTCATGACAATCAGGTCGATAATGGCGGAAAATTTTATTTCTGAGGCCGCAGATGGACCTCAGCATCTTGATAGAAGTAATAGTAACAATGAAATATGAAAAAGCCTTATGGGGGAATATAATGTAGTACGCACTGATGGCGCCAGAGACAAATGTGAAATTTGAAATAAATCTAGCTGCTGCATTTATCATGTGAGATTTTGCGGGTTATTACAGTTATTACACTGACTTTTCCACCTCTCTGTTTTCATGCACCCCGAATAGTTGTGTGAAATATTACTTTCTTGCAGAGAGTAAGATGAGAGGATTGACACCGCTCTCATATCTATCCACTAAATATGAGCCAGAAGACAGTTAGGTTACCTTTGCTTAGCATAAAGGCTGAAAACCAAAGTGAAAAAACAAGAGCTTGCGGTTTTATCTGGGTTTATGTGCAGGACTATTTCTTGGCTAAGAGCAGTGACCTCCTAAGGTTGCAGTATAACCAGTAAAGACTCCTTTTAACTTTGACTTTTAGACAGATTCACAATCATGAAAAACATGGTAATTATTGAGCTTTAGAGGTGCTTCTAGCCTTCATGCTGTGCCAGGCTAACTGTCTCCTGGCTCCTGCTTCATACTTAACTGACATGGAAGCGGTATCAATCTTGCCATCTAACTCTCAGCAAGAAAACAAACAAGCGTATTTCCAAAACTGTTCCTTTAAAAAAATGTTTTCTTACATCAGATTTTTTTTTCTGTCCATTTAATGATCCAGTGATGACATTGAGGGTTGGGTAGGAGCAGAGTTGGCAACAAAAGGAATGTCTGATCCTCACCTTTAATTGTAACACTGTACATGCATTTGATGAATGGTTGAATAATGCACCAGAAATCAGCAAAAAAAAGAAAAGAAAAAAGAATGTAATGCAGGTGCACAACCTGTTAATCAACACTGTATTATATAATTCCTAAAGTAGAAACTGTCTTAGCTAATTCTAATTTTGTATGGAATTTCCTGAGTGCCTTGTGTGTATTTTTTTAAATATATATATCACTGAACCTCCTGTTCTGTCATCTTCTAGTTAAATAAAATAGCAATGGAAACAATGACTGCCTGTGACAAATCACCTCTCAGTGTTTAAACGACAAAATGATTCAAGGCACGGGGAGATTGAGCTCAGATTTGTGAGTGACCCCTTCGCATAACCAGGACTCTATATAAAATGTGTTTTAATGTAGAGCAGCCGAGCTGGAGAGCCCTGCAGTAAAAATGGCCTTGGCATATATGCTTGGGTTTAAATCACTGTAATGGACCTGGATGTGACAGTCATAGGCTAGAAAAATGAAACCATCCGCCCTCATAATCCCATAACCATTACTGGGATTGCAACAAAACTGAATGGATACACATTTCAGCAGAGGAGAAAAAAAAAAAAAACAAAGCTTATATCATACTGTTTTGTTTGAAACTGACAATATGGCCCTCCTCAGATGTCTTGCCTGAGTAATTATCTGTGTTAGAAGTGATGTAGGAAAATTGTCTCATAGGTCATATGTCTTTGACCTACAGAAACTGTTATTGGCCACAGGTTTTGAATTAGCTACACATGTGGGTAAGATACAGTGCCCATGGTGGAGCTCTTATCACATCTCACGCTGTCAGCAAAACCAGCCGTAAAGAAAACAACACTAACGGTGCAGTCATAGGTCATTAGTTAAAAAAACAATGTGCAGATATTTCAACACTGCTGAGCTCGATTTAATCTAGACATAACAAACAAGCCTTATCATCCTTATAATTAAGCTTATAATAATAAATATACTACTTCTAATTTGGTTCTTCTGTAGTTGCTGCTGCCTTGTAGTCAAGGTTGTGTATTTATGGTTTTTTTTTATAATATGTTGAGTCTTTTTTTCACATTTTGAGGCTTTTTATCACTTCATAATAAAGCACGGTTGCAGGACATCAGCTCTAAGTAGTTTGCAACAGTTTTAAGTGTTACATTAATCTCACTCAACCTGCAACAATGGGACTAGACCCCAGACACGTTCAACAAAAGATCTATCTGCAGTATATCATGTAAACAACTATGACAAAGTACCAGCCTCACACTGTTCCTTCCCCATTTTGTGCCAGCGCAGAATCTTAGTCAATGGCCGTGTGACAATGACAGCCCCGGCTCCGCTGGTTTACAAGCCAGACATGTACGTTACTTCCTGTTCATAAGAGGAATCTCTGAAAAAAGCCAGTAGCTAAACATACAGCAGTGTCCAGACATGCCTAAGATAGCTCCAAGCAGTTCTCCATTGTGAGCATTCAAGTATGCGGCTCCATGCGTCTAAATACTAACAAAGGAAAAAGGAGAAGTGGGGAAGTGTGTACTACTGAGTTGTGCGTGCGTGCTCCACTCATGCCAGAGGATGGAGCTGACCGCAGCCACTCGCAGCTTTACCTTCATTAACCGCAGACTTCTTCATTCATCACTCACATTAGACTACAATCAAATGAGATGACTGGTAATCACGTTGCAGAAGCTGCCGCCGATGCTGCAGGGTTAAACTTGGCTGAGTAATAAACTTGTATCAACAGAGTGCGCACAAATGAGTGTTTACAGCTATTAAGAGCAGCCTGATTCAAGTTATGGCTCATAGAAAAACTTAGAAAATACATAATAATAGTGTAGGGAACTCAAGATGCCAGTGTGCACATTTCCCCGGATATGTCAAACATGAATTATATGTTGTAAAAAGGAGAGGATTAACTGTGCAGCTTTGAGGGAAGAGCTTTGGGTTTGCAGCCTTGAATTTTACAGAGATTCACCCAGAGTTAGCTCCACTCCTCTTCTTTACATGTCTTGTTAGTGTCCATGTCCATATTAATATCTGCCTCAAGCTCTTTTTTTCCTACTGGTAGCATTCCTGATGTCTAGACAAACAAATATGACAAGACTAAGCCCACAGCTTGGAAAGCCTTAGATGTGAAAATTTATACCTGTCAACTTTTGGTCCATCTTATACATGTAAATCTTTTATGGAGAGTTCTAAGAAACGGTTTCTGGCCATGCCAAGATGTAGCCTGACTCCCAGGCCAAACCACTGGTAGTAAACATCGTAGAGACTGGCATTAAGTACAGCACTCGTACTGAGAAAAACCCACTCTTGTCATTTATTATATCATCAGCACCGTTGGCAAACATTTCCAGTGCCTTGAGTAATGCGTCACACAGAAGCCATATACCAATAGGAGGAAAAAAGGAGGAGAAAAAAGTGGGAGAATCTTCAGGAAACAGGAGGTTTGAGCTCTATATTGGGCAATCCTGATTTTGATTTTTGACACATTGTGATGCATGTATCACCTCAATGAGTGACAACAAGGAAAAAAGACACAGCAACATCTCGATCTGCGTAAATGTAAAAGCAGCGTGCGTCTGTTTACAAGACACGAGCAGTGATCATTTTCTGCTAGACACACGAGCGAGGAGCAGGCCAATCATAAATCTGAGCGCAAGACGCAGTATGTCTCTAATGCTCTCCGCAGACATGTTGTGGCTGCTCACTACGTGCAATGTCACAGGGCCAGATGGAGCAGCACTATAAATTATCATCTTACTTTTCCAGGGAAGATGTTAAGCGAAAGCAAATTCTTCTGGATAATACATACGACCTGTTTAGAGCTTAAGCTTTGGTGACAATTTGAATCACGGTATTAAAGCAAGTCGAAATGTTTGCTGTCAAAGAAAATGATAGAACACCATAGGATAAGAGACTGGTAATAGTAGCATGAGTGACACACTATATAGTATAATGTGTAAATCAAAGCTGCACTGAGAAACATTGCAGAGTGATGGCTCCAAATGTCATTCAGAGATAACTTTTTTTTAAAAGTTGAACACTCAGAAATCACATAAAGAAGCTTCAGCAAGTCACACACAGCATGCTTTTGATAGTTGGCCCATCTGTGGTGACTTTGTAACAAGGAGAGAAAAAGTGAAAATACCTCACATACTGTGAGCGAGTCCAGCTTTCTTCACTGCTGTTGAGGACACACTCTCCATTTGAACCTCTGTTAAGTTATGATTCTGGCCTTTCCTGCGAGTGCAGAAGTGTCCAGCACTGTAGGGTTTATTCTGGCAAGTCAACACAGTCTCAGTATGGATATTTCTTACATAAAAATCTTGCCTCATATAGAGTTGAACTGAAAACTGAGGTTGGACCAAGCTGCAAAGAAAGACGTGGCCAGATTTATGAACTGATCCTTAGGAGAAGGTGAAGTCGCTTAAAGCTGCTTTCCATGCAAACACATTTGAGAAGCATTACACCATCAGGTCCTCAGATTATGCACGTCTTTTTAATGAAGAATAGACTGTTCAGAGGCCTGATGGCTTCGGTGTCTGTCGCTGCAGAGATGAAGCGAAGCCCTCTGACTATTGTTGACAGACACTTTAGCTAATGGTACTTTCCTCAGTAGCACAGAATCCATCAAGATAAGCCCAGACTGCCACTGACCCACACCACACCACAGGGTTTTAAAGTTGTTCAACAACTAGTGCAAGCCCGTCCCACTGACAGTGCCAATCAGTCGTGCAGCTACTTTTTTTTCCTACCGCTGCTCTGTATCATAATTCATCTCCTAAAGTATGTGATGCTGCCTTTTTCATCTTCGAGCTCACACGTGCACATCGGCCAAGCCGCAGCTGACGCCAGCAAACTACTGTAGGCAAAGAAAACAGAGCGTACTGTTACTCTCCCCCCGTGCAGTCTGCTTACGCTTGCCCCACAACCGGCCTGCCCCCAAAAGGCAGTCTGCTTCTGATTATGTGCGATCATCCTCCAGCTTGCCAGCTACATTTCAGACTCACGAGAGTCCCTTTTTTTTTTTTTTTTTCAAATCTGGCCCCCGTTCAAAAGGAATTACATTGTAGCTTGTCTAAACCATTGTTAATTGCACTCATGGCAGCTACCAGCAATGATATTCCTGCTCTACTTGTTACTTTTCATTATCATTTCCATATTATTTGTAACCCACATAATGGAGACTCTATTTTCAGTTCTTTTCAGCTGCCAAATATATGCTTCCAACAGTACCACTCATCAGGCTTTGTTGATTTTAAATACCCCAGCAAGTATCATGACACACATCATTACCAATTAAAACTTAATTTATCAATGTAAGCTCACAGTATCCATTATTCTGCCAGTTGCTTTAGTGTTACTGTTTGATAGCTCAGGATAAGTGGCCTTTTAATGCTCTGCCATGTATATTCAAATGTATACATATGCAACCTGCAGTTATGTAGACTAACATCACACTAACTAACACGTGACAGCCATATCTTATCAGCCAACAACAGCTCTACTGTATCAGCTCATGACAACACAATCATGTAATTGGAACTATTACTTTGATAAATGGTAATAGGAGTGCAATTAAGGAATTAAGCTGAAATGTGAACTTCAGTATTTTCCTTAAACAAAGGCGAAGCTTAAGGCTTCGTGCCCGCAGATTCACTGGGGACGGACTTGATACGAAGTAGTGGAAAGCAGAGATGAGGAACACGGTGTGTTTGTGCTGTCAGTGGTTCAGGAAAGTTATTTTGGGCAAATCTGTGAAACCGTATTTCCCTTAAACATGAGGAAAACACATTTGGAAATGAAATTTGATAGCCGTCGAGTTTTGATTTTTAATCACGGGGATACGCCGAATGTTTGAAGAATGTTAATGATCATATAATAACAGGACGGCCAGCCTTAACGAGGAGGGCCATTATGGTCATATCAGTAGGTGTGCTGCAATATGATACTCTGTTGTTCTTGTAGGAGACCCCCAACTTCCTCCCCATCCTCTATAGGGACGTCAAAGGTCAGGGTCAGCTGCAACATGGGGGAAAATAATATTCAGTGCATGTATCCTAATAAAATACAATAGCTGCCACTGACTTATAAATATAAGCAGGAAAACTAATAATGCTTGAAATATTCATCAGGATTATTGATAATCCAGAGGAACGACCATCTAGAGAGGAGCAAGCAAGGAAGAACATTTAACCCTATAGTTTCATTCATAAAATTCAGTGTCAGCATTAAAGCCACCCTGGCAATTATAGAGAAGTGAAACATCTAAAATGTCATCATCTGAGAGTTTGGAGTGAGGAAGAGGTTTGGTCGAAAGCTCCAGAACAGCGACTACATGGACCTTGTTTTGTTATATATATATTTTCAATACATAAGTCAAGGTAGAAATATATTTTTAAAAAGTTTGCATCTACTCTATAAATTATTTTATAATCTGAGACTGAATTTTAGTACCAGGTGTTATGGACAGTTTTAATGGCAGTATATTTTTTATAATGCATTTATGCCACTGGATGGGTGATAATAAGAAAATAATAATTTAAAAATGCGTGACTAGAAATAAAGTTTGGAATGGGGTCTCTCTTTGTGTGTTGTGTGTGTGTGTGTGTGTGAGAGAGAGAGAGAGAGAGAGAGATGGAGACACACACGCACACGCACACACACACGCGCACGCACACCTCCATCCATGGGATCCCAGGGTGGAAGACATCATCAGGCGGTGCAGGAGGTTGCAGGAGCCGGTCGCGTCATCCCTCGGATGGGCGGCGCACCGACGGGAGGACGGAGGGTGTTTTCCAGCTTTAAAAGAACCGGAGCCGGCCCCTCTGACAAACCGCGCTGCGTCATCGACCCGGGGAGACTCTTGAAAGCCTCCGCCGGGCTGCACAGACACACGCTCGGCTCCGCCACAGCAGCCTTACCTGCACCGCTCTCCGCGTCCGGCACCTCCAGATCTCCCCCCCCTCCCTCCCTCCCTCCTCCGGGCGGCTCGGTGCGCTCCGGCTCCAAGTTGGACTCTCGCTTTAACTTTACTCATGTGATGGTGTGTGAAGTGATCTAGCAGTATCATCACAGCCGTCGCTCGCCGTGTGACAGGAGGAGAGAGTCGCTTGTTGAATGCAGGATACCTTCAAATCCAAGTTGAGCTTTGGAGCAGCAGCCTCTCAGGAGCGAGGACTCTACTGTGTCAGCTCCCTCACCGCCGAGATGAAGTCTGCAGAGGAAGGTAAAACACACTGCTTCAAGTCTCAGTCCACGTCTCAACTAATGTGCATTCGTTAGATGCGTCGACGCCAGGTGCAGCCTACTGCGAAGTGTAGGTCAAGCATTTTGTAAGCTGATATTACGGTGAGAAGAAAAGAGAGCTGCCAGTGTTGGTGCAGTCAAATCAGAATTTTGTAAAAGTGAGTTAAATAAATAAATAAATAAATCCACCTGCAGATATTCTGGCACAAACTTGAGCACGTGATGACTTTATATCATTATTTAGTCAGTTTAATACATTATTACTAGTCATCACAAAGTATTAATTTTGAGGAAATCGTCTTAATTCTCCACTGGTGGGACTTTTTTTTTTTTTTTTTTTTTTTTTTTTTTACAATGTGGCCAGACTAAGCCTTTTGCTTGATCTGTGCTCTCTCTGCATGAGGATCAAATTAGCACACACTCAAGTATACTGAATGGCACCCATTTACATCCACACCATTAGGTGTCTCCAGCTGTCTCCGCAGGTGCTTCTCGTCACCAGCAAAGAATGCTGATGGGGTTACGCTGCCGCTGTCACCTGCACTGCTTTTGGCTCAGGTCAAATCCAAGTCCTTTTTTTTTGCAATATTAAAAAAGCAAGGTTGTTTATTCTCTCAATGCCCGGTGAGGTCAGAGGTCAGGGGTCAGCTGTAGCAACATTAGTGTTTGCCTAAGATTCTGTGGCTTGTTTAGAGATACTTCAGCTTGGAGGATGATTTAGCGTGGGATCGCCATTAAAAGGGAAGTCTTGTTGTTGAAGTCTTTTTTTGGAAGCTCTTTGATTCCGCAGTTATGGTAGCAAAATTTGATTTGGTCCATCAGAAGCCACTGATGGTCTGTCTCTGTTAATTCACAGAGTCTTCCAGTGCTGATGTCACTGGCTTTTTGTGGATTTTGGGAATTTCATTTTGTCTTTGAGGTTTCAGACGGACGGGTGCGGGCTGTATTATTATTCATTTCAGTCCCTCAGTCCTAGGCCATATAATTGGTAACAGACGTGTGTGTGTGTGTGTGTGTGTGTGTGTGTGTGTGTGAGAGAGAGAGAGAGAGGGAGAGAGCTGTGATCTGTGTGTTCAGGGATGCCGAGTAGCTTGCTTAGTAAGGAGACATGCTTAACCACACACAGCTTTAACAGTATGCCAAGGCTGCTTTATTATCACACATATACATAAACTGAGATGCATAGACATGCAGATGCAAGCACACAGACACACACACACTCCACTGGTGTTTTGCCATAGCCCATAGTCAGCCATGTGCGATTAGTGGCCCCAGGGTTCTTAGTTCCAGAGGCTGCAGATGACTTCTGTGGGCGACCACCTATCTCTCCCTGAGGTCCCGTCAGTCTGAGCTCAGCCTAAACCACAATCCCCGTGGATAAACCCATCCATTCTTTAGTCACGCTGGTTTGGTTGTGGGTGAGAGAGTGTTTTGATCGTGATAGCATAATTGAGAAAAATTGTCGAGGACAGAAAGAGCACGCTATAATCTGTGTGATATTGTTTTCCAATTAAGTCTGCTTACACCCCATTTTGACTGCAAACAATTGTAGGAGCTTTGAGTGTGAGAATGAGTCATTTTATTTTTCTTTGATTTGTTTCACCCCCACAAAACATGATCTGATATAATTTTGTTAGTTCAGCAGATGTGGCGCGTGTGACCCGAACAGCCAAGTTTCAAGATCATACAGCACACTGGAGTGAAAGCCCCGGTGTGTGTGTGTGAGTGGGTGGCAGAAGAAGTCAAGTATGTTGCACTGATCACGCACACGTTCAAAAGAAAAAAAAATATAACAGCTGCAACCCCAAGCAAAGTCAGTCAGGCCTGAAGTAAGGAGGTGTGTCACACCGGGTGGAGTGGGCAGGAGATTATTATCTGTTCAGCACTAGAAAAGGGTAAACCGGAGAAAAGCATCAGAAGAGACTGAGCTGAAGCTGATACTAGTTTCTATGTTCAAACTCAGTGTATAATCACTGGGGTGGAGATGAGTTCCCAGCATGAAGAGCAAGAGTTTGATTTCAGCTATGTGTTTGAGTACAGCCAAGATGCCCAGAATGAACCTGAGACAGGTGGGTACTCAAGGGCACTGGAGGGGTTTCTTTTCTTTATTGTATGTCCTGTATATCGCACAGTTTGAGGGCACTGCCATGTGCTGGGAGCAACAGGGTGAAGACCTCAGATGTCAGGTTGTTTATGTGTGAAAACGCTGTAAAAGGATATGACTTTTTTGTATTTTTATATTAAGAAAGTAAACACATTTTCAGATATAATTTCCTATAACATGCTTGGGTATCATGTGAAGTGATTTGCGCTGGCCACCTATGAGGTGTCACTTCACTGAACTTGTGGTATATTGAACTTGTCTGATTCACATCACATAATCACTTCTGAAAATAGACTCCCATAAACTATATTTAGACTGCCTACCCACATATTATGCGGTGTGTGACAGATTCATCATTTCATGTGATCCACAGCATTGTGGTTAACAAATATAGCTCATTGCATCAAGGGGAATGCCCTTCACCGGGTTTCAGACTGAATGGCATTCATTCTTTGACCACTTTTACCCTCATTGACATTATCAATAAAAGGCAGACGTGAGGTTTACAACTGTTGACACAGCAGTCGGCTGCTACTAGGCTAACTGCAGAGGCATATCTGCCAGGCTACATGTGCCTCCACTGACTGAGTTTGTGTGTCACTGCACTTGTCTGCTTGTTATTTCCTTGTGTGCTTGCCTGTGCGTGCCCTTTGCTTGTGTGTGTGTGTACCACGGTGCATCTGTGTGTAACGCTGCAGCAAACTCTCTTTGACTTAATCACAAGCTCAGAGCGATGCGAGAGTGCTGTCAGTTTTCCACAGGGGAAGGTCTAATTCACTCAGCGAGTGATGCAATCAATCAAATAAAGCATCCATCAGCGCTGCTGGAGGAATTCCTGTAGAGTACATATGACAGCAGGGAGTGCCAAATAGAGCGTTAGATGAACTGATCAAACAAACAGAGTGGCTGTGCAAGTCGCGACTATACAGCAACCACATACAGTAAGTGTGTTGAGATGATTGCTAAGCTTCTCCAGATGTTTATATAAAAGGAAGGCAGTTGCTGCAAGATGTATTGGTAAGATTTGTGTCAGTGTATTGTTCTAAAATGCAATCTGTTAATTATCGCCTTAAAGTAATGGTTCCGAGCAGTTGCAGTGGCATGTTGTTATATACAATGCTACCATTTACTTAAAATACACTTTTTCCTTTTCAGATGCATACAGCTACACACCGAATGTCAGCTTGTCCCTTCCACTGGGCATGGGCAACCCCTGTCTGGCCACCCAGTACCACACCCTACAGTCCAGCCCAGTCATCTCAGTTTCCTCTTGCCACCAGACAGGCTACAGCCTCCAGAATGATAACCACGCAGCATCAGGCTACTACCTGCCCCACGGCCTGAGACCCAATGGGGCCCCGGCCCTGGAAAGCCCCCGCATTGAAATCACTGCCTACAGCCAGTATCCCTGAGGATGAGGTAGAGGAGAGCAGCAGTGAGGACCACATCATCAAACGAGGCGTTAACTCCATCGTGACGCTGACACTGCCCAGTGCAGATGGCTACCGTGATCCCAGCTGCCTCAGCCCTGCGAGCAGCATTTCCTCACGTAGCTGCAACTCCGAGGCGTCCTCTTACGAGTCCAGCTTCTACAACTATGACAACTCTCCACAGAACTCCCCCTGGCAGTCTCCCTGCGTTTCTCCCAAAGGTTCTTCCTCGCTCCTGTCCTGCCCACATGCCAGCGGCCCCGCGGCTTCCCCTCACCATTCACCCTCCACCTCCCCTCAGATAGGAGCGGTGGCAGAAGAAGGCTGGCCAGCGCAACCTCGTGGCTCCAGGCCGAACTCCCCTTCCTGCAGTGGAGGCAACGGCGGCGGCATGGGGAAGAGAAAGTACAGCTTCAATGGCACCACCTACCGTCAGACATCCTGCTCGCCCATCCAGTCGCCCACCCCATCCCCGCATGGCTCCCCCAGGGTTAGCATCACAGATGAGAACTGGCTCGCCAACACCAACCAGTACACCAACTCTGCCATTGTGGCCGCCATCAACGCTCTGACCACTGATGGAGTGGTAGACATGGGGGAGGGAATCCCAATCAAGACGCGGAAGACCATGCTGGACCACTCAGCCTCCATGAGCCTAAAGGTGGAGCCTGGCGGCGAGGTGCTGGGCCCTGATGGGGAGCTCTGCCATGAGGACTACCCCTCCCGCCTGGCCCTCAAGAAGGAGAACTACTGTGGAGGGTTCCTGGATGTGCCCCAGCATCCATACTCCTGGTCTAAACCCAAGCCTTATCTCAGGTGGGTAGAGCTGCTCTAGGAACTCAGTAGCACTGTAAAAGCAAACAAATGAAACAGTTGTGGCTTCAAAGATGATTAAACCAGTCAATGTAAAACCAACCCAGAAGTCTTTTCGACTTGAGGAAACAATGAAGCACACACATGTCTTCACTTATTTAGACAGATTTATGCTTCTAACATTCTGCCTAAGGATTACTTTAAAAATGATCAGACAGTGCAAAGGACAAACAGCTTTTCCAATAATGTCATTACTGTACCCTGTTGTTGTCTTTTTCCACATTTAGTGATGTTTATCTATTGCAAGGACAATTGTTTTAGTTTTTAATCTCCTGAGGCCATATCAAAAGGCAGATATCCAAAAGTCTGCACATCCAAAAGAGTTCTCTTTGAAGATCAAAACTATTTCTTAAATCATATTTCACAGGGAGGAGTTGCTCAGCATGTGTGTGCCGGTGCTTCTATAGCAACCCACACACACAAACATAAAACCCATATATAGCCACAATGACATGCACACATGCACAAATTTATACATGCACTCAACTATGTAATTGATTTTGGACTTTTGAGCAAGGTAAGCTTTTTCAATTTCAATTGTGTGCCTGTGGCATTTCTTCCAAGCCAATAACACACTTTCCTTTCGGAAATCAAGTGTTTGATTTAGATAGCGAGCAACAGGAAGTAATGGTGACAGGCCCGGCTGAAGGGGAAGCAGTCTGTGGGTTAATCAGCCGGCTCGCTGCTCTGGTCTGTCGCGCCATCAGAACATCTCTTTCTGTGTAGCCAGTCTGATGTCATGCACTGACTGGGCAGATAAAGCCCTGTGGGGGGAAATCAGTTCATTTTGGGTCAACAAACAGCCCGCAAGTTCTACAAAGATGCCAGAGATTGGTTTCAGTTGAGTCACCCTTCAGGTCAGGGGTTTGCCTTTACCAGGCATCCGGCATAGAGAAATATTGTCTTGCACATGTTTGTTTTGGTTTAGATATCTGCACAGCGTTCACATGGGAAGCTCTGACTCTCCATCTCGAGAACAATGATGTTAGGGGCCAGCTGTAGCTCCAAGGAAAAGATGTCATGCTCTAAGGCAGGGTGTGTTGCTCACCTTATTCCACTGTTTAACTCCATTGTCTTTAATACTCATGTAGGTTGCTCTGCTTTAGACTTTTATAGTTATCAAACTGGAATGAATAATAATTGTATCAAAGGACAGGATAATTTCCAGATTTGTTTTTGTGCCCTAGAAATATCTGTCCTCCCTCTGTCACTGTCTGTTTCCACCTGTCACACTATAATACAAAACACACTGCTCTCTAACCAGAGCACATTCGTCTCTCATTTATTTTCCATACAAATGGTCACTAGTTATTACCCAGGACCAAGAAATACACCAATGGACGTCAACGAATGACCTCAATTGATTAGATTACAGACCATGATGAAATGGAGAAGGATCAAGCCAGTTGGATAACACTGAAGTGTCCTAATTTGGGGCTAATTTAAAGCAAGTTTAGAACTTTTTGATTCTGATTTCCTTCCTTGGCAGTGATGGAGCCGTGGAAAAAAAATGCAACCATCGCCTTCCAGCTTCTGCAAATCAAATGTGACTACAGTTTTAAGAATGGAATAAAATAAAATAGAGAAAAAAAATGATAATTTTCCATTTTTTTTAATCCAGGAAATCTATGTATGTATATGTAAAAAAACAGCACTTCCTTTTTTCAGGAAAGAATAAAGGTTAATTTACTCTTCTTAGATTAGATTAGCTGCCTCTGTATGACCAAAGTGTATAGGTATATAGATATGTACAGTATGGACAGTGGTCCATACTATGTATATCTATGAAAGAGAGGACATAATAGTGCAGGTGAGTGTTATGTTGTATCAATCAGCAGTAGAGGAAAAAGCAGAAGCATTTTGTGAGATTTTATACTAAAAACGTGTCTTGTTACTGCAGCCCATCTCTGCCAGCTCTTGACTGGCAGCTTCCATCCTGCTCCGGCCCGTACAACCTGCAGATCGAGGTGCAGCCAAAGTCCCACCACAGGGCCCACTATGAGACCGAAGGCAGCCGAGGGGCGGTGAAGGCGCTGTCTGGAGGCCACCCTGTAGTGCAGGTACGTCACCAACACTTCCACAGACAAGTTTAGCTTTGTGTTTTTAAACTGTATAATAATTTGCTGTCATTACTGCATGAGTGGTAACACACAGACAAGTGCATGCTGATTAACGGCACTTTTTTCTGTCCAACAACAAGCTCGTGACAGGGACGTTTGGCTGTTGCTGACTTTATGACAGCATGTAGTCACAGAGCAAAGCCATGACATTTCTTTCATTAGTTTAGATTCTGACATTTTTTTTTCTTTTTTTCTCCAAGCTTCAAGCTCAGTTTAATTCTTAAGTATGTGATCTGCAAAAATCTAAATAACATATGACTTATATCACACATGCCTCAAAAATATCTGATTTGAGCACACATTTAAGTATGCATCAGAAAATTGGAAACTATTGCAACAAGAAATTACAAGTCAGTTATTTTAAACTTTAAATTATTCAATGTGTCATTACAGTATCTTTGCAAACTTGTCGAGCCACTCAAGCCTTTTCTGTGACCTTTGACGGCAGCGGTGCGGCGTATGCACACCACACTCTTTACATTTCTATGCATGCCCTCGTATGCCGTGTTATTAATGTACCCTGAAGCCGTGAGTCAATACTCTGCTGCAAAAGTTTGCCCTGACGAGCAGCAGTGCATGCTGACTCAATTAGTATAGAGCAGAGCCATCGCCTCTCACTATTGTACTTGGCCAACGCTTAAAAGGCACACGTCAGTCTCACCAGCAGCACAGCACAGAGCTCCTTTCTCTGCTCCACTGTCATCACACTGCGCTGACATCTTGGTTTACTCAAGGTGGGGATCCAGCGGCGTGTGCGTTTTCCGAAGGGTTGAGGGTCAATTTGCCTTTAATGTCGTCAATTTAAAATGAAACTGCATTTAACCTAATAATTACAAGGGCATTCATTCATGATAATTTGGTTACAGACTGAATTTAGGGATTTCAGGTAGCAGATGTTCTATTTATCATGTGGCCAAAACAAACACTGCACTTTGAGAAAGCACTTTTTGGGCCAGTACAGTTTCAAGTCGGTGTTGCGTCCTTGTCACACACGTAGCACTAGACAGCTGTTTTGTAAATAGATGTTGTCAGCACATCCTGGTCTGCACACTGTCAAACCCACTTGACAGCTGTTGGCCAACGTGGTGTTATAAACAGGCTTGTCAACCTTCGGGTTTTCTCTGTAAATACAGGTAATTATTCCCCTTCATTACAAACCTTTGTATATCAACATGTGGGTGAATCAACATTTTACCCTCAAACCTCCCCATGAGGCCAGACTCAGCCCGCAATGCAACGGCTGTGGCTGGCAGGTGAGACTGGTTTTAATATAGTTTACACTGCTTTCTGACTCACTCGAGGGGCCAGGGTAAAAAGTCATGAGTAAGCGTCCTGTGCGTCTTTGCATGCACCGTGTTGTCCAGATTTAGATGAGTTCACGTGTTTAGTTCACACTACACAGGCACCGGTTTATTGCCAACTTATTGCAAGGATGTCTTCGAGTCTTACCGTGTATGTCGAGCAATTATTACTAAGAAGTAGTCATGGAGAAAATATGATGACAGCTGCTTTACCGTCACACCTCCCCCCGACTCGCATAGCTCACACTTTACTCTTACTTTTTGGCGAGGAGTGATTTATGCCTCTGATATTGCATGTGCAGTCAATTGGGATATCTTGAGGGTTTCATAACAGTGGAAACCACTGGAAGCATGGCAGCTGGCAGAAAGATAAATCTATGAGGATTACGCAATCATGTGTACATGCTAGAGGGTAAAATACAGAAGAAGAGCATGTGCTGTATCTTCAGGGAGTTTTTGTAGAGTTTGGAGTGCAAAATCTCTCATAACTCAGACTGTCTTACCCTCTCTTAGTCTCTACTCTTAGTGTCTTAGTTAGTTGTGTGAAATTGTATTGTTGTAGTCGTGGAGGATAGGGAATGCTTAAGTCCCCAGGGCCCTGTGGTAATGAGTGGCAGGCGTTGGATGGGTGAGGTGCAGTCAAGGAGAATGAGTCAATAATGACACAGGGACACGGGTGTAGGAAGCTGCTAAGGAAGTGTCTGTGTGTGTATTTGTGCTAAGGACTGGTGTGAGCAGAGAGAAAAAGAGAAGGGCAGAGGGAGTCACCAGGCAGCTGGGGCTTGGCTGCCCTTGGAGATGCTCTGTATCCTGCTGATTAGGGCCTGGGTGGCCCTGAGGTTGGCTGAGCATGGCGCTGGTGGGGGTGTTGTGGTGGTGGTGGGGGGGTTGGATAGGACTCAGAATCCGAGCACCCATCAGACACCACCTCCCCTTTCCATGCACCGGTGCTTCCCTCCCTCCCTTGGGGGCCCGGGGATGTCACTCCTCGTGAGCCATTCATCCTTCAACCACCTCCCAAACCCACACCAGCAGGCCTCCCTCGGTCAAAGCCCAGTCATCTCCGGCTATATTGTTTTTTTAGCTCATGGATGATCAGACACACGCGCTGTGAGTGATGGTGACATGTGTGTTGGAAAGCAACACCGGATGAAAAAACAGCAAGATGATCAACATGAAGGGAAATGTACTGTTTCTACAGCTTACATCCTCTGGAGAGACGGCAACTGATGGGGAGTCAAACCAAGATGCTCAGCTGCTCATTTACTGTTGTTTTCTTGTTATTCAATAATAAGCAGAGGTGTTTTCTTGACTAACACACAGGAAGGTTTAGCATCTGAAGGGTCTGACATCATCCTAAGCTGCGGCAGATCAGCCACACCACATTAGGCGCTATCCACCGCACAGGATGGAGAGATTGTGGGATGGGTGGGTGGAGGGATGAAAACCTCTAGATTATGGGTTACCTCGACTCATTGCCCCTCTGGTGCTTGCACCGGCTCTCTGGGGTTCCAAAACGCAGTCATTTATTCTGGACTCGGACTCTGTCTTTCCCTCACGTCCTCCTCATCTGCAGTCTTTTAACCTCCTCTCTCCCGATTGGTCCACTTTGTGACCCCCGTGACTGCTTTTCCACTTTATTTACTGCAGCAGACCACAATGCCATTAAGGGGATCTAGGGTGCTCTATCGGCTCCTCTCACACTGTTCCAGACGCTCCCCTCTCTCACCACAGCTATGCCAAACATCTACAGGATGATGATGAGCCGTGCTCAGAAAAAAGAAAAAAAAAAACAACCTGGTCTACCCTCACTCAGAATACCACCACGGCATTGATTGATGGGTTTTCCAGAGGAGAACAGTGGGGAAAAAAGTGGAATTGTGCCAAATTATTTTCATTGACAATATAGTGGCCGAGGATGTGACCTGGTTCTGATCTGAAATGTGGGTTGAAGATGTTGCAAAAGGCTCATCCTCAGACAGGAAGCACACAGACATCCGCCAGGCCCTCAGCAACAGCAGACAGCAACACCTGTGGAGTATTAAACCTATCGCGCAGTGTGCACCGCAGTCCTGCATATGGCTAGTTCATATAGGATAATGACTGGCCTATAGGGCTTTCCCCCCCGCACACATACACACACACTCTCACTCAGTCTCTCATTAAGTCTAAAGCGGGAACAGACATGGTGTAATTTCAGCAGGATGTGGCCCTCATCCCTATTAACATGTGCGTGACTTAATACCCATCTCCCTTCCTCTGCAACTGTATATAATGCGCATCAAATTTGCAGTATGTTTCCGCCACGACGACATGAAAGACCTTGGCAAAGGCGCGCTCGATTTTTCGCATGTGCGTTTTCACCTCGGGATCCAGTGCTCGCCGGCTGCGTAATGTCTCAAAAGAAAATCCTGATCTACAGCACCCTATACTGTAGCTGCTAATTGCTCATTAAATCTACTGCCGCCTCTTGTTTGATTTTCAAAAGGCTCAGTGTACCCTGTAGTGCTGTTAGGGCTTAGTCAGGGCTGTTATTCGTTGCCCAAAGGGGTATTTATGCCACACTTAAATTGTGGTTCTCCATCTGCGGGGCTTCCCTTACGCTGGTATTGGGCTACCACTAATTACCAGTTAATAGCAAGTGGAAAAAATGGAGTGAAATTTGCATTGTTTTCACTGGTTTGAGGTGATAACCAGAAAGCCCACAGATTTATGAGCTAAGACACTGGTGGGCAGTTGTGCTATTGGGGGGCGCAGCAGTTCTCCGTTCATCATCGCACTCAAATTCTCTGCAGGTTTCGATGATATTTCTTATGGCAGGCTGCGCTGGTAACAAAGTAATTCTTTTTTATATGGAATTTGGACCCTCTCTGGTCTAGACATGGGCTAGAACTTGAAACTATGCCCTCAATGACATAACACTAAAGTACTCAGTTCAACAAAAACTTTGAGGGATATAGCTGTTTGGTTGCTTATAAAAGCAGCAGCTTTTGGAGGTATGAGAGTGCAGCACATTAAAGGATTGCATATGTTGCCTTATGCATTCAATATGAGGCACTGGAGACGTTTGCAGGGCAGGAGGGCGATGGAGTAAAGTCTGGAAGGAGAGACAACTTGGATGAGTGTACATTTAATTGGGTACAGCAGAGGCTGGCTGTGTGACTGTCAGCACTTGACAGAGAGAGAGGAGCGTGATAATGGGAAAAAGCCTGAATCTGCTGTTGTATTTCTCCCCCCTCCTCTGCTGCTTCCAGTCGTCTTCTCCCTCTCCTCTCTGCGCCACGTGGACCTCTACGAGTCATGACATTTCTCCAGGCGGTGATGAAATCACTGCGAAGGGATAGAAGGCAGCCCACTGCAGGCCTGTAGAGTGTATTCACACTCAATTTCTAGCCAGGCCAGACACATCTAATTTACCAGCAAGTCATTATTAAACATTACATGCTCAAATCCTTTCTTTGAACTGCTGAGGCCAGATGCAGGCAGCATTGAGAGTGTCACTATTACTAAAAAACTGAGGGATAAACTGTGCTCTGAAAATATATACGTATAGATTAATCAGTTGAAAAAACAAGGTCGATCATTATTTTATCACAACTGTTTTTCACTGAGTAACGCAAAGAAAAAAAGAATAAAAGAACTTTTCAGGTCATATCCCAAGGATTGAAACTTTTTTACTGGCGATGGATCTGTAATGGTCCGAAGGGACTGGGGGATGAATGGTGGAAAGTGGACGGGATGCTCTCCCTTTTTAACTCGACACCCCTCCACATCATCACTACTGACCCAGACAAAACAGCTGCATACAATTACACAATTAATGCATCAGCTGCCATATCCACAATGTTTTACTTGAGCCTAAGCTATCAAAAATGGCTCGTGCAACAGTGGCTTGTGGTGGGAGGTGTAAATGGATCTAGCTGACACAGTGGCAGAAGTTGGCACCCCGAAACAGCTGCAAATCAAGTCTCCGTTCAAACTCGGTTTAGATTATCTCAGAATAAATATACAGTGCGTGTGCCAGATCGGCTGCAGTTACAGCTAGAAAAGCTCATCTGGTCAAAATTAGCTGCTCTCTGGTCCAACCTCACAGGCTGCATTAGATACAAATACAAAGCCGAGGTCACAGGTGTGTGTGTGTGTCGTCAGCCCACGCTTAAAGTTTACGACGCTACCTCGACTTTTCCCTCCCATCCCTGTCCCCCTTTGAGAATAAAATGAAGAAGTAAGTTTTGCGCTCTGCTTGTGGTGCGCATTCGAGCGAGCATCACAGGAGTCGTGCAGAAGCTAAGGGAGAGGGTCAGGGAGCACATATGGTAAAGGAATCGGGGGAGGTCGCCCAGGGGGGAATAGACCGCCTTCCTTTGCTGCTGGGAAGACCAGCGTCACCGTGAGGACTACCTGACCTCATTAATCACTTCCTCTCCTCCGTGAGGTCACTACGGCTTTGAGTGTGGACGCCACCGTCATTGTGCGCTACCGCAAGACGAGTGAAGGGATAAAGACCCCCCCCACCTTCCTCCCACCTCTCTTATGGGCCTCCCTATAGCCACGTGGCGGCTGAGGTAATGGTTGGAGGTCACCGAGAAACCCAAAGAAGTCTACTGAGGCAAAAGTGACAGACGACGCGGCTTTGTAGTGCGGCTGCCTGCGTTTTATTAAATCATAAGGGGACGTCATGCAATTTAACGCTCCGGTGTTGCAGATTTGTACCTCATGCTCCACCATAGTGCTCTCACGAGTCAATACACAAGTAACTGGTAGCATGTGTGGCTATGGATAATTACCTCTGGTGACACCATAAGTAAAATATAACAAGCAGAGCGGGGTCTGCTGGTGAGATCACCGCAAAGATGAAGTGGTCCCTTGGGATGGCAGAACTTCAAGAAGCTCCTGACCTCGGCTTACCTCGCTGATGACTAGCATGTGTGACTAGCTCACAGGTCAAGACAGCTGCTAGAGACACTATGTGGAGCTGAAGAGAAAAATAGGATGGTTGGAGTTGGAGATGAATGGCAGCCTGGGCTTTGCCACTCCCTCGAAATCTGAATCATAGAGCCAGATTACCACTGGTGCTGAGATTACTGAAACATATGGATGTACGCTCCACTCCAGTGACGAGTCATATTCTATTTTTATTCAACGTAATTAATTCTTTAGCCTGGAAGAAAAAGAACACAACCCCCGGCCTTGTCCCAAATCCAGCAAATCTGTCATCAGGTCTAGACAAAAGGCATTTCATCTTCAGCTTTATTATCAGGCCAGACAACTTTGAATACAGTATCCAGACAAATTTGTTCTCAAATCAAAGACATTAGGTGTCCCTGACACTGTAGCACTAATTTCCGCAGACTTCTAATGACGTAGCTCCCCAGTCCTCCACCAGCCTTCCTCTTCCTCACACCCCCATCTCCATCTCTGACCACCCCCAGAAAGGTAATTATAAACCCATTTATCAGATTATGTCATAGGTTACATGTGGTCTGCATTTGGTTATATGACTCAGTCCGTTAGATAAACAACAGGGGTCTTCTCTTCCATTTGACAGTACCACTGTTTTCATGGAGCTTCAAGAAAATTGGTCTGAAGCGATGCGCTGCTGTGCGCTGGGGTAATTGATCAATTTGTGGGATTTTTCAGATGGCCGTGGCTCGGTGAGTGCTGGGCTGGAGTAAGTGATTCCTCGCAGTAAATGTCACATGCGGTCAAGCAGCCACCTGTGCAGATCCAAGAAGGTCCACTCGATGAAAAGTTAGTGCTCTCAGTTTTCTCTCGGTGGATTGGAACTTGGATCTTGGTGGAGCAAGATGGATTTTAGATTGGAGAGATTTCTAAGTCCACACCAGCATCTGCCCATGTGGCCGTACTGTATGACCACTTTGCACTGCAATGAGAAAGCACAGCCTGGGAGGTCTGCAGCGTTAGACTCGGTTCCACCAGAAATCCACATTTGGTTGGCAAATTATTCTGGTCAGAAATCACTCACAAAGTATCAGTTGTCCTTCACCACACTTTAGAATTAGCAACCCTGTCTGTGTGTGCGTATGTTTTGAGCCACTACACACTTGGTTAAGTCATCAAAAAATGTTACTTTAGACTCTGTCAGAAAATGATCCAGGGATGCTGAATGTAAATTGGCAGCAACAGTTTATATTTGAAGTGTCGTTGACCCCAAAGTCAACAGCACTTTTCAAACTATGCATGGCTATGGAGTTTTCTCCTCTTTTTTTTAAAAGATTTGATCTTTTTATTACTGGAGCAGTAGCAGCTAATGGAGGTCTTCTAGAGGAAGTGGTAGTTGTTTGAAGTGGTGGTTCTGATACAGGAGTCTCTTTCATCACAGTGGGACACAGTCTCTGAGCTTTAATGGAAATCATAATGCATGTTCATAACTGCCCAAAGGCAAGGAGGCTGGATCGCAGTCTGCATGCCAAACTCCATGAAGTTTTTTTTTTTTTGTCGTTATTGCATTTAGGAGTGAAGTTTGCTGAATTTGACATCTACTGCAGCTATAGATTTTTTTTTTTTTGCACTCTAAATGTTGATTGTTATAGAAAGACAGAAAAAGCAGAATTTGGACATTGTGTCCACTTCTAGATTATTGAATGTAAGTGTATTTATATTAATGATTTTAAAGGATAGTTTTTCAATGCCCAAATTTCATCCCGTGTGTGCAACTCATATTTATACAGGGAAATTGGTATTTGCCCAATCATCAGTTTCATAAACTTTGAGCGTCACATCTTGAACCAGACCTGAGATGAATGCCCTGATTTTTTATTTTGTCTCTGCATGGGTCACTTTCCACTGAGTCACTGTCGACTGCTTGCCTCTCTGTAGGCACTATTTTAATAGCAGTGGTGAGATTTTAATGAACAGTGAAGTGATGGGAAGCCATTCCCTCCATCAGCCCCTGTGTCTCCGTACCCAGGAGATCCCTAACCCAGACACACATCAGAAACATCAAAAACTTTTTTTTTTTCACCCCACCCTAAAGGAATGTAGAACTAGCTCAAAAAAGACCACTGAAAGAGGGTCTCCAACCCAACCAAAAAACAAACAAAGAGAGGGGGCTTATTTTCGCAGCCCCTCTACCATGTCAGAGCTATCATTAAAGCCCCCGTTAACTATCAGTAGCCGATGTGCATTCAATCTCTATTTCCTAAATGAGGGGTTGCCTGAGATGGGGGTCTTAAAACCTGATGTTGCCTCTCACCTGGGTCTCTTTGTTCTCCCGCCAGCTTTATGGTTACATGGAAAGCGAGCCGCTCACCCTGCAGCTGTTCATAGGGACCGCAGACGACCGCCTCCTGCGACCACATGCCTTCTACCAGGTCCACCGCATCACCGGCAAAACCGTCTCCACCGCCAGCCATGAAGTCATGCAATCCAACACCAAAATTCTGGAGATCCCTCTGCTGCCTGAAAACAACATGAGGGCCATGTGAGTGCTCTTTGACCTTCATAAGTCACCTATCCGTCTTTTTCTTTCCACATTTTTCCCCTCCTTTAAAAAACACCCATAAAAACACACGCACTTCTCTCTCTCAGCACCTTCCTCTTTGGTTTGGCTCTACAAACAGAATGCCTGATGATAGGCGATGTACAGCACGCACTTCTGAATGGGCCTTCAAAACTGAGATCTGTGCGTTCACCCCAAGAGATGCATGATTTCTAAGGAAGTGAAATAAGTACTGAGTGTCGACACACGGAGTTCATGGCTGACTTCATTCTGACCAATGTGTGCAGGGGCTGTAAAGCCTAGAAGCTCGCAGTAGAAAAATAAATGTCCAACCAGGAGCCTTTATGGAAGTCGATTTTTTTTTTTTTTTGCGCAAATGATATCTTAAAAAGTTACAACCAGACTCGAGCCATGAAATGGTCCACCAGTATAATATAGTTCCATCACATTAGGCTTGGCCAATATTTGCCAGCGAGTCAAATGTATTAGAACAGAACTAACAGGTGTGCTGAAAGGAATACTGCACCCCAAAGTCAGGATCACAATGTGCAATGAAAAATGTTGCAGTCACACTAACAAAAAACAGTATAATTTAAGAATAATGTAAATCTTTAATGCACTCATATGCTTAGTAAAATCTAAATAAGAATAGACATTTGTTTAGTGTCTACCACAAGATGAGCTTTGAATTTTTCCCTGCCAGCTACGGTGGCCGTCTGCTCACTATGTCTTCTGGTGGTGTGTGAGCTCGATCAGACATAGACATGTGAAAGCGCGGTTAGAAGTCACATGAAGTACCCTCCTAAATATAATCTCAGTTTATCTTTACAAACATTAGCATCCATTTGCTAGGCCGAGGTAAATCAGCCTTGGTCTCTTTCATCCGCCCTCCAGACTCGCAGTAATCCGGGGGGCTGTGCTCTGCAGTGTGTTCAGGCAATAGCTCCTGTCCTGGGGCTCCATTCAGACTAGGCAGCACAGAATTTTTTGGACTGGGTCCCAGAACTCTGTGTTATGGATAAAACCACTGTATCAGAACATAGGTTACATAAGGCCGTTACCTCATGCTGCACCTCGACTTTATTCTTTACTGTTTAAAATATTAAAATACTCACATTATTTGTATCAGTAATGATTTAATGCACCTCTGCTTTGTTAGGACACATGCATTTTCAGGTTGGTTTAAATGCAGGAGATGAGGATATTTATAGGACATTAGAGTTTCCTGACTGGACAGTGGCCTTCTTTGGTTGGATGATTTTAACATTCGTACTGCCTTACAATATCATTTCCACCAATACCGCAATATCCCTTCTATTGTATCATATTTAGGGGCGCCCCTGAATTAACTTGACTTAATGTGTCCCTTAGGATGAATATGATATTATAAAAAATATTCAAGAGGAAGCTTCTTTTCCCCTTTGTCGTCAGCACACATGCTAAAGGAAGAGGAGTGAAAGTTCCCTCTTTCTCCGCCGCCTGTCTGAAAGGTCAAATACGAAGAAAAGCCTTTAACTGTCTGTTTCCACTGAACTGTTTAACAGTCGCCTTGATAACGCCGCATCCATCTCTCTGCTCTCGTGCCAGCAATCATTCGCTCGCTGTGTGGGATGCAGACAGTCGAGAACTGCAGTCTGCAGACTTTCAGGCAGTTTCAATCTGTCTTTCTTTCCTATTCTAGGAAAATTTATCTCATACGCATTAAGTAGTTTAAATTAAAGTAGTGCATTCCCTTCTGCAAATTCTACACACTGTATCTCTCTAACTCATCTAGTTTAAACATTTGCTTGCTGAAGATTTAACTGCCCCACATCTCAGGTTATGTAAACCATGAAAAGTGAGAACAAACTCATCCATGTCCATCATCTTGTGTTTGTTTTAAGACTAAATGCACAACAGAACACGTACATCATGCGAGGCTGATAAGGAGTTAGTAGTCAGCATGATTTTTTTTTTTTCATTCATTCAAATTGTCCAAACCAAAGTCAAGGGGAGAAATGTCTCGGTATAAAACCTGACATTTACCGTGTTCCAGGAACACAGCCCAAAAAGCTACCATGTAAAATAATTGAAATGCCAAACCATATCCCATTCGCATTCCCTCACTTTTTTTTACCAGCCATACTAGTTTTATTTAAATTCATGAAAGGTCATGTCTGAAAATGAATGCCTTTTTTCCACCAAGAAAAGGGAAAGAGAATTGACCCCATTACCTCCCAAATTGTGAAATGAAATCAAGACAGACAGCTCAGTAAAGGCTGTGCTGCTACACGTGGCAATGATTAACAGAGGTTTAAACTCAAAATGTATGAAGTGTAAGGCTTGAATGGTGTGAAGGCACTGGAGAGGCTCGGTGCGCTCAGGCAGCAGTAAAGAGACTTTGTGTATCCTGACTGCAGCTGATGGGACCTTGTCTGCTCAGTCCAGAGGATTCCTCCAGAGAACTGCTAGTTCTTGGACCACCGTGACCCTTTAAAACTGCGATGTGAAGTCATTAATGTCCAGCTCTGCCTTTGATGACATGCTGGATTAATAATGACACGGTCATGCTCCAGTGAACCTCCAGTGGATGATCTGTAACACCAGCAGGGACTTCACTGCTGGTCTGAAGGCGCAGCAACTCTGCTCCGTGTCAAACAGCCAGAATCGAGGAATCAAATCTGCTCCCACTTCAGCCTTTGTTCATACAGTATTATCTGTAAAAAACATTCTGTAGAAGTATCCTGTCTGATTACATGTTGTGTAGAGAAAGCAGTGATTGATCCTTTGTATTTATTCTGCCTTGAAACCAAAACTTCAGTTTTCTATTATCTTGTTTATATAATGTCATCTGTGAAATATGGTGCTAAATTTTACCCTTCCCTGCCTCTGTCCCAGAATTGATTGTGCAGGGATCCTGAAGCTGCGTAATTCAGACATTGAGCTTCGCAAAGGGGAAACAGACATCGGACGTAAAAACACTCGTGTCAGACTGGTGTTTCGAGTTCACATCAACCAGCCCAACGGCAGGACAGTGTCCCTGCAGACGACTTCCAACCCCATTGAATGCTGTAAGTCACACACCCTAACACACAAAAAATATGCTCACAAGCTGGCATGGCCCCTTCTCTTGGCTTCCCACTTAAGCAAAAGGTGGCATCTATTGTTGTAATCCAATAAACTGAGCTTCTATTTTATTACCTGCTGGAGCAAATTCAGTGGCTCTGCACCCAATAAGCTTTATATGATTAAAGCAATTTGCCAAGGCAATAGATGCATTGTACATGATGCCAGACACACGTGTTATCTATCTCAATTCCCATTTTATGACTGAATGCACAAGTTATTGTGGTAAGACTACCCCATTAGCACAGGTTCCACGAAGGTCATTTGCCAGCCCCAGTTTTGGCACGGTTGAGCAAGCACATTGAAAGAAACCTCTGTTTCTTTGTTATTCATTTGTGTATATGGGTGTGATGTTATTTGCACCCAAGGAAGCCAATTAAAGCTCGACGGTGAGACAGAGCTGGCATCATGGTTTATGGTCCAAAGTGGATGTCAATCTGAGTTGGTTCATCATTACAGAAAAGTTTTTTTTTTTTTTTTTTTTTTTTTTTTTTAGGGATTTCTTTATTGCTTTTGTTAGCTCCTTTCTAAAATTATGCAATGGGATAATAGACAAAATGCACAGCTACATCATGATAAATATATGTGTGTCTGGCCATAAAACTGGTCACCTAATCCCAGAGGCTAAAGGTGACCAGCTAGCCACATTTATAGAAAGCAAAGACAGGTGGTTGGCTATAACCTACTTGATGGAAAATAATGACTAAGAATCTGACCATGAAAATGTTGTTTTGATCAGTCATCCGCCTTTTTCAATGTCATTTAAAGAGCAGCTGTTGGCTGAAAACCTCTTAGCTAGGGGTCATGAAATCATCATAATAAAGTTGATAAGCCTGTTTCCCTAACCAACAACTGCTGTTTTACTGGCTGTGTTCTGGGCTTGTGCTTCTTGGAGTGGATGGAGATCAGGCAGTGAGCTTATATGGGCTCACACACGGTATTGAAATGTGTGTGCGTTTCCCTCCCGCAGCCCAGCGCTCAGCTCAGGAGCTTCCCTTGGTGGAGAAGCAGAGTATGGATAGTTACTCTGCCACCGGAGGCAAGATGATGCTCCTGACTGGCCTCAACTTCCTCCCTGACTCCAAGGTGGTGTTTGTGGAGAAGGCCCAGGGTAAGCTGCTGTCACCAGACCATGTTTACTGCCTCTCAATTTCCCCTCTTAATATCTCTTTTCAAATGTCTCTCTCCCTCTCTGCCTCCGTCGCATTTCCTCAGTCTCTCCTCCCGTCAAAATAGAGCAGGCCTTGCCAGAGAGCCACATGTGGTGTGCATTAAGCCACTATATTTTTAACCAAAGCGTATTTACATTTGCTGAAGTTTCCATTGCCTGTTCACTGGTGCTCGCCACAAGTTAAGGAATGAATCACAACCAGGGCATGTGCAATGTCTCTTTCTCTCACTTTCCCTCTCTCCCTCGCTGTCTCTCCCTCCCTGACTCCTTTGCTTCTGACATTTAACCCTCTCGCTTACTTTCACTACTGTAGCCACATGAGTCATGGTTGAGAGGCTATTCCTTTTTTTTTGTTTGTTTTTTTTTGTCCGGATTTTTCTGCCATGCATTTCCTCCCTGTGTGGGAGGGAGCAATGGTAAAAACACCACTGATCAAGTTTGCAAGTGAACGATCATTTCCTTGATTGCGCATAATGAATCAAAGCAGAGGTCAAGCGCAGTGATACCTCTGAAGTCTGTTGAAACACAATGCTGTTGCTTATGAGGATGATGAGCAACAAGAAAGGGAGGATGAGGGAGGCAGAAAAAGATTTTCTGATAGCATCCAACAATTGATTAGTCACAGATTTCATAATTCCTGAAGATCCCCCTAGTTACACACCAAGATGATTATGACCCGTTCACATCGTCTACACCTTTTTCCTTCCTAGACCGAAGTCAACAGGTTTTTAATCAGGGTGGTGAGCGAGTCAAAACATACCCCTAATGGTAGAAGATAACCTTTGCATCCATCAATGAATGAATGAGGGAAGTTTTTATTATCATACCGCGCCACCATGTCCACCACACATAAAAAGACGGTTATAATACAGAAAAGCCAAAGAATTTGAAACTCGAAAAACTTTCACAATCAGATCTTTTGACATTTGAGAATAAGTTAATGACAAAACCATTTAATACAATATATTGCTGGAGAAATCAGAGTAAATAAGAAGTCCATCTTTCCTTCTTCTCGAGGCCTTTAAGTTAGCAAACTTAAACACAACATGGAAAACTGAGGCTCTTAAATCATAATGTAGTATGTACAGTACAAAAGAAAATGGGACTCGCTTTCCACTTCTCCCAAATCACATTTCAATTATTTACCTGTCAACTCTTTGTGCTTGAACGCACCAGCGGTCCCCTGTGGACCACCAGCGGATTCAGGTGGGAACACTTGGTTAGAAAACTGCTGAATCAGGAGAACATGCTTGAAGCCTTCATCATTGCTTTAACAAAGCTTGCTCACAACTAAAAAAAAAAAAAAAAATTGTTGACAAAAAAAAGACACGCTAAAAGAAGCTGACAGCAGACAGCACAATGTCTTACTCCATACTCATGCCTATCTCGCCTCAACCTGTGAGTGCTCTTAAGCACCTCAGGGGTCAGGGGATAAGATGGGGTGAGGGGATGTGGATGAACTTGGTAATATGGGGTCTCCCTCCTCCTGGCTTTACTTAGTCATGGAGGGGGATCCCCTGGAGAGGAAAGCCCATACATACACAACACCTCCACCTCTCCACCCACTGCTATTTGAGACTCGTGACCCCTTCAAGGTTGTATTTCCCTTTTTTCACCCCCTCTCTCTCTTCCTCTCCGTCTACCCTGGGTTTTCTGTTTCCTCCCTTTCTCTCCTTTCACTCCCTCCTTCTCCATTCTTCTTACCTCTATCCTCGATACCCGTTAAAGACATTAGCCGGTGTGGAGCTCCGGGCTAGCGGGATCCCCACACTCGTGCCTGCCATCGACATTTCAGCGGTTTGTTTTCCGTCTCTGTGGTGTCGAGCAGAAGAGAGAGAGATCGAAAGGGAGGTTGTCTGCCTACTACTTAGTCTGCTTTTATGTAAACTTTAATGACCCACCACTTCCAGGGTCTCCTAAGTCAAAAAGCCCATTACGGACAGACACACACACTCTACACACATGCACACACACAGGAACACACGCATCACTCACTAATGGCAACTATCTATGAGCAACTATGAGTGTGGAAAAGTACTTATGCCCCAAATACACTGCAAAATATTGTCTTTTGGCATTTTAATCAGAGAATCCTGCTGTTTCATGAAGGTTTCAGACTTAAGATTTCTGTGATTGTTGATTTAGAAGGGCCAAACTGGGATGAGGAAAAAAAAAGAAACCAATAAAATGATAATTATATTACAGATTTATTCTATAATGTTGGTTTTCATTTTCCTCTGGAAAAGTTCATGACTAAATGCACCCATGAAATACAGAGCATTGAACCGCAATAATTACTACTCGCAGACATGTGCACACACACACAGTGAGACACACTCATGTGTACGTACAGCCGAGCTCTTTGTACAGCACAACACCAATCACTGCTTTTGCCACAGTGGTGACAGCCATTACTGTCGCTGCCATCAAAGGTCAGGACGGCTGCTCCCTTTCCAAAATTGACTCCAATAAACACCTTCCAGAAAATTCCACAAATCCTAAGGAGCAACAGACGTTTTTTGAGTGTCCCCATCCAACGTGTGTGAATAATTATATACAGTTAAAAATATTCAAGTTGAGTCAGAGGGAGATCGCACACAGCACAAAAGCCTATTAGCACAAATGAGACAGCCATAAATCATAAATACATGTATTTCGTTAACTGTTTCCATTTGCTTTTGCACACTCCACCATGTAGCTGCTTTTAGCATAAACATACCCAGATGCCTGTTTTTGAAATTGCCTGCAGATTACAATTCATTACTGAACTCTTAAATAATGGATGACATCAACATTTGATAGATTATCCCATTAGCAGTTTCTGGTTTAGTGATGAGAACAGAGACACCAAAAACATTTAAATCATCGACACTGGTGTCCGTGTTACCACTTTAGTTTACACTTGTTTTAGGGACCGGGGCTGCTGGCGTTATCTAAAAAGTGAGTAAATGGTTGCAAATTTTTAATAAACATCTAGTAATCTTGGAGATGTATGAAAAAAAGCTACTAGAGACAAAATTGGTGATGACTAAAAAAATCTAAGAATAAATAAATGAAAAGGCAAATAACAAACTCGGTTACTACTAAAACTGGGTTCAATTTTAAGTTAAATGTTTGAAAAGTGCTCTCTTTTGGTCAAAAATAAGGTTTACTGCCTGATAGTATTTCTGGTGAAAATATTGTGCTTTAATAGTGTATAATCTGTGAAGGGCAGAGAGTTGATTTTGCTGAATGTCTTCAGGGGAAGGTACATAAACAGGAGACCCTAAGACCTTAACCTGTTGTGCTGTTAACGATAGTTTCCCTCTGTCTGTCTTTCGCTGCCACTTTAATCTTCCTCTCCCTCTCTCCATGTTGTTTTGATTGTCTGTCTGCCCCCCCTGAGATGTCCCCAGTATCAAATGAGCAGAGCTCATAGCTGTTGCCACTGCGAGAGACCTTAATGTGCCTTGAAAAATAATTACTTCTACTTTTCAAATGCCACGTCCATCCCCACTGCTCCGCTTCGTCACCCACAGGATAACTGATGCAAACTCTGTGCATCCACCGCATGTGCAAGCGTGTGTGTGTGTGTTTGTTGTTGTGTGTGCGCGCGATTGCTGTTAGCCTGTGGGCCTGTTTGCGTTGTTCAGTAGGAAGTGTTTTCAGTGAGTCATCCGCGAGGGATTCCCTGAAGAGGGGTGAAACGGAAAAGACGAGACCCTCAGAGGGAAGGTAGGGAGAAGAGGGAGAGGGGAGGAAGAGGAGAGGAAGAGGCAAGGCAGAAAAAAAGACAGGACTTCCTTAGAAATCCTGATTGTGACCTTGTGTGCTCAGACATCAGAGCACAGAAGTGATCATATCCTGCCCTGATGTTGACTCTTGTTTAGGTAATGAAAGCCAAGCACAGGGTCAACAAAAGGTTTTATCTCTTCATGTGGCTTTTATAAATCACTTTATTTATTCCTTCAATGGATGAATCAATGCAACTAGTTTTTTCAGTTCATCACAGACCACACATAGCAGTGAGAGCAAATTAATCAGACTGCAGCTGGATAATGATAGGCTCAAGACCTCAAGTCCAAATTTTTGTTTCTGCTGCAACGTAAACATTCTTTTCAACAGTAATTATTGTTGACATGTATTTTTAATCGGCCTTACTTACAGCCACAGCGTGGGCATCTACAAAACTTTCCATTTTCTTTTGCATTGTTGTGCTTGGTTCGGTTTTACTGTTATATGATTATGTGTATGTGTTGAGCTTGTGTCAGTGTTTTGGTTTGCCCAAACCGCTCTTTTGGCACTCGAGTAGGAGGACATACCTGGCGCACCTATTGCAGTGTGTGTTCTGGCTTGCCCTGCTTTCCATGGATGGAATGAGTGCTAGAGGCAGGGAAAATAGAGAGACAGACAGACAGACAGACAGATAGACAGAAAGACAAACAGAGAGAGAGAGAGAGAGAGAGAGAGAGAGCTGGGGAAAGCCTACATTCTGACTCAGAGGGGAGGTAAGGGAATTCCCTGGTGAGCTGGATAGTTTTTACATCTGGTAGGATTGGAGCATTGCCTGGAGCTCGGCAGCACCACACGGCCTCGGCTGCAGCTTCTCCACCTCTGCTTCAGGCCGGTCGAGCTCACAGCCAAGACTAAGAGAATTCTGAGCTACGGTACAATCTGTAACATTAGCACGGCCTAGTCCACAACAATACCCCTAGGCTATTACTCTTGTCAGGTGGAAACTCCTCAGCAACAGGCTGAAATATTCAGGTTCTCATAACTTCATAATTCAAGGAACGCGCCTTACAGACTGCGATCTGAGTTCATTCAAAGACTGTTTATACTTCGATGAACACTTCTACCTTGGGCAAGTCTAAACACCAGACAAATTGGTCGATGTATTGTACTTCTAGCAGTGTGTCTAGACTGCCCTTTGGCTTAAGGCAAGAATAAAGTGCATAACCATGGCTCATAGGCTTGGCACCGTGGCATCGTCAGGTCAACCTCCACCCCTGCTTCAGGCTAGGGATCGGAGGAGTATGAGTTGCAGTATCCTGTCTAATTAGGATGGTATACACCAAAATCAATGATTATGTATAATAATTGTAGTTCAAGCAGGAGCCTTCTAACAGAGCTGCAGGGGCTTAACCTCCCATGCTCCTTTGCCATCCATGATACAATGAGCCATGCATTAACTACTGCCTGTGTAAGGGTGTATCTGCGGCAAATTAATGGGCCAAGAATGTCATAACATACAATATTGAAGGGGGAGTCGTCACTGCTCCCTATAATGAGATTAGTTTGGCTTAGCTGAGCCTGTATTTTCAGTGTGTTGAGCCAAAGTTAAACCTATAGGGTTCCGTTTAAAGGTGAAGCTTATGTGAAATAGAAGTTTTCCTCTCTCTCTCAAAGTCTCCAGCTCATTAAGATGGATTCTTACACGATGTAGAGATTCATCAGTAAAAGGCCATTATGCCTCTGCTTACATCTATTCATCAGCAGAATCAGATCATATCAGTATCACAACAGAGAGATGTCTAGATTGTCCTCTGGCCTCCACCCTTTCTTCAGACTTGTCTGAACGTGTTATAGCCCTCTCTGGCACCAGTCTTAAAGGACCCCATTAAATAAGAATAGTGTGATGAAGCGCTGCTCAGTGGGACTTTGTGTCCCTTTTACCTGCAAACTGTTTGAGAGATCCTGCACAAATAGCACCTACCTGCACTTCACCATACATTCAGTTTGAGAGTTTGTGAGTAAAGGTCTTGCTGTTACCCTCCCTTGGCTGAGATGTACTGTGCAACACACCACGGAGAGCAACCGACCTTGATGCCTTCCTTGAGAACACAAATATTATACAAATCTTAAAGTCTGGATGATCTTCCAGCCATCCCTCCCAGTCTTTAGATCATTTTCAGACTCAATGCCACACAGCTGGAGTCTTGATTAAAGGAGAAAACCTGACTCTACTGGCCACCATCTTCCCAGCCTGCACCCACGGGTCATGTCAGCTCATGCTTTCCTTGTTATACACCAAGAATATCACACTTCCTGACTATAAAACCATCAGACATCTGTCAGGTCATAATTTATACAGACGCCTCTCAATCTGAAGCAGACCTACCTTTCTCCAATTTCACCCGAGCTCGGATTGGCAAAGTCAGGTGCTTCAGAGAGGAAAGCAGCTGCACCTCTGTGATCAGTCATGGGGGAACCCCTTTGGCCTTTTGGCTTTGCTCCTCATTGGACAACAAGGTTATTGCCATGAAAATATGTGTAAAATTGCTGAAGCATTTTCAGTCCAGGTAGCAGAAGCAGAGTTGCGCTAAAATGGAAAATAAACTCGACATACGTAAACAGGAAAGAGAGAAAAATTCTCCTGAAAATCAATGCTGGAAAGGAGAAAATACGTCTGGGTTGTTTCACAAGACAGCCGCCACAATTAAGCATGTGAATCACATTTTCCATTCTCAAAAATACTGAAGTGAACTCTGTTTGGTCAGTGGAAGTTGTTGTGCACTACACAACACTTTTGGAAGGAAAAATCACGTGAAAAGCCAAAAACTGTAAGGTCATTGTGAGGACAAAGATGTCATTAGTCAGCTGTCTGACATTGTAAAAAAAAAAGTTAGTAGTCTAATTGGGATGTGCTAGATATAAAACCCAATGACTATTATTTGCTTAAAAGCATAGTGGGTATCTGCAGTGGTTGTTTGCCTTTTGATCATCAACTAGAGTTTATGCCAAGTGGACGACAAATTCTCCTCATGAAAATGTGACAAATGAGAGGATTTGTTTGTGTGAGATTTACTCTAACAGCAAGACTGTTGCCATGTTGTCACCATGTTCACAGCATTATGTGTTGTCAAGAATGGAAGAGGAGATGACTCTGAGAAGCCTCACCCTACATGTGCTCTAATTGCTTGATGAATGAGCGTGTTGTTGTGTTGGTGTTAGTCTTTGTGGATCCCATTTGCACCAGTGAGTCATGTCGAGCAATAGACAGATGGTTGTTTTACCTTCAAGCAGAAAGCCTTAGAATAATATTTTTCTTTGTGCTTGCATGTGTCCACTCATTTCTTTATTCAAATGTGACTGGATTATACTAAGACGTCTCCAGACACAGCTCCTATACCACCTATTGTTTCGCGCTTCCCCCACTTATCATTCAAGTTGAAGGCCAGAACAAAGGTAGAGGATACTGTGGCTGCGTGTGTGCATGTGTCTGCATCTGTGTGTGTGCATTACGCGTGGGTGGAGGCTGCGTGAAGGAGGAGGTGTTGTCGGGAACAGAAGCATTTTGCAGATGTTGCAGGGAAGAAGGAGTGAATGGAAAGTTCTGCGGTTATCAGTCGTACAGCGCTCTCTGACTCGCAAAGGTATGCCACATGTGGCCTCATCCCAATTCGGCCTCAGTTTTAGATTCGCTGAAGTCTGAAGTGAAAAGTTTGAGGGAGCAAAGTTACTGAGAGGTGTAAAAGGTGAGAGAAAAGATCGAGAGGAAGGTAGAGAGAGAAAAAGAGGAGGAAAAGTTTGAAAAACATGTTTACTCGTGGAGGTTGGGGTTGACGTCGTAGTCTAAGGTTTCCCTCTTGGAGTGTCTCCCAGAGCGGAGGCGGGTGAGATTCCCTCCTGGTTCTCCCTAGACGTAACATGAGGAACGCTCATCTCTGTTTGTCTCTCCCTCTCTCTGACCTTCTCCCTGCCTGCGCTCGCTCTAATTGCCCTTCCATACTCTTAGCCACTTCACAGCATTGTGTGCGCCTCATTCTCCTGAGCATCCCGATCGCCCGCCACATGCACAGTATCATTGCTGTGCCCCGTGGCAGTCCTAGGCGTATCGCACTGCTTCTATTCCCCCGGTCATCCACATCATCTCCGTTACAGCGAGGCACATTTCTCCATATGCAACTCTTATTTCTCCCAGTTCAAATAGAAAGCCCTTATCTGATCTGTTCGCCGTCTGTTTTTCTCCTTCCCTCAGTTTTAATATGGCCATTTTGGAAAGAGATATCTACTGATGTTCACTCTCTGAATAATAAAGCTGACCACCCGCCCCCTCTACCACAGCTCACCAATAATAAGCCAACCGTGACTGGAATCCTTTATTCTTTCACTCGCTGCATGATGTGAAAAACATAATGCTCTGGGAAAAAAACAAGGCTTTTACATCTTCAAGAGCTGCTAGACTTCTGCTATCAGTTATTTGGAAACTGACTCTGATTATCTTATCTGATGGCTTCCTGTCCCAGAAGCACAGCAGCGACTACATTGCTGTATCCATAAAGGCACAGCGGCCGCCTGCCCCTGCTAACACACAGTAGCAGCTCCACAGCGCCCGTGCTATTGCCTCACATGGTGTGCCACTGACACAAAGGCTGTTCTGTGTCACTTCTATTTCTGACAGCCCTAATGAGTCATCAGTTCTGAAAAAAAGAAGAAAAAAAAAACGGCACTGTGGTCGGTGCTGATTGCCCTAGCAGAGCCCGGAGCATCTGCTCGCTTAGGTGTGGCAATGAAATCACAGAGAAAACCTAAAGAATGCGAGCTGAACTTCTGCAGGCTCCCGGCAGCTGCAGCAGCTCACAGGCCTTTTTTTTTTATTGCATGGCAGCAAGGGAAACCTCCTCACCACAACAAGATGGAGATGAGAAGAAAGAAAGAAGAAATGAAAGCGGCAGGTTTTTCACAGAGTTCAGAATAGAAGTAAATGAGGGGAAAAAAGTGTCTAATCAAGGATTTTTATGAAGGGACAAAAATAGTGAAGAGCTTACTGGAGAGAGGCACTGAATAAGAGAGTGGGCAGTTAAAGATCAAAGGTTAAACAAACTTGCATCCACTGACCTCACCTAAGGCTGCAATTTACGCTTAACTTAATCATTTTTTTATAGTAATTGTGTAATGTCATTTTTGCATTATTAGAGAAATTGCTGTCAGCACTACACTGAACAAAATGCTCATCCTAACCCAGCCTCAAAGCACACCTCTCTTCTTCCTTACTGATATCACTATCTTCTTGCAGATTATAGCCACCCTCCATTTAGGGTCCATCTTGTTTGTGTTTGTACCGATGCAGTTCATAATGAGCCATACTAAGTATTGTCTTTTATTCTTTTGTCAATAGATGGGCATCATCTGTGGGAGACAGAAGCCAAAGTTGACAAGAGCTCCGTCAAATCTGTAAGTGCACCTCGCCGGCACGGCTCGCTGGAAATGCTCCTGCTGTCTTCAGTCCCACCCTCCCTTGACACTTTCTCCTTTCCTCCCTCTGTCTCCTCCTCATCTGTCCCCTGTAATGATGTAACCTTTGCTAAGGCATTGCGAGTTGCGACATAGACAATGATGATTAGCCCATGCAATCCTGAATGGAATTTTCACAAAATCTCTGTACCCTCACGGAGTAAACAGCGGCTGTCATATTGTTTTTGCATCTCAAACACGCACAAAAACACACATGCGCGGATTACAGAATGGAAGCATAAGCACGCACACATATCCACGCACACACATTCACACCACAGCCCTCCCAACATAGCCAGACATTTAGTTCACAGCAAAGTGTTGTGGCGTGGCGATTTGGACTTCAGCACCTCGTCTGTGCCGGGATCGTGCAGCCAAGAGTGGCTTACACCCCTGCTTGTACCTGCTGCTTTTCATGAGAGCCGTAATGAGAAAATAAACCAGTGGCCTCATTTTACTGACGCTCAGTCACACATTCACATCGTGTTAATATAAAACGGAGCGAGGGGGGGAATCGTCAAGAGGGGGAATGAAGCAAATGTTGTTCTTTGTGTCGCAGAAAGCTGGTTGTGCTCTGGAGTTAATTAAGAATTCACTGAGGTTCGTCAGATCTGCTTTCAGTGAGGGGAGTCAAGTACGGGATCTGCGAAAACCTGTTTGCTTGTGCGTGATGACAATATGTTTTGAATTGCTGATGCCTTTCATCAGCGGCTTCTCATCTTCCCCTCCACTTCCCCCTTTTGTGTGTAAACTAACCGAGGCAATTTACACTTGCACGGGATCTGAAATAAACCAAACACACATCTAAAAGCTGCAACTTGAGGGTGTTTTTGTCCTTGTTATTGGTGTTATTTCGCTCAGGTAAATGACTTGGTTGCATCAGGAGGGTAAATATGGACTCTGATGTCTAATTGGCCTGTAGGGCTGGCTGATGTGCTATGGCTGGAGTCCCAGATGCGGGAAAATTAGCGGGCGTGCAAGGCTCGGCCGGGGGCGGTGGTGTGGGGAGGCGAGGTCGATGAAAGACAAATACAGCAGTGTGTTTATTTGTACATCCAACAAACAAGTAGGGAGAGACAACAAAAGAGCACTGGCCTTCTTCTTATGTCAGTTGCCTCCAGACTACCTTAAATTGCTCCAGCCTGCCTGCCTGACTGTGTTTTTATTGCCATCCAGAGCGTGCTAACTTTCATTGGTTGGGACGGAGAAGGAAAGCCATGTGCATACACAGACTTTACACACTCAATCAGCCACCTGCAGGTTTTCTTTGTCGTCATCTGGAGGGCAGACCGGGCCTGGGGACGCAGCAGACCCCTCGCCTCCAAGGTCCTCCCCCCCATTCATCCACAGTGATGACCAACAAAAACCTGCTTCCTGTCAAAGTCCCCCATTCTGGCCTGTTTTGGCCCCTGCGAGAGTGACAGCCATCCCAGGAATTAGACACAAACACTCAGATAAATTCTCCCCATGTTCCCTTGTCAGAAAGAAAGCAGTCGAAAGTTCACATCCGTCCAGACTTGCCGAGGTCTGGTCTGGGGGTGAGGGAGGGGAGACTCTCCACAGGGAGGCATGGCTGTGCAAACAAATAAGCCGGCTACCTCTCTCCTCTCGCGCTGTACGGGGACAAAGCTAAAGCCCGGGGGTTTTCCTCAGAGACAAACACGGGCACTGGACCAACCTCATGGGCTCTACTGCTGTGTCTGCACAGTCCAGACGAGCTCATTTAGACCAGTTCCCACTCCAACCTTTTGGAAACAGTACTCTAAATGCAGACCAGCTGCAAAATAAACATAACTGTTGATTAATATGCTGCAGAAAGCGGTGCTGCACATTACATTTGGAGAGGAACATGAAATCAGATCAGTAAATACAACTACTATTATACAAGAACTATTATTTTTTGATGATCTTCTCTCATAAAGGTTTAATATCTTATTGTATCTTATTTGTATTTTAGAGTGCCATTGTTGTGGAGATCCCACCCTACAGGAACCAGAGAATATCCAGCCCGGTGCAGGTCAACTTCTACGTCTGCAACGGCAAGAGGAAGAGGAGCCAGTACCAGCGCTTCACCTACCTGCCTCCTAATGGTAATCATCGTTAACATTTCCCACCTTTTTATTGTCAGTGACATTGACATGTATGCTTCTGACAAGCTGCGCACTCTGTGTTCATCAAGTGGAGTATTTCTCCAGGCCTTGACATCCGTCCGCCACAGTTTACAGCAGCCGTCAACATGCCATGTGAAATTTGTGGCCAGTTTTCGGTCTGCGCTTTTGTCGTCACGCCTGGCACCGCTCGGCCGCGGCCTGTGAGTGAGAGCAGAAGATGTGAGGCGTGTTTATTCTGCAGCGAGACCGCGTTCCCCAGCGATGAGGTGTACGTGCTGAGTGACAGAGCCTCCAAGCACTGTTGATGTAGAGAAGTCAATCCCCCGGCAACCTGACTTTCACACCCCACCTCACACAATGCCCTCCCGGTTCACCAGCACACCTCTGAACGCACAAATACACATCCATGCACACACACACACGCATGCACCTACGAGGCAGTGCTTTGCCCTGTCATTCATGTAGCAACCTGAAAACCAAGGAATACCTCTCTGTGTGTTTATCGTGTGTCCCTGGCCTCAGTGTTTATAGATGGCTTTCATGTTGGAATCTGAGGAATGTATTGCCTTTAGAGTTTAGAGAAGAGTTCAGCCTCAAAAATTACATTGTGAGCTATTGACTTTTCACAATGGGTGCAGGTGACATATCAGCTTTGGTATCACTTTCAACTATCCGGCTACAATACTGTTATTTTATCTTTTTCTATCCAGAGAAAGTTGACTAAGCATGTTTGCTCTTCTTTCAGCACAACAATGCTTCCTGTTTGCAGTGCAAGTCCTTTGCTGTTGGCTGTCAAGCAGCTTTACTGAAACAGGCTGGAGTAAGGCACTAAACAACTTTTCTGGCAGAGGTAGTTGCTTGAAGGCAGGTTTACTGATCCTCCAACTCCCACAGATTTCCCCCACACATTGTCCTGGATGGTTTAGGGATTCCAACCAGTAATCCTCCATTTACAAGACCCACCTCTACCTTGTGATAACCAGGGAAATGCATTAGATCAAAACACCGGTATCTTGTTTTGATTGATCAGTGTCTAATGGGTCTAATGCTGCTGGGATAGCATGCTTTGTGTTTTAAGTCTACAGCTGTTAATAAGATGTGGCATTCAGATTATCAGCAGATGTATTTATGGCCACAGGAGATAAGTGATTGGGTTTTTTGGATGAGGCTCTGAGAGGAAAGTAGAGCAGGACCCTATTTGGAGATGACTGATTATATGATGAAGGAGTGCATTATGGGTAACTGGACCAGTGCAGGGCAGACAAACTGCCATATATAGCATATCCATTTCATATACCGTACGTCCACAGAGAAAGAGACGTAGACACTTCTCAGCCTTCACTATGCATCTCTAAGTCATTTCCCTGAGCATAAACAGGGCTCTAATTAAAAGATGACTTGTTGTGTTCTCTCTTTCGCTGCCAAGCAAACCACAAGTACAGTGTGGACCACACAAGCGGGGCCAGTGTCTTCTCAAAGGAGCGTAATTAACTCACAAGTGTTACCGTCAAAGAGACCATGAATCACCAGCTCTATTTTGAGATTTACCAGGCTTTTGAAGACACGCATTAAAACATTAAACATAGTATATTTCTACAAACAAAAGAGGTGATCCAGAAGTGCATGGAGAAACCTCTGGACCAGTAAAGTCCCAAGCATAGGTTGCTCCATCATTAACACTTGATACATTGTCAATAAGATTTGAAGGCTGCATTCTAGTCTGATGTGTTATTACAGAGTTCGAGTGCCATAGTTGTAATTAGAAATGTAGGGAAAAAAATTATAAATACATGTGGCAGAAATGTATGTTTTTGATTTCTCACTTGTGATGTTAGCTGGCATAGAAACTAATCAGTGCTCAGTGACTGAAAAGCATTCACAAAGCTACTGTATAAAGGTTATAATCAGTGTAAACAGACCCTCTGAGGCAATGATGACTGTAATACATTCATGGTTTCAATACAGCAACAAAGAATGAGGAAATCCTAGTGAAGCTGTTTGCTTTTGAGGGTTTCAGTGTGTGTGTCAACACTGCGAGAAACAACCAACACTGTGGCCAGGTACTCGGGGTGGGCTGGGGGAGGAGGACACCCACACGCACACACACACATACACACACTGTTGTCAACACGTTTTTTGCTTGCTTGTATGAAAAGACTCTTCCGGCCCGCTGTCCCACTTCAAGCACAGTTGTGGTCGCTGACGTTGTTTAGAGAGAACATTTCTTTCACACTCTGGTGTCTGCTCATCTATAAAAAGGCAAACCCAACACTGAAAATAGCCTGACTTGTTTGAAACAGCGGAAGGATGAAGCAAACACTCTCTGGGACACAGATGCTAGTGAAAACCACCTTTATTTTCCACTCAGGTCATGTGACCATCTTGTTATTCTTTGACCCTGATGTAAATGTGATTGGCACCTACTGTGGCTGAACACCCATGCCTGCATTTGAAGAACAACACAGATAAGAAAAAAAAAGAATTTTCACTATTCTCTTATGTTCCCCTCAGCTCTAATCAGACATATCATTGCAAGAGAAACCATATTGTTTCAGACAGTAAATGAATTTTGCTCTCAACCTCCTCCTGAATCCAACCTGAAAATGCAACATATTATTAGCAGATGCAGTTTGCAGAGCAGTCATAGCTGCTGCTCTCACTCTTACCAGCTGACAGATGAAGATAAGCCTCAGTGGTATGAGTAGGGGGGACCTGTTGAAACATTGCCACAATAATGCATTGTGAAGGTTAAAGCAGGATTTGAGTCATTCAGAAACATCCCCTTTGAAAAGTGTCTTTAGCACTGTAGAGTATGTCAGTGAGCACAAAGGTCAAGTGTCTTTATGAGCAAAGCAATCCTTCAACTTGACCCTTGGCTTTCCGCTAATATAAATAATTTTAAAGAATGCATTCAAGTTAAATACATAACAGTAACACCGATTATGTCAATTTTTGCTGCTCATGATTTATTGAAAATGAGCTAAAGCTGCCTTCAGCCCCCGGACCAAGATGACATTTGATGTTGAGATATACCATCAGCAGCATTTGTGGTTTGCTCGTCGAGCCTAAGAGCTTGTCTGTGATGTTGAGATGTACATACAGCACAAATGTCCTTGTCTGGCTCCCTGGAACGAGCCTGGCTTTTCCGAGCTCCCTTCCAATCATTCTTGCGTGAGTAGGGACGTGACGTGTTGCTCTTCAAATAAGAAACAGTTTTCACCGACCACATTAAACAACAAACGCCAAAAAAGTGCTGGCAACAGCCGGAGCTGGAGCGAAGAACTTCTCGGAACCCCTTTATTTTTACAGGCCGTTTGGAGATTCCTCTGTAATATCAAGTTCTATTCTTAACGCAAACGGGTGCCCACTCCCCCCGCTGCATTGGTTTGTGGTCAGAGTTGGAGAGGGGAAAGTCAGAAGCATGTTCTGTGACACATATAGGAAAAGATGATGAACCACACATTGTTCTTTTTTTTTGTAAATATTTGCACAGTCATGTTTTTCCCGAAAACTGGACAAAGACTAAGCTGTTCCTGTCATGTCTACAGCTTTGGGCTTTGTCAGACTTACCTACAGTACACTGAGGCCCACAGTATACTGGGCGACCAGATTGCCCACACAGTGGGACATGGTGCACCAGGTACCTTTGAGTTAATGAACTACCACCTGCTCCATGTTAAATGTCACTGCAGATTCATGCCGTTAGAACAAGATGAGTTCAGCATTTCTGCAACAAGACTATCCCTGATTTTTTTCGCAGTGGCACGATAATGTCATATCCGAGCCAACAAGCATCGTAAATGAGAACCTTTAGTATCCCGAAATCCTCCCTGCCCGATGGCTCTGAGTAGAGAGGTTCTCCGGAATATAATTTACAAATCTACATAAGCCCTGTTTGCATGCCCTTCCTAATCAAATACACTGACAGAGACAACACACATCTACGTCTCGACTCCCATTCCCTTCAGAGGAAACGAGTGCTCAATAAAATACCCAGATCAGGCCTGATCAGTTTAATACGAGCAGACAGAGGGGAAACTGCCAGAGATGGAGAGAAAACCATGTGCAGAACATCAACTGTCTGTGGGCCATAACCCACAGGTTGGGAGGAAATAAAAGCCAGCTGAAGTTGGGACTCGCCTGGTGAATCTGTTTTCTCAGCTCACATACAAAGTGGAAAGGAGACACACAGATGGATCAAGCTGGAGGGAGACCGCTGTTTATATCTGTACCAGAGAAGCTCGGAAAAAAAAAAAAAAAATGTTTGAAACTTTAAAGAATCAGCCCAACGTGATTTGATTTCCTATTCCACTAGTCTTGCTCATAGTCAGAAGGCATACAGGAAAATAATGTTGACAAATTACCTGACTGGGAATGAAAACCTTAAGCTCCAATAAACCAAACTCCTCTTTAACAATACACCTGTCTTTTCCAACTGGATTACAACGTGTGGCTGCAAAGGACAACAGAATCCCACCTCTTCTGAGCGACTGCTGATTCACCCTGTTTCCCTAAATTAAATTCTTATGTTGGCGACGGTCACAGACAGGAAATCTTATGACTTATCACATTAGATTTGCCTAATCTTAAGAAGGGCATCAAGATAAAGCCACATAATAAACATTACACAATTTGCTTATTCATTTATCTGGTTTTCTTTGGTATAAATCATCAGGACTGGGGAACAGTCAGGAGGGTACTTTGTTTGCACAGTTCAAACTTAACCTCTCACTTCCTTTGAAATATTTCAAGGACAACCTCAAATGACATGACATCCTTAAAAAAATATTTCCTTTTTTGGAATATTGTCACGCATCTTACTTACACATAAAGCATATCAGTTTTCAGGATCCATCAAGCTTGATGATCATTTAAAGTTCTGGTTTGATGATAATCTAAAGTTCCGACTTTATTTAACAGGATTTTGAAAGAGATTTTACAAGGCAAAAGGTCAAAATGTGTTTCAGCTCACAGATGAGAAAGACGTTCTTGAATTGAAGCTAAAATGTAAAAATGATCAGATGTGGTTGTGACATTTTCATATGACAACCCTGACATCACACTCCTGGCTCCATGGCAGTGTGCCATCCTTTCACGCTAAAGAGAAGGCATCAAAGAGATAGAAAATCACTGGGGGAAGTGACTGTGGATGTCGTGCGCACCATGTGACTTGCTTGTTATTCCCCAGGCTTTGGAGAGGAGGCCCGTACATCATGGGACTCGCCTTACGATGCTTCCCCAGACACCGGGCCCTCTCCCGGGGGTCTGAAAGCAGACAGGACTGACGTAAATGTACTCCCTGCTCTGCATTATCACTGCATCGCGGCTTGGCACCCCAGAGGCTACAGGCGCGATTAATGTCTTTTCAAATCCAACTCCCACAAAATAATAACACACTGAAAAACAGCTTGTTTTTCATACAACACCTCGTACATTGCATGTGCACCCTTTGCTTTGACTATCTCTCAAAGGTTCTTTTGTGTACAAAGGCAAACACACAGTTCGGACAGGCATCTTATTCATATTGACATGTGTACGCCTTTGAGTAAATGTCACTCGGAGCAAGTTTCGCCAAAAACATTTAATGGCTGGCATCAAACGCTCACCACACCCATTAACACATTTTAACAATATGTAGAAATAGAAACAGTGTGTCCATTGTGACTCAGAAGCCTTTGCTATGCATCTGGGTGTCTTAACACTGCCCTATTAGTTTTGTGCTGGCACAGACTATGCATATGTACTTACATAATAACTCACCAGTGAGCTTTTTTATGTGGATCCATCGCTCAACCCAGGTCATGTACAGTAGTTCTGTTTTAAAAATTTCAATTAATAGAAAGTTGTTTTCAGTAACTACACTTGACAGTGAACTGGGAGCATGTGATACCTGTCAGTCAGAGCTAATCAGGAAACGGCGCAGACGGTCTGCACTGGATTAGAAATTAGACGAGAGGAGGCAGGATGATCAAGTGGGGTCACTGCACTCTCCTGCATTAGCCGAGGCCTGAAGCTCCTGAAACCACAGGCGCAGCTCCACAGCCTCTTAAGGAGCTCAGGCTGCCTAATCAAAATCAAATCATCTCCTTTTTTCACTCTCCACTCTCTATCTTTTGGTCCTGAGAGAAACAATTACTGCTACAGCGTGGAGGAAACCAAGGGGTCCCGGGCTCCTTGAGCAGCAGCAACAGTAGAAGCCCAGTGCTTTAAAGTAGTCTTTTATTGGATATCAGAGCTGGAGGAGAGTCCAAAGAAAATAGGTCTTATTCGTGATTAGAGCCAGCTGTGGCTTTCCACACTGATGACTCATCCATTTTTCTTTCCCCCCCTATTCTTTTGCTTCTTTTTTTTCACGATGTGGTAAAGAGGGATGGCGGTTGGGAGGCGTGAGGGTTTCTCCGTTAGAGCGCTCAGCCAAGTTGACACCGAGCCCATATCCACTGGTGGTTGTTTGTTTGGATTATGGAGGGTATCGCGGTCACAATTGTGCCTGCTCACTGCTTTAGTCAGATTCACTCGTGCACTCACTGCGCCACGTGGATTCCCTGCACGTTTTTTAATATCTCCACCTTTCTTTCTATTTTTTCCCCCCAGTGCCGATAATAAAGACAGAACCCAGTGATGAATATGAGTCTCTGGGGACTGCGAGACTGCCCATGCATTCAAAGCCCTATTACAGCCAGCCCAGGCTCACTCCCATCATGCCTGTAGCCGATCCTGACGCCTGCCTGGTTGGTGGCTACCCTCCCTGCCCGCCTCGCCATGCTGCCATGCCGTCGACGTCTCCCAGCTCCAGCCCCACCCTGCATGACCTGTCCCCCGTGGCATACAGCAAGTGCCTCCCCAACAGCCCCACCCATGCAGCACCACCAGTGGTTACCCCCATCCAGGAGAGCCCTGGCTGCCCCAACCTCGCTCACCCAGCATCGCCAGACCACAGCTCTTCCCTAGGGATGCTCCATTCCCAGGGCAGCCCCAACCACCTCAACAGCCCAGGACCCCACGGTTACCACCCTATCTATGCCAACAGCAGTCCCTCATCCTCCCCGGCGTCCCACCCTTCCACCCCTGGCGGGACTGCGGAGAGCCCGTTCGTTCAGGCCTACAGCCCCAGTCAGGCTCAGGCAGCCGCCAGCTCACCCAGCCTGTTACCTGAGGATGCCAGCCCCCCTTCGATGGCCATCACCGTCAAACAGGAGCCCCAGGAACTGGACCAGATGTACCTAGATGATGGTGAGTGATGAGAAACAAGGTGTACATACACTGCCTGCAAGTTTCCATTTGATAATCACTCCAGTAACGAGAGGCAGTAGGAGCTCCCTGTCCAGGCCAAAACTGGCTGTTTACGTAGCACATTACATTTATTTAACACCTTTAGCTTATCTGCGAGCTCCCACACGCAGCCGCACCCTGTCGCACCTCTCAGTATTTCCTGATGAAATCGTGGCATCAGATTTACGTCAGATTTGTTTAATTTTAGACTTGGCAGATTTATTTGCTTTTGGTGTAACGTGCCGTCCGGCTTATGTTGTCCAAGTGGCTGCTCTGCTTTAAAACAACGAATTGCCTTGATGGGATTTTGAAACAATCTGTCAAAACATCAGAGCGGCGAGGTCAGCCGGGGTGCAGCAGAACAAAAACAGCGGCACACGCGGAGCGAACCAAACTGTTGACACAACGACTAATGAAGGAAGCAAAACAATGGGTAGGGGTTTCCTGAACTGAGCCATTTTTCTCCCCCCATCTTTCTGGGAGGGATACCGGGAGGCAGGAGGCGAGGCTTTGTTTTCCCGTCTTTTCCCCGTGGAGTCGACACCATGCGGCTGTCGTCATCAGGGGAGTCTGTGGGGTCACCGGTCTCCCTCTGGCAATGAAGCCAGACACACCCAAGGGACCATATGGTCGAGTTTATTGCCTCCTGTGTCCATCCCACATTATGTCTCTCAGGTCACCAACCTGTTATCTGTGTTAGCAGAGGCTCCACTTGTTGTTATGACATATATTCATAGAACACATCAATGGCATCATGCCAGTTTGAAATGTCAAAATCCCCCTGAATCCTAATGGAGGTGGAGGGAAGACAACTGCACACTGAACTCGTGAATATCAGCCTTCCTGTGCACCTTTTGTTTAGTAATCTGATTAAATGTGTGTGTGTGTGTTCCCGCACGAGTGTGTGCGCACTTCACTCAACAGCTCTGGGAGTAGAGGGGTGAGAGGCATGAGGGGACCAGGGGAGTTTTGCCGTGGAACTGTAATTGAGTTGAAATGCAGTTGTCAGCATATCTGTCAGTCCTGATGAGTCCCATTAGTCCTCACCTCATAAACAGACAATACAGAGACGGGGGGGTGATGTCTGTCTGTTATCAGCTATATAAACTGATTTCCAACTTTTTTGTTTCCTCTTTCTTTTCTTTTCTTTGAGCAATACCGGATGCTCCGGAAATCTAATTTGAAACAAAACTGCTTATTTGAAATTCTGACTGTTTTTCATAGTCGTGGCAGGTGGAGGCTTTCATTTCAGCATTAATTGAATTAAGTGAAACTGTAGCTTTATTTTGCCTTTTGTAATAAGGTTGGCAAGGGGTCCTTTTACACCAACAGTATGAAGATATACCAAATGTACACAACAGTGCTGAGGTGAAATCATATAACCTTGTTTTGCTTCCCCACTACTCCATCCACTGTCACTTTAGCAGGCTCAATCTTTCTCCAACCCGGTGGCCAAATGTATTCAGCCAGTGATTACAGTTGCATTAGGGACGCAGAGGAATGTGTATTGATTGACTGAGGACAGTGAGGCAGCCCCTTGAAAAACCTCACTGTGCTGCCGTTTTGCCTCACCTATCGTCTGTGCAAGCATCTGTGGTGAGCTCCTGGAGTCCTTGTAAGTGTGCGGTGGTAACAGCATCCTCCAAAGGCATCTGCTGCTCCCAGGCCCGGCCCTATCCCAAACCCCTCAAATGAGCCCTAAGCTAAAATAAATAAGATCGGAAGGCAGCTCACAGGGCGTCCCACTCCCCGTCCGCACGCATTACCGCTGTATGTTAGCGAGCTGAGCGCTCCATTAGAGAAGGAAGAGCGAATGACCTCACCGCGGCAGCAGTGATTTAACGCCAGCCGTGTAGAGTAGCGTTCCTCCCCAGCAATTGGGGGCCGGTGATTTGGAGTCTGCGGGAGCACACTTGATCTTCCCCAAGAGTGGAGCGCCTCCCACGCTCAAACGCTGAGGCCTCCGGCTCTCATCAGCCAGAGGAAATGTGTCTCTCTGGCCGGGCCCGCATTTTACGCAGCCCCTGAGAAATCACTCAACTTATCAACGGTGAGCTACTGTACCGCGAGGAGCTCGGTTAGTATGGAGGGAGTCTGAGATGTAAACCCCCCTGGCTGCCATACGCCGTCTCTGTTGTAATCTGCTAAACTCTTCCCTCCGCTGCGATAGAAGCCCGCTAACTACAGTGCGAGACGTGAGGTGATGATTCTGGTGTCTGCAAAGAGGTTTTATGGGAAGAATCCAGTTGGCAGTCAGATCTATGTTGGAGCAGCCATTTTCACTCAGTGGCATGTTGGCTCTCACCTGCTTCACTCTCACTTCTCATACCCGGAATAAAGCAGCATGGTTTAGAGAATGGAAACGAGAGGAGGATGAAGCGAGAAGAGGATGAAAGCTGGACAACTCTGCCTCGTTGCATTGTTGACTCACTGTCATAAACAACGCATGGCAGGACTCCCATAAAACCAAAGTTTGCAGACATTTCGTACTTACTCACAGCCCACTATCTGTGCTTTACAAGGCGCGTGACTGTGAGAAAAACGCCAGTCAAATGACATCAGTGTGTATAACAATAGATTTGATGAAAAAGCATGGCCCATGGCGTTTACGGTAGCCTTGTTATCCAAAATAATTAGGCCAAAAAAAGAAATTCTGAAATGACGGCATGCTTTGTCACACGTCTGAAGGAGCAGTTCTGGTGATATCATGCCTCCTCCTGTCTCAAACAACCACTGGCACACATGCCCATCTACAAACACACACTAACATGCACACGTTTGATCTTTGACTCGGCTTCTTCTTCTAATGTGGGAAAATGTAGCCCGCATTACTTTCATAACCCTTCACTTTGACCCCTATTCTCGGTGTTTATAGGCGTTTTGCAGTGGGTGCGTGCGTGCAGGGCCGACGTAGTGTGCTGGCTGGGCGAGGCGTTTGTTCCTGTGAGGCTGCTGCCGTGTGTCCTGTCTCATTAGCTGCTGCCGTGATGGGTGATATCATGAAATGCAGCTGAATGCAGCACACAGCAAAGGAACTAGTGCTAATCAGAGGGCCAGATTTCTACCAGCTGCCTCTCTGGGAAACAGAGGGCCCTTATTCCCCAAAATAAGAAAAACACAGAGTGCAACGCAGCCGCTGCCCATTTCTGACATGTGCTCTGATTGCCTCGTGTTACGGGGTGGTTTTTTCCTTGTGATTGTTTCCTCCTCGATTCAAAGTTTGTGCATTTGAAACTACTAGGCTTGTTTTCTCAAGCTGAAAACAGGATTGTTGTCCTTTTCCTCCCTCCCCCCCACCGGCAACAAAAAAGGCATTCTAACCTTCCTGAGGATCTCCGTCCGCCACCGACGCTTCTGAAGGCAACTCGAGGCTTTCCTCATGGAAACTTTTACACATCCTGGCACGTTGCCCAGACCCCAGGACTCCGCAAAACCCCTAATGATGATTGAGAGCGCGTCCGCACCGTGCTGAAAACATGCTGAGTCGCTAACATTGGTGTGTGCCGCAAGGCTGGCTCTGAGATTGGAGGGGGGCAGAGGAGAGAGAGAGGATTTTGGGGGGGGGTGTTCATTAAAGCAGAGAGGTGAAATGTCTAATGGGACTCAGTAAAGCAGCTGCTGTATGTTTAGACACTATGTATTTGTGTGTGTGTGTGTTTGTGTGTGTGCGTGTATGTGTGTGTGTGTGTCTTTTAGTTAGTAGACTAAGCGAGATGTGGAAGCAGTGTAAGTGACAGCCTGTGCTTTCACAACACTCCACCTCTGGCCCTCTGGCCTTTAGGGAGCAGGTCAAGCTCCAGATAATAGCGCACAGAAAGAAAGGCTGTCTTGCGGTTAAGTGCAATGCCAAGAACATAGTCTCCTTCTAGACATAGTGATATTGACGGGTGCACGAAGAAGGGTGATGGCTTTTTTATTATTTATGACTACAAAGAGGATGTGGATTTTTTACTATTGTTGTCATTGCTGCGTATTCTTTAGGAATCCTGTTTTCCTGGCAGCTCTTGACATGTTGAGGTATAAGTAAAAGTTTGGGCTTGCTGGAGAACTTTTATGGCCATAGGAAAAATTAATAGGCTGCTGCACTCTGTGATTGGCCTTTTGGAGTCACGGACCGCCTGAGCACGGATCAACGGCGACACTTTTGGGATCAGTAATAGATTTGATTCAATTTCTTCTCGTTAGGATCAAAAATCATTACTTTTTACTGTGTGAACTGAGCAGCTTTGGCTCTCATTGCAGAGTTCACAAAGTATTTGAAGGGGTGTGTTCAGTAGCAAATGTGAAGCTCTATATTGATCCGTTTGTGGTGGGTACAATATTAATTGAACAGTCTGCTTAACACAATGTTAGTTTATAAAGTAAAAGTACAGTAATGGAACCCAGATAATATCGTCTTTGCAGCAGAAGAGGAATACCTTTGCAGTTGAGTGGAAGTCTTCTGGATTACCTTAGCACCCTCTGTTTCCTCTTACCTCTCTTTTATCTCTGTCCCATTGGCTGAACATTAGAGCCCTTAGATTCCTGGTCGTGATCAGATTCTTTTTTTTTTTTTTTGCAGCACATATTATGAAACCCACTTAATCATAGACACCATTGTCCAAGGTTGCTCGCAGTTTAGCAAATAATTGGATCTAAGTGGTTACATATGACAGTGGCAATGGGGTCACAGAATTAGCGCTTTGATTCTTAGGTCTCTGTAAGACCATTGGGAATATTATTAGTTTTGATAAGTGCGGCAAGATGAATCTGTAAGAATTCAGTCCATTCATTACCGCAGCGCGCTGGCTTTTATGTGCGTGTGTGCGAGCCAGAGGATCTGGTCTGGTTTCAGTCGCTCCGTCATAATATCCACAGTCACTGAGAAAGAATGTGTCTGCTGAAAAACTGCAGCTAAATTATCTAAACAAATTGAGTTTCTTTTGTGTCTGGGATCTGATAGAAGGACACATTTAGATGGGAGACATTGATTTTGATTTTGAATGGGTTTAGTGTTTATTTTGCCCAAATGTCAGAAGTCTGTGACGCAGATTTGCTACTGTGAAGATTTGAGTCTCGCTTTCATCCATTATTCCAAGCTGCGTAAAAAGTGGACGCACCATGAGGACTTTACCTGACATCAGTAACAAAAGCTTTACATGGTACAAGTTTGAGCCTATTCATTAAAGCAATATTCCTTCAGTTCATCATATGCCATGCATTTCTTCTGCTTTCTCCTGACACAGCGATTTAGAGGCTCGGTTTGTGTGGCTCACATTCTGAGGTTTAGGAAACACGCGTTGAAAAGCCACCGAGCCGCACGGATCACAGAGGGTCAGGACTCAGACAGGGCCTGTGGCTTGGCTGCAACCTTCCTGTGTACATCTGTGATCATGGGGCTGCCACCTCACCCCAGACACTCTCATTACTGAATCATAATATGACAAATGTCAGTGTGGTTGACTGCTCCGACAGGATGATCTGAGAGAGACTCTTTCCCCCAGAAGGCTGTGAGGTCGTTATCTCCGCCTTGGTGAAGGTTGTGTTTCTGCTCTGACTTAAGCATTCAAGCCCTTATAGCTTTTTCTTTCCTAATTTAAACGTGAATTTACGCTGTTTAATGCATCAGGTGTTCAAAAGGTCACAATGTTGGTTTGTTTGTGATTGAAATAACAGTCCTTAATTACACCGCTACTGCATTTGCCATAATGCACTTCCTCTGTGGAAACAGCAACTGATATTGCTGCAAACAACACAAACACCACACAGTCACAGAAGCCATAAATTTCCCTTGAATCCAGGATATTTCCTGCTGGCATTGAAAATATGAGCACATGGAAAAGTCATACAGCCCATGCACATACTAAACACCAAACAAGCATAATTGATCTGCTGAAAGACACTTTTTTGTTTTTCTTTTTCGACTCTCTGCTGGGAGGTCAGGGGTCGGGATCAGCTTCTGGACAGCACCACTGGACCTTGTGGGGATTCTTGCTCAAGCACACGTTAGCGGTCACGGACAGTTGAAAAGACAAGATCCTCCATTTGAACAAATTAACCACACTTGCAGATACTTGCCCCTAGCAGTGGCAGTGTTTCTGGTTGGTATTTAGGGGATGTAAATACCTGCGGCATCAGTAAACAGGAGCAGGTCTCCAACCCAGACCACTTAATAACAGCTCCCCATCTGAAATTTGTTAGCTCGGTGAAATAGTATCCTGTAGCGACGGATGTCAACAGAGAAGTCTGATCCAGCCGGCAGGGATGGGGAAAGCCGCTGGGTTTTGCAACTCTTGGCAGAGTTTGCAGTCTCCTCCATGTGCAGATACCTCAGAAAGAAGAGGGTGGGAGAGATGGTCCTAAAGAGAGAACTAGAGAGAGAGAGAGAGGAGGTGGGAGCGTTTAGATGGAAAGTATAAAAGAGAGTGAAATAAAGATGCTGATTTAAACTTTGAAAGAGTGAGAGTCCCACAGGAAGAGAAGCACATGTCCCCTGTTTGAGTGCAGGTTAACATAAAATGCAACTGTCAAAATAATGAATTTTGTCTAAAAGGATTATTAACATGCCACCCTCAATCCATCAAACATACACGGGAAGAGAGAATCTGTGTGTTCTTTTTTTTTTTTTAGTGTGATATCTGTTGTCCCAGCTTATGGGCCTAAAATGGAGGGACAGAAATGTATTTTAGTGCTTTGAGATTTTTGGGGTCAGGACAGTCTCATCATGTCCTCACATCCAGGAATATTCAGCGAGCATGAGAAGAAGCAGGTCAGCCATAGAAATAAAGGAGACACTGACACAGACAGACAGACGAAGAGAAAGAGGGGAAAATCTGAGGTGGAAGAAAGTAGCGTGCAATCTTGGTGCTTTTCCCTGGCAGCTTCTCCCACTGCCCCTGTTCTCCACACACACACATGCACACACAGTACGTGCTCCTCTCACAGCTAAAACTGTTAAAACCAAAACACTAAAAGTCAAAGAAAGATAAACACTGCCGAAGTTAAAGATCACATTTTCTTCCTCTCCCACCAGTGGCCGCTCACAGCGCAGAGACTTACCAAGCAGTGGGTGAATGGGTTTACTTCAGGGGAGGGAATGATCATAACCACTGAACTGTAAGTGTCCTACTGTTGACATGTGACCCATGGCGGTTATAAACCTCAACGGGTCCCCGGACTCTCCTGATCGTACTCAGCTGAGCTCAGTTCCTCTCAAAACAACATGCTAACAAATAGGGAAATCCTTTCACGCTCACTAAGCCTTTTTTTATAGTGTGAAGCATTGAGCGATTAAATGATGAAAGGCTACAGCAGTGCTACACAAACCTCAACATTCAGTCCAAGATGGTGCGTTTAACCGCCTGCTGTGCCGTGATTAGCACGGAAACATCCCAGCTTTCAAATGTTCGTGTATTATGTGACCTTCAGATTAATTCAAGGTAACACTTTCACCACCCTCTAAATACACCACACCCACATCCTTTATTTAGCATTTTCAAGCACTATATAAGAAAACATAATAAATTGTTAAAAACGCACTTTAATATAGTTGTATAAGCAAAAATAAGTTTATTAATGTATTTGTCACTAATAATTCATCCAATGAGACAGACAAAGATTCTCAATACAATAAGTAATAATCCTCAGTCTTCATGTTTCTATGAATATGAAATATAAAGGTATTTTTGTATTATATTAATTAGTGACATACTTCTTATAATTATAGAGTTCATTTGTAGAAACAGATAAACACTACTGAAACAGACAAAATAAAGAGGGCCAAAGTTAAATGTTCCCATCTCAGGGTTTTGGGTTGACTTTCTTAAGGTGCCCTTTATAAAATGTATATATATGTTATAGTCAGTTATTGTTATTACTGTTATTACTAATGCTTTATAGATAACCTATAAACTATCAATAACTTTTACCATTAAGTTGTGAAACATCCTTCTGTTTGGTAATCATTATTAAATCAAAAAATGATTTGTAAATTATTATTATTATTATTAACCATTAATATAGTAATATAATTGCATTAATTACACCTTATAAGCACTTTATGAAGGGGTCTCATTAAAAAAGTGGTATCATTGTTTTTACGCCCTAAAAGTGACAACTTACTCTTTTGTTAGACTCCTCAAATCCGTTGGACCTTTGAGCGCTTGAAGACATGACAATTCTCTCCGCTCATGTTGTAAATCAGCCATGTCAAATCTGCAGGGAGCTTGGAAAGCTCGGTTCCCAGACGCAGTGTGAATGAAAATGTCACGTACGTTTTAATTAAATCAGTCAGATTTACTGCATCATAGAGTAAAGTAGCAGGCTCTTGTTTCTGTTAAGGTATTTAAGTGGCAGGTTCACTCCCTAAGCCCCAGCGACTGTTAAATCAGTATGATTGGAAGCAGCACGAACAGAAGCAGGTGAAAATGCGGCGCTGTGATTTACAGGTGACAGCAAATGTCTCTGCCTCACCTGCTATCCCTGGAAGAGGAGCCCCGTCTTCGTCTCTGACTCTGACACAACTATCCAGTCTCCAGATGGATGAAAGTCTGTCTGTCTGTGAAAATCAAAGCGAGGCTGAGGGTGTTGGAAAGGAGATAAGTGGGACTTTTGCCAAGATCGCCTCAGCCCTGCCTCCCGACTGGTCTACGTGAATAAGTCCGCGATGTGCCCTGAGGTGACCTCCTCCTTGGTCTCTTTGAATCCCTGCGTGCGATGAGGATTTAAAGTTGTAGGGCAGCTCTCGGGGTCAGCAGACAGAGCGTTAGTGAGATCACTCTCTGCTTCAGTACGGAGTCAGATCACTGGAGCTCAGCGGGGATGTTGAAAAGAGAGAGGCCATGTCCTTGTGCGCAGCAGGATTTTTTTAAGATCGAGTTACCCTCAGTGTACTGTTCATTGCCTTTTCTGCGTTGCTCCGGGATGAAGTTTGCAGAAGCCCTCTGTCCAGCTCACCAAGATGCTGGATCAGTGGAAATGTTAACTTTCATCAGAGCATGCTTTCCAAAGCTGTAAAACAAGCCATAAGAGACGAGGAGTACCAGTCAGAGCAGGACGACTGCACTGGAGTGTCCAGTGCTGTAGTTTTTATACTTAAGAAATGAAAAGGCTTAAAGCTATGCAAATGTCCCGTAGAGGCCTGGCTGCTCCTTACACCAAACAAAATTGAAACAACCGACCATCCCAGTCAACAACTGGCCGGTTTTGGCGTCCTTGCAAAACTCTTCCTAGCAAATCGACTGCAAAATAGACAGGGTAACAAAAGGCCATGATGTGCAGATACACACTCACAAGCAGACATGCACATTACAAAAACAGGAAGGAGCCTCTCTGAGCCATCTACCCGTGATGGATAGTGGACAATAAAGCTTGCACTGAGGTAAGCCTTTTTGGACGCAGAGAACACCGTTTCTCTATGTATAAATAAAAAAAAAAAAAAAAAACAATTCTGAAATCCCACATAACAACTGACAGGCACAGGTGATTTAGAGAAGCACAATACAAATGCAGTCGTAAATCGTATTATACGCAGGTGCACAGCCAAATTCTCACTCAGACGGCTGCGACCTACTGAAGTATGATTGTTTCAATATGCTCTTTTTTTTTTTTTTTTTTTTCTCCGTGTGCCATTTTCAAAACCAGCAAAATCTCGAGCCGTCTGCATCAGCTCCCGCTGCGGGAACATACGTTTCTAATTCTGAATCAATCACATCGAGTTTATCAGATGGCTGAGTTATTTCACCATAAACCCACTGGTAATGAGCCATACAAAGAGTTTTAATCCGTCTCCTTTCATATCTCAATCACAAAGATGTGTGTGTTTCACTCAGTTTGCTGTATTTTCAGGCTTGGGTGTTTGCTTTATGTGGTTCTGCTTCACTAGTTGTGTGAAACTGAGCTTTTGATTTCTCAGTCTTGAGTCATACATGCACTCTTTATGTCTGAAGCTCTTAAGCTTCCTACTTCTGTGTTTGCTTTTGATAAACACTTTGCTGAGTTCTGTTGTGGGATTGTTCCACTGCAGCTAAATAAATACTTCACAACTCAACACAAACTGAGCTGTGTAATCAGACTCACTGAAAGCATCATTTTGCCTCTCAACATTCGAGTATCTGCGCTGTGCTTGACATCGCCTGTCAATCAAACAGTGTGGGCGGCACTCTGACATCCTTTTCTTTTTCTGTTGAAAAACAGATCAGTCCCTCAAACAAACTTTGGTATATTGCTTCTGGCCTTTCTTGTAAAATACTGGATGCTTGCACCTCTTTGGGCTAATAAAAGTCAGTCAAATGAAACAATCTGCAAAGGAATAAAAAATGTGGTTAAATCACTCCACAATAAGGCAATAATCTGTATTACATATTATGAAACATGGCTTTGTTTTAGAGATTCATAAGCCAAACGGTTTGGCAGCAACTGTTTGATAGATGATAGTATCCACATGTCAACTGATATCAATTCAAGTTTTCAAATTTGAAATTAAACTTTTTTTTTTATTTTTACTTTGTGAGCACCATCCATATTTGTTTAACTGCTGTCCACGCAGTGAGAAGCTCCTCTATGGATTTCTGCATCCAGTTTTAAGGATAATTCATTTTCTATGTCTCCATTATTAACTGCATATTGTATATTCAAAACACTACAACAACATATTTTTTTTATTATTTTGTTACTGTCTGCAGTCTGAACCGAGTGCGCAACGGTTTCAGAGAAGTCAGTGATGAGGGCACAGGAGAGCAGCTCCAGCCATGTAAACACCTCCCCCTCATCCTCCCAGGAGACCGACCTCGAGCGAGCACACCCGCAGCCTCCTGGGCCCGGGAGGAAATGAGGGGAGGAGGAGGAGGAGGAGGAGGAGGAGGAGGAGAGGGAAGTGGCAGGCTCACAAAGAGAGACAGAGTGAGGTGAGATAGGGAGAGGCACAGCACACCATGCAAGATCAAAGACAGAGGTTATGCACCGCTGCAGCCAAAATAAGCACATCAGTGGTGGGGCTGTCGGTAAAACTTGTTGCCTTTAGATTTCTAATTTGGGACACTGCTGTTTTATTGTTCTCAAGTCTGGATCACAGCATTTCTGGTTTATTTGACCATTTTCATGTGATGTGAATCAGACGAGGCAGACACCTAAATTCTCCCGGGTCAGGTCATTTGCTTCAGCAACATGTCAGATTCAGCCGACTACAGAGAGCCATAAAGCTCGTCCTCTGAAAAACGAGGCACGTCAGAGACTCACAGGTGGAGATTAGAGCCCGGCCTCACTTTGTCTCTCTGCATGAGAGCGCGTCGTCGCTATTTCTCAGGACTGCTCCGGCTCTCTTATCCAACCGAGCCAAGAGCCCTCGTCTAAAAACAGCAGCAGACATATTGATTGGAAATCTCTTCAGTGACATCAGAGCACTTACTGTTTACACTCCGTACTTTATTTCTTTATTTCTGAGCCCCCTATGTGCAGTTGGACCAAGTTTTGAAATGTTGCCTCCGGTTTACAAGCACACAGTAACACACAGTGTTTCTACTACAGGATTGGCTGGGGCTGAAAAATGAAAGCTAAAGTTGGTTATTGTGTTTTGTATGGCAGTATAACACAAATAACAAAAACTAGAAATCTATCTAACCCTACTTAAAATAATTTTTAGTTTCCTTTACAGACATCTAATACTGTCTGCTGTGTTTGCATGTTTACTATGAAGGGAACTGTCTCATTTTTGAATCATGTTTACTTCTACATCTTTTTAGGACAAAATTGAGTGTAAATTGAAATGCAGATCTAATTATTTTTCAAGCCAAATAGCTAAGGGCGTGCAACATTTTTGCAGCCCTGAGTCATGTCTGCAGGCATAAATTAAGGTGCCCAATGACAAAATCCAACAATAGGGTAGGGCAACATCTATGTTGCCTGAGAGGCAAAATCCAGGTCAATGAAAGTCTGACACTCTCAGCTCCACTCGCTCAAGCGCACAGTAATAATTGAAGGCATCTCCAATGAGCGTATCAACATTTTTATTAACTCAAGTCTTCTCTCATCTGAACTGTGGTGGCAGGACGGCAAGAATAAAATTGAGTGAGGGGGCATGTCCCCTCCTACCCAGCAGAAATTATGCCCTTAAGTCTAAATCATAAGTTTCATGGCCTCATAGTTCACCTTCGTCGTGTGAGGAGATGATTGTCTGGCACGGCCATGTTTTCACAGGACCACACAGCCGCTGCAGGGCAGTTGTAAAACCTCAGCTCTCAGGGTAAACTCGGCTTTGTTTTAAAACAAACCCTCGCTCCGCGGCACTATCTCTCTTTTTTTTTTGTTTTTTTTTTACTTCTCTCTATCTCCTCTGTCAGTGGTGGAGACTGAGTGGTTCCACATGGGAAAGCCCAGGGCTTCACACATCAGCCTAGCTGTGGGGATGAAATATGCTGTCTGTACATATCATCACATCATTAGGCCCAAAGGGATCCCAGCGATGGATTAGAAGCTGTCTACCTGCAAGGCTCAGATGAATTTATGAAGCACTTTATCATGATGAAGCATTAGTGGAACACTTTGTCTCTTTCCATTTGTGTTTATCTGTGGGAATAATGATTGTGTCTCCCTCCATTTTGCTCATTCTCTTTCAGTCTCTCCATCTTTATTTCTCTCCGTGTGTCATTTATGTGTGTGTTCTGACCTTTGACCCCTCCCTATTTTTGACGCTGCTACTTATCGGCGCAAGATAAGTGACGTTGTCCGAGCCTCTCCGTCCAGCCGTGTGTGGGAGGCAGCAAATTGTCCATTAAGTGTTTCTGCTGAGGCCGAGAGAAGATTTGATATAGTGGGGAAACAAAAGTAATATGTACCAGGAAATTCAATTGTCTCTCTCCAGCAAGTTTGAGCTTTAGTTTGGCTTCCCCACCAAATCAATTTCACATGAAAGCAGTTCAGATGAGGTTTGAATTTGAGTCTCTCTTGCAGCCGGTGTCCTTTTGCTCTCTGCGAGCGCCTGCATGCCGGTGTTTATCTGTGTTTATATGAAAGAGCTTGTATGACTCAGATTTACTTCCTCAAATGCTGCCGAGAGTTCGAGTGCCACAATAGAAGGAAGCCACCTCCTCCTTCTCACAAACCTGATGTGCTACTACAGGCGGTACAAGTAAGCATAGGAAACACCCCCTCTTTGCTACAGTGTGAAGGTCCTTGACCCTAACACAGCTGCACTTTATTCATATAGTGAAAGTTAGAGAAGGTCAGGAAGGTGCCCTCCGCTCCTTTGGCATCAAGAGACTCCGATTGAGCGCAGGAGTCCCCGGCAGGAAGCCTCCGTTACAGGCCTGAGTTCAGAGGTCGTGTTTTGGAGAGTCAGCTGAGGGAAGCCGGGGGAAGGTGAAGTCATTGCCAGTCAGGCCTGATTTGGCTGAGGGCGATCGTGTTACGACAGCAGGAACCTCCGCATGGCTCTCAGGCCTCGAGGCTCTGCGTCTCACCTGACCATCGGGCATCCTCTGTTCTCTGAGGAAGCTCGGCTGTTATCGAACCCCCGTGCACAGCGCTCTCCTCTAATAATGCTAACTAAATCCCCAGTGCAGGTCAAGTTCACGGTGAGCTCTTAGAGTAGAATGATAAATGAATGATCATAACACCCAAGCTTGGATTACTGAATAAAAAGGAGGCCAAACTGCAGCAATATAATTTCATGAAGTCAAAAAGACCAAGCAATTAGCAAAAAAAGTGCTAAATAGCTTTGTCTTATCATGATAATTACAATGTGTTTTATTTGTTTTGATTGGTTCCTGAATTGCTGGACGCCCACATTTTGCAGTCATTCATATAGTTTTGCTGTTTCGGCAGCGGATTTTCTGTGGTTGGAAAAACTTTTGAGCGCATCATCTTCCTGTGCCGCAAAAAAAAACAAAACAACAAAACCCCCGCCCCAAAAAACTATGACAAAATTCATTTAAGTCAACTCGCAAAAAAAGAAAAAAAAAACCCAACTCTTAAATTGTGATGTTTCTCTGATCGACAAGACAAGCATTGAGTTAACTGTTCCGTGCTTCACTCACTTCACTAGTTTCTGTGTAGACAATGAACAACATCGATGATCAAAAATGGCTCACATGGAGACAATTTCAGAATTATGACGTGAAAAAAAATAACGATTGAATCTGATTATCTGACTATCATAGCCTACCAATGATTTCTGGAGGTTACAGAAAAAAAAAATTACAGACCAATATTGTTTGTTATAGCACGGTGTTTTGCTGTCTGTTAAGCCTTCAAAGTCATGCGTGTGTTACTCAAGCCGGACTTTCTAACCTAGATTGTATCTTCTCAGCAGTACCTGTAGCAACATGCCCACACCTACGCAGCCCCTTGTGTTTTTTAAAGCCGTGCTATTTTTGGTCTGAAAGCCCGCTGGGCCTTCTGCTATGGTTGATCTCAGACAACCTGTCACACATGAGCAAACTGTTGCCCACCTGTGCGTCTCACGCAGTTACTTTGATAACTAAAATGGTCTGTACTGTACTGTAATGTGCACTAGAGGTACTCCACCACCCCTTCTAGCAACTGCAAATCATTTTCCATCATAGTAGATACAGACAGATTATTTTAGCCAGGTCAACATCCAGCCAGCAGCCACACCCGATGGAGACAGGGGTTTAACTACAGGCCATTGCCAAGAAATACAGGTAGGCCTTCACAAAGGAGCTCAATTGTCCATTGAACTGTTGAACGCAGCTGGCATCACACTCATATTTTTATGTCACTCTCACACCTGCCTGAAATAGATCTCCCAGCCGCCCGGCCCTCAGTATAAGTCCTGACAGGCCTGGGCTGCGGTTTACTGATTGCACTGGCACTACGGCTAATAAAGGATGTCACTCAGTTTAACTAAGACTAGCAGGTCACGTTTTTCTATTTTTTTTTTCAGCAGGGGAGTATTTGCGGCGCAGTTTTCCACTGTTTTTGTTTATTCATGAGAGGGTATCCTCCCAGATACAGCTTTCCATTATTAACCTACTCAACTGAAGAAAGAGAAAAACAAAAATAAGTTTCCAACGCTGGTAAGAGGGATGCCAGGTCACAGAGAGTTCATGTATGAACGTATCTGACAATAAACATATAACTTTGCATTGTTGTTGTGTAACATAAAGCCGCAGTTTTTGTTTTTTTTCAATAGCATATAGAGATCATGAAAGTGGAAAGTAACCCTCTGGTATGTTTTATGAAATGCTACAACTAGCTTTACAAGGCCTAGTTTACAGAGGAGATCTTGTACTATACCCATGCCCATCTGTATTATGCAAGGGGCTGAATTATTGGAGCCAAATTCCACTCTGAACAAAATGTTCCCCAGCATGTCTGACTGCTTTCCCTTCTTCTGCATATTTGTGGTTATCTAGTCACTTCATGAAAGGTGAGACAGACGCAAAAATGAAGAGCTGTCATGTGGGAGACTTTGACTTAAAAGGAAAAACAGAAAAATGTGTGACACTTGAGCTCAGTCCTTTTTCTGCCAAACATAATCAAAACTGAATTCAATAATATTGATTGGATGAAAAAAAATATTTCAAGTAAAATGAAATTAAATGCACTTTGAAGAGCTGTGGCCAAAGACAATCTGAGAAGCTCAAAACACATGTGCACAGTCATTACCTGCGTGTGTGTCACTCAGGTTTCATTCTTTAAAATTTCTTCATTTCCCAGAAGTTGTCGCAACTAAATAGTGACATGAGCTACGCCAATAAATGGCTATAAATAGCAGCTTGGTGTTGTCTTGTGGTGTAACAGTTGGCCACATCCTGTTTCTGAGATTCTCATGTTGCCACCAGAGTACATAGATGAAATGCAGAGGCCAGTGTTTTACCTTTTTTTTCTCTCTTTATCGCTCGTTTCTTCAGAATGGAACATCATCGGTCATGCCAATGGAAAATATCAGTTGATAAAGCACAAAGAAATAACACTGCAGTTAATATGTGGGCGGAGGAGACGTCACTCTTTTTTTATGGTGACTGAAAAGAAGAAAGGAAGTTTTCCTCTGAGAAAAATAAAGGGCACATTTGTGGCTTTTTGCCACTGAACTGCTGGGTTTTCCCTTTCCTTCTTCAAAATGACCTGGAGCTGTTTTCTCACCTCGGCTCACGGAGAAGAGCAACGACATTAAAGTTTGATCGTTCAATTGTTGCATGTGCTTGCACTTCCTTTATGTCCTGCCATGGCAGAGCTAAAAATAACCTCATCGTGTAAATGCCTGTTTAGCCCGGAGTTGAAAACAGGCAGCAGTGTTGGCACAGGTTGGATTTTTCCATTGGGAGTTCCTCCTGTTTAGGGAGGTGAGTCCCAACCAACCTGTTTGTGTGTGTGTGGTGTGTGTGTGCAAATAGGTGGGTGTTTGGCTGCATATCAGAGAGCAGGGCATGCTATTATAGGTGTGTGGCCTACTTCTTTAATTCATTCTACTATTTTATATTTTCTTAAATATTTTATTTATTTACTTACGTATCTATTTTTGCCTCCATTGTTTGCACTAAGTGTGCACTTAATTTCTCATAGATTAGTTCAGCTGACATCATTACCTTTGTCATACAAGAAAAAGATTAAACGTAAAACCACCTCACAGCATTGAAATGTTTGGCCGTTAAAAAGCCTCCATCTTGTTTTCTATAAAGTGTTGTTTTTGTCTTCATCAGTGCAGATGCACCATTCACCAAACAGTATCTAGTGATAACAAACTGCAGGCCTACACTGGGCCTCAGAGTGGGTGGACTTCCTGTCTCGGCTCCTCACCGCCGATGGTGGTTTCACCAGACTCTCTCTCTCTGTGTCTGCATCAGCCCACTTTATCACAACAATGCTCTATAACTGAGGAGCTTCTTGTTTGCGTCGAGCCACGGGGCTCAGGGTCCTCGCCATCTTTGCAGTCACTTCCCACTGTTTTGCCAAAGAACACAGAGCAGATAAAGGCTGGGGACTGATCTGTGTCTGCCCGACTGTGGGAAAGGCGCGGGCACAGGAACTAGAGCAGGAAAGACAAGACGGTGACTTGAAAACAGAGATGTGTGTATGGGGCCGATATGAGTGTTAGAGGCTGGTAATGACAGTGATATGTTTGGATTGCGGCTACTGATATCAACTATTTTTCAACGTGACCACATCTATGCCAAGTATTCAGTGTAGTGTTGCCTCATGTGACATTATTTACTGCAAGGTGCACGCACTAAAGAGTTACATCGTGTACAGTCAAAGTGCTCTCTGTTAATAAATCCAATCTCATTGGATGAAGGCAAAATTTAAACTCGAACATAAAAGCATGCAAACAAAATGTGACTCACTCATTGCTCAACATTTATCCTGGGACTAAGAGAGGCATTAGGTGCACACTTTTTAACTAATCACCTCTCTTCCCCCTGCATTCCCAGGGATCATAGCTGGATTTTACTGCTACGGGGCCCAGGGCAAAAAGGAGCTGCGGGGCCCCTATTAATCCCTGTATACCTCCCAGCCCCGCTGTGCAATATGTACAGTTTTTGTACTAGAATACTGCCTTCCCCCAGATTTCCTATGTGGTTATTTGAATTGATTTTACATTCATTTATGAATATGCAGCATATGAACACAAACCTGAAATGATGAAGGCCTTAAAACCAGCCATAGACACAATGAGGCCCTGTTAAGATTCTGAAATAAAGCAGGAGCCACCAGAGAGTCCTTATTGTGTCCTGTACTTTTGTGGTGCATATTCCTAAAAGAAATTTCAATGAAGGCAGTGATCCATTGATTTATTATTGTACTTCTATCAAAAAAAAGAGGCTTGTATATCCTGACCTTTAGTCTCTGGTATGAGTCACACCACAAAACCCTCAATACTACACTTCCCACAATGCAACTTTATAGCATCTTTCTTTAGACCCTCCCTGTCTGGCAAACTTAAACCAACCCAAACTGAGATCCTTTTTTGTCAGACTTTAGAATATGATAATGACAAATAAATGTTATTTATACAGCACTTTTTTAAACAATCACATAAGACTGTTTTAACACATCACAAGTAAACTGATCTTAATATGTAAAATCTGGGGCCCTTTAAATTAGTATGCACAAATTGAAACAGAGCAAGTCTCAACCTCTCTGGGGCCCTGGAGTCCTACAGCATCCTATCACAAACCTTGCCTCTGTAACTTCCAGGCCACCTCTTTTCATTAAATGCAATAGTGTTTTAATGATCTGAATTGTTATCCAGTGTGACGAGTTCATCATGACAAGCAACTTCTCCTTTCTTCCCGCAGTTAACGAGATCATCAGGAACGACCTCTCCAGCATTTCCGTGCACACTCACGCATAGACGTCCAGAAGTCTTCTGCAGCAGCACACACACACACACAAACACACACACAAACACAAACTGCAGCATCATCAACAAAAAGAGGACAAAAAACAACACCTAGAGATCCAGATGATGGAAGAATAAAGTTTTGACCAGGATCTTCCACCTGAGCATCAGCTCGTCCTCACTCAAAGACTGGCTGCAGATTCACATTGACAATCGCTGGCAAGCTCAATTTGAATAAACAGATGAATGTTATATTTACAAAAAAAGGGAAGTGATATCAGGGGCAAAGTATACGACTACACTTGCCTTAATTCACAGCAGATGTTCTTTAGTGGACCAAACAGCTCAATGAGACTGAATTACTTCTATCGTTGACAAAATGACAATCTTCATTTCCAGTGTGATCTGTATGTAAATGCATGGACTAGCTAATGGGACAATAAGTGTCACGCTTCATCACTTTGGTTCATTTCGTTTGTGCAGTCAGTCCACGACGACCGAATCGGTGCCTTACAGCAGTGATACTGACAGCAAACAACAGCAGCAGTCACACAGATGCAAATGGTTCACTGTAACCCAAAGTGGAAGTTTTTATATGACCTTTTTGTATCATTTCAATTTGTTTACAGGGAAACAGAATAAAAAAAAAAGGCTGGAAAATATGTAGGGAGTATGTGAATAGATTAGAATTGTATTTTTTCCTGCTTCCTCATTATTATCTCATTGTTCATTTATACTGAATGTTATTGTATGATATTCTTTTGTATAAACACGTATTTGAAAATGTACTTATGTATGCCTTATGCTTATATCATGCTATTTAGCTTTTCCTTTTTATGTCTTCCCCTGATATGATTTGTACCATTTCTACCACCTTGCATTATGCTTTTCACCTTAGTGCCTATTTTTTATCATCCTGCCCCGGTCTTCCAGTCCCTCCCGTCCAAACCATGACATGATGATGCACAGACAATCAGAGAAATATACAAAACATATCCTATGACAACAGTTCCTGCTTGAGGGGGCTTATAAAGGCAGGTTTTCTTCTTCCCCAGCTATAAGATAGTTGAACAATGGTATGCTTACCTGCTCACTTTAAATGAGAATACTCGTGGACAATATATATTTGTCTGTTACTTCTTGCACTGCAGGTTTGCTTGTAAATAGGCACAGGGATAATCTACGTATGCCACAGGCTCAGTTTTACTCATCCACTGAGGAGTTGGCAGGACTGTTACATACTGTCGGCAATAATTGATCTGAGCAAACCAAAGGATTTTATCTTTGGTGAAATTATTGTCCAAGTTTCCTTTTTCTGTCGGAGACTTTAGCGAAGAGCGGCTCCCCGTACAAAAAAGAAAAGAAAAAAAAACATTATGCACTTTACCGTAGAAACAGAGCAGATTTTCTTGCTTCCAGACCAAATATTGTAGATTGATTTCCATGTCGTGTCATAAACTTACCGACTCTTCTTCCACACAGCTGCAGTCTTTTCCATGTTATCTGTCTTTTGGAGCATGCACATCGTAATAATGTTGGGGATCATTTAGCTGACAGTAGCTTACAATATAGCTTCCTAATACATTTTTGGACATATAGTATAATAGCATGACTAAACTGTATGAATAAGGTTTCTATTTTGTGCCTTACTCTCTTTCTTGGCTACAAGATCGTCGCAAGTCTATATTGCTTTTCTGTGTAGGCACAAGGTGAAACATATTTCTCTTTAATATGAAATATTTATGAAAAATGAAATGTGTTTTAAGTGCATTTAATGTGTTCTCAACAATGAATTAATAAATGGCATAATGGTGACCATACATATTATAAGTTCTCTTTTTTTTTTTTTGAGAAAGTCTATTACAGATTTTGTGACCCTTTTCATATTTCTTCTCTAAAGTAAGACTAAGCTTCTGGAATGTTTCATTATTTTTAACTGTTCAGGTTTTTGACATCAGATATTTGTAAGCAGTTACTTGGCCACTATATGGCTATTTATATAGCATCCAAACTATTTCTTGGTCATCTGCGTGATTTGTGTTCTTGTTTCGACTCCAAACAAACTTATATTTCTCTTACTGGAAGACTGGAAGATCACTTTCATCAGTATATTATGGATTTTATGAGCCTTTTCATGTTACTTTTTTAAAGTAAAAAGGTTGGGAATTTGTTCAGAAACTCAGCTAGTTCAATTTATCTGAAATATTACATTTTGTATAAAAAGAAATATTGAATCAGTTGTTGATGGATTCAGCCTTTTTTTTTCTCAGTTTTTCCCTCAATTTATGCTAAAAGCATTCTTTGACTATTACATGCATGGCCCATATGGCTATGCTTTAGTTTTAAGGCCTTCACTGTAACTACTTGGCTGAGTGATCTTCTTGTGTTATACAGCTTGACCTTAGTAAACCTCAGACTGTTCCAGCCTGTACCTATATCCCAAATAAAACCTGAAAAGGAGACAGCTTGACATTGACAAGAGAAAGGAAAAATATTGTTTTTCATCCCACTTTTTTTTTTTTGGTAGACAAAACAAAAATGTATCACACTGATTTTTAATTTAATATTTACATTCATGTCTTTACTTACAGTATTTAGTTGTACTTGTATTATTAGTACTAGCTGTTTTACTTCTTACAATTTTTCCCATTCATTTGCCAGCAGAGAGCACACTTGGTATTTGACTGCCTTCCACTTTTGTTTCAGACCGAAATACAAACAGACCTACACTATACTTACAAAGATAAAATGCAACAAGCTGCTGATATGCCAAGTACAAGCAGGGGCCTGTGTGTTTTCCAGTGAGTATTGTTAGAGGTGGCTAGTTATGCTCCTCGCCATGGGAGCTGTGCCACGCTCCTGTGTACCACCTGCCAGTCCTCCAGACTTTTTCCATCCAGCAAAGTTATGAAGCGCCCATCCCCATAGTGACAGAAGGCAAGCCTAGGCGGTGCTCCCCTGTACGACCGTGGTAAGCCCAAAATAGCCCCACTATTTACAGATGCAGTCACGCCCCTTTTTCCTGGCACCCTGTTCTTCTTACCTTAGTCTTCCTCTGACAGCGCCGTACCCTTTGACACAGTGGAGAGATGACTCGGGGCCATAGTTTCCACAAAGCAGTACAAGCAGAGTCTAACTAAAGCAGTGGAATATTCATAATCTGAAAACAAATTGAGCTTCTATCTACTGATATCTGTTGAAAGATGCTTTTAATTTTTTAATGACAAAAATAGACAACAATTCTTTTTTAAAATATATTCGGTGGAAATCAGTCTTTCAGTTGCAGGAGCAAAATACTGAATTATGCATGCTTAAACAGCAAATGCTCAAAAGGTTTATTTGCTTTAGCTTTTTAGTATATAGACCAACATTTGCACATGCTACATGTTTTGTAAAGCACTCTGAGCTGCATTTCTTGTATGCTTATTTGCTTTCAAAGGTTAGATGAGAAGATTAAAACAACTTCGATATCTGCCCTTTAAATATGAAGCTATGGCAGGGAGAGGGTTAACTAACATACACTGGAAATGGAAGAAACAGATAACTTGGTTCTGTCCAATGGTAACAAAATATGCCTACCTCTAAAGGTCACTAATTAAAATCTGGTTTGCCTGAGCTATCCAAGAATTGAACCATGAAAACAAAAAGTTATGGTTTTCACAGGGCACTTACAGTATGTGCTATTAAAATCCAACTCAAATTAAAATGCATTTTTTGTCTGCTCCAGCATACATATCTGCTCTGTAAATCACTTGTCCTGTGTTCTCGTTTAAGAAGAATCAGAAATCATAAAGGAGAAATTCATATATATATATATTATTTCATGATGGTGCCCCCTAGTTTTCCATTAATTTGAAGAAATACTGTTCCAGTCTCCATCTACGTAGATGGAGACCTTGTTTTGATTCAGTCGATCAAAACGACAAACCAGTAACATCATACGTGGAGTTTTCAGACTAGATAGTTTCTAAGCTGCTCAGCTGCAGCACGTTGAACAGCATGTAAACATACCTGCAAATGTCATTTTGGTCGGGTCAGACGCCACTGTGGATTTTTTTTCCTGGATTCATGTGGTGTCGGAATAATCAGAAAAATCAGTTCCCGACTGGGAAAATTCAAGTCAGGACAACAACTCGGAAAGTCTGCGACAATTTTGTTACACGATTTCCCCACTTTGACGTCATATAGAAATATGAAACATGGCGGACGAAAATAAATGTTTGCGTAATGGTAACCGTTGATCAATTTGTGTGTTGCATGTCGTTTTTTGCTAACGTGTAATTTGAAAGAAGGCACTAGGTGTGACCATTAATTGCCGGAGTGATCCAGATTAGTTTGAAAACTTATTTACAACACATCTTCTTCATCCATGTTGTTTCCACGTTATAAACTAAAAAGTTCATGAACACCTTCCCAGCTCATTAAATGGGAGATACAACATGGTCATGAGTGAGCTGTTGGGGTGCAGGCGAGCTGTTCCCCTCTGTTTCTAATATGCAAAGCTTAGCTGTCTTCTGTCTGTACGCTTCATATTGAGCAGACTGATATGAGCATGGTAATGATCTTCTCATCTAACTTTTTGGCAAGAAAGTGAAGAAGTGTGTTCTGCACAATATCAGTCTATTCCCTTTAAGGTGCTGTATAAATAAGAGCTTGAATGTCTGTGTTACTGTAAGAGTTTGAGAGCAGGATTCATACTCTGTCAGAATTGCTTTGAGTTTTAGATTAATAGAATATGTGGCTCACACAAGTTGCGTTCAAATAAATGGCTCCAATGTGTGACATTTGTCCGCGTATACTGTTTTCATTTAGTCACAGCGAAGCTCTACAGCAACATGTTTGTGTGCCAGGAAAATTGTTTTATTGCATTTCTTATCTGATTCTGACAAATTTTTTTAATAAAAACAGTCATTGGCATTAGAAATTTGTTGGTAGCTACGGCCTCCTTGGCTTTAGCTGCTGAGGTCGTGTACAAATGATTTCTTGGTAATCTGTAGGATTTGTGTTTTTCTCTGAACTCCAAACAAACTGATATTTTCCTGCTGGAAATTTGATGTGTGTGTGTGTGTGTGTGTGTGTAAAACTTCCTTTTTCCATGTTTTCAATGATTTTGCCAGGAAAAGAAAAACCGTGACGTTCTATTGAAAATAATATTTGATTGTATGAAATTAGAGCTCCCCTCGTGCAGCGGGAGCTGTGGCTGAGCTCAGATGAAGCCTGATCAAATGACTTGATTGATTTATAATCTGACTGACTTGCTGATACAGATTGAGCGACTGACTGGCGGACTGAGACCCCAGCGTCCCTGCAGTGGAGACAACAGCACAGACAAGCAAAAAGCAATCTCTGATCATGATTGCAGCGCGTGTCGTTTTCTCCCCGGGGCCCACATGCGCATAGCACCTGGCAGAGGGCACGACTTAGAAGTTTCATTGTACGGATTTATGGTGTCTTTACGGCCCTGCTTCCTCCCTCGGTGTATCCCCACAGAGCCCTTGATTTTGGCTTTTATAAAGTGAGTGCATAGGCACAGCACTGGAGCTCCTGCCCTCGTCTCTCACCGTCCATCTGCAGGCAGTAAATCCTCAATATACCTCTGTTATGAAGGGCATGTTGAGAGAACCATAGAGGTGACTTTAAGAGATGCTTTAAGAGATAATTGCTTGACCATACTGAGGGACCTTTGATAGTTTTGTCCCATAAGCCGGTTCTACATTTGATCTTTTTTGGTCCCTTGAGGCCGTTATTGTGATTTTCTTTTTTTCAGAAACACATGTCAGATGACTATAAACAGAGCGTCTTTTCAATTACCTTTCGGATGATAAAGAAAGAAGACGAGGACCATATGTGTGTGGATTTGAGCATATGTTTACATGTGTTTTTTTAATCTGCTTAGGGTGGGGTTTTGGGGCTCCACAGGTGTATGCGGACCCCCCTTCACGGGACCGTTTCACATGTGACAGGACCAGCAGATGACCCGCTGACATGCTGACATGGTCACATCTTTGCGGACCCACAGACAAATCACCTTTTTAAAAGACACTTTAAGAGACCCTCTGAAAGGCAACCAGATGGGGCCTGGAAAATCTTGTGCCGTCTTTTATTCTCCATCTGCAATCATTCAGCTTGATTCGCTCTCTCTTTTGTGATGCGTGAAATGTTGTGCAAGGATTTATAAAAATTTAGCGGCGGGACAGATGTTTGCGCTTAAGAGATGTGAAAAGTGAGAATTATCTTTAAGGGTCTGTTTATATGATCGCAACACGTGAGTTCTCTATTCTCCACATCAAAGTTGATGCGTTCAATATCCCTCTCTAGTTCACTCTGAGAGCTCTATTTCTTCATCAAAAACTCCAAGACATCCCAAGCAATCATTCTTCCATTGTTTGCTGTAAACGTTTCGGTACATATACAGAATGTTTATGTTGAAGTACATTGTAGCGCGCATTAGGGATGCTCTTAATGGGCTACAGTAAAAGCCCTTGCTAGTCAAGAGTTCAGGCAGGTGCAGACTCTTACAGTAGATAAAGGAGCCTGGCACTGGAGATGAGTTCACGACAATCACTGTGAGGCTTTTAGACGCCTTCTCCAAGCTCAATCTTCATTTCCCCTGACACTGATTTTGCAATAAGGATCCGGAGAAAAGGGGAATGTCCATCTATTCATTTTAATGATCCCTCATTATTGACTGCTGGCAGGGAGGGGGCGGGCAAAGGTAATGATTCTTTGTCTTTGCTGGCCAATCACTCCTCTTAAAGGAATAAGACTCTAAATAAGGCCACTAATGGATGCCCAGTATGACCTAAGGCTGACCCCACATGCAACCCATGCGAACTGACTTCCCGACATGAAGGAGTGAGAGTTCGCTGCTTTAGCCATTTCTTTTTTTTTTTTATTGGTTTGGTTATGATTTGTCTGAAATAAAAGTTAAAATGTCTAACCACAACTTCAGCGTGGTCTATAAATATTGATTTTAAAAATAAATGAGATACAGCCATTATTTTTGCTTACTTTAGCTCAAATTATTAAAGCAAAAGTTTGACATTTTGGGAAGGTAGGTTTTTTGCTTGCTTGCCAAGACTTTCTTGAAAAGATCGATACCACTTTCATTTCTGAAAGGTCTACGTGAGGCCGGCAACCACTTAGCTTAGCTTAGCATAAAGACTCGAAACAGCCTGGTCCAATGTCCAAAGATGACAAAACCTGTCTTCCATCACCTCTGCAGCTCACTAATTAACATATGTTGTTTGATCTCTACAAAAACCTGTGTATTAAAATGACATGTTCTGGATTGACAGGGGATTATGTGCTGATTATAACTCGTACTATGTCACTTCCTTGAGTCTCCACTGGTTGTCTGACAACCTTATGGCGACAACAAGTCCCAAGGAAGTTTCTGCGCCCATCCAAAAAATAGTCTGATTTTGTTACCATTGGATAAATATGAAGCTAAAGGCTGGAATCGGGCGGCTTAGCTTGGCACAAAGACTGGAAATGTAGAAAACAGCTAGCCTGGCTCTGTCCAAAGGTAACAGAAATCCACCTACCAGCGCCTATAAAGCTCGCACACTAACACAGTATATTTCGTTACATGTCGCTGTGAAAGTCACAGGGAGTCACTGCGCCCAACCAAGAAATAGTCCAGCTCGAAACCTGCCATGAAACCACAACTTTCTTTCATAGCTTCGTATTTTACACAAAGACATGAAAGCGACATCAGTCTTCTCAACTGGCTCTCAGCAAGAAAGCACACGAGCACTTTTCCAAAAAAAACTTTTCAAATCTGCATACGGATTTCAGAAAATGGCTTTGAAAATACTTGCAAGAAAGAGATCTTACATTTTGGAGCTCCAGAAAATACTGATGCATGTTCTGTTTTTTGACTGTAGCTGCAGGTGATCTGATTTATAGAAATGTGAATGTGTGTGTGCACAGTAGCATCATTAGATCATCGTGCGCTCTGATATCAAATTATGCAGCCTTTAGTTTAGTATTTATGTGTGTGCATGAGTGTGTGTGTGTGTGTTAGCGAGCCTTGGCTGTCATCAGTCTATCAAGGTAATGAACCCTACTTTACTGCAGCCTCCAACAGCTCTTTAAGGCATACTTCACACCACTGAAGAAATACACTCAGGTATTAGTTGTTTTGCCTGGATGGTCTGCTGGATGATGGGTGGGCGGGGATGTTATTAGGAGCATTCATCTACAAGGCTCCCCAAGCCATACTATACTGAAACTGACCACAAGACAACCCTATCATCCTCAAAGATTACCTGTCTCCTGCACTGTATATGAATGTTTTATCATAAAAGCTTTTCTTTTTTGCTAAGTGCCTCCTTGAGTGTTTGCTTTTAACTTTTGATTACTTTGTCTTGTTGCGAAGAAGAAAAAAGAAAAAGACCCGGCCCATTTGAATATAATGGACTTAACGGGAAAGGTAGTCTCTCTTGCTTCATTGAAAGGATGTATCGCGGCGGTGCAATCCAACACAGTGGGTGTGAAAAAGTTTGCACAAAGTGGTCATTTCAGTGCCGTGGAGTTGGAGTGTTTTTATCTTGACATTGTCAAAGTGGAGCAGGTGGAGAGAGTCAAGGGAAAAAACAGACATGACACAATCATATAAATAAAACAGTATGGCAGACTTCGTATAGGATCCATATGTTTCCGTCTGTGAGGAAATATAGGATGTCATGCATTACAGTGTAAAAAGACTCATTTACAGCCATTAAAAGCCGCCCAATTCAACATCTCAGCTTTTGATGTGGTGGATCACATCTCATTTGGCTCTCTCATATATGATAGCCGAGTTTCTCTTTTATACAGTCGTGAGTCATTTAGAAGAAAAAATATTTTTCTCTCGTTTGGTCTAGACATTGAGGTTTCCAGCCCTTAGCCCCCCTCCTGCTCCTCTAGGTTTTTACCAGACGTCGCATTGTGAGAGGGGAATGGTCGATTGCATAACGGAAGGCGAGACTTGATCGTTCCTGGCCTTCTCGCAAAATTCAATCATTCTCTGCATACTCCAATCCCATGACGGCCCATTAAAGAGCAGCGCGGGCTAGGATTTCCCCTCATGTGTTTTAAATTGAAATTACGGTCACAATGTCTGCCATATGCATGAATCAAGGAAGACAAGGAGCTTGGGGAAAAGGAGATATCAAAATAGTTGGACCGAAGGGGAGACAGAGAAAGGCAGGCAGAGAGATAAGGAAGTCTGCAGCCTTTCTCTCATTACGTTACTTGTGTCATCCTGCCACCCACATTCATACTGGGCAACATGTCCACCTGTCTCCATCTCAGTGCACTTGGATCATTTCATAATGCTTAAAGAGACCAGGAAAAAAAAAATTCTAATCGCAACTGTTTCCCCATACTTAGATATTTACCTATTGTCAAGCCAAACAGGTCTGTAGCTTTTAAACTCAGCACACCGTAAGTCATAGAAACTACAGGGAGAGATAAGAGGAATAGGTGAAGTATGAGACACCCGGAGATGATGACCCCAGATGTTCTCTGGAGGAACCACTGGGATCTGAATCAGACTATGACTGGCCACGAGTTCCTCATTCCTATTTGTCCCTGTGGACTGGAGGAAGGATAAACACACACGCGTGCGCACACACACACACACACACACACACAAATACACCTACATGGATAAGACACTCTCTCTCTGATTTATTGAGAGGAGGATATGATGCAGACATGACCTGGGCTAACACCCCAGAGACGTGCATCACTCCTCCACCTAAACTGAGGTTGAGCAATTCCTTCACAAATTTGGAAAAAACCAATATGAGGACAGAGAATTTCTGTTTATGCTGAGTTTTTTTTTTTCAGCCGAACAGGATATTAAGTTAAATCTGTCTTGCAAATGTGACTTTTTCAGAAAAAAGAAACAGGTTATTTTTTTATAATTATATTAATATATAAAAATAATGTAATCCTGCAGATCAGAACTGTAGCATTACTTGAATCTTGAAGGTTGACAGCAGCTGAGGAGCAGGAGCCTCAGTTCCTCATGAGGATCTTTTTATCATACAGTGACATCTAGTGTTGGTCTCATAGATGTGCAGGCTACCAATACTTGAATTGTTCTGTGGCTCATCATACAAACATACAAAAGCAGTGTGCATATATTTTATAAATTAGCACATATCATATTGCAGGTATGGTGCATAACAAAACACCAATATTTTATGATAAATTGTTTCATATTGGTAATGAAGGCATCCATTTTTCTCAATCGCAAACCAGATGAATAAATTAACTTTCAGATAATACAACCCTGATTCCAAAAAATTTGGGGTGCTGCATAAGCATAAAAAAACCAATGCTTTTTGGCATATACTTAACTGAAAACAGTACAGAGACAATATATTTAATGTTTGACCTCATCAACTTCGTTGAGCCTTGCAAATATCAGCTTATTCTGAATTTGATGGCAGCAACACGTTTCAAACAAGTCGAGACAGGAGCAACAAAAGACTGTGAAAGTTGTGGACTGATCCAAAAACACCCGTTTGGATCATTCCACAGGTAAACAGGTTCATTGGTAACAGGTGATAGTATCATGATTGGGTATGAAAGGTTCATCCTGGAAAGACTCAGTCATTCACAAGCGAGGATGGAGAGAGGTTCAACACTTTGTCAATCACATGACTGGATAAAGGAGATTACTACATGGGCTCAGGAACACTTTGTAAATCTGTTGTCAGTAAACACAGTTTGTTTGTAAATGTATTCTGTTTGTCCTGGCTTTTTTGGAATCAGAGTTGTATTACCACATTTTTCCAAGTCAGAGTCTTCCAATGTGCCTTATTTTTGGTGATACATTACTTATGTATGGGCAGAAATTACTGGAACACACTTGCTATGAATATGTATCTGAAAAACAGTGAGCATTAATGTGTGGATTATTCAAGTTTATGAATTGCTCTAAGAGGGGTGGGTCAGACTGCGTTTTCTCTTTTTTCATGTGTTTTCCTACACTTGTTCTTTCCCATTCAATTATATTTTCCCTTATCCTGCATTGATATGTCTGTTCTGTAACCAGCTGGGATAAGGGCCATGATTAAGAGGATTTACAGAGTAATTCACTTACTTAGCCAGCAACAAAACAAGTGTTTTATTTGGTATTGTTGAACAGTTTCTCCACTCAGGTAACACATAACAAAGCAAGTTATAACATTAAACAACCATGTACACCATAAAAACAGAAACCTTTCAGTGTCTCAAATTAAGGCACGTTTTTAAGCCAAAAGTACCATAAGTTCTTATAAAAGCATCAAAAACATCAATCAATTATAATTTTACATAACGCTAACAATTCAAGTAAACTGGCTTTGACCTCTGAATTGAGAAGGAAGTGTAATATGATCGGTAACAAAAAGGCCTTGTGTGGTCTGAAACATTGATATTGTAGGTTGAACTCACTTCAAAGTCAATAAATACAGTACAAATAAAACATAGATCTACCATATGATTCTGATAATAGCAAAACATCAGGGAGTGATACTGTTGGAGATAAACAGCTCTGACCTCTCAGCTCTTTTGAAACAAATAGGAATACTAGATGTCAAGCTCCTGATTGCAATGAGTTCAGTGCTCCTAAAATAAGGGAGAATTACGTTCCAGTTTTGTACAGCAGTGTTTAACTTAAACATATTCACTACATAGGACACTTGGTGTTGCAAGCATCCCCTGACTTGAAAAGCCCATAGACACTGACCAAAGGGAACATAGATACGGCACCGACCATAGAGCCCAGCTGCACTACTGCCCCACACCACACGAGGGCACTGTGGCCCTCATCCCTCAGAATCACCCCGATGATGACCTTCACGTAGGACAGGGACAGAACAAACAGGATCCAGGTCAGCACCTGCAACACAGAGGAGATGAATATGATGCACCACAATGACCTGACCTTGTTCCACAGCGAACTCAGTAGCTTTCAGTGATTTGCCAATCAAAGATCAGTTACCAGTTAGTTCCTCCTCTCTGACGGAAATGGTACCAGTTAATAAAAGAAGTTGTTGCTGTGTTTGGCTGCAGTTATTAGGTCATGATTACTGGCACAACAATTAATAGTTTGTGCTAATTGCATTTGTTTGAACTATGTTTTTAGTAGTTTTTGGTAGTACTTTGTGTATGTTCTTCATTGTGACTAATTTAAAAACAGTCCAATTATTTTGGCATTATTTATGCATTTTATTATTTATATTTTCACTTTGCTTTACAGTTAAGGATTTTGTAACTGGTGAGAAAACTGTCTAAGTGAAGTTGTTATTTGTGATACAAATAACAGAGTTGCACATGTCAACAATGGAGAAAGAGTGAATATGATACATTCATGTATAAGGGAACAGTCCAGGAAGAAGAGAAGTATAATCTCAAAACTTCCTCTTTCAAAGCCTTTTTTGTTTTGTTTTGATGTTCATTGTACAACTGCCATCACCTCTTGCTTCACAGTCTCTCTCTCTCTCTCTCTCTCTGCTATTAGGACTTTTTTTTCCCTAAGCTATTTTAAAGCTGCTTTGTCTGCACTCGCACCTTTATTTTGAAAGGGGGTGTGACCCCATTGAATACTGGTGTGAGAAAATACATGCATATTCACATTTACAAACATGACAGAATTGTCTTTGTCAAGACAGACAGAACTGAGTTGGCACCATGTGATCTTAAAACCTGTCAATCACACTACGCTCCCAAATCATAAGCAATCTGAGCGTACAACATGTGACAAGTGAATGCGACTGTGACAGCTGGGCTGTACTTTCATTCTTTTAAAAGTTTTAGTATGAGCCCCATTTACAAGACGTGAGATCCAAAATTAACAAAATGCAAACATCTTTGTAGGGTCTCCCCTCGTTAGCATAGTGGACAGTATCCCTGCCTATCATGCGGAAGACTGGGGCTCGATTCCCTGAAGGGGAGTCAGTATTGTTTTTGCAAATTTCCCCACTGTGGGACGAATAAAGGTTTATCTTATCTTATCTCTTATCTTATGTTCCTGTTCATTAGAAGAAAGAGTCTTACTATGACAGCAGTTCCAGAGGCACTGTGGACCAGCAGGGGGCAGGGACTGAGAGCAGCCATGGCCATGATGTAGGCTCCAAATCCAGTCCCAATCATGGTCAAGAAACCCATGAAGATGAGAGACCTGGAAACACAAATTGATGCAAATCATAAAACACACTAATATAATAATTTTAATGAATTCACAACGCATACGTTTTTAAGCTATGACCTTTACAAACTCTGGTGATCTGGAGGTCAGTTACGACTAAACTCATCCATTCTCGCATGGACAAAAAAAAGTCTTTACATAAAATGATAATCTCACGTAAAGAATCATTTACCTAATGGGCATAAACATGGCAATGAAGCAGGCTACTGGGTTAGCAACAGCTGCCATGGTGGCAGCTAGATGGTAGGCCTTGTTCCCGTAAGGCAGACAGGAGTAGGACTGGACTGAGGGCAGCACTGCGTTGGTCAGAGCATTGACCCAAGCCAGGATGACAAAGATGAACAACACCTCAAGGTTGCTATACGTCCCCCTTCCAAAGGAACTCCTGGGCTCCCTCCTGGAGTTTTCCAGGGGGTTGATCATAGGCTTCTGCTCTGGCGTCTGGGCGTGCAGAGACAGACCTTGCTCTCTCTTCCCAGGGGCCACGTCACCACTGTAGTACAGGTCGTTCTTCCTCTCCCGGGCCACAGCTGGGTGATGGTTGAGTAGGATGAAGGCTGCCATGCACACAACCATCATGGCGCTGAGGAACACGAAGAAGACCTGGACGGAGAATTTAGCTGGCTGGTAGACAGCTTCTAGGTCTCCACTATCAACCAAAGTGCTATTATCAGCTGTTTTGTTGCCAGCCAAAGTTGCATTCTGACAGTGGACTACACCAACACCTTGAATGAGAGCCACCAGCGCAGGCACCAGCCCACTGAGGCCTTCACCTGCGAAGTACGTGGTGAGGTACTGTGGGCGCAGCCGCATCATGAAAGGCAGAAAGGTGACCGAGGAGGTGCAGTCCACCACAGACAGCAGGAAGCTTAACACCAGCAGGGGCACGCTGTGTAAAGACCCCCCTATTGTCACTGTGTGCTTCCAGAAGAAAGCCAACAGGAATGTCGCGATGATCCCCAACCCTACAATAAAGTAGATGACTGGCCGCTCGTCTAGCAACCCTGGGCGGAAGCGGTGCATGAGAGTGATGAAGAGAGGACCTATGTTGGCCATCTGGATGAGGACTGTGAGGTACGATGGCAGATACCAGCCCTCTGGGATCTCCGGTACAACCAGGGGGAGCTCCACCCACATCCCGTTGATTGCCACCCAGGAGCCCATGCCGAACAGGCACGCCAGCACATGAGTCAGCAGTGACATTATGGAGTGATGATGATGATGATGATAATGATGATGGAATGAGGTGAATCAGGAAATCTCCAGAATCTGAAATGCAAACAGAACAAAGGACATTTTTCTGATTAGAAGCCAGATATTGCATTAAGAATGGGAATATCAGCCTTTCACATTCATCCAACTCTATAATTAATCTGTTAAAACATGCATTAAGTCTGTTATTGCCTTGTAATAAATTAGCTGTCTGGTATGAACTAGATGCAATAAGACATTAGGATTATTTCACAGAGGAGTTTCAGCGTTTAATGGTGTAAATTCTGTCTCTGAGATTTTCGACCCTGGAGAAAGGGAAACAGCGAATAGTTGTTCCAAAGTGCTTTGAAGTGAGTCACATTTGAAGAAAACACCCAATGGCAAAAACAGTGGCTAAAGCAGCTTCAACCCCGAACCTAACAACAACATGCTAAAATGCTTACAATGACAATATTAAAATGCTGGTCCTACACTGATGTTTACAGTGTTCACCACCATCTAGTTTAGGATGTTGCCATGCAAGAATTTGCTCAGTAGCACTAAAGTACATCTGAGGCTGATGGGAATGTCATTATAGTTTTAGGTATTGAGTCACAAATCAAAATATTGGACAAGCTTCTTTTTTGCACAATGATGGCACTAGATAAGATGTTAAGGGACCAGTAAAGCTGTACTACACATCCTCAGGGGGACGTCAATGTCAAGATCAAGTTTCACAACAATCCATCCACTAGTTGTTGAACGTTCAATACCAACGCTGCCATCATCAGCATGGCTAAAAAGAAAAGTGTCTTGAGGACTACAACTACATAGTAGCAAAAAATATTAAAATCTGTTTCAGTAAATAAGCATAGCATATGTAGATATCACATATTTGTTGTTGAGTACAAAAGAATGTGATCACATGTCTGGAACTGACCTTCTCAATCTCCCTTTACTTTGCCTCTTATTCCATCGCTCTCTCATGCGCCATTGGCAAGAGATGCCTGACCTTTCACATACTGACACACTGCACCCATAAAAAGCAGCATGTGGCTGTGACACGAACAACACATTAAAGGGGAATGATGGTGAAGCTGTGTGACAAAACTACATGGCAGCTGTCATTGTGAAGGGCTTACTAATGACCCCACTTGGAAGGAACACAGGAACTCGAAAGTTAGAATGAAAATCTTTTGATGAAAGACGTTTACCTAATTTAGAATACCCTGAAGTTGAGCAAAGAAATATTGATAATAAAGATTATCTTGTATCAATCTCAGAAAATAACATCATTGCTGACTACAGATGTAAATATAATAAAACTTCCTGGTCCTGCTTCTAAATCCAAAAATTAAAACTGTACAGCCATCCTTGTTCCTTTTCATCCCTTCACATTGTAAGGGAAGCAAACAGACGAAGGATTGAGCCTTAAGGTTCTAGAATAACCAGGAAATCCCATAATCCTCATTTCCCTCATACATTGTTCCTCCACCGTTCTATAAGGTGTCAGAAGATATCATCTTACCTTGTTCAGACACTGCTAACTCTTCCCTCCTTCTGTTCAAAAACCGTCCATTGTGATCACAGTTTTGTAAGTTACATCAGCCCCAAGTGTGTGTATGCATTCCCTCACCCCTTTTCTCCTCCACACACACACACACACACAGTATCCAGAGGCTTACAATCCGCTTCCGTGTCTCTGCTACACTTGACATGGGAGGGACTGCACAGGCGCACATGCCCTGCGCCGCCATGACTCTTTGATCGTCCTTCTATTGGAGGCTGGTTTCAAAATCAGACAGCCATGTGCTCTCTGTGTGTCTGGGAGCTCGGCAATAGGAGGAGAGGGAGTGAAGGGGGAGGTCACAGTGAGAACAGCTCCTCCTCTTCCTCTTCCCTCCCCCAACCAGCACACGACCTTGGGGCCTGCCCTCCTTTAAACACACAGGTTGCAGTGTGAGAGAGAAGCTGTGTTTGGTGTCACACTCAACCAAGTTATGTACCAGATATTGGAAATACCATGCTGACTTTCCTTCTATTCCTCTGTCCCTGCCCAAGTTCATTTCTCATGGCCTGCTGAGCCTCTGCTGGCAGCTCAATGTCCCAGCAATGCATTGCATGTCGGTTTGCAACACTAGTTTCGCAATCATCTTTGGTGTGGATGTAATTACTCCACTGAAAAGACAAGTCTGTCAAGCTCAGTTTCAACCGCCCACACATGACAGTGCAGATTTCCATTGCAAATTAGCTGAAAGGAGAACACTCAACATACAGCATGACGTCTCTCTCTCTCTCAACCCAACAAGACAGATGACCACCTGTCTAGAGCCTGGTTCTGTCCCGGGGTTTCTGCCTGTTAAAAGGCTTGCTCATGATGGGAACTGTTGGCTCTAAATAATATTATAAAGAGTACAGTCTAGACCTGCTCTGTATGCAAAATGCCTTGAGCTGATTTGTGTTGTGATTTGGCACTATACAAATGAAATTGAATTGAACTGAATCATTTGTTTTACCCATCCTGACTGAAGCAGCACTCATTTTCAGTCAGTCATATTCGACACACAGTTACCATCTGGAAGTACCACAGGAGCCTGACAGAGCCGAGGTTAGATGCATCTGGTCCTAAACTCCTCAACCCAAGAGAAGTGGTTATGGAGGTGGTTTCAAAAGTTCTGCAGGTCTTCTGGTTGCCTCCTGTGAGCACCTTCTTCAATATACCCTTCCAGCAGCTCAGTGAAATGACTGTTTAAGGATGCAAAGGCTGAGTCTCCTCTGTCCACCCTGCATCATGTGGTCTGCCAATGAACCTCCTGCCATCACAGCAGAGCAGGATGCTTTCATCCTGGAGGACCCACAACCCACCACCACCACTACCAGCTCTACCATCTGACCCCTCCTGCTAAACCTCCAGTCATCACTGCAGTGGTCCAGCACTTTAGTCCACACTGAAATATTACCATAAAACCATAAGATAGTTGCCATGAAATTTGATCTTCAATCCCTGACTTTACCCCATTGCCACCACGAGGTTGACAAAATTTGGTCTAGAGCAAAAAGTCTTGACAACTATTGGATGGATTGTCATGAAATTTGGTGTGCACACTTGTGTCCCCCTGAGGTTGAACTGTAAGAACTATAAATTTTCATCTCGCACCATCATCAAATCAAAATTTTGATAGTTGAAATAATTCCTGATTTTGTTAAACGTCACCAACTTAAGGAGCGAGCAAAAATTTTAAGCAAAACAATAAATATATAAAATTAGTTTAAAAATAAATTAGACTGCCCATCTGCAAGCTCACATGCATCTATGATAATATTGCCCACAGACAGCCAAAGCAGGACCTTTTTTCAAGGTTGTAAGCTATAAATTAGATGATTGAGAGCAGCCTGGACAGGTTTTGAGAATGTAGGAGGAACTGCGTTATATAGCACACTACTGCAGAACACTGTATATTAAAGGGCTTACATCCTTTCACATATAACATTGCAAAATAGTATATATAAATAGTAATATAAAACTGCTTCAGACTTCTTGTATCCTCGAATGTTTGATGTAGTGGCATCAAAAATACATATTCCATGATGAATTTTTAACAGAGGTGAATGCTCATAGAACACAAACCTCATAGAGTCGGGTTAGAGGAGGTCAGTTGCTAAGCACAAGCAAAACAGTCCAGTGGAAAACCTGCCAGGTCTTTCTTTGGTTGCTGAACATCTGTTTTTTTTTTTGTGTTTCCAAAACTCTAAATTAGACCATTTTCCATTTGACAGATTTCCTCATTATGAGATTACACAACTTAACATAAAACACTATGAACTGAAGTCCTTTCAGCATTTTAAATTGCCTCTATTCATCATTCTAAATTAGACACTATACCACCTACCTGCTTGTGGGAATGAAAGTGCACAGTCGGTCCTGGTGAGAGGTTACACGAGTGCAGATGAAAGTGAGCTGAGGGTTGCTCTGTTCAGATGTGTAACGCCGCGGTGGCCTTGTGATGTCCCTGTCTGGAGAGCATGCATGCACATCGAGCTGAGAGCTTTGTACTTTACAACTCTGGGTCTCTGAATCTGTGTCATGTGACGGCAGAGGGCTGAGCCAGGGGTCCAGTTTGGGAACCAAAGTCCTCAGCAGCAGGGGTGGGTGGAGGAAGGGAGTGAGGATAGAGGGAGGAAAGAAAAGAGTAGAGGATGGATGGAGGGAAGGGAGCTCAGAAAATGTTGGTAAGAAAGTATAAAAGGGGAACAGACTGAATTTGAGTGAATTTGTGAGTCTACTACATGAACACAAAGGGTCTTACATTTTTGTAGCAGCTTAGCCAACCAGAAGATGACTCTGGACAGCTTTCTGTGCTCTCTGAGTGGGTGTTTGGTCGGGGTCACTCTGGCTTTGTTCAGCAAAAATTCCAGCCCAAATGAATGACTCCTGTTGAGCATTAACATCATGGTATTTCATTGGAGTGCCCTTGTACCCACCTCTGCACTGACTGGTACTACATGTTCCCTTCTTGAATAATAACAATTCTTTTTAAGCTTGTGACAGTAAAGCAAATTAATTTTGATACAGTCAATAAGAATGATTTGAGCTTTCCTGGCTGTGGGATTAAGGGGACTGTTGCGTTACTAACACATTTAAACTGTGGACTGTTTGTTGCTGCCAAATGTCAATTAAATCTCTGTTCTTTCCTGTCCCAAAACATTTTGCTTCAACTTTAATTTATACAAGAAAATAGTTATCGCTTTCATTCTTTTCTGTGAATTGGCCTTTGTGATGTTATAAGTCATATACCACGTTTAGCAAAGTGGTCAATTTAAATGACATCAAATGTGTCTCTGTGACATCAATCACTCAGGTGGTCTACAAAGTGAGCCGCAGCATTTCATTATCCTCTGAAAGAAGCCTGATCTTGAAATGTCACAGATTTTATACATACAGTAAAAATGAAACTTCAGTAATTCAATAAAACAACCAGGTTTATTTGATTAATTCAATGTTTTCCAGTGTCCTTCAGAAAACAACAAACCAAATGAAAAGTTGACCATTCACCTTTGCATCTGCTTTAAATTCTTATAAATTCTTGTGTTCTTCTATTTTGTTGCTTTTGAGAAATGATACTTACTTCAACATACTCTTTGTTAAGTGGGTCATTTTAGTACCTGTCCTGATGTGACACAAGACTCAAGACTCTCAAAAATTATTGATTATGCTCAGCTCATTTTTCACTCACAGTGCAACTATTATTTTTAAAGTTTGTGGTCGGCAGTGTGACCACAGTTTTGTGATACAGATACAGTCTGTTCCCTTTTGTGTGGTCAGCCTCAAATTGCATTAAAACACATTTGGTAAGAGTGAGAGTGCTGTATTTTTGTTGTTGAATGTACAGTACTTTTGAACAAATCAATAATACATAAATGTCTATCATGGTTTGTCATGGTACCTTCCATCCTTCAAGTTGTTGCTTGTCTCCCATTCACTTCAAATGAAGCCATAACAGTATGATTGATGAATTTAGGCATGAGTTTCCTGTTTCAGTTTTATCTCTTGCCCCATGAATTTGCATGGTCCAAAAGAAATGTGACACTGCATCACAGAGTGTTTACAGTTTCTAATCCCTCTGCTCAATAATTACAACATTTATTACCTACATTACTGTGATCCCACATCCTTTTTCTGGACTAATGTTACTGTGCCTTTAAAGGGAAGGGTCACTGCAACTTATTATAAAGTTATTCCAAGGGATCACGTTCATGGTGTGAAGAAACATGGGATCTTTGGAAGAATGCTGTTCATCCCATACATCCCATGATGAGAAGATCGAAGTTGCCATAACGTGTTTACTGTTCAGTTTGAATGATACCTGATTGCATGACCTATATTATATTTGGAGGAAAAGACAGTGATGTGCAGTCACAGGACAGAGTTGTTTTGGTAAAAGCTGAGGACTGGATCGAACACTCCTGTGACCTGGAGTCATGGTGAATGTTTGTGTAGAAGTACAATACTCTGCTTTCTTTCTCAAGACTGCTGCGCTCTGTGTTTAAACAAATATGTCTGTGTTTTTGGTACTGCGTGTACGGTGTAAGCGAGTCTCAAAGATTCGTTTGTTCGACATCAACAGGGGGGCAACTTGAGCTGGGGATCCACAGAGGGAATTTCTGCCTTTTAGAATTCATCATTAAATAAGATACCCAGCACAAGACTGCGTACACCTGACCTTTATCCTTATTCTGTGGTTATGGTGACTGGTGACCCATTTTTTCAGCTTAATATTTGGATGCTTATTTGTCAGAGAGATAGGGAATATTGCTGATGTTCACAAAAATAATTGGCTATGTACACTAGCTTTATTGTGTTCATCATTTCCAGCTGCAGCAGGCAGCTGTTTTCAAAGCTCTGATAAACCCACTGTGCACTACCTGCCCAGCACCAAACTGCAAATGGCCAAAGACAAAGTTAGCTGGTGAACATAACGAAGCATTTACCAGCTAAAGATTATGATATAATTTCCTCAGAAGTTGAAAAGGAAACCAAAAAGGTGGGTGAGTGTCATGTCAAAAAGGTCACTTGTGGTTCATTGTCACTGTTCTGAAAGCATCACTTTGACAACAGCAGGCAGCTGTTTGGAGTGAAACAGCTCTAAAAACCCACTGTACACGACCTGCCCACACCTAACGACTGGCTGATGAACACAGTGAAGCATTTTACAGTCAACTTTCAATTCAAAACCAGAGCTGAAAGACCATGGATACTGGACTTAAATTCACCAGCTGGCCAGACACATGTCTCCAAATGAATGATAATGTTGCTCCGTAACTGCTGGATGTGTAAATACACAACTCTTGTGAGCAAATTCACTGTCAGCTTAAAAGGTGATATGCCAGTATTGTGTTCACAGCTCATTAATTCATCACACTGAACAAATGAACACACTGTGCTTTAATTCAGCTCATCATTTGGCTTGTGCATCTGCAGAAAGCCTGTTTCATTTGGATCATTTGTCTTCTGTCTTTACATTTTCCAAAAATAGCACATGAATGTAGCTCTGTACATGAATACTAATACTAATGAGGTAATGATCGTGGCAAATATTTCCATTTTTATTACAAAAAGATTTATTTTTTATACAACTGGACGTAAAATTAGTAATGACATTCATCTACAGTTTCTCTAAATTAGACATCAGAATGAGTGCTGGGTATAGAAACATTTACAGTACAGAAAGATTAGGGTGCATAGCAATAGAAGTGAAATCTGGCTATTGTGTTTTTACAGTACAGTAAAATTTTCAACCTTCTCCAACATCAACATGTTGAGGCCAAGAGGAAAAGGTATTTTATCATGTAAAAACTTTTTTTTTTTACTTTAAAAAATCATTTTGACAACTGCATAGACCAAATGCAATTAGGTACATTAGCTACTGTCTTCAACCTCAGGTAGATCTAGTACAAACGTACACATACAAATACAGTAACTTTACACTGCTGATAACATATTGTGAAGTGTGTGTGAAGGCCAGGCACAGTGCAACACTGAACAGCCAAGGAAAATGTATTTCAATATTTTTTGCTGAAACAATATATATTGGTATCTTCAGGATCATGAATAAACCTCAGAGGAAATGCATGTAGTGTCTTACATGTTGCTTTGAAAGTTGAATAATACAATCAAGAACAGAATCTCTAAATGGATTGCAGGTCAAAAAAAAAAAAACAAGGCAGAAAATTAAAAATATACTGCTTTTGGTAAAAGAGGATGGAAACAAGGAAAACTAAAGATTTCATTGAAAAAAAAAGTGTTCAACCAGACATCACCTCCAGTGCATCTCATGAAAAATGAATTCTCTTACTCATGACAACTGCCAAATTTCCCACTTATCTACAGTAGTTGGACACAGAAAAGTGCATTTTTATGAAAAAAATGTGCTACACAAAACTTTCCCAGGAAGAACAGCGTTATAAAGAAAACAAAACATCTACATTTTCACAGTAATGTTCCATAGAAATACATACATCCAAAGGCAAAACCAATCCTGAGAAAATAATCTCTACAAATCAACAATGACCTGTCGTACTTTAGTGCATTGTTCAGTGCACAATCTCCAGTGTTTAAAACATCCTTACAATAAAGAACAATAAAAAATACATAATGATCTGAAAGCATGGTGTCAAAAAAAGGCAAAAGACAAAAACAGTGTGGCCCTGCCAACAATGTCATCTTCATGGCATAAAATGAAAACAAAAATATCTCAAAGTTGAAGGACAGCATACCTTCACATACTTAAGGTTTTGGTATATGTATTTTTTTGGACGCTAGTTGGGGCAGTCAGACAGTACAACACCTTTACATACCATGTACAAATGTATTCTTCCTGTATGCTTTTAAATCAGTTCCACCACATTACTGCCCATGTCAGAGCATTACTCTCAAGTTCTGGTAACCGTCTGACTTTGCTCATCTTTACAACCAAAAAAGAATAAAAAGCTAGAAAGAAAATGAAATCTGATTTAAGCAAGGCTCTGGCTATCATGCAATAAGCATCCATGCAGAACTTTTCAATTCCTACTCTCTATGCAATCAGATACTACTGTATGAAATGCAACAGGGGACAAACAAAATCTTTGTCTTGCGTCCGGACTGACCTCCTCATTGTCCACACAGAGAAGACATGATCTTTAGCCAGACTTCTCAAAGTAAAAGACCCTTTAGCATCTGGTGACCTCAGCTGTACTTTTCTGTCAGTGTCGGCTTTTCAGATGTGACAGATGCATTGTTTTTTTTGGTCCCTCGATCACGTTGCTTCTGCTTATCGCTCTGCTCCAGGGCCCCAAGGCTGTGTTTGGGTTCAGTGCTGCAGCGTACACATGGCGCTCAGGGGCAGAGGTAATCATGTGGGTAACCTCTCAGCTTCGTCTACAGGGTGCACAAGAATGAAAACAGAAAGGGTGGAGGTTAACTCACCATCTCAAGTTGCAAGTCCTTTTCATGTTTGCGTATCCAGTGAGCAATGAAACTCTGCAGTGTGCATGAAAAAGCAAATTTCTGTCAAAATAACTGAGATGACTGGCTGACCTGATGGCGAGGGTGAATTGTCCTCCCCCGTTGTGACAAACTGTAGATCTGACCCCAAAGCAGCAATGGAGCTCCTGGGACGAATGCAGCGGTCACCTGAGAAACTTCTGCGGAGTAATGCCTACAGCAAGACATGGTATGCTAATTAGAGCAAGATGGTAAAATAGCAGTTGTTAGTGCTCATGGAAAGTTGCTACATGGAATCCATTTTAACTAGTTAATTAAGTTAACATAAATTTGAAAATTTGTTGAGTAGAACTGGAAGATGTGCCTGACTTGTAACTAACATAAGTAATTATGTTTTGAGTAATTCATGTATGTAAAGATATACTTCACTAAAAAAAAGACACAGTGGAAAAAAAGGTAAATGCAGGGCAAAACCTCTCAGGGATGGTCTTGTTATTAACATGATATTTTGTTATTACAATACCACATGTATCAGCCCGATCATTCCATTATAAAAACAGGATGTTGCTGCAGCCACTGTAACAGCAAACAGCTTTTGACTTGCCTTGCGTGTCATGGGGCTGGTGGGGGCGGAGGCACTGCTGTACAGGCTGAGGCTTGAGTTAGACCTGCTGACAGTCAAACCCTTAGAGGAGCTTCCTGCAGGAGACAAATACTTCTCCTTGATCTTCAGGTTGGTCCTGCCTTTCACTGTTGGTCACACAGCAGGAGAGTTTAACAAGAACAATGTGAACATGTGGAATTTAGAGCAGCCTCTCCATAATAACCATGATCAAAACTTAACCAGAAACAAATATTTAATGGAACACGGTGACATGCTTTCATAGATGCATGCATGCTCAACCATCTCACAATGCAAACTGAAAAACAGAACCTAAAATTTAAGTTGCATGGTTTTTTATATGTAGAACGCTTGTATGACCTTAGAAAAAAAGGTTCATCACCAGTAACGTGACCAGGTACCAGGTGCTGAAGACTTGCCATACTGCAGTAAATAATAGCTTGTCATTAAAAAAATGTGAGCTCTGTTTTGTTAAGAACTGCTGAAAGTTGAGAGTACTGACCTCTGCAGGGGTCGTTCTTGACCAGGAACTCATCCAGAGCGGTCCAGCCTCCTCCCACCCTGACCATCAATGTGCTACGCAGGATACGAACCATCCGCAACTGCTGGGAATCTCCAAACTGCCGCCGTCAGATAAAATACGTATTTCAAGTTAAAGTTTTTGAAGCACTCGTTGCTGCATCATCTTCACACTGCATTCCTAAAATATTGCTGATGTTTCCCGTAGGCCATGTTCTTTCCAGTCACCCAGGCATCACATGTTAATTCCAAACAAACCGGAAATGTTAAGCATGTGTGTCCACTGCACATCAGAGGACTAAACAGTTGCTTTAATATTTTTTAAAATGTTAAAATGACTTACCCTGTATCTATTGGCACTTATTTGCTCCACTTGGAACCTCTTGGGACAGTTACACTGCGATACCTGTCGACTCACCTAAAGAAGGCAAAGTAATGAGAGTAAGACAGTAAGTGTCACAACGCGTCAATCAAACTGAATTTGCGTGTCTCCCCATGCACACGCTGTTCATACCTCTTCATTGATTTGATCTGCATCCAGCGTTTTCCTGTAGGGATCTCTGCTCGGGTGAAGCGCGCTCACAAACTCGTAGTAGTCAATGAAGCCGTCGCTGTTCATGTCGAAGATGTTCGCCACTGCATTCATCTCCAGAGAGTTGGTGGGGAATTCTACAGTACGGAGGCATAGTCTACTTTGTTAATTCATTTCAATAATGATAATAGGGTGGAATTTTGGGGTCACAACATTCAGATTGATGAGTGTGATTTCAGATGCTGGCAATTTGAATTCTATGGTAACTTAAAATGAGTGATACATGAATCAAAACACTGTACTAATTTATGATGACTTACTGGAGGCAAGGACATAATCAACAAACTCCTTCTGGCTGATGCGTCCATCTTGGTCCCGGTCGATGCTGCGGAACACGTCTAAGATCCGTGACTTCAAATGACTAATCCACTGTATGTAACGCTTTCGCCAAATATTGAAATCGAAGTTTGCAAATTCTTCCATCTGTCCAGAAATGCAAAATATCACAACATCTGTGTTGGTTATTATATTAAGAGGTGACGTTTTGTAATGTTAGATTTCTTACAAACATGTACAAAGGGCTATACTGGCCTGCTCTTTAAAAAAAAGTGCAATAACCTCTTTGAGCGCTTGCTGGTGCTGTTCTAGATGTTTCTGTCTCGCCACAGCCAGGAGCCAAAGTTTCTGCCACTGACTAACCAGCTGACTGAGCTCTGGGGTCTGGGGTTCAAGGTGCTCCAGGGGAACCGGTACAACAGGCTGGAGCTTCAGAGTGCTCCTCCTCTCTGGATGGAGAAACAGCAACATGGAAGTCTGGAATCTCATCAACATTTGCATTGTGTTAGCAGAACTATATTGTGTACACGGCGGCTTACTTGTGAGTGGACGTTTGCTGGGAGAAACTTGTTTAGAGATGCTCTTGTGTTTGCAGGACTTTGTAGCATTTTCGACCTCTGGAAACTTTTTATTCAACTCCTCCATGAATACCTGCAGAGGGAAATGATCGGTGAGAATACGATACATTAAAGATGCTTCTCATTGTTGTGTAAGTGGTCAATTTTGTTAGTGTTGCATTTTAAAGACCCATCCTGACCATTCCTGGGTATGTAATGGAGTAGAGAAGTAGCCTGTATGTGACAGAGAAGTTAGTAAGATGTTACAGTAGGTAGCTTATAGAAGAGAGAAAAATCGTACTGCGTGCTGCTCGATCAGTTCTTGGTTCTGCTCTGTGGTCTCAGCTGGAGACTCTTGATCTCTGAGGCTGAGGGCTTCTTCCGCCGAGGAGATCCAGTCCAGCAGCCTCTGGACTTCCTCCCTCTCTGCCTCCAGTGCTGCCAAGCTGGCCTCGATCTTCTGACCCTGCTGCTGAGCCCAGGTCTGAACCTGACTCAGAAAACAAGGAGGGGGAGGAAATGACACCATCAGATGCTTTCAAATGTTGACACTGTTTTACAGTTAAGAAATTGCTAAAGATATTGCAACATTGTCCTTCTGTCTTCAGACATTTTCAGGTACCTAAATGATATCAAGTAATAGTTTCTTAAATAATCAGCTATTTATCATGTATTTAATGCATAGGGAAAATAAATGTTGCTCATCATGCAGGCACGCACCTCCTCATAGCGGGTCTTGGTGACACTGATCCAAGATTTTAGGGTGATGATGGAGTCCGGGTGACAGGAGGCCAGGATCTCCTCACCCAGACAATGGATGTTCTGTAACTCCACCGCCTGAGCCTGCAAGGCACCCATCGATTCCTGTAGGGGGGCAGAAAAACAGGATTCATTCATCATCCAATAAAACATATATTCTTATCCTACATGAGAATGAGCCAATAGCTTGGCATTCAAATAAAATTCCATTCATTTCAAACATGTAGTTCATTGTTGATTTGTGAAGTGTTGAAGAAGAAGTTTGTGGTTAAACATCAAGGTACTAACAAATGGTCAGAGTATTTGTCCTTCAACCAGTTTAAAGGGTTCAAGCACGAATGTAAATATCCACCCTGCTTAACTACCCTTGATAATACTGAATCCTTATCTGCACTGACTTGTTGTTCTGAAGCAAACCCTGACCTTTGATCTCCCCGAAAGCAGACAAGAAGGGAACAATGTATTTTCCTAGAGAGTGATAAAGTATCATATTATACTGACCTTGTGTTGTTTGCGGAAAGCAAGCAAACCTTCCTCCTCCTCTGGTATCACCCCATATTTCAGTACCCTCTCTGCCTCAGTGAGGCGCTCCATGAAAGAGTGGACAAGGCCATCAAACTTTTCAGCCTAACGAGAACAAAGACAAAGATTAAGATGAGAGCGGGGGTTGGCCCTACTTATCCACTTTTATTATTGGTCAGATATCAGCCAATCAACAGCTATTTTATTGTTTATGACCACAGCATCCAGCGAGCTGAATTTTATGTACGGATGATTGCATATTGACAGCTTCAGTCCAACAGTACCATAAGTATAAGTATCCGAATTTAAAAGTTCATTTTGGATACCTTTCGCCTTTGACATCTGTGAGACCTACCTGCTGGAGCGCAGCCTCCAGTCTGTCTTGCTTGCTGACTGACAGTTTGCACACAGCCTCCCAGCGGCCCTCCAGCTCATCCATCTGCTCCTGCAGCCAGTGAGCGTCAGCTGTGCTGCTCCTGGTCAGGTCCCTCACAGAGCGCTTTAGGGTCCTAATGCATCCAGCTCGCTTCCCTAACTCCTTTTGAAAGGCCTAAGGGAAAGAACATTTTCTGAGAAACTGCAATTTTAGCTACAAGAAATGTGAAGAAACTGGCACAAAACATGCAATGTGAAGTCGGTGTAATTTGATATGAAATGATTGCCAGTTTAATAGAATCAGTGTAAACAAATCACAGAAAACGTCATCAGCAGTTATACCAAGGCATGACAATTACTTTTACAGATACACAAATATTTTATACAAATTAAGATGAATGCTTTGTTTCTATTGTTTTTATTGTATTTTGATCTGCTTAACATTGTGAGTTATTTATGCCACACGTTGAAATGAATGATGGGTATTTTACCTTGTGCTTGTCTATCAGATTGTGCACCATGTCTTTGTCTCCACCAACAGGAACGTCCTCAGCCAGCTGGGGCTCTGCTCTGTACAGCCAGTCATTCAGGGCCTGGAGAGCATCTGTGAATCTGCCTGAGAACAGCAGTGCTTCCTCCAGCTTGTGCTGCCTGGGAGAAGTAAAACAGAATATTTGGTACATTTCCCAAGATCAGGATTTCTTAATGCTTGGTAGAAACTTGAATGCGTTCCTATCTTATGTATCATACCTCTCCATAGACTTGCCACTGATGGTGTCCCACGTGTCTTTGAGCTCAGCCAGTAGATTTTCCAGATGCTGTCTGTCGTGGCTGGTTTGAGCTCTTTCATGAAGGTTGCGTCCATTCTTCGATGTAGCTTCATACATCGGCCTCTTTGACCTCAGCAGTTTCTGGAACTCCTAATTACAAAGTAAGCGGTCAGTGAAGTCATTATAACATATAAACCAAGGTTATATTCATTGTGATGTTACTGCACCTTCTGCTCAGTCAGTTGTTGTTTAATCTCCTCATGGGACACAGCAATCTCTTTATGTGTGTCTAATGTCTGTTCTACCTCCGTCATCCAGTCCACTAGCAGGCGCCATGATTCATTAAACTGAAATATGAGAAATTATATAAATATATTGTATGAATAGTTTGAATGCATGGATTTATAGTGGAGTCTCTATAGTGGTGTACCTGTTTGGCACTCTTTTTGACCTCCTCCAGCATCCTGCCTCTTTCTGAAGTTCGCTGCTGTAGCTTCTTGTAGCGATCCTGGACGGTCATGATTAGGTTATGAATGACATCACAGTCTTCCTTCCTGCTCAGCTCTGTTAGTCTACGGGCTGTGTTCTCCACTGTGGTCTTCTTCTCACCGTGGCCGTTCACCTCGTTCACCAGTGTCTGGACAAATACAAAGTATTACATGAGCCAATGAATACTTCCAAATGTGATGTGTAACTCTGGATGTCAAGCAGACTACAGCAGGTGTAAAAAAAAAAAAAGACCTACTCTGTGATCCTGCAGTTGACTACAAACTGTGTCCAGAACAAAGCTGGGAGCAGGAAGAAGCCCAATAGACTCTTCACACTTGCTCATCTTAGTGAGAAGTTCCTGGACGTTACTGTGGAACTCCTTGGCCAGACTCAGTCCTTCTGTAAGCTTTGCCTGTGGGAACAGCACAACATTATATAATCATGCAATAAATTAATGATAAATCAACAGGATGAGATATTTAAATGAAGAGTGAAATAACCTTTCGCTCCTGGACTTTGCTGTACACAGAGGCCCATTTCTGTTCAAGAATAGAAAGGCTGTGTTCAGTGCTCGATCCCCGGACGACGTTGCCGCTCTCCAGCATCCTGTGGATGGCATTCTTCACATCTGTGTAGGCGTGGAGCTTTGACTCCATCTCATTGCACAACTCCTTTTGTGGGTGAGAAGAAGAAAGAGAGTTTTTAGGCAAGAAATATTCTTTTTACTGGGTTACAAATGTTTAAATTCTTGCATACAGCATCTCTTTATTTTTACAGTTAAAAGTCTGGACCATTTTACCAAGTGTGCATTGAGCCTTTCACTGGCCGAGTCCGGCATGCTCCACATGGTTTTAGAAGAGGACAGTCTCAGGTCTGTGTTCTCCAGCCACTGCAGGAGATCCTGAATCTCCATCGTAACATCTTGTACCTGCAGTAAAAACAACAGAATAAATACAAATGCCTCCTATAGACAATGTGGGCGTGAGTTCACTATAATAATGGCAAACATTTTGTCGTGTGACATCAATTGCCGTCATCCTTTGTATTACATTTTCATTTTTAATGACTGCCTGAGAAATTATTATTTGGTTATCACGATGCATTTGTAATAAAAATTCATAGTTTCATTTTAAACTCTACCTTCATTTATGACAATAAAAGCCACATGTTTAAATTTGGAGTTGCATCTCTATTCACTTTTACAAATAACCACAAGAGGGCGCTGTAATACACTCATAATATAATGAATGAGGCATAAATTGCAGTATAGGTAAGGAAAATGTCGCCTAATGTATTGCATTGCATTGTATTATACATACAGTTAATATTTTTTCTATTCTAATGAAACTGTAACAAAAAAAAGGATCTGTTTTCCTCTCTTCACCTGACTCAGTCTGTTCTCTAATTCCAGCTGCCTGCGTTCAGTCTCACAGCGGACAAACTCCCAGCTTTCATTGAGCTCCTCCAGCCGAGACTGCAGACCATGTGGGCTGTCCCCGGACCCGACCTCCAGCAGGCCCCTGCCCGCCTGGTTCAGGGACTCCATCGTGCGAATGTGGGACATGACATCATTACGCAAGACCTTGGAGAAGGAACAAGCAATAGGGGTCAGAGTTTTATCATGGTATCAGTGTCTGCGTGATTCAGATGTGTTGCTTGGAGGTGTTAGGAGCTCAGTGCATTCTGGTCTGAGTTGTATCTGGGGACAAAAACGTGCACTGTTGTCAGACGATTCTAGCAGTGTGCATCGTTGGTAAAATATAAATGAACAGAAATAATACATAAGGTACAGACACAATGGTGAGCATTTTCAGGAAACAGAAGTCTGCAGTGTTATCTAGCAGATAAACCCACAGCTCTGTGAGAAGAGTTCCAGGGTTTTCTGAGACCTTCAAAGTCTAAAAGATTACACTACAGCCTACCTATGACAGTGCAACAGTATAATGAAGGGCTTATTTGGAAATGTCCCGCTCTCTGTAATATTGTATTTAAGCCACCACTAACCTTGTGTTTGGCCAGCTCTATTTCACAGGCCTGCAGGTCGATGCTGATTGGCTGGCTGCCCTGGAGTTGTTCAGCAGTCCTGGAAAGCCACGTGTGCAGCTCATCCAGTGTGTTTTGAAACTGACCCAGACCCAGCAGAGCACACTCCAGTTGATGCTGGTGGCAGGACAGGAAATATATTTATTTACACTCTCTGGCTAAATGTAATTTCCACATCAAATGTAATAAATAACACGGTGCATACAGAGGATTATAGAGGCATATAATGATATCTTGCTTGCACACTCTCACCTGCCTGCCGACTGTCTCTGACTCCAAGCTGTCCCAGCGCTGTCTGAAGTCACACAGCGGTGAGACGGAGCCTGGACGCTCCGAGCCTGGAGAGAGCCGGCACACAAAGCGATGGTTCAAGCTTTCTATCTCTATTTTCTTCTGGTAAAGTTCTCGCTTAAATTCCTGAAGGAAAAAAAACAGACAGAATATATGTTTGGACTCACATTAGGTTAGCTATCATGATTGATAGGTTTTTATAAAACACACATATCCAAAAGCACGGTCTCTTTATAACATGAGACCAACAGAAAAAAACTTCAGCATATGAACTCACCTTGAGATCACATAGCTGCTCTTTGACTGATTCCAGGTCAGTTCCTACCATGAACTCTTCAGTAGACCTCAGCTCAGCAGACTTCAGCCACTCAAAAAGACCCTATTGGCAAAACAATAACAGATGATGCATTAAAGCACAATAAATTACATGCTGTATAATTTTATCGTTGAATACATTTTGTTCTCAACAACCAAACATGTAACCCTGTTGCCATATCCAGCTGGATATATTTCACAGAACTTTCTTTTGATACTACACACAGTGCGCACCATTTAACTCATTTGCCTTTGGCAGAGGAGCACACAACCTGTCAGCCACTCATAAGAAAAGCTACAGGGAGTAAGAGCCTGAATTTCATGCAACAGAATTAAAAGACAGGCTTTGGCAGGAAGCCGTCACACTACATGAGTCAGGCTGTGGTGGCCAAAGTGTCCTGTTTGATATGGCTATGATACTGACCAAGAAATATGTGTTTGTACACGGGTATACATATACGCATACTACAAGACTATACTGTACTGACACACACCTGCATAGTGTCTTGATAATGTAGTGCCATCTGCAAAGACTCCTCCAGCTTTTTGTGGCATTCGTTCCACAGTTTGCTCAAGTTGTTCCATGTGCAGTAGAGCTTTAAGACAGCAAAAAAGACATGGTTTGAAGTTAGCCAACCAAACATCAAGAGTTGAAAAGGATTTCATTCAAATGTCATGGAATTCTTACTTCATCTAGGCTCTTTGTGACATCTGGTTTGTCTGTATCCCCACATGCTGACATCAGATCCATTCCCAAAACGCCGAGCGTGTCCAGGTCTCCCTGTAAACTGTCAATATCCTCCCTGAGAGTCTGAAGGTGGAAAGGATGGGAAAAGGTTATATAGTGCCTTATATATATCAACGTGGGTTTCTTATGCATGACTCCTTTAAGAGCTTCCAGACAGACCTGCATGGTTTCAAGGCTCTGGCGGATTGTTTCAGAGTCTCTCCGACTAGCATTGAGATCCAAAACTGCCTGCTGAGCATCGCTGAGAGCAGCCGTGACATCGCTGACATCACTCCAGAACTTCAAGGCCAAGTCCAAGAGTTTGAGCAGCCAGCTTTCCCTCTCCTGGGCCTGAGTATGCGTCTCGTCCCACATCTGGGACAGGCTGGACACTCGCTCCTGAATTGCTAATATCACAAGGATATAACAGGGATATTGCTTAGAATCAACCACACTACTTGTAGCTCCACGTGTGCTAGGACAGTATCATATCAGTACACAAACAAGATCACATTACCTGTGCCGACAGATCCGTCACCAGCTGCCTGGGTATTAGCCAGCAGCTCATCTGCCTGTGTTTTGACACTGCCGAGGCCCAGCTCCAGCTTGGACAGCTCAGCCAGGGTGTGCTTGTTGTCCTGCAGCTGCTCCTGGATCCTTGGGGTGAGGCCTTGAAGAGAGCTGGGAGTCTGTATGCGACTGCGTAAGCGGTCGAGACTCTCTCTGATGAGGGTCATCCTCTCATTCAGCTGTAGGGACAAGAGAAGATATAAAGTTGTATGCATTGTGATATATTGGACTGATATATTTCCTGCATAATTTGAAAGTTCTTACCTGCGTGAATCGAGGCAAAGACTCCTCGAGCAGATTAGCAGTCTCTCTGACCCGGTCCCTGATGGCTCTGTGCTGCTCCTCGGCCTCTGTGGCCTTTCGACAGAACCCATCCCCCTGAACGGGGTTTAGTTCTGACAAGCGTTTGGCCAGAGAGCATAAGCGTGCAATCAAGGGTTTGTGTTCTGCGATAGACTCCCTCAGACCCTTAGCAGAAGAGACATAAAAAGAAGCAGAAGAACGTTTAACAACAATGGGATTTTAGTGTAATCCCTAAAATGACAGGGGAAGGTTGAAAGAAATTACATTCACATCTCACTTTTCATGGCATACCTGAGAAAAACTGATATGCCATTATGGAACACTGGTGAAAAAGTAACCCTGTCAGGAAGTAGATTATACATGAACTGTACTTGAACAGAAAAGCCCAAAAGAAAATGGTGGCAGACTGCGGAGTATGAAAGGACGTCTTTGTTGAACTGGACAAAAAGGGGATGATCAAAAAAAAAAAAAGCAAAGAAAAGCTGGCACTCTAATGTGGAGAGGCAGGTTTCTTCTACCTGTAAGAGGTCTTGTTGTTCCCGAAATGCCTCATAGCTAATTGTGCTCAGGGAGAGCTGGCCAATTAGGGTTTGAGTTTCCTTAAGCCAGGGAGAAACCTCAGCGAGGCCCTCTGAGAACTGGAGGAGAAGCGACTGAGCATGCTCAAGCTGCAGGACCACATGGGAATTGGTGGCTGAGGTGGTGTTGCATTGTTCCTGTAGGGCCTCTAATGGAGTCTGCACAGACAGGTGACAGGAAAATAAAGAAATTAGAAATATACTTACATGTAAGCACACACATGAATTTATTTACATTGTCAGTAAAATGGTCATAATAAATAAAACATACCCTCAAATCGCCTGTTTCTCCATCATCACTGTACGTCAGCAAGATTTCAGCGATCTTCACCATCTTCTCAATGTTGAACCTGTGTTGGAGAATCTCTACTGCCAAAATCTGTTCAGGAGATGATACATCAAACTTACCAAAGATCATTTAAATGAATTTCTAAAACTTCAAAAATTACAAATAATACAAACATCTACTGCTTTTTCAATTCAAAGAGAAAAAAAGGTTTATATAGTTAGTGATATTTGTATAATGTCCTGACCTTCTGCTCATAGAGCTGTTCTGCTATGAGCTCTGGTTCCAGATGAATGGTTTTCAGCTTCTCAAGGCTCAGCGCTGTGTCTCTGAACCAGGCCATCTCTTTCACCACTGCCTGCTCCAGCTGATGACGACATACTGCATGTTAGCACAGCATTATGAACAGCATCACTGAGACATGATGATATCATTACTGAAATCTAGCACCACATACTAGCAGCAGTATCATTCTGGGTTATAAATAATCAGAATTATAATTAATTTTATAATCAAGCGATATGATGGGTATACAAATTATGGTTAAATGTCCAAAGACATTTCATGAACATAAGTGAATAAATGAAATGTGTAAAGTGTGTGGGTCTCATGAAAACGTTCATGAAAAATATGCACAGAATACTAATAAGTAGTCTACAAAGTTGTATGTTATTTGGAAATGTGCAAATTAAACTTTGTTTGCTGTGCAATGCTGAGCTAAATAGATAAATCTGAGCACAAAATTAGCCAGATTTAATGATTCCAGTCAAAAGTGGCAAAAAAAATTAGCGATTACTAAATTCGGTTCTTGCAGCAAATATTATATTTAGGTGGATATTGATGAGGGAATGGCAACTTAAAAAAAAAAGCTTATAGCTAATCATAAAACAGAGTTTTTCTTTTCATTTAAAAAACAAAAAAAGGTCTGTATATATGTCAATAAGTAAACTTTTGCAAACTTCCATTGAAAGCAGTTGTCAGTATTACTAAAGCATCTGACTGGTTCATTGTAGAACTAGTTGGGAACATTACCCTCTGTCTCTCGGCTGCACACAGTACTGCGTCTCCAGTATGCGTCTGAGCTCCCGCTGCACCCAGGAGCTCCCTTTCGATGCGGCCCAGCCACAAGTGGAGGTCCTCTTGGCTGGAGGTGCAGCGACTGGAGGCCTCCAGGGCCTGCTCCAGCCTCTGCAGCACGTCCAGGCTGCTCAGACTCAGCACAGAGCAACGGATACGCAGGGCGTCCGTCTTCTCCTGCACCTGCTGGGCCTCCTCCTCTGAAATGAAGAACGAATCACAGTCGCAGGGTAAGGCCAATATATATATATATTTTAATGCAGATATTCACAATATTCAAAATTAATGACAGACCATGTTTTTAAGATAGATAGGATGCACTTCATCGTCATCAATAGATTTGAACATTTTACAGTAAAATGGTCTGCAGTTGCTACTTAGACATAAAGAACAAAATATTTGTGTTGGAATAGCTAATAGTCCATTGGTTTGTACCATATGTTGAGAGCATTACCTGAAATTGCTTCCATCAGATCATGTCCTGACTTTTGTATTTTCCCTAGATCAGCAGTTTTGACTTGAATCTCTTCAACAACGGCCTACAAGAAAAATGAAAACATGTCAGAATTATAATTCCCCACGGTCACGATACTGTTCATGCAGTTGAATTGTAAGTGGCAGATTTCCAACCTTGGCCCTGTCTGTGGCCTCTGAGAGATGCAGCATCACTCTCTCTGCATTTCGTAGTTCAGCGAGGGTCTGTTCCACAGATATGAGCCACTGCTGCAAGCTGTCTACTCCTTCCTGGAAGAGCTGGGCCCTGGGCAGAATGAGCTCCAGACTCGCTCTCCTACCAACAACAAAACATCCACCGGTTGTTAAAATCTGTGAGTAAGATTTGTATCATGGAGTCGGCCTTGCCGAATGAAAGTGTGGCATGGGCAGAAAAAGTAGCTGACCTTTGCTCGGCCTCTAGCTTTAAGGCCTCCCACTTCTGTTTGAGAGCAGAGAGCTTGACCTTTGCCTGCTCCCCCTCATCTCCTGGGTGGGCCTCCACTAACCGAGGACCTTCCAGCATCATAGAGTCCATACTACGCCTTCGGTCTGTTAAGAGGCGCTGCAAGAGCTGTGAAATAACAGATAAAAGAATATTTCATGAGTCTCCAAGAAAAAAGAAAGAAAAAATATTTCAAAGCCCTCTCAGAGATTTGTGTTTTAAATCAAAAGATTTCTCAACAGTACTACAGAAAATGTTTCCCTTATGTCTGAGGTTTAATTTTGGATCATTGCTTGCAGGAAGAATTTGACATTTATCAAAGCCCCATTCTTGTTTTTTTCTGCCTTTGTGACAGAATTCCTGTCTCATGTGTCAAGATTACATTGTTAAGAGCCAGGCAGGTTTCACCTCATCCACAGAGCTCACAATGGGTGTGATTACAGCTGAAAGGTGAGAGACTTCCCCTCTTTTTTCATACCCCCAGGAAATGTTCACAAAGACTGACTGAAGCTCATTGTGCCTATGAACACCACCTATTCACCACTGAAAAGAACAGAATTGATATTATAAAGGAAGCAGTTGAGCATTTTCCATGACCTCAGCACACCTTTTTATAGGTAAACCTTTCAGGTGTATCCCCCCTACTGTGGTACTTCAAAGATGTTTTTTGGAACAAGAAATGAGGTGATGTGATGCTGGTGATAACAGACCTTTTGTTCTTGGAGCTGTGCTTTCACCACTTTGACCTCTGAGGATGGGGGTTTCTGATTGGCTGTGAGCTCCTCTATCTCACAGACCCATGTGAGCAAAGCCTCCAGGTTTTGGAGAAATGTCTCAGAATCTGTTGACACATCCCTCAGTGCCAAGGCAGATCTTGTTCCCTTGAGAAACAACATGAGAAAGTATTAGCTTTGAAGGCAACCAGTTTTACTGCTGCAACACAAGCAAAAAATAGCTAAAGATAAAAATATACCCTCCATCTATCCAGGCTGGAATCCTGGTCTGAGCTTGAGTGTCCATCACTTTGGAGCTAGGAAATAAAGACAGTCCACATGTTGTTTCAGTTCATAAAATCACTGTTTTAAAAGACCACCACGATGTCATAGAGTCAAAACATTGGTTTTAAAGAAAGAAAGTAGGTTAGAATAAATGAGAATTTTGAGTCCAGATGAGAAGAGAAAAGAATGAAATGGAAGACAGATGAGATTTGTTGTGTTTGAAAGTTGGTTATCAACCTCAGCGAGTTCCTCGGCGACACCATTCAGGACTCTAACAGTTCTGGTGACTATAGGGTCTTTTCCCTTGTCTCCAGACGGATACTCTGTCACTTCCACAATTTCGGTTACGATCGTCTCCGTCACCTCCGTCACCTCTGTGACTTCTCGTGATGCCAAAGTCTTCCAGGACCAGGGGCTTCCTTCTCTGGAGTCTCTCCTCTGGAAGCTGGCCCTTCTCTCTGAAGCGCTCTTGTCCGGGTGAGCCAGGGGGGACCTGGCAAACTCTGGAGGCACTGTTCTCCTTGTTAGTGTCCCATTTCGGGATGTTTTTATTGGAGAAGGGCTGCTGCGCCAGGCGTTATCCAGAGTACTGGTACTCCTGATTGTGGAAGCAGGAGAGCTGCGGAGGGGTTTGTCTGAAACGGGAGTATGAGCCCCCTCCTCTCTCTTAAGATCAATTTCCTGCGCCTCTTTGTCGCTCTCCACCTCTCTTTCCTTGTTTGCATCCTCCTTTGCTTTGTCTTTGACAGCCACTTCAGGTTTGGCCTCTCCATGTTGCTCCGGCGGCTGCCACTCTCTTCGTCGTTGATAGCACTCCTTCAGGAAGTCCTCATCTGACCTCACATGCTTGGACTTCTGGCCCAGGCAGCTGGGCCGACTGATGAGGTTACCCATAATCCTTCAGCCCAGAGGCTAGTGAGGTAATAGTTGAGGTAAGGCCCCTCGGCCATGCATGCGGAAGATCCTTCAGCTACCTAGAATAAGACAAGGGGGCTCTGGGTCATCATGCAGTGAACAAGTGCTCATTGAGTAAATACAAAAAATATACCACTGCCCTTTTCTTTAAAAGCACAAATACTTTAAAGTCATTGCCACAGCTTCTATCTTCAGAAAACTCCTGTGAGACAAAGTGAAACCAGTCTCTCACATCTTTTATTTGCTAAATTTCGGTGCCAACATTGCCCTTTTCTTGGCAGCAAAAGACCAGAGGGAACTACAGCAGAGATACTTGGCCTGGATATTCCCCGTCCCTTTGTCTTCTTTTAGACCACATACACACATGCTCCCCATCTATCTCACATCACCAACTGAAATATTCCAGGCCTACAAATCAGTGTGACAGGCTTGTCGAGGATCCCACTGTTGAGCCTGGCACAGAGAAGCGGTGGCAAACAGCCAGCTCTTTTTCTAACTCGGCCTGGACCAGTCCTGGGAAACCCGTTAAGGATCTGATCAAATATGACAGCCATAAAAACGCAGACATCGCCTCCGTTCTGTGGGGTGACAATAAGAGAGGGGGGGTAGGAACACAGACTGGCATGTGGGAAGTGGAGGGGGCGGTAGTTAGGAAAACATATCAACAGTATAGCTTTGTGTGCAGTGTAAAATGATGTTTTTTTGGAGAAAAGCAAAACACAAATGCTTTTCCATATTGCTCACCAAGTGGAGCCTGTAGGATAGCAGCTGTTCTCTTACTATTCTGAATCCAACATTGATCTCATTAAAATCTTGTTTGACCAAAACGAGCATATTACTGGAAAGACTCTCATTGGCAGTGACAATTTCAAACTGTGTCAGCCTGTCTGTTTCCCCCTCAGCTCAGTGCCTTCATTGTTTTGACAGAAGGGTTAAAGGTGAGTGTAATTATCTTGGTCTAGAGGAGCTGAGGTGAGCCCATCAGGAGATCACAGGGAGGGTTCCTGTCAAGGTCGGATCCTCCCTCTGAGGCAGGGTTGGACTGGTCCATTCAGAATTATATAGGTCGCCTCAGGTCATGCTTGGTGACTAAAGATCCGTGGGGGGGCAATATGGGTCAAGAAAGGGGAAAATGGGATGTTGGCTCTATAAACTACTGAGAGGGTTTTTTTCTGGCTTGAAAATGCAGAAGAGGCGGATTTATGGCATCTGTATGGGTGCAGTTGCATGCTACAGTTGTGCTGTAGACAAAATCATGCTGAATATGCAGCTCTCTTATCTTTTGCCAGAGGTTAGACACAAAGAAAATCTGCAGGCATGGAGAACTTCACATTGTGCTACTGTCAATATCCACCCCATATATGCATCAAATCTCATCTGTGTCTCTCCCAAATATGAAACTAATTTTAATTAATCACAGCTTTTAACTAAATGAGAATCTAAAATTGACCTAGTTTGATACAATGCCTCCATGTGCATTAGGCTAGTAATTACCTACATCAGGCCTGTCTCTGCAGAGCAGATGATGCAGTCAAGGGAACCACAGGGGAGGACACAGTCAGATCAGAGAGTGGTGCCCAGACAAAGCCTCAGCCTCACGATCAATGATTACCCAGTTAGCTCAGATCACTGCCCAGCGGTCTCCTGAGGAGGGCAGAGAGAGTGCCTGTGGCCGTGTTCACATGGGTTAACAATTCAAGAGAGAGGGTGTGTCGTGTCTGGTTACTGCACCGCATGTGTGGTCGTTTGCTAAATTACATGGTTGCCTCTACAGTGATCTCACAGAAATGTAGGTGAGGATATGTTGAGTAGCGCCATTAGAGTGCACATGGTGGCACGACCAGGGAGATGTTATTAAAAATAAATATGCAAATTGTATTTTTTCTACTAGACAGGGCTTGTCAGACACTGATAAGCGTACTTTTACAAACGGGCAATCTTATCATTTTATAGACAGTTTTCAGCCTTCAAATGAAATTTAACAATGCCACGACCTACATTATTCCACAATCAAAACAAGCCAGGAAAACCCTCTCAAAATGCCTCAAGCCCGTATTTGACATGCACCTCTCACTTTCTAGCATAATGATACTAGAAGGAGAACCAGGGAACCAGAGAGCCACTCCACCATTTAACTCATACAGCGGATGACCTAACCATCCCATCACTTAACCTATTTTGAAATGGCCCTTAATTCAGCCCAACCCTCTCTCTGCTCTCAGCGGTGATTTATGATACATGACTGCAGTCCATTTCCTGATGAACTTGATTATAACCATAGCATAGGGGCTTCTCCAAGGTGGGGCAAAATAGATATCAAAAAGAAGATTCTAATATTATTGTTTGGATGAAAGCAAATACTAGTTTGTATTTAAAATCACAATTTGGGAAACGTGTATGTGTATATATTCAATTGTTTTAAGCAACACCTTACATAGCAAAATACTATACAGAAGATGTAATGTTTGTCTTATGAATTGCATCGATTGACCCATTTAGATTTTTCAAGAAGCAATATATGGGTGGGTTTGTAATTAGTAGCAGAACAATAATCATCAATCACAACAGTACAGCTCCATAATGTGCTGTGTGTCTGCCTCTGGTAAGGGAGGTCCTGAAGTAGCAATCATGGTAGTGGTCTCTAATCAAGAATGGCAGCTGTGCATTCACCCGTGAGACTCATAACATTTTTGGGGTGGATGTTGAGCAAGGTCATACGTGCATCTCAAAGACAGTCCTCTAAGCACTCAATACAAAACTGCTGTATAGAATGAAATGTCAGCATGGCATGAATAGTTACTGAAAATGGCCATGCCTGCTGAGGTATGTTAAAACGTTGACCAGAATTTGGAATCCCTCCATTAAATCCAAAACTAAATAAAATATACTTACATCAAAATGATCCATTCACACTGATGTAATATTTCATTGGCTGCTACACTTCTAGTATAAGTAAAGAAAATCCCACAGTCACGGTCACATGGTTTCCTCAATCACTGACCAGCAAAGTCCCAAACCATACTCTCCCTGAGCTTATCCTGGGTTACTGGCAGTTTTGGCGGTTTGAAGCTTACGTGAACCACACTTACCCTGAAGCACAGTTGAGCCAAACAGCATGAGTAAAGGAATCCAGCCAGTCTTCAATCACCATTCAAAAAGGAGAGAAAGGGGAAAAAAAATCCAGCTTTGTTTGAGCATCCTTTGAACGGCCTCCCAGCTCCAACATCCCAAACTGAAGGCTCCTCACACACACACACACACACACACATACACATGCATACTCCCTCCTAACGCACACTCAATCAAGTCCACTCATTCACACATGCCCACATACAAACACACTTTCTAAACACACTCACACATGCCCTGATAACTCATGCTTTTCCGTTGCCCACAGTCACAGGCAAACAATGTCCTCCTCTCCCCTCGCAGTGCACCCCTCCCCTCCCCTCACTTCACTTCTCCTCCCACCAGCTCTGCTCCTCTCCCTTTCTTCTTTGTTGTGGGAGCTGTGATAGAGGAATTCCTTCCTTGTTAACGCCGCCGATGGGATAGTGCGCCCAGATGGAGACAATGTATTCCAACGGCTCAGTTGAACTCCCACAGTTCCCGGCCAAGAGCAGTTTTCACATGGAGGTCAGATTGTGCCAGTTCCATGCAACGACAAGGCGGCGGCATTCTCACCAGAGCTGCTGCTGCTGCTGCTGCTGCTCAGGTTGCTCCTGTACCAGGCAGCTAGGCGGCAAAGTGCCCCCTTTACCTTCCCCAGGCTTTTTCTCTCCCCCTTCTCATCCAACAAAGCCCCTCCTCTGAGTCTGACTGAGGCTCAGAAACTCCATGCTGCTTCTGCTTGAAAAATGGGATGGGTAGGGGGGGCAAGAAAAGGAGAGTTTTCTAAAGACCCCTGGGCCGCCCTCGGAACATTCACATGTTAAGTGACAGCTGCCTCGGCCCATTCCCTCTCTCTCGATGGCGAGGGAGAGAAGTGCAGGCTACAAAAGAAGGGACCCACACCCACCCTGCTACCCACCCACTCACACATTCACCCCCAACCCCCTTGCAGTCCCCTCTTCCCCATTCAGAGTCAGTTCAGCAGTCTCCACAGCAGCAACAAAGACGACTAATTACTGTAAAACATCTCAGATTACTTTTCAACTCACTTCCAGCCATTGCAAGCCGGGCCCATAAACAAAGAGGCTGGAAGCAAACACATCACACACACACACAAAAAATAGCAATGGGAAGATAATACAGAGTCTTTTCTCTGCTTTTGGCATGGGAACGCAAAGGAAGGACCCCTATGGTTAAATTCTATCATTCCCCATTTCAATAAGTCACAATATTTGCCTTAGAAATGCAGAACACCAAGCATATCGTACTCAAACACACCGTTACAGCTGCATTTACTCACATTTTCTGGTGTTTGAACTGAACCATGTAAACTTTTTCTGTTCAATTTATTTCAGGTGTTTACTTAGATATAAGCGCTGGCATTAATGTTCCTTTCAATACATCAGAAAAGGACATCATGTGTTGGTGCAGTAAAACAGAAGTGTGCATACAGGTGACAAAGAGCATTCACGCCCCAAATCCTGCCTTATTTATTCCTCTCCCTCTGTTTTTCTCCGGCCAGCCAAATAATCACCACCGAATGCGTGCATGCATGTACAGTACACACACCCACACACTCTCTCTCACACTGTCTCGCCAAATTAACACACAAAGACGCACATGCACGCACATATACCTGCCACTCAGACTCCTCTGTGATCTACAAGGTCACTCATTTGAGTGTTAGGATGAGTTAAAGGTGAACACATCTGAAGGAGGACAAACAATGGCCTTTTCAAAACCCCTTTATGCTCTATTTTCTTATAAAGATATCATTTGCTTTTAATCTCTCACCCACTGCAGTCGGAAGTGATAATATGATCTTTGAGTAAGAATGAATGTTCTCTGCTTGCATTCTACTGTGTAGGTACATACATATAACACCTCATAAAATATCATATTATCAATACCACTCTGTCCTGTGTAAAGTGCCGTCTGTGTTACATGTGAGTGGAACCTGTCAATGCAAACGTAATTTATTCAGCATGAAATGTGTGCAGAGTCATGATTTATTAGATATGGGTCACAGGATCATGATGTAACTCCATTAACAAAGCTGTGAGTCCAGTATATTCTGCAGGAGCTACACGCAGAGTTTGTGACATTCAGAATTAGACACAACAAAAGATAAAAGTTGTTTCATTTTATTGTTGTATTAGATAAAAGTCTGAATTTTAATTTTGAAGTCTGTGCACTAAACAAGATGAAGCGTTTACAACAATGCTAGATGCCCTGTGTCTTTAGTAGGTGATACTAACAATGTTCAACATCTTAGTTTAGTCTTTAGTTAGCATGCTAACATTTGCTATTTGGCACTTAGGTCAAATTAGGCCTGAAGTCATTGGAATATTTTGTCTAGAGACCTTCAATATCTGTAGCAAATTTCATGGCAATCCACCCAATAGTTCAAGATATTTGATTCAAAACCAAAGATATAAACCTCATGGTGGCCTGGAGTGAACATCAGAGGAGGGGATTCATCCTCTGGTGACCATAAATGTCTGCATAAAGTTTTATGGCAATCCATCCAATAGTTCTTCACATATTTTGGTCTGGGTCAAAGTGATGGACATTACCATCCCTCAAATCATGCTGCTATCGTGGCTAAAAATGTATCAATTATCACATAATGTGACATTAGGAAATTGTGCTTTTTCTTAGCCTCTTGAAGATGGACTTGATGAGGCTAGTAATAATTTGAGAAAACTGCTGAAATCTGTGGCATGTGAGGTAACTGGGATGGGATACATTTTCATTGCAGCCTCACTTTGCAACTGATAACATATATTCTTGCATGAAAATAGTTCTAGTTGTGAAAAAAAAAAGTTGATGGTGTTTAAGGTTGTTCATTAAACTGGTGGTGGTGAAAACAGGCTGTTTCTTCTGCTTTGAAGTTGCTTCAGGTTTTCACCACATTACTGCCCACTTCTGACCCCCCCCTTCAAGCCTCAATTTATGCAAATGGTGATAAAAAAACAAAAGCGGAGAAAAAAGAAAACTGAAAATGCCTGCCACTGTGGCCGATGAGAGAGAGAGAGTGAATTGAATAGAATGACCCCTGTAGGGTCAAGTTATTTAACCCCTGAGTACTCCAGTGCTGATGCAAGAGTTCCCAGAGTCTCCTTGATTATACCACAAAACATATCCTGTATCTCTTATTCTTGTTAAGTGCAGTATTACAAAAAATAAAATAAATTATGAAGATGAGACATAGCTCATACAGCAAAGCAGTAAAAATGCACAAACTCACAGATAACTGTTTCTGGGGGTCACTCAGAGAGCTAATGTCTTTAGTCGTTTAATGAGCAAGTAAGGCCCACATTCCCCGTCCCCCCTTTCTTTAACTGAAAGGAACTGGCAGCGATGAGGCACCACTTTGCCAGGAAGACATTGTTGTAAAACCATGACACCTGATCCCAGCTTTCAGCATCCTGCAGCCCCCTCTGTACTAATTAAATGATTTTGCCAAAATTCTCTCCTCTCCATTTCACAGTGGGTGCACACAGTTTTTAAAAAGACAAGAGCTGATGTGGTTGAAGAGCAACTGGCAAGCTGAGCTATGCAATGATGCAATAAGCTGCTACTGAAAGAAAAAAAAAAATCTCATCTTTCTGTCGTCAGTAGTCCTCATTATCCTTCCAAAATGCATGTGATAATAGAGTGGACTCAGGTTGGGGGATAGAATAAAATGGGTTCTCAAATTAATGGGATTCCAAATTTGGAGCCTAAATTTGATCACGGCTCCCATGTGCCAAAGGACCAGGGTGAAAAAGATTAATTTTACTGGCTTGTTTTCCCCCTCCTCTGCCATCTCCACCTCTCTGCTGCCTTCAAATTAAATAAGACCTCAATGGCTCCTCTACAGAACATGGTAATTAGCCCTCTTCATGAGACATGAAAAAAAGAGGGGGTCCCCTTTCAGGGTCAAACCAGAAGCACCATTCAGCATGCACACTGTCATTTATCACCAAAAGAAGTTGCTTCCAAGAAAAGTGGATGAAAGGCTGATGGGCTTCCCTACTGGGTTGCCCGGGCCATGCTGGGCTGCCTGGATGCTAGAAATCACAGTCATGGGTGAGAAGGAGGATTTAGCAACAGAGACAGAGGAGTTCAACCTCATCATCAGCTCTGCGTTTGATTCAGCTGCTCCCGGGAAAAGAGGATTTACAGCCATAAGTCCACATCTTTCACTGAGCACAGGAAGGCACGGGCAATAAAGGAAGAGGCCCCTCATTGCCATTAACCCTGATAAAGTGTGTGAATCAAAAAATCTCTTATGGGAGGGATTACCTAAAGTGCTATAAGATGAAAATCAATTTGACACGCCAAGCAATTGGATGCAACATATCATCTCAACTTGAGTCTGTGGAATAAACAAGTTTGCTTTACTGCCATCCAAGCATCCTTTATTATTCATTTGTCTTGTAGGTGATTCATAGCAATGAACACAAGTCCCCTTCTTGCCTAAAGGTTATGACAGCGTCAGAGAGCGGGGAAGCTGTTTGCTGGCTGTCAGAAAACAGACAGGAGAGGATAATAAGCTGTGATCTCTCACCCCTCTTCCTGGGCCTGTTTGTAAGTTGTGTGTACAAGGCTTTTGGGAGGCAGCATCTGCCACCAGGCTCAGGGAAACCAGAGACCTTTAAGACACAGAGAGCCTTTATCCAGCAGAGCCTCATCTGCGGGGGGGGGCAGAGAGAGAAGAACTTCTGACCTCAACGTGACTGTCAAAGTGAAGAGATGTCACTTTGACTTGTCAGTGACATGGTGTTCAAACACAGTGTAAAAATATATTCTAACTTCACTACTACTCACATGTGTAAGGATTTCATGTTCACAACAACTCAACCCTTATTTATAACCGGATGTAACTCAACATAATTGTATGTACATAATCATGTAGTTTTCATGTATCAAGATATCCCTTGAGTTTTGTCAGCCGACTGACTCTCCCTGTAACATCCTGTGTAATATTTACAGAATATTTTAAATAATATAAAGTGCATTGTTGTGTCACATATTTCATTCACTTGATTAACTAAAAACAAATACTCCCTTATGGTTATTGTATATATTGTATTTTTGGAGATTTGAACATCTACACTTACATGACATCTGGGCAACTCCATCTGCTGAGGAGGATCGTGTTATACGATCGAAAGCTCCAGAGCAGCTACTTAATGGACCTTGTGGAATAGCTACTGTGATATCAAATTAAATAAACAGTGATGGGAAGTGTTATTTGTATCATCTAGGCCTGATCTAATCACCAATCTAATTCTAGTCAATTATGCAGACTTTAGTGAATTGATGATTCACATTTATTAATGATCTTTTTTTCATATTGAAGCTCCTCTGGTCCATAAGGTATGAATTCATAAACTGAATGGTATTTACATTTGAAATGCTTAATATATTCATGCTTGGCAACCCCCAGTTTGAGGCTCATGTGTATCCGAGTGTTCATGGGAAAAACAGTTTAAGATGTGTCAGTGCATGTCTTGTGTTAAGGAACAGGTGTGGGTCCCTCTCCTGTGTATTGTAGAAGGGTCTGTATATGGGGGGCTGCTGGGGGATGTCCTCATTCATGCTGCTAACTAACGAGTCCCTCAGGCCCAGACTGAAACCAGCAGTGCAGCAGACTAACTGCATTACCATGACAAAGGTCTGTGGTCGGATGCAGGATGATAAAGGCATGGTAGAGATAAAAAGACACCCCCTTATTTCACACACTCTGATTGGGGGTCAGGCTAAAGCTCTCCAAAGCGTTCGAGCTTTCCTGACGTGATAAGACATGCCTGTGCATCTTACACGTCAGTCCCCAGGGAAACGGGGACAAAACGAAACATGTAAAAAGAATTTTTTAACTAAGAAGAACGTCGTCTGTTGAAAAATGTTTTTGTAAAAGCTCTTCCTTGAGATGGTCATCAATGAGTCTCTTTCAAAGGTCACACGGGTTCAGACACAGATCGTATTTTGTCCCTCGGCCCTTTTTAACCATACAATCAATTAATGGCTAAAACATTCAGTCAGGACAATGGAACACATTTACTTCAATGGACCATATAACTAAATCAACCAAAACCAATTTTTACTATAACAATAAAAACATCAAACACTCTTGATCCTTTTGTGTTACTGATTCACAGCTCATTGAAGAAGCTGTAGTCACCCTTCACTCAGGATAATCAAATAAATTATTACCTCAACATCCTGCTGCACTACACAGCTGTATCATGTTAATGTTGTGGCTTTCAGCTGGTGCTGCACAATAGGTTAAGTTCAATGAAAGTGTTTCTTATCTAAATGAATTAATTCTTTCAGTGTCAAGGCACAATTCCCCCATAAGATAAGACAGAATGTTAGTTTCATTGTACAAATGAACAATATTCAATTGGCAAAATCTCAGTTTTAGTACACATTTGTCTCAGACAGCTGCTTTGGAGAGACATAATCTGATTGGTTGAGTTCAACCTGATGGGAGGAACCTAAACACAACAGGTTCATGGCCAATTAGACTGATGGGAAAAGAGACAAGTGGAGAAAAGGTAACTGATATTTAAGGCTGGCTTGCTCGCAAACCTGCTGACCTGCCGCGATCATAAACGCATAAATATTTGATCAGAGTTCCTTGTTTGCCATTCAAGCTTGTCATTGTACAAGTACTACGACTAAGAGATTTTGAACCCAACCAGTAACAATCTCTGGCTGCAGCCTTGACTGACAATCTGTACAAATATTGGTATAAATGGTTGTATGACAAAATCTACAGTTGGTGTTCAATAAATGCCTCAATAGTCAGATCAGAGTGCTCTTACCATGAAGATCCTGCTTTTCTTTTTTTCTGCCCCCTTGCCTCTTCCTCCCATCTGAGTCTAATGTCTTTTCAGTGTGTGCGCTCATGTGTGCAGAGGGCCTCCAATGCCAAGCACTCCTCTAGCCTGGCTGTCCAGGCCAGGCACAATGGAGCCTGACTCCCCAGCCCCTCTGTCCCCCTGTGGCCTAAAGAAGTCTCCCCGCAGGAGTGGAGGAGGACCACCTCTGTGCCCGTGTGAGCACTGGATGTTGGACTTTGAAAAACCTCCACAATGCCTATCCTCTTTTCCGTAATGCTCAATTAACTCAAGTGTTAGTATACTGACCAGCATGACTCATTGGTTCATTTTCCTCCTCTTTCCTGTTTTTTCTTTGCTCTCTTACCAACGTATTCTCAGATATTCTCTACAGGTGCCAAGTTGTACTACTGTTAAAATGAGATCAGCTCAGCCCGCATTGATCTCCACAGGGAAAATAGGATGTTGCAGTAGGTAATGCAATAGGATTGTATGAACAGGATGCATCATGGGGGAAATTGAATGGAAAATAGAAAATATGTAAAAAAAGCATATTCATAGATGCAAGTAATCGAGATAAACTATAATAAAAAAGAGCTGGCCCTGCAGCATACACAACTCAGTGACTTCAGTCAGGCCACCCAACACAGAGCGCATTCTTTTCACTTACTGTCTAAGATTTAAACCATTTTCAGGTGAAGTGCTTGTGTCATCGAGACCAATGACCCTGTATTTTAGATTTGCTCAAGAATTTCCTTCTGGATTAATAAAGTTCTTATCTTATATAATGTGCTCACTGTCTCATCTCATAAGGGGACATTTTAACTCTCCTGGGTGTTTTCATGCAATGTGGCTGTAGGGCTGTCAGTCAGTTGGTCCACCACTTTGTTCCACATGGGAAAATTTCAACAGTCATCAAATGATTTGCCATGACATTTGCTACAGATATCAATGGTCCCAAGAGGATGGAGCCCAATGAATTTGATGAACCTATGGCTTTTCAAATAGCACCACCACGATAACACTGACATTTGCAGTTTTGAGTTCAACGTCTAGACCATCTTCAAGTCCAAATTTAAATTTGGATCATATATGTACACACCTGCAAAAATAATGACATTCCCCATCACCCTCAGCTGTACTTTGTGTTTAATGCTAATTAGCAAATGTTAGCATGCTAACATGCTAACATAACACCTGCTTAGCATTAACATGTTAGCATTGTCACCATGAATATGTTAGCATACTGATCTTCAGCATTCAGTTTAAAGCATTGCTGTGTAAGAGTACAGAGCAGCTAACTCTGGAGTCCTGTTACTTTTTCTAACTAATTTTGATATTTTAAGATTCAAGCGCCTGATAATATTCAGTTACTTGAAATTTGATCACGGGGAATAAAAAAACCCACTGTTGCCACCTCAGGTAAAGGATCAGATGAAACATGTGTACAGGTGATGACTTTAACATGGGACATGGTGAGAGAGATAAAGAGAGAAAGGTAGAGAGGCAACAGAAGGTAGACAGACAGTAAACCCAACCAACCCTGGGGTCCAGAGGAGGCAGCCTCATCTCCATGCTCTTCAGCCACTGCCTCAGTGCTCTGATTTGACCCCTGAACTCGCACTGCCATTGACTCAAGTCCTCCTCATCCCTCCTACAACAGAGGAGCAATACAAAGTGTGAAGTTATATTTTTTCATATTTTACAATCAAATATATTAAATGTATAATCAGAGAAATGAAGCATATGCAATAAAAAGATTTATCTAAATCAAGCCAACAAATGTTAATCATAATTTTTATTATTCATTTGGTTATATAAGATATTTTTTTGTCTCAAGTTCTTGTTTTATTCTGCCATTAGCAGTATAAGTTGTTATTCACATCACATTCATTGTGTTAGGACTCTGAATGCAAATGCCTACTTTTGTGTCATTTTTACTTTGATAAATTGAAATTTGAATGATCTCTGACTGTCATGGCTGCGAGCAGAAAATTGGGAGAACAGACATAATAGTAAAGTCATGACCTGCACTACAGCAGGAAGAGGTCAAACAAAGCCTTCAAGCATTATTATTGTTATCAAATGATAATATAACCAGGGCTTGGAAAAATATCTCATTAGGAAGGCATCTGCTCTCTCTGTCTGCTGGGCTGGAACCTCTCTCCGTCTTGTTTCAGTATGTTTCAATTAGATGTTTTACACTGTGACTCACTTCACGATTTGTGGTGTCTTTGTGTTGTTGCAACTGCAGACTCATCGGTCTATAAAGCGGATACAATTGACCAACTGTCACCACAGGCTGTGTGTTTCTGTGTCTTTTATCTGACTGTTGGTGGTCACTTTCAATCAAGCAGGTCTCACTTGGATTACAATATTTTCTTCAAATACAGAGTTAAATTCAAAAGTATCTACATATGTGATGAACCATTAGTGCTTAGATTGAACGTAATGTGAAACTCCTCATTTCTTAAAGGTTGTGTTTTTAACTTTACAGATGTTACAATTTGCCAGTTAATCAAGGACGTAAGTGACATATTATTGTCATACTGTGTCAAGACGAATGAATGAATCTTATACATTAGCATACCCATATCGCTGATCCTGTGATGTGGGTGTTGATGATCCAAACAAAGCATTTTCTTTATCCTGCAAGAGACCATTGGGAAAACATATTTATACACAAAATGATCCTTGCACTAGTACATGTGTTTAGCTTACTTTTATAGCATCTCCAGCTGTTTGAGCTCATACTGAAGTTCATTGTTCATTGTGTTGTGTTCTGTTCTTACCTCCCTGCCTCCAGCCTCTGATGCAGGGAGAGCTGGGAGGGAAAGGGTCAGATCAGAGAAGTCAAGGGAGCTGAGTGAAGAATTCTGGGAGGTGAATGCCCCGTTTCTTCTGTTGGCAGGTTCCTCCATCAAATCCAGTGGCTGATGTTGGCACATAGAGCAAAATATGTTTACATCTATTATGAAAGAATTGGGTGGATTTGGACCCAATTCTTTCGTGTCATATATAGGATACATGCACAACAGTAATGTCCAGTGGTGAGGCGATTTACAATGACGATCAAAGATCATTTTTTGGGAGAAAAACTCAAAACATGCTACTTTGTGGGGAAGTAAAACAGATATTATGTAGGTGGTATTGTATAATGATCAGCTTAAAAAAAACTAGTCAAACCCTCATTCATCTGACAAATACACAATCATTAAAGTAAACATAGACCTCAGTGCATCCATAACATGATCACTTGTAAAGCAGGTGTTGGACTAAGTAGCTGGGTTCCACCTGATTCGCTTCTGTGAGGATGAGTGTGGGTCAGTCTAAAACTGCCCTCATGTGGTCAACTGCTGCATCTTCCAAAGGGAAGAGTCATAACGTCAACAGACCCTGCACAGAATATTAATGCAATTGTTTCTCCCCTTATATCCACTTTCATAGACGAATTCTATTTTCTGTGCAGTGGTGAAGAAGGTAAATGTTGGAAAATCATGGCATTACTGTTCTACTGCAATATGTGTACAATATTCACATTACCCTTTATATACATTATGTGCAAGGTATTACTTGTCTTTGCATTCTTCTCAAGTAAGTAGCATATAGAACTAGCTGATCTACAACTGTTGTGCTCCCACATTGTTGTGCTTTCAAATGGAAGGATGGAAAACAGGCATTATGTGAAGTGCCTTATTTTTGAGTTTCTAGTGTGACTAGTATTAGTCCTCCAATATACTGGGTATTGATGCATGAATGACAAGAGGTCCTCTTCAGAGCATATTTATTTACAACATAGTGTTATGTTCAGAACATACAACAGAATCCACTCACCATATCATTCAAAAGCAAAATCTGCCCCATAAGCAAACGGAACCAGTTAGTTTGTGAATTTCTATAATGCTAAAAATGAAAATCGGCAGTTACATCTGCAGTTGTCTTTATTTTACACTAACATTTTTTCCCAAATATTCTCTGTAAAGTTAGTAAAACATGCAAGGCAAATTCATAATATATCAAAAACTCGATTAAAACAAAATAAAAGGATTTACAGAGGTAAAACACTTTAGAGATACATAACAGAAATGTTTGCTGTGGAAAAATAACTATAAGCAAAATAAAGCTTCAAGCTGATTATCAGTTTGCAAAGGAAACCTGTGACAAACTGTCAAATGAAATGAGTTGATTTCATATAATACATACATTCATGCAACGTGGTGCTGTATCAAACATGTCAATTATCCAAATGTATCTAGGAAGCACTTTGGTTGGACTGAATTTACAGAGAGAAATAATACAAAAACATACTCAGTGGACTTTAAAAAAGATAAATGAAGATGTGCTACTACTACAGTTAACCTCGATTGAATCAAAGAATAAACACGCAGATGTGTGTATGGTTTGGAGTGTTCTCTAAAAATATCAGGATATGATATGACAACATAAATACTACTGTTAGCATTCAAGTAATAGATACATGAAAAAAAAGTCATGAATGAAGAGTGTTCCTAGAAAGGCATCCCAAGATGGTGTCAGGTTGACTCAGCCTCAGCTTTCTTCATGTGTGATGTGCAATGGAAGAAAGGACATACTCAATGGAAGATCTAGAAACAAAGGAAAATAACTATGAGTTGAAATCAAAATAAATCAAACCATGAAGCGAGAAAAATTAGAAATGAAATAAAAATTTTGATGAAACTTAGCTTCATCTCTTGCAAATGAAATGAAAATGATAGAATGTTTAATGTAACATTTATATACTATTTATATACTGTACCTGTGTAACTGTGTGAGGATGACATGGACTCACAAATCCATCCAAGCTGAGGGGATTGTATGCTCTGGCCAACTGAGTATCTGTGGTCATATGATGGATTCTGACGGACTGAGGCAGCTGTCAAAAACAACAGGATAAAAATAGCAATAATGAGAATTTTGAATATAAATAGTTCACTAGTGATATCACCATTGTAGCGTGTGGGATAAAAATACCATAAATAAAATGAAAATCAACTGAAGAAAACAAATAAAATGAAGAAAAGAAAAACGAAAAACTCATTTCGACTTACAAGGACCAAAACAACAGGAGGCAGGTCTGTGTGGGAGAGCAGGATCAAGTCTGACATCATCTTGGGATTTACCAGGAACACTTGATTGATGGTTAATATAAAGAATCCAAAACTCGGAGTGTGTAAAATAATGGTGCAATGAAGTCAAAGGATGCAAAAGTCCACTGAATATAATTGGGCATAAGTACAACGTAATGACAAATGTGTAACTGGTTGAAGACCAGTCTGCATAATTTTAATCCTGGCACTTCTTTTCAGTGTTGTATTCCTGTCGTGTCTCATTTTGTAGTGCCTCACAGGTGTAGTCTTACTGGTTACATTATTTAGTTAGGTAACATTTAACATGAAAACATTAACACAAAATCTGACCAAACTCTGTACAAACATTCAGAGATTTGAAGGCATCTACGTATTTTAGAATCTGTTAAAAATATTAGAAAAAAGTTGGCATACAGTATCTCATTAAGTAGTACTGTCGAGAAAGATAAAAAATAGACAAATATCCTTGAATTTCAAAAGGAAACAAGGAATACTGGAAAAATATTTCTGTTTGACATACATACAGTATATATTAGTTTCAGAAAGCACAAGTATACATTTTTTTTAACAGGTGTAGAATGAAAACTATAAAGTCACTTAAAAAAACAGCAGAAATTTCATGCTTTGCTTTGAAAAATGTAAAGTGACTTTTGAAAGAAAAATAATATCTTATACAGTATATCTAGCAATGCTTGGTTATGTCTCCATATATGAGGCACATGTTTAGATATCTGTTCTATATGAAAAAAATGAATAGCCTATGCAATTCTTGATGTGACCATATGCAGGGCAGAATAAATAAATTATATTTTCTTTGTTACTGTAACTCTATTTTCCTGTGAGAAATGCAACTGTAAAGTGCATTAGTATTGTTGGTTCTTAGTCACGCACTGCTAGGAACAGAACTAGCTCATCAGAATCTGCGGCCGTAGCCAGTTGATGTGGATGTGAAGGTGGAGGATGAGAAGTTCATAGTGAAGCCAGAGCCAGCATCAAAGCTGCCTCTCCTGGAGCCTGTTCGGGACCCGGTCCTTGAGCCAGTTCGGGAGCCATAGGCGGATCCAGGGCCACTGGCATTGTAGGGACTGTAGAGGCCTTTGCTGGACTGTGAGGAGGCCTCCAGAAGCCTTAGGCCAGATCCTTCCTCAACCATGCTTTTGTCCATGGCATCTTTGAAAGAGATTTTCAGTTTGGTTTTTGGACATGTTAGATATTTAGAATAAGCACCGACATCTCTCAGTTTCTGGGCAGTGCGGGCATCGATTGTGCCCTTCCTGATGGATTCGTCTAGTGACACTCTGCTTTCAGCATCAGGCTCAATAAGTCCACCAGTCAGATATTGGACCTCAAGGAAACGCTGCCCAGCCTCGTAATACAACCAGCCCTTCTTTAGAGCCTGGGAGGCAGACATCTTGACTTTAGTTCTGGGGTCTTCGAATCCAATGAATGCTTTTTGAGCCAAGTTGAGGCGATCAACCATGATTTTATCTACAAGGCCTTTTTCTGTAGCCTCAGTGATGGAGAATCTCTCACCAGATGTGGGGTCAATTATTCCTCCTGTACAGGCTTGGGCCTCCAACAATCTTTGGCCTGAGATGTTGTCTACCAGGTTTCTGTGTATGGCCTCAGTGATCGACACCTTCTCTAGTGTGTCTATGTCTAAGATTCCAGCTATGGGGCCAGTCTCCTCTGTTGGGTCATTCCATATGACTGCAGGTGGTTTAATTGAGGGTATGGGACTCATAGGAGAGGAGTAAGTGGAGCCAGTGGTGGAACCAAAGGAGGATGAGCGAGAGCGGAAGCCTCCCATGTTTCCAGAAAGCATGTCAGCGAATTCTGTGATAGACAGGTTTCCAGCTCGGTATGTATCAAGAGCATTCTGGTCAATGAGGCCACGTGAAATAGCTTCATCAACATCATACTGTCTTCCTGACCTTCTGTCAATGATAATGGATTTGACAGTACCATCAGAGGAGGTCATTGTGATCTCTTCCCATTCACACTCCTGCTCAGCAAGCTCCAGGTACGTTTGGTGGTCAATGAGTCCCTTCCTGTAGGCCTCATACACAGTCATTTCTTTGCCTGTTTCTGGGTCTACAATGACAACTCTGCGTTTACGAACTGAGGATTTGGAGGAGGTCTTTCTTTCTCTCTTCTTTTCTTTCAGTAGCAGGAGCACCAGGCCAGTGTCAGGGTCAGTGATGCACCTCTCCATGAGCTGGAGGTAGGTTAGGTTTTCTTCAGTGTTGGGATCAAAAAAGCCTTTGGTGTCATCAGATGGATCTGTCAGGATCTCATTCATTTCCTCATCAAAGAAGCCACGTTTGTAGGCCACCTCGACTGGCAGACGGTGACTTTCCTCTGGGTCAATGATTCCACCAGTGGCAATCTGGGCTTCCAGGAGACGAATACCATGATCTTTCAGGATTAGCCCCTTTTTCATGGCCTGGAACAGGGATATAGTTTTGCCTGAATAAGGATCTCTATATCCTGTCACTGCACGTTCAGCTGAGAGAAGCTTGTCTTTGAATTCGGGTCCCACAATTCCCATTTTCACTGCCTCATTGACGGTCAGTTTGAGATTTTTGATTGGATCAATGACATACCCTGTGGATGCCTGGGCCTCAAGGAGCTCAAATGCAGTGCCTGGCCTAATCATGTTCTTCTTCATGGCCTGGTAAATTGATAGACGTTCCTTTGAAGACTCCAAAAATACACCAGCAATACAGCTTGTGCCCTCAAGGTACCTTGATAGTCTACTGCTGACCTCCTCCACTGAAAGACGACCTTCATTCAGTTCAGTGACAGTCTGCTGGTCAATAATTTGTGAGCGGAGCAGCTCCTCCATTGTGATCTGTTTCCTCAGACCCTTGAACATCAGCCTCTTGTCTCCCAGGGAGAGCAGGCGTAAACCACCATCTAACTTACATCTCTTGAGCAGCTCTGCATATGACAGGTTCTCTTCAGTGACAGGGTCAACAAATCCTTTAACATTGTCAGTCAGCCTTTCATTGGTTTCCTTGTTGATGTAACCTCTTTGCATGGCAACATCTGCGGGCAGGTGGAACTGGAATTCAGGATCAATAATACCACCAGTGGAAGTTTGGGCCTCTAACATTTTCAGAGCATAATCCTCTGGAACAAGGTCCTTTTTCATGGCCTGGAAAAGAGATATGACTTTCCCACTGTATGGATCTTTGTATCCTGTGACTGCTCTCTCAGCTGAAAGAAGTTTATCATGGATCTCTGGGCCAACAACACCCTTACGAACAGCTTCGTCAACTGTGAGTGTTTCATTTTTAACTGGATCAACAATGAATCCTGTAGCAGCTTGTGCTTCGAGGAGGCTGAGGGCAACTTCTGGTTTAAGAAAACCTCTCTTCATTGCCTGGTATATGCTTATCTTGGAGCTTGAGTCAGTTGTGACCCCAGCAACACAGCCTGTGCCATAGAGATACTGTTTCACACTGGTCAGCTCCATTATGTCACGGATATCCCTCTTGCCCTGTTTAAGGAGGTTGTATGTCTCCAAGTCAATGATTCGGGCATTGTAGAGCTCCTCAATGGTTATCCTTCTCCTTATGGTCTTGTATGACAGTGGACTGTCATTTCTGATGATTTCTCTCTGCTCCATGATCTCAATAATAATGATGATCATGCGCTCTTTAGTGATTTTACCCGAGCGATATTCATCCATAAGCTTCTGCCTCTCCTGCTCTGGAAGCAAATTTGAGTTCATGACATCCCAGAGGTTCATTGGTTTATCAGCAAGACCCTCGATTGGAATGTCTATTTGGGTGCTGGTCAGATCACTCTGAGTTTGTTCCTCTGTGTAGAGGTATGTCTTCTCCACAACAGTTGGAGACTGAGGCTTGGAGAGAGGGAGGATGTACAGACCTGTCTCTGGATCTTTTTGGCATTTGTCTTTAAGCTGTCTGTAGGTAACATTCTCATCAGTTTCTGGATCTGAGAAAGCCTTGTTATCATCAGTTGGTTCAGAGAGGGTCTTGGCAGTTTCTTTGCTGAAAATGTTCTTCTGATATGCAACATCAGCAGGGACACGGTGGCTGTTTACAGGGTCGATGATTCCACCACTAACCATTTGTGCCTCTAACAGGGGCATAGCATGCTCTTTCAAGATGAGATCTTTTTGCATCGCTTCAAAGAGGGAGATTTTGCCGCCTGTGAATGGATCTTTGTAGCCAGTGACAGCTTTTTCTGCAGAGAGGAGTTTTTCATGTAGCTCTGGACCAACAAGACCTGACTTCACTGCCTCATCTACTGACACACACTGGTTCCTCACTGGATCTACAATGAACCCAGTGGCAGCCTGGGCCTCAAGAAGTGAAAGACCTGTGTTGTGTCGGAGGAGCTTTTTCTTCATAGCCTGATAAATGCTGATTTTCTCTTTTGTCGGCCCCAGGTAGATGCCAGCAATGCTATCAGAGCCCTGGAGGTATTTATTGACACTGGGATTCTCACTGACTTGTTTAGGTGTTGTTTTTCCTTGTTTAAGGAGGTCATAGGTTGGCTTGTCAATAATTTTGGAATCATACAGAGAGCCTGCTGGGACAGGAGCCCTGAGTCCCTTGAAGCTGGACTGTTCTTGTTTCTTGGCCTCTTTCTCATCTACAATTGTGATAACAAGCTTGATTATCTTTTCAACTGTAATCTTTCCTGACCTAAACTGTCTGAGCAGGTCAAGCCTTTGTTCCTCAGTGAGATATTCAGAGTTGATGATTTCCCAGATTGTCATCTTCCTGCCCTTAAATGGTCCAGAGTCAAGCTCCACAGTTGCCTGAGTCATAGCCTCTTTTGTCTGGGCTTCAGTGAATGCAAGTTCCTCCTTTGCATTAATTGCTTCATCAGAAAGAGGCAGAAGCTGGAGACCAGTTTTCTTGTCTGTGACACACCTCTTGAAGAGCTGTGAGTATGTGACATTTTCTTTTGTGTTGGGGTCAAAGAACAATTTAGTTTCATCAGTGGGGCTGCTGAGAGTCTGTTTCATTTCGTCATCAAAATAATTTCTCTTGCAGGCCACATCATGAGGAATGTGATGGCTCTTGATTGGATCAATGATGCCACCAGTGGTCATTTGGGCATCAAGCAGTCGGATTCCTTGTTCTTTAGGTATGAGATCTTTTTTCATTGCCTGGAACAGAGATACAGTCTTTCCAGTATAAGGATCTTTGTAGCCTGTGACAGCCCGCTCTGCAGACAGAAGTTTTTCATGCAGCTCAGGACCAACAACACCTGCTTTGACAGCTTCATCAACAGTGTACTTCTGATTACGAACAGGGTCAACCACATAGCCTGTTCCTGCTTGGGCTTCAAGCATATTCAAGGCAGGCCCTGCCCTCATCATGTCTTTCTTCATAGCTTGGTAAAAGGACATTGCCTCCTTGGATGAGTCAATAATTACACCTGCAATGCAGTTGGTACCCTTCAGTGCTTTGTGGACTGAGTCCATTTCAGACACCTCTTTGACTGTCTTTTTGCCCTTGTGCAGTTTGTTGTACAGGTCTTTATCAATGATTTTGGATTCCAGGAGCTCAGTGGCAGGGACAGGTGCTCTCAGACCATCAAAGGCAATTTCATTCTTCTTCTCTTTCTCCTCTGCCACAGTAATCACAATCTTAATGATCTTTTCAATTGTGATTTTGCCTGTCTTGTATTGTCGGAGAAGATCCTTCTTCTGGTCCTCAGTAAAGTACTCGGAATTAATTATTTCCCAAATGGTGACAGTCTTTCCCTTGAATCTTCCAAATGGCACAGACACGGTTGTTTTGCTGAACACATCCTTGGTCTCCTCCTCTGTGTATATGCTTGAGCACTGGGCAGCTTTGTCTGTGATTGGCAGGAGTAGCAGACCGGTGTCAGGGTCAGTGGTGCATCTCTCCATAAGCTCAGAATATGTCAAAGGTTCCTGAGTGCTGGGGTCGAAGTACCCCTTTGTGTCATCTGAAGGGTTCTCCATAATCTTGTTCATTTCAGCATCATATTGTCCCTGTTTAAAGGCTATTTCATTGGGTACACGGTGACTGTTGATAGGGTCGATGATGCCACCAGTTGCACGCTGAGCCTCAAGGACTCTGATGGCGTGATCATGTTCTAACAGACCCTTCTTCATAGCTTCAAAGACAGAGATCTTCCCACCAGTGTATGGATCTTTGTAGCCAATAACTGCCCTCTCAGCTAAAAGCATTTTGTTGTGCAGTTCAGGGCCAATCACACCTTCCTTGACAGCTTCGTTAACAGGAAGTTTCTGGTTCTTAATAGGGTCCAAAATGTAGCCTGTGGCTGCCTGGGCTTCAAGAAGGATCAGAGCTGTACCTGGTGTAATCTTCTTCTCTTTTGATGCTTCATAGATTGACATTTTCTGATTAGATGGTGTCAAAACGCCAGCAATGCAGTTCTTTCCTTTAAGAATTCTCTTTAGATTTTCAGTCTCACCAAGCTCTTGCACAGTGGTTTTGCCATTTTTCAGCTTGTCAAAGTCTTTCTTGGGTAAAAGACCAAGGTCATGGAGTCTGCTTGCAGGTACCTTATCACGGATGCCGTCAAAAGCCATGGGATCTGGTTTCTTCTCTACGCTGTCTATCACGTCACCAGCATTTTGGCCATTGTAAACTTTCTTTGTTGTCTCAACCATAGTTACTTGGATGACCTCCTTGTCTGGGACTTTCTGCGCTTCCTCAAGCTGTTGCAGCTTCTCGCGCAGTTTCTGGTTCTCGTCTGCAAGAATCCTTTCTTGCTCTAGTCTCTTCTTCTCCAGTTCTTTCATTTCATTTTGCTTGTTTTGCATCTCTTTCTCAGCCTCTTTCTGTTTGCTGAGGGCTGCATCCATGGTGGCCTGGAGTTTCTTCTTCTCCTCCTCCATCTGCTCTCTCTGGCGTTCCTGTTCATCCTTGAGAGCTTTGGCCTTTTTGACCTCCTCTTCAAACTGGCTCTCGAGCCTCTTTTTCTCATCTTCAATTAGCTTCTCCTTCTTCAAAGCATCTCCTTTTCTGTCAGGAATGTCTGCTGGAGCACTGTCTTCTCGTGTTCGATTTGTTTCTGCTGTGCATCAGCCATCTGATAGAAAAAATAGAAAGCATAAGTTACATAGGTATATAGGTGAGGCACATGTATTCTTTTGTATACAAATTGTTGATTTTGTTTATTAAATTTGTAACAGATAGAATATCTACAATGCACTCTGCTTATGCATACTGTGTGGAGATAAAAAAAATCCCTTAGTAAAGCTATACACGTGCTTTTCTGCAGTCTTTTTTAGAGGATCATGGTTCAAAACTGATTGTGCAATTGAACATTTTTTTTAAATAAAATGTACTATTTCTCTAGCATTGTTGTTTTAAGATTCAGGATAAAAATCATTGTATTGGTGTACTTTTTTAGTGTTTCTGCCAACCGTTTAAAGTCCAGAACAACCATGACAATGACATTCCTCAGCTTATTAACAAAAATGAAAAAAAAAAAAAAAAAAAAAAAAAAAAATCAACAAATCAAAAAAATCAACTTAAATAAACTCTCACAAGACAGGCCATGTCATGATCTTCATCCCATTTTTAGCATGCATTTGTTATATGTATAGTGTCCTGCCTAAAAGAATTTGAACATTATCTGCAAGGACACCATTCTTACCTTCTTGAAATTGATCACCTCTGATCAATCATACAGGATATATACCTTTGTAACTTTTGCCTGTTTTGCGAGCTGCTGTAAGAAGTAAATTTCCCCCGAGGGGGATCAACAAGGCTGTCTTATCTTAACGTGTGTGTAATGATACTGTAATGATAATGATACTTTCCTCACTCTAAAAAAGTGTTTGCAAAAGTAAAATTAAACTGACCATGCTCCTGGTAATTTGTAACTACTACTTGGAGTGGACTGTGTAACTTTTTATGATGAATCTGCAAAACTAAGAAAATGTTTGAATCAGAAATTCTTAGTGAGTCACAACAGATTTACAAAGCACCCTGAACATTTGTAAAAATTTGGGTACTATGTGTGCAAGTGCTAAAATCCAAAGAAAGAAAAATCAATGACATGGTCAATCTGGACTATGATGAACTAGATTTGACAGAGTCATCTTTTCAAATAAATTTCAAAGCTTTTACGGAGTGTGTCTGTCTGTCTGCTTCTTATATTCTTATTCTTATATATATATATTATAAATTAATCATACTGTAATAGTCACGATAGCAAATAATGTTTTTCATAATGCTTTTGTGCTGGCTCTCACTTATTTAGGATAGCAGTTTTTTGTGTTCTTTCTGTGTTCTTTCATGTGTTGCAACTTTGTCTTATAAGAATTTAGTCATCACTATTGGATACCAGTAATTGTTTTTCATGTGTTAGTTACACTCTAGGGTGTTACGGCATCTACACCTAATATATTTGTCATTTTAAATGGCAAGGGACGACATTTAAGAAGACACACTGTATAATTCTTAGTTCAAGAAGGATAATACTCTTAGATGTGTGTAATAAACAGTTTGCATGGATTCTTGGAAGGTAACCTTTTAAATATTAAAGATCAAAAAAGAATCCACTGTTTTTCAACTTTACCTCTGTGTATTCTATTAGTAAGAATAATGATCATAACACCAATGCTCCCAATTCAGGGCATGGTATACACAGTCTGTGGGTATACATGGCAAACCTAGGGGTGGGGGCTGTGGATGAACTAAACATACATTTGTCAACAAGGAAGTGTGAAGGCATTTTGTGTCAGTTGATTCATACTAGTGCATGTCATGGTCATGACAGATGGAGGGTGGACAGGCTACTAAATGTTTTTGTGGCAAAGATGTGCTTGCCTGACACACACACATACATCTGCTGGGGTGGAGGATACTCATTCATAATGAATACTGGACATTGTAAAAAATGGGAGCTTGACTGTAGGTGACAAATATCTTTTTCTTGGCCACTAATAGGTGTGTTTGAATGATTGTTTTATCCTGCAAATACAAATTACATCATGATTTGGCTACCATCAACGATAAGTGGAATATTCCTTTAAAACTCATTGAGTGTTGCTGTAAATTCTGGTAAGTTCTGGTAAATCTGTGGGCGCATTTACAGTAATACTATCCTATCTTTTTGACTAAATTGCTAATCTAACATTGTTTTTTAGAATTTCAATTTGACTTTAAATGATGAAGTTTTAGTATATTTTGGAGCTGAGTTGCAACTGAGTTTTGAAACTGAAAAAAAAATGTGAAGCATGTTTTAAAAATGGACAAACATTCCAGGATATGCGGAGACATTCAGGGTGTGATCTGCATGAGCACAGTGCACTGTAAAAAATTCAAATTAAAATCATATTTAAAATTAAAGATATGGTTTCGTCATTAGTATAATCAAAGAAAGGGATAGAGGAAATTTAAGAAAGAAGGGTGTTAGTTTACAGATAGAGTTAACAATGACATAAGCTGCTCTGTTATGCCATTTTTGACACAATACCTCTTTAGACTTATTTTGAAGGTCTTCAGCCTCCATTTTCAGTCTAGCCTTCTCCTTCTCTAGGTCTGCGATAGCTTTGCGTAAATCGTCAGCCTCTTTGCTGGAACTTTGTCTCGCGACTTCCAGTTGTTCCACCACAGTCATTTTTTCTTTGGTGGCTATTTCAGTCTCATGAAGGCGGCATGCAATCATATCAGCCTGTTTCTTGAATTTTTTAGCCTCCTCTTCAGCTTTGGCCTGGGATTCACTGAGCTGAGAAACCTGAAGCTTGAGTTTTTCGGCTTCAGCTATGATCTCCAATTGCCTTTTCCTCTCTGCTTCAAGTGACTTCTGGTATTCCTCCGTTTCCTCATCCAGACGCTGTTGCATTAGTTGTTTATCCTCCAGCAGCTTTTGCGCCTGCTCCTGAGCCAAGTCCTTCTGCCTTTGGAGCATCTCTGCCTCCGCTTTTAATTTAGATGCCTCTTGTATGGCCTGCATTTTCTCTTTGAGCATTTTATCGGCAAGAGCTCGCTGTTGATTGAGGTCTTCCTCTGCGATCTGTCTCAAGCGTGCAGCCTCTTGGGCTTCAACACTAAGTCTAGCAGCATCCTCTGCAAGTTTTTTCATATTGTCAGCCTCCTTGGCAAGGAATTTTTGTGTGTTATCTTTGTCCTTCTTGATGAGGCGTTGATTTTCCTCCTCAATCTTGAGTTTCAGCTTGAGTAGTTCCTCCATCTGAACCTTGACTTTGAACAGCTCCTCCTCCACCTGGGCCCTTTGTTTGACAGCATCATCAACCTCGTCCTTCAAGCGGTGAAGCTCTTCATCGAGGACAGATTTCTGTTTGTCAGTGTCATCAAGCTTGAGTTTAACCTTTGTGAGCTCTTGCTCCACCTGGAACTTCTGTTTTAATGTCTGCTCTGCCAGTTTTTTGTGCTTTGCCATTTCAGCATCTGCTTGTTGTTTCTGCTTGAGTGCTGCAGCTTCTGCCTGTGCTCTTTTAGCAGCTTCAAATTCAGCATCCTTCCTCAACCTCTCGGCATCTTCCTGGGCTTTGGCTTGGTTTGCAGCTTCTTGCTCAGCGGCTGACTTTTGCCGTTCTGCTTCTTCCGCTTGTTGCCGAAGGAGAGCTGCCTCCCTTTCTGCCTTCTCTTTAGCAGCCTCTGCCTCTTTAGCAAGTTTCTTGGCTTTCTCATACTCTTCCTTAAGCTTCTTCTGTGTGATGGTATCTTCCTTCTGTTGAGCAAGAACACTCTGGACTTGCTGCTCAGCTGCATTGCATTTCAGGGCTGCTTGTTGGGCTACAAGAATCTGTTTTTCTGCTTCCTTGTCAGCCTCGTCTTTCTGCTTCCTGGCTTCTTCTGCTTTCTTTTTCAGGCGATCAAGCTCATCTTGGGCTGCCTTGCGTTGTCTGGCCGCCTCTTCCTCTGCAGCGGCGATCTTCTTAACCTTTTCCTCTGCTTCCCTCCTCCTCTTCTCCTCCTCAAGGGCAAGCTTCCTCAGTTTCTCTGCCTCCTCTTCTGCTCTGAGTTTGCTTTGTTGAGTTTCCTCTGCAATGTTTTTCAGTTTGTTCAGTTCTAGCTCCAGATCAAGTTTTCCAGATGAAGCCTTCTCAAAGTTGAGCTTAAGAATTCGGATTTCTTCTTCGACAATTCGCCTCTGTTTGAGTGTGTCATCCACTATTGCCTTTTGTCTTTCCATTTCAGCCTCAGATGATTTTTTGAGTAGGACTATCTTTTCCTCAATCTCTTGCTTGTGCTGGTTGGCCTGGTCTTCAAGAGCTTTCCTCTGGTAGGACTCATCCTCAGCTTGCCGCCGGAGCCTTTCGTTTTCAGCCTCCTTCTCTTTCAGGGCAATTTCAGCCTCCGTTTTTAAACGAGTTGCATCGCTGATTGCAGCCAGTTTCTCTTTGAGAATCCTTTCAGCCTCCGCTCTCTGACGAGCTGCCTCTTCCTCAGCAACTTGCCTCTGATGCTTTGCCTCTTCTGCAATGGCTCTAAGCTTGCTTGCTTCCTCAGCCAGGTCCCTCATCTTGGCGGCTTCAGCCTCAAGAAGTTGTTTGCTCTTCTCTGTGTTGGACATGGTCTCCTTTTCTGCCTTGGACTTAAGCTGAACAAGTACATCCATTTCACTCCTCACTTTGGCCAGTTCATCCTCCAGCTGTTTTCTTTGTTGTTGAGCTGCAACAACTTCATTTTTCAGACGGTAAAGTTCTTCTTCAAGGAGGGATCTCTGCTGTTCGGCATTATCAAAGTCTGCCCTAAGTCGAATGAGCTCCTGTTCGGCAGTGAGTTTCTGCTGAGCTGTGCTCTCAGCCACCTTCCTCTGCCTCTCAAGTTCTTTCTCGGCCATGTCTTTCTGCTTCAGGGCCGACTCTTCAGCTTTGGCTCTCTTTTTGGCCTCACGCTCGGCCTCCTCCTTTTGTTTCTCAGCATCTTCTTGAGCGAGGCTCTTTTTGTGAGCTTCTTCCTCAGCCTGGAGTCTTAGACGGAGGGCCTCGTTAGCTTTCTGCCTCCATTTCTCAAGCTCTTTTTCTGCCTCTTCTCTGGCATTTTCCGCATCCTCCTGTTGTTTCTTGAGAGATGCTGCTTCTTGTTGCAGCTGAAGGACAGCACCATGCTCTTGTTTGAGTGATTCTTCCAACTTTGAGGTCTTTTCCTCAAAGGAGATGTGTTTGCTCTGGAGCTCAGCTGCGGCACTTTTCTGGGCTGCCACTTGAGCAACCTTGATTTGTCTCTCCTTTTCAATCTCTGCTTGCTTCACTTGCCGTTCAGCCTCCTCTGCCTGCATCTTGAGTTTTTCAAGGTCATCCAAAGCTTTTTGCTTTTGCCTAGCAGCTTCCTTCTCTGCCTCAGCTTTGCGTTTGAGTTCCTCCTCTGCTGTGCGCTTCTTCTGGGTCTCTTCATTGACCTGTTTGCGGAGCTTCTCGGCTTCTTCCTGGGCAGCCTTTCTGAGTTTCTCAGCCTCAGCTGCTCTGTCACGAAGTTGCTTGAGCTCAGATTCTGCGGTAGACTTTTGCTTTACTGTTGTCTCAAGTTGGAGCCTGATGAGGCGGATTTCCTCCTCAATCTTGACCCTGCTTTGAAGAGCCTCATCCACCTGTTGGCTTTTCTCCTTGATCTGCTGCTCTGAGAGGTTTTTGAGCTCATGCAGTTCCTGCTGGACGTTGTGCTTTTGCTTTTCTGCATCTACAGCAGCAACTTCTCTCCTGCTTACTTCTTCCTGCATTTTGAGTTTCAGCTCTTGAGCCTCTTTCTCAGCTTTGGCAATGGCCTTTGCGTGAGCTTCAGCTAACTGCTTCTGTTTGTCTAACTCAGCCTGCATCTTGGCCATTTTTTTCTGCTCTTCCGCTTTGAGTTTCTCTGCAGCTTTCTGCATTAGTGGAAGCAAATGGTAAAGAAAGGATTATAATCAAGCATGACATGTTAAAAGGTAACACTTTACACTAACCTGCTCAAAACAGATGGGATTAAAATTGCAATTACTGTTGTAATCACAGCCTAATCACACTGTAATAAGAGCAATGTCATGTACTGTGTTACCCAGGCAATGTTAATGATAAGTTAGCTCAAAGGTCAAGTCAAAGATCAATCACTAGATGCAAATTAGATGCACATTCATCAAAGTGATGTTAAATTCACGATGCAATTAAAACAATTCATGACAAGACAATTCAGGAAAAATGGATGATGGGGATGTATCAATTAATGTATGGAAACAAAATATCACTTCACAACACAGCAAGAAAATCATATGGCATGCAACTGTAGCTGTAGCACTAACTTCCAAAAACTGCATTATAACTGAGATTCAGACATATTACATAAGTCTTATAAGTCTTATTTAGAATTATTTTTTGTCAAACTGTTGAAAATCATTTGTTTCAATATGTATTTCAATGCTTATTGCATTGAAATATTTTAATGTGTGTAAGTGTCTCCCACACATTCAAATACTAATATGTTTAAAGTCAATGTGTTTCTGTTGAACTGTTGAACTGAACACGTAAAAACGTTTTATGCCTATTTTATTTGTATGCATATTCTCTGTGTGGGAACATTTGTTGACACTTTTTAAAATAAAGACTAAATGCTTGATGTTAGAGTTTTATTCACACCATTCACTTCAATTGTTTTTTTTTAATCTCATCCCATGCACTGGGGGTTCTTTAAATCACTATTTGCCACAAAATGGAATGGAAAAGAAAGTCAAGGATAGCAGGATCAGGTGATGTCTAACTGTAAGTTAGGACACAGTTTGTGACTCTAGGAGATGTAAGAAGAACTATAAAGTAGGGTAAACAGAATACTGAGTACAGAGTGTAAGTTAGGATGATAGTGACAGTGTGGAAAGTTACTGTAATTCTATAAAAGGCTGCAGTGAAAGCAAGAAAAAAAAATATGCCATGAAAAGCCAAAATGCAGTTTGAGAGAGACACAGATGTTAGGATGACAGAGGGAATGGAGATATACAGTACGGTTGAAACACTGTGAATAATTTACCTCTTTAATGCTCAAACAAGTTAAGCATTCATCATGGCAAAGCACTGGCAAGCAGTTAAGAGAAGCAAAGAAACAAACAAAACATTAGGGTTAGAAAAGAATGTAAAACTTTAAACTTGTGTTAAGTTGGGGGAAAAAAGGAAGACCATGATAACCAGGCTGAACCATAGAGGTCTTAACTTTGATTTTAACCTCAAGGGGGGAAAAAAGTGGCCAGAGGGACAAGGAAAGAAAGGAAAATCGTAGTGAAAGAAAGAACCCCTTGCTCTACAATGGCACAAACCACACAATGAATGGAGATGAAATAGCTAAACAAACAGAAAGTCGACTGTATTCGATCTAGTTTTAGACTGTCCTGGACAGTTATGGTCTTGATGTAGCTTCCAAATAAGTCATCTAAATAAGGCCTGTATTCACTTGAATGTAGACACACTCAAACCTCATGCATCATTTTTGTTTGCAATTATTATTTTGGTTGTCATTTTTTTTCACTGTTCTACTAATCCCTCGTTTCTACTGAAAATACTATGCTCCAACAAATCTGTGCTTCTCTAGCTAATACTGTAGATCAGCTACAGCATGCCAATGTTTCATGCGTCACCAGTGCAAAGGAACTATTTGTCACCCGTACATTAATGTAATGTGTGTGTGTGTGTGTGTGTATGTATGTGTGACACACAGAGAAAAAGTGGGTGCATGCATGTTGATCGGCGGGTCGACTTGTTTGTTGGTTGGTGGATTATTTGGTTGGTTAGGTTAATGTTAGAGTTTAGTTTGTTTGGGATCCTCAGCCAGTTGTCACGCACCTCCTCGTCCTCCAAGCGGCGCTGTGAGTCAGTGATGAACTTGATGTACTGACTAGTCAGAGTCATCAGCTCGCTGTAGCGGGTCCTCAGTGTTACATACTGACACAGGGAGGAACAAACAACACTTAGACATGTGTCATTTTCAGCTTTCTGCATATGTCTCTCACAGTGAAGTCAGTCTATAGTTAAGTTGTCCTTAAAATATTTGATTTAGTATTTACAAAAATCAATGACATTTTAATTGAGTATATGTCAAAAATGATTAGTGAATGATCACAATCTGTATTTTTTATGATTCACACAGCGTCCCAACTTTTTTGGAATCAGGGTTGTAGAAACTGTGTCTATATGGATTCTAAAAAACACACCTCCTGAATGATGTTGTCAGAAGCTGAATCCAGTTTGGTTTTCTTCAAGGGAGAAGCAAGAGGCTCCACCTGAGCCTTGTAGGCGACCAACTGGAGTTCATAGTCCTATTCGAAAATAAAAGGACCATGTATCAGTTATGAGCACAGGTGTTTTCTCTAAATGCTCCATATTACAATATTAACAATAATTAATGCAGGGTAGTGTCTAATGCTCACCTTGATAGTATCAATGTATGCTTTAGCATATTTTTGACATTCATCAACTTTGTCTTTGTTCTTCTCAATCTCCTCCAGCAGTTTCTGTTTTGATAAAGAGAAAAAGAGTTGAGCTCACTAGTTTCATGTCAAGAGCACGAAAAGAATGCTGGTAAGATCAAGCGGTACTCAGCATACCTTCTCCTGGGCCAGTTGTTCTTGCAGAGTTTTGCTGTCATTGATGGGCACAGCCTGGATCTTCTCCTGCCTCTGCTTGGCGTCGGCAATCCAGCGGATCAGCCAGTCGTAGCTCTCACGATAGTAGCCGAGCTGGCGGCCGAGCTGCTCCAGCTCCCTCTGGCGAAGGTCTATCTGTGTGAACACGGCCTTCCAGCGATCCTGGAGACTAGACAGGAGCTGGCGGTAGTGGTCCAGCTCGGCATCACGCTCGCTGTGCACACGTGACATCTTGTCGCTCACTGCGGTAGCCTTCCTCAGCTCTTCCTCCAGAGAGTCAAACACGGGCTGTTCGCCCTCAGCCTCAGCTCGCATTTTCTGCAGACGTCATACAAAAAAGAAATGCCAGTCAACAGTGAGCAAAGGTCAAAATCATCAATTAAGGCTAGTGACTACTTAATGAGAACAGTTCCCAGCTGGCTGAACAGATGTTGTATTTCTGACACCTTGTAAAAGAATCATTGTTTTTTACCTTGAGAGTTGTTCTGTAAGCCTCCACTTCCTTGACATCACTGGGCACGGTGTGAACCTCACGCAGACAGTCCTCATACTGCTTAAGAACTCCCTCAGCACCCTGTGTGTTACGGATGACCATTTCTACAGTCTTCAGCCTGGAGAAGAGAACAATAAGTAAATAAAGTAACAAGGCACAGGGCCATTAGGAAACAAGTGTAAGTGGCTGGGGACTCACTTCTCGAGATAAACGGAGGAGAGCATGTGGGCATGATCCATCTTCTGCACAGTCAGGTCAAGCTCCGAGCGCAGGACAGGAGCAGAGGCGGACTGCTGAGGGGAGGCCAAGACTTCCTGTGTCTTTGCAGACACCTTGTTAAGGTCCTTCTTGAGACCGTCAAGCTGAATCTGGACTTTCTGTACAACAGGAAAAAACAACAAGGGTTAACAACATATAACGAGTCAAAGCATGACTAAGGTTTAACAAGGAAAAAACAAAATCAACTGTCATGAGGAAAAATATGCTAAAAGGCACCTTTAAAATTTAAATTAACTTGTGCTGCAATGATTGGCCAGAGGCACTGCACAGATTCTGAGATCAGAAGGGACCTGAACAGCTGTGGTAGGAAGGTCTCCAGCAGGGCTACAATCCCTGCAGCTCCCTCAGAACTGCAAACTGCAAACTTAATATCTGACAGCAGATGCAAAATTCTCCGCTGCACTTTCACTCTTCAAAGCAACACTGATGGCAGCTCTCGCTCACTTTCTACACTACATCCAGTTTAGAAGTTTATCCACTATGTCCAGTTTAGAAGAGAGGGGGAAGAGACAGCCGTGAAATTGTCCTTCCTCAATACAATACAATTAAACAGTGTGAAGCATTTTATTCAATTACAGAATTATTTAATCATCTAGTTTGAAATTTGCCTCTAGGCCTAGTTTGCTACTAAGAACCATGTTACGAAAGTTTTGCTAGGATGTTAGGTCTTTAGGCTTTATGAAAACAAGTAGTACAAAAGTACAAAATGCCATTAGGTTCAATAAATGCAAACATCTAGTAGCACACAGGCCAGTCGTAACAGTCTCTTAATGGTCTGCTATGGTCTAATTGATATGGTAACGATACTTTGATGTCACATGAGTACAGTACCTTCTGCTCTGTTGTCTTCTGGACACATTCTTTCAGAGGTTCCTTCTCCACAGGTTTGCGTATGCGAGCCACAGTCCCAGCTTCGCAGTCCTCGATACGCAGGCGCAGGTCCTTGAGCTCAGAGATGTAGTTCTTGCACAGGGACTCATCCTGTTGACCTGTACAGCAGCATTTGCATTAGTTTAGCATGGCAGTATCAAATTAACAATTTATGTGGCCAAAGGGTGATGTTGGTGTAAAAACAGATTTTTGATGTATCAAAAATATGGAAATACTGAATAGATTATGGCATGTTTATGATTTGGTATTGTTGTGTAACTATTGTAGGGGCATGTTCACAACTTTTTTACATTCTCAAATCACTTTTTTCCCAACATCTACCACCTATTTGCAGGTCACTTGAGCAGAATCATACATGCAGCTCTCCATGTGCATATACACTACCGTCACAGCACATAGTATATAGCAAGTATTTTCTACCTAGTAGTAGTACACACTATTAGGTGATATGGCTGCATGACAAAAAGCTTAACATTCTGTATACCTATAAAACGGATTATACTTTGTGCAGAGCTGCAAAAAAAGCAGTTTAGAAACCAAAACAACATGCAGTCAGAACTCTACTCTAAGAGTACTGGTTATTGTTGAACATCTCAGCCAAGGCTTATAAGTGTATACACACACTAGCTTGGTGAGCTGTGGCTTTGACTGGCTCGACATCACTCACCTCCGAGCACAACAACCACTAGTCCTGAAAGGTGGATGACAGTTATATACGATAAAGTTGCTATATGCTTGTAGTATATTCCCTTTATATAACCATGAATAATCTAAAAATAATTTGAGGAAAAAGTGTTACCTTTCTCCATGGAGCGCAGCAGGGTGTCGAAATGCTGGGTTGACTTGGTGTAGTCCTCCTCGACCTGCATGCGGTCATCCGGGCCGAAGAGCTGCGAGTCCTGGCTGTCCCGCATGTAGTTCTGGTAGTGGAGCTCCAGGTTCCTCATCATCAGCCTGTATTCGTCTGGTTTCATGGTCTTCAACTGCACAGGATGGAGAGAAATGGATGGATTAGGAGGCAGGACTTCAGTGGAATTCTACTTCATGTTCTGAAGAGGCTCGTTTAGAGTCAGCTTTATTTCACGGACTGAAATAAACAGAGCCAGTAAAGCACAAACAAATCCTAAATGGTTTACTTGTTAATTTTATCAAGGCTAATGCACTCTTTCCAGCGCCTGCAGTAGTTAAATTGGATTCCAAGCACTAAACATAATAAACTCTTGCCTGCATAGCCTGCTCTTAAAATAACAGACTTTAGAGGCCTTGTCTATTCTCCCCAAACCTTAATTTATTTCTGTATTTGGCTTCAATTATCTATTTACAGCTAACAGGAGCTATTGCTTTCTTCTTATTTTCTAGTAGAGCTGGCTGAGGTAATGACTGTATATTGTGTAATACGAATATGTTCTGCTCACTATCAGAGTTTGCACCTTCCTAATAAAACACCTCTTAATGTTTTTGGGCATTTTTTTTTCTTGCATAAAAGTGTTCATTCTTACCATGGAGATGTTCCAGGAGCGTATCTGCGTGAAGTCTCTCATCAGGTACTGCCATGACAGCAAGCTCTTCATGTCTATATGGAGCCTCTGCCACATGGACACCATCTGCTGATGACCGGCATCCAGACTGGAGTAGGATAGGAATGCAAAGAGTGCAAGGATTAAGAAAGAGACAGCACATCAGAGATTATACTTTGCCATTTACAGAGTATTAAATCCATTATGTATTTGGTGTAATATGTCGTGATTGGTTTACAGAAACGTGTCAGTGAAAAGTTGCATTACATATTTCTCAAAAAAAAAGAACCACATTTCACATAAACTCCTGCTGCTGATGGATCAAGGTCACCATGTGGGTTCACTATTTCTTGCCACTGTGTTAGAAATGCTATGACCTACTTTGGAGTTCAAGACCCATATGGAGGCTGACTAGCTGTCAGAGAAGTGACTCATTTAGTTACTGTGTTCTTACCTGGACACGCTGTCCACGGCCTCCTTGTTGACTGGAGGCACCATGAAGCAGACGGAGGGCACCACCGCCTCGTGTCCAGAGCGGTTCAGCACCTTCCACTTGAAGGGCTGAGAGTTGTTGAGGAGTGCACACTCATCTCCTTTATGGACGGTGATCTGAAACATAATCCATGATTGATGAATACACACATTAAAGAGGGCATACTGAGGTTCTGCAACAACATTTCTGGGCAGTGAATTATTACACATCACTATGGACTGGTAAGCAGCTAGTTCTAACCTCCTGTTGCTTGAAGTCACAGACAGCCTGAATAGGCAGTTTGCCTTTGACGGAGGTGGTGGGGTTGCGTGGTTTCAGCTGGATGATGGACTTGGCTCTCTTGTTCAGGCCGGTCACAAGGGTCTTGAATTCATTCAGCTGCTCTCTCTCCTCCTGGTGATCACAAATAAGAAATACAAATACGATTAGAATAAAAGCATCCCCAGTTTTCTAATAATATACAAATATAAGCAGTGGGACAATTTTGCTTTTCAATCAAATTTGTCATCATCTTGAGATACTTCTTCCTTCTCCATTTTCTTAAGAAGCTCATCTGGCATGATCATGTGCATGTACATCTTGATGTATCAGTGTTGGGGTCATCACTCACCACAGCATCCTGCAGCAGGTCCTCCAGCCGCGTGGCCGTGGTGGAGCGATCACAGCTGTATTTCTTTTTTATGTTCTCTTGCATTTTCTTCATCTTGTCCTGAGCGTCTTTTACATCGGCAAAGAACTGCAAGAAAAGGACATCATGGGGAAAGAGAACATTTGACTCTTTGCTCTGTCTAATATTCATTGATGCTTATTGCAGGTATACTGGAATTACACAGATTCATTTTCAGCAATATCACTGTTCCATACCTGGTAGTAGGCTGTGTTTTCTTTGAGATGAGCCTCAATACAGCAGCACAGCTGGAGGATCCAGCTCCACTGAGTCTGCAAGGCAGCTGTAAAGGCCTGCGAGAGACCAAGGAGACATGATGGATTAGCTGAGGCCTCACTCGATTCTATACTGTGTGTGGTGGATTTTTACTGTTCAGCTGGGGGCTACTAAAAATAATTACCTCAACTGTCTTCTTGCCAGGATGTCCATCCTTGACAAATTTGTCTCCCTTGGCCTGGATATCATTGACCTTCTTCTCCCTCAGCTCCAGCTCTCGCATGAGACCCTGAACAATCCAAATAAAACAGTGAATGACAATCTTAGCAGAAACAAACATGTCCATTCATTTATCTAAACGCCTTTTACAAAATCTAAAGGATGTGATGAAAGATTCTGAGTTCTTATTCTACTTCTAAAGCACACCGAGTAGTTGTCTTTCTTAGCCGTCATGTTGGTGTTCCTGTCACTCCAGTCAAAGTTGACCTCCTCCTCTTCTTTGTCATTTAACCACATCAGTTCCTTAGTGGCAGCGCTGACGAAGGCGTGGAGTGAATCCAAGTTCCTCAGGCGGGACTTTGAAGAGTTCTGAGAGAAAAAAATAAATCGAAATACCAACAGTTGTTTAAAAAAATCAGCACTCAAATACCTAAAATATAAGCCTTTACATTTTGTGCAGAGAATCTAAAATCATATAAAAATCTACTAATATGAAAATATTTACCAGTAGTTTGCCGTACTGAAGGTCCAGTTTACCCAGGTATTCTCTGTATGCGCCCTTGCTGACAGGAGACAGCTGGGTCTGAGGAATACAAAAGATGCAACAGAGGTTACTTTTAAAATCAACAGCACAACGTTGTACAGTATGTAACCCTCAGAGGTTCTGTCAAGGCTACTACCTCGTCAGCCTTGGCCCGTTCAATCTTGGATCGGAAGTCCTCCACGGTCTGGTGCAGGCCTCTGTGGCTGCCCAGCTGGGACTCCACAGAGGGTAGATCAGAGCCCCACTGGGCTTCGTCAATGCGATGCTGGTTCTCCTCCACCCAGGCCAAGAGGTCTTTGACATAGCGAATGGTCACATCATCCAACTCAGGCCGTGCCTTCAGGGTGGTCTGCTGGGTGGTCTGCGTCATGGTAACCTGGGCAGGGGTCACCGCAGACTTCAGACGAAGGTTGTAATCGCTGCGCAAGTTCACCAAACGCTCATGGAGGCGGTAAACCCTGTGGAGAGGAGATACACAGTCAGCTGTTAGTTGAGTTCATACTGCATACTTCATAGTGCTGCTTTTTTGTATGTGTAGTTTATAAGTTGACTTGAATAAGCACCCACCTGCGGTACATCTGTTCAGCCTGAGGGTGGCGCCCATCCTTGAGTACCTGCACATCATTGAAGAGCAGGCGAATCATGTTGTCTGCCTTGTCCAGCTCCCTCTCCACTTCAGCTGTGTGCTGAGCTGGTTTCCCTGCGTTCAGCAGACGAATGTCCTGAAGGGACGAAAACCAATAACGATATCAGTTTCAATCTTCTTTTCAAATTCCACCCAAATCAGGAAGGATAATAAAGCTTTGTGACAGTGATTGACATATCAGCATCAGCTCTTTCTCTGCCTGGAGGATACTAGAGATTTATATGATTTTTTTTTCTTTACTTTAATGCAGCTTTGCACTACATATTTGGCAGACAACCTTCATTGAGTTTAATGAGAGGAGCTGTATATGGATTTACTAAGACCTAATGACTGCTACGTAAGCTGATGCCAGCAGCCATCTCCTGCTCGAGACTGTTGCTACAGTACAGCTGGATTCTTTATTCATTTAGTATTTAAAAAGTTCTTATTAGGAGCTTAAAATCCAAAACGAATGATCTTTGCTCACAATTAAATTAATTAAAGCCACATTGTGATGTTTGGCCATGTTCTGAATTCTTTCTTCTTATGTTCATATGTTGGACCTGAATAGGACTCACCGTCTGCAGCAGGGTCTCCAGGTTGCCAAGTTGGTCATCACACAGCCCCGACTCCATCTGGACCTTACTGACAATCCTCTGGAGCCTCTCGAGTCTGGATAAGATAACATCAATAAAGAATCAATAAAACAAATAAAATTGTGATAATCCTTGTGCCACAACTTCCACAGTGTCAACTCCCTCCTTGACACTTCCAGGACTAAAAACCTTCTTTAGACAACCACCAGAAACTAACGCTCACAACTTACGGCCGCCGGCGTCGCAGCAAATACTCCAATTTATGAGGGTCGCTCACAAATGCCATTTCTCAACTCTTTTATAACATATTACAGCTACAAGATAGTCGGTCCTTCTCACACTCCCATTGTGTCTTAGGAAAACACTCTGCCACGTAGCACCACCGAGTGAGACACAAATGACAAAGACACCCAGTCTGCTCATTCAGTCATTCCACATCTCAGAACCATAAACAAGGCCATCAGACTGTGAGATGACTGGACGAGCTTGTGACATGAAACCATCCCATTTTCCAGGCATGACGTAAGACTACTCTAAATACTTACAAAATGTACATGTCTCAACATAGTTCATCAAACTTAATCATCTGCGTACAAAACATGAGTCTGTCAACAGAATATTTGGCTGTCTTCAACCAAAGCAGGACATTTATACAACAAGTCTGCAACTCAAAACAGTGGTTGTTTGATAAAGAAGTAACTGAGGTCAAAGGTCAATAAAAATGAAAATAATGAGCAATGACTATTTTGAGGCTAAAGCTAAACTACTACTCTGTTCAAACAAATTCAGTGTAGTATCTTTTTATCTTATTAAAGTTTCAAAAATAAATATTGTTAGTTCTGAATGTGAATATTGAACACTAATAGTATGATCTGTAAAAGTAAAACGAGTAATTATGACAAGTTATAGCTATCTTACAGAGAAGCAAGGTGTAATGTAATTTTTTTTTTTTACATACTGTACACGAGTGTATCAGACGTCCAAGTTGTGAATTATGTCCTAATCTAATAGCTGGATGAGGTGCCTGGCTTATTTCTATTTATGTCTTGTCTTGTTACCGCTACACTCCTCGGTTGGGAATAACTTACAATATAATATGATCCATAAAAAACGTGTCAATTATTTCATATCTATCAATGTCCTAACCTCTCAAACTCTATCCTGAGCAGCCGTTCTCTTTCCAGGATGGCCACATGGAGTCGACCCCATTCTTTCTCCACATCAATGGGATGGTATCCTGGAGGGACCTTCACCTGACCAGCATGCACGGCACTCTGTGGGCGGGTGTGAGGAGACTGCATAAGTCAACACTCAATAGAACAGACTACAAAAAAAAAAAAAAAAAGAACAGAAAAGTAGATTTGGCTTACCTCAAAGGACTGGTAGATGTGTTTAGACCGGTTCTTGTCGGACTCCTTCACCGGCAGCTCTGTCTCTTTGAACTTCAAGAACTGGCGCCAAAGAAGCTAAAGAAAAAATACACACAAATCCATACTTTTTTAAAATCATTTTCAAAAAGTGAATAAAATAAATCCTTTACTAAACAAATACTAAACTTTGGCTTGACTTGTGTAAATGACACATCCTAATGGTGCTTTTTAGAGAACTGTTAAATGAATTTGAAATCCTAATTTCCTTAACAGGAAAAGTGCATTACAGTAACACATCACGGTACAGCTCTAATAGTCTGTAACCTATACAGTGGGGTGCTGTCCTCTACAGTATCATTCGTTCAATCCCAGATCTGTTTATAAATTGAGGTGAACTTATGAGTCAAATCACTTCACTGCTTGTATTACTGAAGAAAAATGCTATTCACTCTGGAACCAGTCGAAACAGTTTCAAAGAAGCACGTCCAAACCTCCACTTTTGATGATGCTGTGCTGCTGATAATTTCACTTCGAAGCAATTCAAGAAAAAATAATAAAGTCACGCCATGCTTTTGTTCTGCAGCACTGACAGGGAGTGGCGCGGTGGGGATTCTTCTGAGGATTAGGTTTAGTGTGATTTGCCTTTGGGCTGCATTTTCTCAGCACTGGCACTGCCCCACCTACAGTACAACAATGTCTGGGAATACAGTTGCCTCTATCTGCTAGACAGCTAGACTTTATGTAAGTTTGTTCTTTGATCTAACAATGGAGGCCGGCAAACCCCTTTTTAACAGTACTGACATTATCAAGACATGCAAAAAAACTTTTTAATGGAAAGCATTGAGGGAAACATTTTTTTTAACATAGACTGTATTTGTGCTCTTCAGCATTGCTCAACCGCACACCCATAACCCAGACAGATCTCTGGCCAAGAGGCATAATATCAGCACATCGTCTCACCTCTATCTCCTCATAGCTGGTGGGGAACTTCCTCTCCTCGAAGATCATGACATGGTGGCGGATCCACTGGAGCAGAAGAGTCACCAGCTCGTAGTACTCCTGCCAGCGCAGCTCCAGCTCCTGCAGCCAACGCAGCAGAAAAGATAGTTGGGAGTTTGACAACAACAGACAGGAGGGCTCTTCTTCTACTAGTCTCCTTGTTCAATTACTGACGCACCACACGAAACTCGATTAGGTACCAACAATCTAGGTCTTGTGTGAGTGCACAGGGAGGCAGAGAGTGGAGAAGGGGTTGATGGCAGAAGAGAAGGTGGGAGAAGGAAGACAATGGTGGGAGACAGACAGACACAAGCATATTTCTATAATCATTCCAGATTCAGTGTGTGCAATTTTACCTATGTTTTGGATATTTATTAGAAAATGTGAGATCAATATTCACATTTACATTAGTCAAGTTTGATTACGACAGCATATGCCCCAGTATGGCACTGGTCTAATGAGTGAGTGTATATGCATGCAGTATGTCTTATGTGAACAGATGAAGTGTAACCTATCCCTTCGGCCTTTGCAGTGCAAACACCACAGGTTGCTAATTTCCTGCAACTTGGTTTCACAAGACTTCTATTTCTCTTTGTGGAAGCTTTGGAAAACACCTCTAACAAAAGCTTATTTATAAGCAGAGTCACAAGCCTGCTGGGTTTTTTTATTACATCTGATCAAGCGTTCAACCAGATCAAATTAGAGCAAACATTTGTTTTACCCTGAAGCACATTTATTTATGGCATTTTTGTTTGGAGGTGTGCATCAACCATGATTCATGATGTGAGACGAGTTATGCTCACGTGAGCTCTCATGCCATCGTGTACGTCAACTCGTGGCATGGCGTCATACAGGGATGATACGTAAGTGATGATGGACTTCTCATCAGGGTGCGGGACATCAACATCTGAAAGGATAAGGTAAAATTGCATCATGTGCCATCTCATTATTTCACGTTGCAAAGAGATAGTATACCACAACACCAACAAATGTAGACTATTATCAATATTGAGAAATAAGTCTGGTGTTTGTGATGAAATTGACTTTGGGCCTGTCTTACCCTCAGGGTCCAGCAGGCGTGTCACTCCCAGGTCTCTCTCTGCCACACCGAAGGCCTGTTCCAGGTTCTCCAGGTTGGTCTGTCCGTACACTTTGCCCATGTCGATAAGTCTGGGACTAGGGGAACACAAAAATGGAAAATGTATCACCAACAGGGTCCAGGTGAGAGGGGTGATCTTCAAGGGTGGTATGCAGGAGTGTAATCTGCAGAGTAAGGATGTAAATTTTGCATTTCCATAAAAAAGTATGCATTTTGAGATCCGTCATTATACATTTGATAGGAATGTATAAATGGCTTTTTGAAAGGGCAATTGTAAAGCTAATTGTAAAGCTTAAAATTAGTGACACCCAGTGGCTACTTTCTGCTTGAATTTTCAGCCTCATAAACATAAGTTAAAACTTGGGAAAGAATGGCATTGCATTAAGAAATATGCAGAATTAATGCAGTCTGTCCACATCTATGCCTTGATATGGCATGACAGTAAAAATATTAGCAGCAGCGACTGTGTTTTTAAGGGCCTTCTTCCAATGGCTATACACTATTAAAAAGCCCACCTGTTCACTTTCTGACAACCCTATACCTGCCTTTTTGTCCTCTGGGTGTTTGCCTCTCTCTGGCAGATGTCAGAGCATCTATAGATGGAATGCAATCTATAAAGCAGCTTAATCAAAGCAACACAATCAAAGCTGACACATTTGAAGTTGGCAGCAACCTGCACCTTGACTCTCAAAACAGTCAAAAGTTCACATCTTCAAAGTGCAGAACAGCATGACTGAACCTCATCCCACATGCATGACCATACTTGACAGAACCTTCACTTATAATGCCATAACCCAAGCCATTTCAAATGCATTACCAAATCCAGAAATTCAAACATGCAATGCACATCCCTGCAATGCAGTACTGACTACGATAAGCTAATACAGAATGTGCATAAGGCAACAGTAAAAGCAGATTCATACAGCTCTCTGATGTGTAAGGTGGAACGGCCTGCATTCTGTCCATAAACGGGAGAAGGCTCCACATGGCGGATTTCCCGAACAGAGTACTGCTTTGTTGGCCTCGAGGAGCTGCTCATGCTCTGTCCCTCTCTTCCATGAAAGCTGCGGGACCTTCCTCCGTGGCCCAGTTCGTCACTGCTAGACCGGGCCCCTGAGCTATGGGAACCCCTGCCCGAGTCCCAGGAGGACCCCTCTGATGGGATATCTTCACACAACATGACCACCCGGTCGTCCACATCGCTGACAGATCCTGACGTGCCACCAAGGAAGCCCAGGCTTCGTTTCTTATGCTTGGACTTCTTCCTTGCACTGAGCATCTTAAAATGTGCCAAAAGCTCCTTGTCAAGTAAAAAGTTTAAACTTTAGTGATTGGCATTTCAGCTTCTTCATTCATGCCAGCAAATCTTTTGACGGCTTGATGGCTGCATCTAAATCCATCCAATGCAATGACTCAGGTGTCCATCATCATGCGAAGATCCTCTTAATCCTTCTGCAGGGTTGCCGAGATGAAAAAGCCTCCTAGTGGTGCAGCCAAGTCACTGCTTCCTTTCAACATGAACCCTAAATTCAACTGCAGCTTTATAAATTCAAATTTTAAACCCCCGACAATCTTGAAATCTCTGGATGAACGCATATTCTGCACTAGGATGTCCTGAATTATGCCTAGACAAGAGGTAACACCACGGTTTTCATTGCAGCAGCCACAGAGTGCTACAGTTACGCCCATATAACACACCCTTCAGTTGTGTGGAAGGCAGCACTAATCCAGCCTCAGGTGTCTCCCAAAAAAAGAAAAAAAGAGAAAAACAGTTGCAGGTACACGCTCAAGTCTAAGAAAACTTGCCCCTGCAGGAATCTCTTTCTTCAATACATAATGGCTCTAAGAACTACATCTCGCTCAGCATTCAACTTTTTCTCCTCTAATACCACTTTTTCTTCTGTTTGCTCTCTGGACTCCGCATGAATCCCTTTATTTAAAACATCTACAAAAAAACCAAACAATGGCAAATTGTATCGACAAATCTTCCTGAGAAATAAATGTGCATTCATTTCCCAGGATGAGACTACACAAAGCGATCCTTAACCGCTAATTCTCCATTACAGACACCTGGCAACATTAGGGGAATCAGTATATTTGTGTTGTTCAGATTTTACTTTTAAATACTAGGTTCCCAACATTTTAATAAGGTAATCATATTTAATAGAGGAATTATCATCTTATGGTTATAGAGTATTACTCATGACCAACGCCTGCCAATGGTATTCCTAGCCTAAAGGCCTGAAATGTTCATGGCGAGACATTAATAAAGGTTTGATTAAAGCAGGATGAGACTGTCAGTTGCAGTAACTACAAAACGGGTAAAAATAAGAGATATTGATGGGCAGAGCAAAGAAAAAATATCAGGGTTTAAAACATAAATTCAATTAAGTATATGAAGGCTCTGCAATTTTAAATCTACATCGCACTGCTAATTAGCTTTCCATTAAAATAAATCAGATATAATACCTTAAAAAAAGTAAGCTACGTCATGCCACGTCTAAAATTATTTAAGTAATAGACACATCTCCTCAATACTGAGAGTGGGATCTAATTACAGAGCACGTCTAAACTGGCATTATGAAGTATAATTTGACATTTGAAGGCGCGCCAAGGCCCCACTCCCGCTCCAGTGCACTCCATATTCAATAAAAATCGTGGATGATGATGTGTCAAGACAAGACCCAGCATCCCTGGTCGTACTACAGAAGCAAACGTAAAAGCATTTTTCCAGATTGTTTACATTTGACGTTGAATATGAACCTGCATATTAATGCACTATATGATTCTACAACAGCAGAGGCTGGGCAGAGCAGCACTACAAATAGCAAAGTCATGTTCCTGTTTGTGGTGCTGCTGTCATTTTACAATCATACAATACATTCAGGACTCACTAGTGTTTGTGTATGACGGCGTTGAAGAGCTTGCCGTCCCTCCAGCTGGTGGTGAAGTTGTCACAGCGGATGTTCTGGTAGCCGTCCGTCATCCTCTGGGACCAGAGCAGCAGCTTCTCCTTGGCCGTCATGTCCTCTGACTGGCCATTGACCTGAATGTCTGAGATCTGGGATAGTATATGTAAATAAAATGTTAGGAAGGCGGCTGATGTGCAATTATGTTAATAATTCATATTGAAGAGATGTGGAGGAAATTAGTGATTAGTGGAAACCAAAAGATCCGATGGAATTACTGGACACCCATGATTAATTTTCAAGGACATGTTATTATCATCTATTATCATGTCCACGATTAATTAACACCTTTATCAGTTCTTGATTTAACGTCTTTCCTGGTGGAGCCATCGATGGACATATTAAATATTTATTATATCAGTTGAGTGAAGTGTTATCTGTTTTGACTTGGCCCACAGGATGCCGCAGAGTTTCTGTCTGGTCTAGTCTGGGAAACGCCAGCGTGGCTGTGGCATCCAGATAACTTTTCATTTGGGGAATTCGGGGATGGGAAAGATGAGTCATAGGCGTCGGGTTTTCTATTTCGCGTATGAGTGTGTGTATGAGTGTGTGCGCTATTAAAATTGTCCTCTCATAGCTCTGCAAATCTGCAAATTTTGAAATGAGGACCATGCCTGCAGATTATTTTTTACCTGCTCCAACAGAAAGCATGTACATTATGGATGTTTTGATTATGTACATGGTAGAATAAGTATTTACTATAAATCCAGATCTACCTTTTTTTCTTTCTTCACAGTGTTTTCTCTGTAAATGCAATTAATTTAGCATAACCAGATTGTGAGATTTAACACTACATTACGTGATAAAAGTGGAATTTTGATCTCCCCTTTGATCCCCATGACTCACCAGCAACCACAACCCAGCTATTTTCCCCCTCTATTATATAAAAGCATAAAGACTCTGGGAACATTGTATGTATCTACAGGGCACAATGGGACCTTCTGCAGACCCCCTCACAAAAACAACTCTCGACACCAGTGTCTCCTTTAACTCCCGTGCAGAGCTTCAGCTTTTTGCAACACGAGCCTGAATCATCTGATATTGAAGGGTGTGGCCCTGTCTGTTGGGCTGATATTCAGGGATTTCTGCCAGGCAGCTTTTGACACACACAATAAAAGCAGGAAAAGGCCTGGATACATGGGATGTGGTTGGGAGTGTAGCATGACAACAAGTTGTATGCTCGGCCTGACACACCCTCCCCTTGGGAAAGAGGGAGAGAGTGACTCATACTTACACACCCTGATGGTGTTTTATTTCTTTATACTGCCCATAAATTAGCTACTGATGGCAGAGTTAGTACGTTATAGTAGGCTTGTAGAAATCTGTTAAGAAGTATCCTGTTTTGTAAAATCTTTTTGGAGAGGAATTTTGAAGAGCAAAATCCCTTCTGATTGGCTCTGAGGAGACGGGAAACAGCAGCTGATAGGTGCAGATCCCAGAGACAGAGGTATAGAGGGATTATATAATGGAACACAACACTGACAGAGGAGGAGACCTGGAAGTGGAGGATGATGGTCCATATTAACCCCAGGGTGAGCTTGGGGTTCCCGTCTGCTATGTCATCATTTCTGATGTTCACCAGCTTGACCTGAGAAAACAAAGCACCAGTAACATTAGCTAGAGAAAACACAGACACAATGAGGGATCTTGTGACAAGGCATTGCCATTGTTTGGTTAAGTTTGGTCAAGGTTGAAGGTGTCATTTTCTGTGTCATACCTGCCGGTGTTTGAGGAAGTCCAGTGCTATCTGTACATTCTGCAGTTTGTGGAATCGCATGCGGCCTTTCTCTCTGGGCTGAAGAAGAGAGAAAAGAAATAAAGATGGTTTTTATTTACATGATGGATGGTCCTTTTTGATATACTCATTATAAAGGGGAACAGAAAGCATTCAGTCAAAATGGAGAAATTAATGGGAAGGAAAACAGAAAATTAGACGGAAATACATTGAACGAAAGAAGAAAGGTAGGAATAACTGGTGAATCTGGGATATTTTTCAACTAGGAATTAATTGTGGCGAGTACGTTTTTTGATTTACAGTGTGAGCGTAGAGATAATGTGTTGAATTTTAGATCCAAAATGTCCACTATCCCACACATAGGAAAAAAGGGCATATGATGGAAATAATAAACCCTTTAGAATACTGATTTAAGTCACCTGACAGCAAGCTGAGATTAGCTCATGTTGCATTATGATTAGTTTGTCTTTTGAATTCCAAATGTAAATAAAAAATGAAGAACAAGAAAAGAAAAAAAAGTTCCTGAAAAAATAAAAACTGATGATAAAGTATATACTGCTAAGCAAAACAAAGAATTGCTGGCGCCAAAAATGAATGAACTAAGTTCATTAGTGGGTCCTGCAAGTATCAGCAGCACCTATTGATAACTGGATATTTTTGTTTATATCCTGCAGCTACATGCTTAATGAAAGCCTGTCAATGAGAGAAAAGGAAAAAGCAACAAAAGCACTTGAATGGCCATGGAGGTTTGGTTCACCATGCACAGCCAAATCACTGGGAAAGCGCGGATGAAAAAAAAAAAAAAAGATGTCTACTGTAAGTTATCGACCCACTCACCAACCGAACGCTCCTGACCACGTCTCTCTCCCTCGGCTAGCATCAGCAAGAGCAGTGCAAAGAGAGGAGGCCGAGGCCAGACGGCAAAGATCAGCACACACAGAGGAAGGTTAAAGGAGGGCAAACGGGAGGCGACGGAGAGGAGGAAGAGGAGGAGGAAGAGGAGGAGAACCGTAGGTCAGATAGGAGAATAGATCACACAGGCGCACGCACAGGCCAAAGTTAATGTGTCATAAGGCTATGAAGGCATTCAGAAGATGAGCAGAGCTGGAGCTGGTGGAGGAAGCAATGAACTACAGCAGCAGAGAAGCTTCTGTACAGGTATGAAGTCCAGGGCATAAACATACAGGACCCTGCTGGTAGCTTTGAAATGAGGCCGGTGTGTACTCCTTAAGATTTTAGTTAGAGATAAAGAAAGACTAGAGGGTGGATGAGAAGTCCCATTTGAATAAAGTAAACACACACACACAAAAGATATCTAGTTGACATAGAGAGAAAGGGATCACAGGCTCAAGAGCCACCATGTCAGTGAATAAGTCTTTGTTTAGCACAGTTCAACTCAGGTTAAGCTTTTGACTGACAACTTGGCTGCGATCACTTACAATTTGTTGCCACAGGGGTACATCATATGTAATTAGTCTGGATTAGGTTTTGGTTTGGAGGATGGTTGAAAAGATGCACAGCTGAAACATATTTGTCGCTCCAAGCTAAGGCCAAAATTCAGACGTCGCCGCCACACTCACCAGTGTTTCCCCAGAGAGGACCTCCAACAGCGAGATCAGGTTGTGTCCATCCCGAAGGTCTTCATACAGGTCCGTCACGTGACGCTGTGTCTGCCAGGAAAAAGGGAAAGCACATGTCACAGGATTCAAGATGCAAGGTCCAGGGATTACACCAACAACCCATCTATGTTGATATCTTGCTCATTGCCACAATGTGACAAAAAGTCTTGGAGGTATTTTACCAAAATGAATGAAATTTGCAATAAGATTTCAGACCCTGGTGACACTTCAGACCTAATGAGGTGCAAAAACGATGACAAAGATGAAGCAATTTAAAGCATTTTCAGTTGTAACAGAAGCACTTTACACTGAATGTAAAACTGTTACCCAACTGTGTGAAGTTTTCTACAGGCTGTTCTCTCCACTACTACAGTTCTACACAGGTCAGGAATGCATAGCCGTGAGCAGCCAAGCCTGACTCCTGCTCCAAATGCCAAATGTCAGCTGTCATTCCTGACAAGTGATAGATGGGAACAAAAAAATCCAGTGAGGTAAAGAAAAGGTGCTCTGTTTACCATAAAATCAACTAAACCCCAAAACAGACAAAGATATTACATTAATCTTTTGGGTTTCAATTAATCAACAACTGCATTCACTGTTGATATAAGTGACGTGAGGTGCGACTGCAACCAGAAAGTGAAGCGAGCAAGAGAGGTGAGGGAAGATGTGACGGTGCCAGAAAAGAGAAAGTTGGATAGGAGGATAAAACTGACAGACAAACATTTAGTATAGTCCTGCTCCGACCTGCTAGTACCTACCTCTACCTTCCCATGCTGGGTGAGGAGAGATGGAAGATGGATGAGTAATGGAGAGATGGAAAGAATGGAAACAAAGGAGAGAGAAGACGATGAGAGCAGAGATCAATTAACAAGAAATTAAGAGCAATGATTAGGATGAAAATTAGGATGATTTGATGATGAGCATGATGGCATATGAGACAAACACTGAATAATAAAATCAGCAATTTAATTAGTTCTTTAGCAAAATTCAGTTAGTGCTTCTCTTATATGAGTGTGTTGGTGGGTGAAGGAGGCCTCGGCCCTAAAATGGAATGAAAGAAAATGTGCTTTGCAAGTTACAACAGTGGCTGATTTATGCTGGCAAGAGTTGGCTTAGATATGCTCCTCCCTGCCTGCACAGTGAAGATGAGCGTACGGTGCGGATCTGAGTGTGCTGAAGGTAAAACACACGACCACTAGGGTTCACTGTCTGCACATGTAAAAACTTCTTAAGACCATATGTTGTGTAGTTTGATAAACTTGCATAGTGTTCTGTAACAACCTAATGCAGCGCTTCAATATGAGGAATGTATGTATCTGTAAAACGTATTGTTCATTTGCTTTGTTCAAACAATGAGTTCTGTGACTATCTAGCAGTCAAACTCCTTAGTGTGAACTCAAGAGTCATCTATCATCAACCCCTCAATTACTTTGGACTGAAGAGGCTGTGGTCTCTGAGGCTGAGCTCAGCCATGCTGCGTCTGCTGTGGAAGGCGGCGTGCTACAAATTGCCCTCTCGGAGTCAAGAAGAGCAGCTCTGTAAACTTGAAAAATCATTAGCACACATGGCTGACAGCCCCTCATTCCTGATCCCTCCACATGACTGCGATATGCTGTCTGGAAACGAAACACTTAACATGCCTCAGGTTTTACATAATCTTCCCGTCATCTTGTGCAATTCCTCCGAGCTCTAAAGGTGATTCTCCCACTATCAGCCAGGCGCAATCTGAAATCAATGTACAACAATTGTAGTTTTTAATCTGAACAAATGCAGTTTGTAGGAATCAGCTAGGAAACAGATTTTCTTTCTGCTGCTGGTTCGTTGTTCCACTCTGTCTTACACAGTGTAAGATTTACTGAGCACAGGAAACCACTCAATGGCCCTTTACAGCTTTTCACGACTGCACCCAACCTATAGTCTGCCCTTGTCAAGCCAACCATTAAGCCATTAAATCAGTTTAACCTCAGAGGAGCACATTCAGCAACAGAGTTAACACTTTACCGACCAAACATGTGCCTCTTTCTTAAATGACATTTTCAGTTGTCCTCTGTAGGTGGAGATGATGATCCTTTTCTTGTTACTTGATGCTCAATAAGAATATTGATCATCATAAAACATGGGTTATTCTTAAACAATATAATGACAGCAACTCTATCGATGTGTGATGTCCAATGCATCAGGCCATGCCTTTCAGTTTATGCTGGGCATGAACGCAGGTAGCCACCCAGACCCAGGAGTTTGTGCAGCACATGTGCTACCGTTGGGTCTTAACCACCACGGGCTCTGGGCCAAGACCAGAATTCGCCTTTTCGGAAGGAGCTAAGTGAGTCCAGATGTCTGTGACTCACCCTCTGAAATTCACAGTGAACACTTGAGAGAAACAAGAGGGAGTAACTCCACTATGTTCTCATACTGTGGTGGCAGAATACGTTAGCAGCGCACATTCATGGAAAGGAATACACTCTCTTTGTGCTTATTTTTTCCCCTCTTGTTCCATTTATATAAAAAAAATGAATGGCCCTGTGTCTGTGGAGTGAAAATACAAATAATGTGGAAGCACTTAATGTCATAAGGTTGTAAATGCATTGCTGCCGATGGGAGTTTCCTGGAAGAAAAGTGGCACAAGCAGGAATATTTTTATTGCCCTGTGGGAGGGGTATTGTGTTACGAGGGGCTAATTTTTCACTCCTAATGAGGAACTCCAGAGTGAGGAGTATGACCTGTTTGACTTTACCCCCGTCCTGACCTGTTTACCTCCCTGAATGTGTGATCCATTGGAGGGCTTTCAGGCCATACTTTGAGAATAGAGAGTGAGGTAGGCGAGAGTGGACGAGTGCTGATGGATGGTTTACACAGTCTCTCAGCTGATGACAGACTGGACTTCTGGTAAGCCTCCCCTACGCGGTGTGATGTTAGTGAGCGAGTGTGAGACAATAAATGAAAGGCTAATGTGTGTTTATGTGAGTGGGGGGGGTGAGGTGTCAATTACACTGCGCAGGTGAGGGATGGATTACATTTTAGTTAATGATGGCCTGCCACTCAATATAATCCACAACACTACATTGCATTCTGGGAATCAGATAAGCCATTTGACTCTGCTGTCATAAATTTTTGTAGCCGCAGCTTTCATGCACAAAATCAATATTGTTCTGTTATAGTAGTCTAATGTTTAAGCTGACATTATCGCATAAAACCTGCTGCAAACCAAAACATTGGCGTCCTTATGTAGACATGATCCCCCTGATTACTGCTTTGATTACACATCATTATGCAGAGTGTCAAACATTAATAATAGATCAAATTTCTTGCCAACGCAAACACACCAACTATTGCACCTGTAATTATAGCACATAGTTTTAGATAAAGGTGGAGATTCATAACCTCTCAACATCTGAGTCGCAACGCTTATTAAACACTCAACGTAGCATCCTGCGGCTGAACGCAAATCACTGTGTTGATTCACTGAGAGAACATCTGCTTGTATTATTTAGGCCTCGACCGCAAACTGGGAATTTTAGCCTTTGATATTCACCACGGCTGTTATGTAAGATAGCAGTGAACCACACGTTCATGAGGTTCAGAGAAAGTGAGATTTGTGGACGCTTTCTGGAGAAGTTCTAATTATTTTAATATGAATATAAAATAAATTTAAATACAGTTTGAGTGAAAGTTAATATGGAAGATGGCATTGTAGAAATGTGTGAGCAAGAGTGTGTCTGAAAGTCAAAGACGCATCTTTACCTTCATCAAGTGCTTGTTCACCCATTTTGTGAAGGTCTTTTTCTGTACTCGATCTCGTTCATCTGCAAAATAGAGAAACATTTACACATCAGACACATCAGAAATCAGGAGCGATTTTGGTAAATGTAAACAACATGTGCTTTAGTTTGCAAACTGAAAAAAAACAGGATATGATTGACAGCATATGATATACGCGCACACACACACACACACACACACACACACACAGTAGCAGCTGGCAATTGTATTTATTTAACATGATAGCAGTATGAGGAAATCCCAAGATACCAGACTTGTTTCAGTTGTGCCGGACAAACAGATTTATCACCGGGTGGAAAAAAGCCTCTTGACTGTGCACGCCTGCGTCTGAGTCAGACAACACCAGAGCACATTCATTGTCTGCAGATGCGCCCCTATCGTCTAAGACGGGTTGTATTTGCAAGGTCACGTCTGTCTCTATGAAAGCCCTGCCAGCTGTGCTCCGGGACAGAAACATTCGAGAAAAGGATCCCATCGTAGAGGTACTCGAAGTGTGACGAAGATAGTCTGCATGATTACCACAAGACAAGGCATAACTATTAGAGAGTGCAATCTTCCAACAAGAAAGGACAAGATCTTGACAGGGAACACACCCACTGAGACAACAAACCTGCATACACACTCCCAGCGTTATGTTTCTATTGGAGTTCAGGCAAAAACCACAAGGTGTGTCGCTGCAACATTTATTATGGACACGGTGGATGGATAGGTCCGTTTCCAGCTCTCTGATGTGAGCCCACTTGATCTGAAGGCTGTGGTTCAGTGAACAGTTTGAATTTGGCAGGATGACAAGTGGCGCTTTGAGAACAAACTGAAGGCACCACTCAGGCAGGTTTAGGAATTACTTCACTCTGTGCCACTTCATGTCTTTTTACTGAGGAACCCACCTTCGGTGACTCACATAGCAACTAATTCCATTCATGTTATGCCACAATGAACTATGGACACGGACACAAAGTCCTCTGTGTTATCAGTTTTAAGGGGGTGATCTGACTGTGACACACCCAGCAATGAAAGCGAGCAAGCAAAGGGCTGTGATTCTGTGCTAAAACAAAATAGTTACCCAGAGGCTACATGTGTGTTTTGCAGGAGAGCAATCTCATCTATCTGTCTATCCCATATAGACCCAACAGACCTTTAACCTCCTCATTTATCATTTGACCCAATGGGGGACTCTTTACCATGTGACCTCTGTGGTACTTCCTGCCAAGAGGGCAAAATGTCACCCGCGTGGTGATTGGTGACACACACACACAGAGGTCGCTGTGGACAAAACAGCTTCCCACAGGAGTTGCACCTTGACCTGGTGGGTCTCTGCACGCCACTCACACCGCGTTACCTAATCCTGTTCCAACAATCACAACTCTTTGCTCTTTATAAATGAAGGGTACATGAGTGGAAAGGGGCTGAGCAAACATCAAGTATCAAATGTCACCAGACACAGGTTTGTGGAGTTGTGTAGGCCAAAACAGCATGTCGTTGCGTTCAAGTACAGTTTAGAGGTACTTATACTTTACTTGAGTATTTCCATTTAATTTCACTTCATACTTTACTACATATCAGAGGGAAATATTGGACTTTTTATAGACTAAATGTATGTGACAGCTATAGATTTTACATGCAAAACATATGATAACCTTATAAAATATGATCCACTGTTATTGATGAAACATTCATGCAGGTCTAGTTAAAATGAGCTCCACCTTAATCAGATACTTACACATTTATGGATCAGTAATAATAATCTAACACTGAAATAATAATATGCTATAATAATATAATATATATATAATATAACATGCTCAAGGTCATTTTTCTTGCATGATGAGTTACTTAGGAACATTTTGGAGATAATACTTATTTACTCTTACTTGAGCAAGATTTTGAATGCAGCAATTTTACTTGAGTATTTCAAATTGTTTAATTGCTACTTTAGCCTGAGTACAAGATCTGAATACATTGTCCACCACTAGTCAATAACTCTTCAGGCTGGTGTCACTAAGTGTGACACAAGAGAAGAACACATAATCACATTGGCAGACTCAAAGTGTGTTGATGAGTCAACTCCTGTATATCACTGCATGGTAAAAAGAAAATCAGTTTGTGTAACATGCATATTAGACTGGTAGAAATGCCCTAACTTTGAGGAGTTTTAGTGAGGGGGAAAAAGAGGAACAAAGTGACAATGTGTCACATCATTCATCCCAGCTACAGCACAATTAACTCATGACTCATTCGGCCACAAAGGCACATGCATGCTGCACAACAATAAATTGTGAATGGGCTTTGCTGACCAATACGAAGTGAGGAAGCAGCTGATGCATCAGAAAGGGGGAGTATCCTCCTTGAAGTCAGAGTGTGGAGAAACACTGGACGCTACAATCAGAATAACTGCATGTCTGTCATTTTAAATATAATGTTAGATTGCTGCAGATTATGCTGTGGCATTCAAACTTGTGTCAACACCGAAGACACATCCATCTTCCTTTGAAATCCGACAGAGGAGAATATTGATGTACAAATCATGCATTATACTAACAAATCAAGCCTCAGCATGCAAACTCCATCAACTTCTTACAGAGCAAAAGCCTAAAACTTGAACATTGTCCAACGCTGTAATTCCATGAAATATCTCAACTCTTCCTGGGAAAAACACTTCATTCTTGCCCGCAGCGGTGTCTCACACATATGGGAACAAATAAATCAATTTCAAGGCTTGCAATTGAGCTATTTTCCATTAAGTGCCATCATACTGGTACCTTTCCTGCCGTCCATAGCCTTGAGCATCCCCTGGTAATAGCCTTCGTCTGAGGGCACCCTCTCTCTGCCCATGCTGTCAGAGGAGAAATTCCTGTACCTCTGCTGCTGAGAGGTCATTGTCACTGTTTGTCAGCACGCACAATAATAATCCTAATGATAAAATATCCTTGGCGGTTTTCCCCCTTGATGGCAACTTCTGCTTTTCTCGCTCCTATCTGGCCCTCGGGTTTGTCCCAGAGTATGCAGTCCCGTGGCCACAATCCACTCAGCACTTCACAAACCTATGATTTCTCTCAATCTCCCCTGCTCCCTTATTGAGTTCGGCTCTGCCCTTCTTTTTCCTTATATTTTTTTTTCTCTCTCTCTTTTCCCTTTTTCTCTCGCTCACTTTATTCCTTTCATAGCAAATGGTGCCTGTGGGCTATGAAGTCTGGGCCTGTCCTTGTCTGTGATGTGCGAGTGTGTACTTAGTGGCATGAGCCTGTGGAGGACATGGTGGGCAGGGCTCTGAACACGCCCCTTCCTCTTGGAGGGCGCCGTGTTTCGCTGAGGCGAGGAAGGAGGAGGAGAGGAGGGGAAGGAACGAGGTGTGGCGACCTGCATGTGATATCACCTAATCGCTTCGTTTGCGCAAGAGAACGCACACACAACCTGAGTCACTAGGGATAGTAGAAAAAAAGAATCATAAAAGACACTGCTGATAATTTTTTATACTTTATATTGCACTTAATTCACAATGTACACACAGACGTACATAGATATCAACAGGAGACTGAGAAGGTTAAAAAGTTTCTCAATCACACACTCAGATACCATGCACACAAATACACATCCTGTGGTTAATCATTACTTACTCACTACATTCCTCCGACATTTCACATTCGGAGTTACGCACTGTGACAAAAAAGGAGAAGAGATGGGGGATGAGATAGTTCTGGGAAGGGCTGCCATAGTTTCCAGACAGTGATGAAAGACCACACCCTGAACATCACTGATTTACTGAGAAATAAAGCAGCTTATAACTCAGGATTTGAGCATGAATGTGTATTTGTTTAAAGACTGAGTGTTCTGAGAAATCGACGCACATGTCGAAGCATCATGACTCTGTTACAAAACACACTTATTTGTTTTGGTTTCTCCCAACACTTGTGTTTGAGTGGCCATTTATGCAATGCATTTCTCACTCTTCTTCACTAAAGCACACGTCCAGTTCTGTACGATCCTTTGCCTTTTACCTGATGATGTTTGAGCTATTGCAGCCGGATCATAGTCACAGTCACCATTGTTTCTCAGCCTAACTACACATTCCCTGCTCAGTGGTATTTTTGTCCAAACAAATGAGAGAACTTCAAACGCATGGCTTCCTGTTAACCAGAGGGTTTTGGCAGGGAGGTGCAGGAGTGTTTATAACAAAAACAGAATATAATGAAACAGGCATTGAACATTGTTTAAGATTCTCTTTCTTAATATCAACATTTGATGATATTTCTTGGATCACACCCTGGTTGCAAAATTAATTTCTATGATAGATTCATCTGCAGAAACGGAACAAACAAAAATGCACTATTCAATCAGTCATTAAATCCAAATGACAAGCAGAAATTTTGGGCATTCTTACATGAAATTTTGTTAAATGTCTGTTGAGCAATCCTTTGTACCTTTTGCTGAACAGTATCTCCTGCAGCAACAAGTTACAATCGCTGGATAATGATTAATGCCATGATGCTGCGTAACAGTAGCACGAGTAAAACAGAAGTCACAGTCAGTGAAGTGACTCAACGTTGTCGGATACACAGGAATATCTATGTAAAATTTGCTAAAATGAGCTAAAACTGAATTAAGCATTTGGATTGCTTATGAGTTTAACTTTCCTTTTGTAAAAGCAAGATTGTGATACATTATGTATTATTTTAAAAGTTACATTATTCTTGCTTTAAGGTTTCTCTCAGCACTCAGTCCTAAGTCCCGCATTTACTCCGAGTTTGTCAAAAGATTTAGTGGCTTATTTACACAAAGTCCCTCCATAATGGTCCCTTATGTGGCTAATATGTGCTGACAGCTAAGCTGGAGAACAGGGTGTGTCATATCTCTGCTAAATCCTGCCCTTCCAGCCCTGAGGTGAGTATTTTTCCCATTTCCCCCACCCTGACTGACATCACATCATCAGCATCTAGAACCACTTTTCCTTCCACAGCGCAGGGGTTTGAACCTGTACGAACATGAAGGCACTTCATATGTCAGCGTAAGTGTTTCTGTGTGGGCGTGCAAGAGTGTGTGTGTGTGTGTGTGTGCGTGTGTCCGCGCCTCGACGCATTTCCAGCCACGTTAGCAAATTCGGAGACACACCTTTGTAGTTCCAATCAATGTCTAGGCAAGCAGAGGAATTAAGGAGTGGTATGTGTGGAGGCAATTAAAAGAGAGAAAGGAAAGGAGGCAATTCAAATTCAGAATTTACAGGACTTCATTAAAAACAGCTATAAAATCGATACAGCCTGAAACTATGCGTGCAGCACTTTGATTCATTAGGCTTCAATGAATGAGAACAGCAAAGTCTATAAAGATTTTTTCTTCCTTAATGATATACAGTGTAGAATAGAATCTAACAGAACACAAAAGGTTCCAGGTTATCTGAGATGCAGAAGCAACAGCAGATGGTAACTGAGAACCCGGTGACGTTCTGTCCGTGGAACATCCACTGACACCTACTTCAGCTGGATTTCTAAACCTCATGGGAAACTCTAGCAGGGGACCCAGATGGGAGCAGGCGAGGATGCAGAAAGTGTGGAACATCTTAGTCATGAGATCTTTCCACCAAAGAGGAGACGTATCATTAAGGTCTCAAGATGCTTATTACACTGCTCCCTCATCTAGGCCTCATCAAAACCAGATGGAACACTAGGGCTTTTTATATGAGCAGAGAGAGCTCGGTGAAATTAAGAGGAGAAAGTATTTTCTTTCTAAATGACAAGTTTGAGGTTTGATCATTTTTTTTATTATGAAAGTGACAGAGAAGTTGGTCTTTCTCTTCCCACGCTGATCTTGCATTGCACAGCAGACATTCTGACTCTTATACAATGAACTGATCATACCTGCTAAACATCAGCACGTTAACCGCGTCTTTGTGAGCATGCTCACCTGCTAACATTTAGCTCAAAGCAGAGCTGTGCCTAAACGCAGCCTTACAGAGCTGCTAGTGTGGCTGCAGACTCTGAGCCTTGTCACCGAACAATATAATGTATCATTGTGAAAATTGTTTGCTATAATTACCATAAACAAATGTGACCACTAACATCACAGGTTGGTTCTGCGCCACACCAGCGCTTGAGGTTCTGAAAACCACACTTCCCATAAACCCTTTTGCTCTTCCCTTTTTTTTTTTGTTTCTTGCCAAAAATAAATAAATGTTGTAAATGTCTAAGAGTAATCTCCTGCTGCCAAAATCCAACATATATAATAATCCGCACAGTCTGTGACAACTGTATTTCTAAAGACTCATGACATGATTTCCACTGCAACTTTGCAAGACTTGTTAAACACATACATCTGCTCTTTCATAGGCAGAGAATATGTATAAGTTAAAATCAATTAGCGCTATCATTTAGTATCAAAATGTTCAATTAAAACTACATTTCCATAAAACTGAGCAGGACAATATGTCGCCCATACATCCATTCATAAAGTATATATGCCTCTGATGGGTAAACACATGGTTGAGCTTGCAGCCATTTCAGGCTTAAACAGCCTGCATTTAAGCACTTTGGGCTCTGTCCCTAAACAAAGCAAACACATTAGAGGACTAAGAATTTTAAGAATGTGTCATTATGGTTTTTGAAAGCGCTGAACTGCAGAGTAAATGCAGCGGTTTACACAGAGGGAGGTTGGACGACACCGTTCATTGTAGAGGATGAAAAAGCTGCAGAGAGGATTTGCTCTCCCAGGTTAAGGTTACATATCCGCTCCAATCTCCCATGCTCCTAATCCCTCCCTTCGACCCCCCTCGTCTCTGATATGGCCAATTCAGGTGAAAGTGTAAGCGTTTACTGCAATACCTGGCCACCACACCCCGCAGGAAAAGGAATGCTGATAAAAGTGGGAGCAGCCTAAACACACCCTGGATTATCACCTCATTTCTTCTGTAAAGAGGAGGAGGAGGAGGAGGAGGAGGAGAGAAGGAGGAGGCGAGGAAGGGTGGCTGCCACCTGAACCAAAGTGCACATCGGATTGTGTTTCTACTGTGCTTAGGAAATCCAGTTGAGCAAAAAAAAAAAAAAAAACAATGTAGAGAGATCCTCAGCACCGCGACCGTCCTGTCTCCAAGGTAAGGATTTAGAAAGATCAAAACCATGCTGTGATGATAAGTACATGACTCAAATACTCTGGCATGTGGCACACCACATTTAAACCATTGTAAGCCGTTTTTTTAATGTGAGCTGGATGAATGATTCCATTGAAAATCCATTTTAATACTAAAACAGAAGAAAACAAAATAGAGACTCCCTGGAAATAAATTGTCAAGGGCAGCCTGCTTTTCAGTCAAGCAGAGCTAATGACAGCACTGACTACGTTATTAAACATAATTATGTTAAATTAGTCGTTAACTGGGTTTAATAAATTGAGTAAAATGCGTTTATTTCTAATCCTGTTCTGGGGAAGAAAAAACGAAAAAGCAAAGACTTCTAATAATTGCATATTGGACATTTTGCTATTTTTAGGGTCTTTAAACGTTGATAATTCATGTCGATACATGCTGATCCAGCTGACACAGGAGAGTCTCTGAACATTCAGTGTAACCGCAGGGGGTCATAACTGTGCCATGATGCACTGTCCGGTTATTATCCACAAGAACGTCCAACCTTTCAGCCGACTTTAGATAATGTTATCAGAATTAGATCTAGCGATGAAGCTGCAAACCCAATTTAACTCAGACTCAACAAGCCTCTGGATTAACCACGGCAGCTGAGTTTTAAAATAGCTCAGAGCTGAACTTTAGAAGCCGGTGTGGAAAGCCCCACGACTGGGATGGTGACAGTTATTAATGTTTGAAAATTGGTGAATTTAAATGCAACTGGGCAAGTGGGGAAACACGTAGCTGAGGTAGCTGCGATTTGACTGGGACATACTTTAAAATAGCATGTGCCTCCCTCTGCAGGTGTGAGCAACAAAATGAGTTAAGGTGCTGTCACTTGGCCTGAAGACAGAAAATCTCATGTAAACGCTCAACTTAGTCATCTCAGTTTGCCAAATATAATTAAAATAAATGAGTTGTTGAAAAGAGTCAATTGCATTACTTTTCTTTTTGTAATTAAAACAGACGTGGTAACGTTATTTCTTTCTTCATAGCATTGAACATGAAGCTTCTAAATAAAGTGTACGTAAGCACATATTCAGAGCTGCGTTATTGGTGTTTTGTGACTAGATCACGGTCTTTAATTATCATGCTTTAACGACAGCATTTTTCAGAGCTATAAATCTGAAAGGCTGTGACTGTGGGTTGGGATTTGATTATAACCACAAACTTTCTTTCCTTGTTTCCTTCACTCCATAGTGATACTGTCTAAATAAAAACACAAAAAATTCAATCTGACTTTGTCTTGTTTCTTACTGCTCATTGCTGTGCTGTTGGCATATACTGCTGTTCAGCCATGGGCTATCGACAATCTTCTTCTTCTATTGCAAACAAACTGGAAACACAAAACATATCATATCCCACATATCAGATTGTTATTTTCAAAGTATTGAAGCTTTGCTGAACTAATGTGATTTTAATGTGAAAGTGATTCATATCTATAAAATGTGAGAAAATGACAAACAAGGCCCATCACAAATGACTTTTTTCGTCTTACAGTTCAAAGATATTCATGTCACTTTCATATAAAACAAAGCACACCCTGACAATTGAAAAGCTGTTACAAAGTAATGTGTGGCATATTTGCTTGAAATCACTTAATTAATCAAATGAATGTTTCAGCTCTAAACTGAGCAGAGTGAAACAATTTATCAGTGATAAAGCAAAAATATTTTCTCAATGGAAATGTTGTAGATTACTACTTTAAAGTAGTAAAGACAAAAAGTACATAAAAGGTTTTTCAAAACTGTTGTAAGAAGCTTTAAGAAATATCGGCCCTTGTTCCTAAACTGAAAGCGGATATTGTAGTTTCCTCTTTTCTCTTGAGTTCCATTAATCCAGTATTATGGCATGTGGTATTTCTATACACTACCTTACCCCTGACAGTTTCCAAACGCCAAAGTAAACATGGAAAAAAGGGGAACTTGAGCAATGTATCTATGACAACAGCTATAAACACAGAGAACCATGTGCAGTGGCGGCTGCGACTGACTCTTACTCATGGCTGTATTTTTAGACACAGAGGAGTCTCCCATTACTGAGCGATTTGACGTGGAAAGGAAAACACCACCCTCCACCCAGTACGCTGCTCCTCTCCCACTCCTCTCAATAAACTGTTCTCACCACTAGATAGCGCCAGAGCACAACCACACCCGACTTCTTCCCCAGTAGATCCTGCAACTTTAAGCTATGGTCATTTAAAAAAAAGGTCCAGATAATGAAACAAAATAAAATTTAAAAGGAAAATAAATGAGGTAGGAATATTATAATGACTGAAAATAAACAAAAAAACAATGCCATCAAATTTTTAGATGGGAAAGCAGGAATAAGATTAAATACTATAACTACTTAAGCAACACTTGATCGAAGGAAAACCTTCCTCGTAAAAAGAACCATCAACTTTGCAAACTCTGATACAGTGATGCAGATATAATTACTGCTATTTAGGACATAGTTTTACACAGACTATGTCTGCTTTAGGAGGGACTACCTGATACTATCAGAGTAATTATTAACACACTTGTGTTGTTGTTGTTCTATCACTTTCTACAGTAATATTACAGAGTTATGAAATACTTGATTAGACTGTTAGTCATACAGCAGATGAATGCATGTAAGTCAAGTATAGGAATCTTATTCCCAGCCTCCATATAACATCTCTTAGATAAAACAGTGACCCAGAGCAGACCATAAAGACCCCTTCATATCTATCGTGGTTATTCATTTACGACAAGACGATACTGTGAGGTTTGGCTTTAAACTATAAAGTTGTATATACATTGAACACCAGAACTTTACTGCAATCTCTAGCCAATCTAAAGGACTGAATTTATTATATTTGACATTTGACATTTTATCATCTGCAGAAATATGTTGCTGCACCTCAAAGCTTGACTTAGAGAGACAGTTCTCAGAAGTATGGTGCCTCCCCACCATCATAACACAGGGTTGCCAAAGGGCTTGTTGTATGCATAGCGTGAGATACGTCTTCACTCATGTTTGATTTTATTGTGTGATTTATTGTAGCAGCAGCAGCCTGAGGCAAATCTCTGGAGAGGAGAGAAGTTCTGTGGCTTTAATTTTCACTCGCGACACGACTTCTAATAAAAGAGAGTATTCTTCTCTATGAGTTGAACTATTTTCATAGAACTGCATTTTCAGGGAACTGAATTCCACCCGTTGTCATAACTTTGCACATCAAGAAGTCAGCACCACCCCTCTTCACTTCTCACCCTGTGCTGTGTTGTTGGAGAGTGCCCCCCTCAGGACCAAAATAAAGTCTTTGAAATCAGAGGTTGCCCTATCTATGTGTGCTTATGTGTGTGTCTGTGTGTGTGCAGAAGTCTATTAAATTTCCCCTCACCTTTAAAACAACAATAAGCTCCTTAGAGGAAAACAGTCCACCTGTGACTTTCAGGTTTTCTTCCAGATTAAGGCCTTGTGAACGTGATAGAGAGTACACACAATACAATATAGTAGACTCATTGACTGGCTCTGGTAGTAACAACCGTGTGGTTTCACCATGCTGAAAACACAGCAACGCAATAAACTCCTCCCCACCCAGTCCACAGGTTTCTCCACTCACCTGCACAACACATCCTACTGTATAAATATCTGCTTCTTTCTGCGTATGAGCTCATCTCATTTAGATAATCCCCCCGTTCAAGGTTCCATAAAGCAGCCATTATGAGCCTGATCCCAGATCCCCTGGGAGCCCTCCGTGTCCCCGACACACTGTGCCAGCTGGTGTGACGAAAGAGAAACCACTTCCTAACAGGTGAAACTTGGCCCTGCCCCCCTCATGAATTTGCAAATGGAAAGATAACAGGCAGGTAATTCAACATTACTTTTATGTCTTTATCTTTGCTAATGTTGTCTGATAGATTTATGGTACAAGTTTCAAGTGCCATACTAGACCAACCATCCACAGAGAGCGTGTTGCTTATGAATTCTTCATTATTTTCAGCTGTTACATTTCTTCCAGCCAGGTTGTGAATTCAAAAACAATCCAGTCATCCAGCGAAGCAAACTTGTTCAATATTAACTAGCATACAATCTAAAACCAGACTCTTTCTTTGTACTGTGTTAACCTCATCTAAAAAACGGTTCTTCCCTGATATAATCTATTTGTCAGTCTACCTGTTTCTGACAGCAAGACTGTTTACTCCAGCCTCTTTATGATCTTATAATGCCTGCTTTTTCGATCTCCTCTGAGCTTTCTAGAACCACCCTGAAAATCTACGAGCACGACTTTCTCTCAGCTCCACAGCTTGCATGAGGAACGATATGTTTGAATACAATAAAACCACAAACACTACGCTACCACTATGTTAAGATCACCAAGTACTGACTTTACGTCAGTTCAAAGGAGCAGTCTACTCTAGCTGACACACGCACCTACTGTCGCCAGTCAACTTTAGGATGTGACAATTTACGACGGGGCACAGCTGTGCTGTTCCTAGATCCTGTTTAAAAGGGAAAGTGATCTAAATATGCTGTGTTCTCTTCTTACAGGACACTGGCCTCTAACCCGGGTCCACACAGGATGCTCTCTGATCTCCTCACTGTTGCGCTCACAGTGCGTGCACTTTTGGGTGACCTGGTTAGAGTTGCTCTTTTTCAGTTGACCTACATTTGTTGTTAATGCAGTATTTGATATATTTTAATTCATGAATGCCAAATTGCCACCGCTGTATCAACAGCACCTGGAATTTAATTGACTTTAATTGGCATCACATCCTTGCAAACTTCATGGGCAGAACTGAAGTCTGGAAATTGAAAATTGAAACTTAAGACATGAGCTGAATACATCGCAACAAAGTCAAATACTCTGCTATAGAAGACAGGGGAAAACAGCAAGTCTGGGTTGGTCAGAAGTTGACAAATTCTACCAACCAGCACATCTAAAGTTCACCAATTAACACATAATATCTAGATTGTTTAGTCCATACAAAAACCAAAGTCTGAAATTGACAATTGGTGGTTTTATTGCTGGGGCACAGCCGTAAAAAAGTCAACACAAATGACTCAAGAAACTTTAAACATGTCACTGAAATTATATTTTGTATATTTAACTAAGAAGTAATGTTAACATGTTAAACTAAATACAAATGAAGACCACAGCACCAGATACTACGGCATCTTTAGGTAAACTGCTGATGTCACTGTATACTATATGGACCTAGAAGTGCTGAATGGAGGTCCGAGGGGTATAAATAAACTCCCAGCACAGGACCGGATGTGTTTCCATGGTCCCCTCATAAATAAAATCAGCCTTAAATGAACGTCCCATGTGTGTTCCATGTGTCTTTCTGTCTCATCAGCATTGGTTAACTGTTCCTTCAGGACAGAGGAACTGTATCCAAAGCCCCTTTGGGTTTCTACAAGCTCCTGATACACTGGTTCACTGTTTATATTATGACTCATGCCCACTGGTTCAGCAGCAGCAGACACAGTGGTGTGGACCATCTAGGCTGTTTTATGTACACTCATAAGTCCTGGAAAAAACGCACACTCACCCAGTGGTGTACATTAAGTGGTAGCTGGATTGCTCTGGAGTCGGAGCTGTGGCTGTTTCCAGGAAGAATGCTGGCTTTTCCACAAACCAGGCCAAAGCCAGAGCCAGAACTGAACTGCCACGGCCCACACAGCTCTCTGTGAGTCTGACATTCATCTCTAAAAGAGCGTTTGTTTGGCAGCGTGTGTGATTAAAGGCACTTGGGCTCTTAGCATGTCAAACAGGGTGCTATACTTTACTGGCATCATAAAAAATGACTTGACACATTCTTAACTCTCAGCTCCTGTACATAGGAGATGGACTTACAAGAACCACCTGTCCAACCTGTTATGCCTGAGAATATCCGCTATGAAAATTCTTTACCAATTTGTTATGCAAAGCAATTTATCATCCCATTAACAACCACTGCTTTAAAACAGGCCTCACTCAATGTAGTCAGATATGATGTTGGTGTAACTCCTGAACTGACAAATATGAGTTTATGCTTTGCGACATCCTCCTGGGCCCCCGGAGATGACATGCCAATTTTGGCAGTCTGAAAAGGGAAAACAAACACAGATGAGAGGTCAAAGTTTAGCTTGAGAATGTCGAGTGATGCACCTTGTGTTTGACACAAATGTATTTACAGTCAAACTCAACCACGCCCCCTTCCTCGTGACCTTTCAGCTGACCCCATTCCAACGTGGTCGGAGGAGTATGTTAATATCCATGTTCCCACCTCCGCATGCACGGCACACTGCTGTGCATCTGACTGGAAGCTGAAGCAACCCTCTGCTGCAGTAAGCGATAGCTCAAGCTGAGGAGCTCGCGAGTGGATAGAGTACAGAGCTGTCATCGTGCAGAATGGATGCCAGAGGAAAAGGGGACAGCTAAGACCAGAAAGCCCCATGACAGGCCTGGACTGGAGAGCACAGATCAGCTGGGACAGCAGCTGCATTTAACTCTTCAGTATCTCAGAAACATTAGCAGATATAATGTCAGGGTCAGGTAAACAACAGTCAATTAGCTAATGTCAGATATCAGTCATCACGGCCGAGAGTGATGTGTCTCTACGCAATTCAATTTTAGCATTTTAGGAAAAATGTTAGATGGTTTGCAAAATATTAACCAATTCAAGATGGAAACCGAGTTTAATATTAACTGTATCTCAGGCCAGTTTCTTCATACTTTGTCCCTCACCACAGTCGCCTTCCTTTACAGCTGTCTTAGATTAGATAGGATTATATCAACAACTTTCTGCTGGTGACCTCCCTGCTCTTTTGACAGCTCTAAACACACCACTAAGGCTGTCAGTCACGTAATGATGGCACTAGAGGAAGAGTCAAGGCATCACTAAAGTGTGTAGGCTTCATCATCTGGGGACCATGAATGTCTGTACAACACTTCATGGCGATCTATCCAATAGCTGTTGAGATATTTCAGTCAAGACCAAGATAGTGGACAGAATTTCAAACAAATAATACCACACCACTGGCATGGCGAAAAACCTGAAGTGAGTAATTGTCTACCTTCTGAGTAATACACCAAAACTCTGTGGAAAACATAGTCACAGGATCAAACAGCTTATTGTGTATCTGCAGTATTAGACAGCACTGTCTGGTGGGAGCTGTGCGCATACAAATTGTATGTTTCTCCAGGGTAAATCCAAGATAAAGCCATCAAAGCGTTGCCACTGCACAGACACACGGGTTCATGTCTTTTGTAAAGCCGTCTTTTGGTTGAAAGGCTGGCAGCAGGTTTGGGGACTGGCAGTGCCTCCAACCTGGCAGGTGCACTAAATTCAGTGCTAAGAGAAAATGATTCATCTTACTGAAGAGACACTAGGACACGTACACACCCCCTGACACACACACACACAGGCCTTTGATCCATGAGCAAACTTGACTAGACAGGCTTGGGAGGGACCCAGAAGGCATTGTTACGACAGAACTCATCGGTCGTCCTGCAGCACAACAAAAGACAAAGATCAGCTGAGTTCAACCTGGTGGAGCCTGGACTGGTTTGTATCGATGCACTGTGACATGTCAGTCAGGCCACTGCAACATGAGCCAAATAGAAGGCCTCCCACGCTGTCTGAGCCTAATGAGGACTAATCCCTTTGCAGCTGCAAGTAAGAACAGACACTCTGTGAAACTGGCACGGAGAGGCCCGGTGGCACCTTCCAGCGGTCACAGTGGAACACGGGTCTCAAGGTTACACATGAACGTGACTAATGCATAGGGTAAACATACCACACGTGAAGCTCTGTTGTGAGTTCATGGGGTTAGTAATATGATCTGTATAGAGGATTGAGAATAAGACACACAGGCATGAACATAATAAATAAGACATAAGATGAGTGATAAATATGCAAAAATATCCTCTATGACTAGATAATAAAGCAAACACTCCTCCAGCGTGCAGCTACTTTGAGACTTTGATGTTGCTCTCTGCTCTTCTTAAACTTTATAAAGCCACTGTTTCAATATCTTACCTTGCCTCTTGTGTTTTCTCAAGCGCCAGAATACAATCAGGGTGACTAAGTGTCCCAAAACCACCAGGGCGGGGAGAGCGGGTCCTGGGGGGCTCGCAGGCATTTGTTGGGACAGATAGAGATAAGCTAGAGGGGATGAGGGGAATGAGCCTGGTCTGTAGTGACAGGTGGGCCTTCAATGGGAGGGGGAAGAGGGGAGCGGGGCAGGGTGGGTGTGGCAGGGTAGTTTTTAAAAAAAGGACGTCTCGAGCAGGAATTCCTGCTGTTTCCCAGCCTGAAGCTATGACTGAAAATCTTCTTCTGGTCTGCCTCTCCAGATGGTTCAGCTCTTTTCAGACGCTTGAAGAACTGATATATTCTAGACACTAATTTCTACATAATAAAGTGCAACTCATATTACTAAATACGTGGATTCTTTTCCAATGCACAACAGTAACAGAGCAAATAATCTTTCTCATTTCTCATTTCTTTATCCAAGATTAGCTGTCAATCCATCTTACAAATATCTTCATCTATTCCATTTGGCAGCTTTATGAATCAGCTGCTGCAGGATGAAAACGAATGTACTGTGTTTTCCCTCCTTGTCAGATGCACCTCTGCGACTCATTCCATCTTATTGCAACATGTTATCAAGTAGGATGGGCTTGCCATGGGCGTTCTTGGCTAATTTCTGGGGAACAGGGTCAAACCCTATTAAGCAATGATAGGCATTAATATACTTAAGCAAGTTCCAGCTTGGCTTTCATTCTTTGATACAATCTCAAGTGAAAGGGCACTGGTTATTACAACACTCTATGACATTAAAGATGGCATTAATAACATAATGGACACAGCTTAATAGGTGTCACAGTGATTCAAAGGTTATAAAAACTACAACTTTAAAAAGCTCTAGCTTTATTAACGCACTTTGGCAGATGCATTGGGATGGTACAGTACGATAGCAGGCGGTCGTGGTTTTACGGCAATCTGAAATAGCCCAGAGAGACACACAGGGCTGTCTCTAACACACACTCACAAACAAAAAAGCTTTGGACAAAATACACACTTTATAAGTCGACCTGGCTTGTTGACAAACAGTTTGTCAACAAGCTGAGGTGGGGAGGGGGGTTGAGGAGGGGGGGTGACATAGCCCTCCTCAACCCCTGTCCTCGCCCACTTCTATCTACATGTCATCAAATAAAGGAAAATATAGAAGGCAGCCAACCTCACTCATAATTTAGGTCAGTCACATTGTGGACAGGTTTAAATATGGAATACAATCCATGCGGCAGTAGCTGAAGGTTGCTCTTTGTTAAATGTGAGAGAGTGTGTATCTCTGTCGTGTCCATGTGAGAATGTGCACCGATCGGGAACACAGCAAGACTTCACACGGCATGTTTGCCAAACCCTCACGGACAGACGGCAGCCAGACAGACAAACGCAGTTAGACACAGACAGACACGCCACAGCAACCCCACACTGTGGACCTACCAGGTATGATCTTCATCTAAGAGACGGTACAGAGAGGAAGAGGAGGACGAGGGTGAAGAAAAAGAGAGCTGGACGGAGGGGGACTGAGGAGGACAGGAGAGGCTCCTGTTTGTTTGCTCTGAACTGGCTTGTTTCTCTCTTGTGTTGAATTTTGACAGGCTGCGCCTGCTGCTTGGATCCGTCAGTCTGCTCTCCCGTGGCCAGGGGAGGAGGGACGAGCCTGGCGAAGGGGGCAGGGGCGAGGGGCTCAGAGGGCTGAGGGGGGTGGGTGGCCAGGGGGAGAGGGCTGGAGCTGACTGAGGGTTATAAATATCCACCAGAGCCAGATGATCACACAGTGACACAGTTAGAAACTGATGGAAGAACTCTGATGGGATATTTGGCGACACTCGCCCCCTAGAGACACCCCCCACAAACACAAGCAAATCCCCCTGCACCGCTCTCTCTTCCTACCTCTCTCTTTCATGATAGCTAGGTTTATTCTGTGATATTAAGTCAAGGCTCTCAGCCAGAAAACAAGATATCATCTGTGAACCCTCTGAGGCCAAACATGATCAACATATGGTAGAGTCATCATTTGGACATAAAGTTGTCAGCACATACACAAGTAGATTTGTCACTATTATATTACAGAAGCACTGATGCCATACAGTCCATGGTTTACTCAGTCAAGGTAAAACACAAAATAATTTGTGATACAGGCATAGACTCTAATAGACTTTGGCACTGATTTTCATACTTTTTTGGTTTCAGCTTAGTCTACGGTTTCCCTCATGATGCATCACCTTTAATAAGAGCGTTTACTCAATGTCTGACATTTAAACTGTAAATGAGATGAGTTCAGCTGGGCATTACGTGGAGAGAAATAGCAACAAAGTCAGTAAATATGAAAAGTGAAAGCTAAGACTGATGGTGTATTTATTCAATCAGAGTGTAGTGATGGACAGATTGTAGGAGAGTTTAGCACAGCCGCAGCTCTCAGTGTTCATCCCCTGTTGCTTTTGGGATCACAGCAATGCACAACATTCTCTAAATATAGCAGGTTCTAATATATACATATGGCTTTGTCAATTGTAGCGTTGACAACTGGTTCCATTTCTCCGTAACACTAAAAGCAATCCCACCCAGTGTCTGGAGAGCAGAGCTGGGACTGTCTTCTCTCATGAAGTGTAGGCACTATAGATGGATGTCCTGTGTGAAATGGAGGCAGCTATACTGAGAAACCATGTAGGGGCTTTGCACAGGATCGCAGGGAATTCCTCAGTGAACATCCTCATGTGCCGTCATGAACTCCTGAACTTAGCAGGCGCCTGAGCCTCATGCACATATTATTCACGTTAAGGGGCACAGCCTAAAGGTATTCAGAACTTGTATACAAAGGGAAATGCCTCTTGTATCAATCTACACCCATATAGTACAGAAGCTCCACTTTGTAAATACAACTCTCCTCTATTCAACAATTAATGTCTACTAAGTAGGTGGTGAGGTCTCAATCGAGAAAATACAGCTTCAAGTAAGGGTCAAAACTTAAAGGTCAAACACTTGGGTAAAACTTAAACTAATGCTAGAAAACCCTACAGAATACTGAACACGTGCAGACTTTACAGAAGGCTCACAAACTGTATTCATTTCTCCAACTCAGTCACAAAAGTGAAGTCGAGTTAGTCAGACCCTGTAACAAGGCCCAGCATGTACCCTGGGAAATGACTAACGTCATAACCATCTTGGCCAAACCCTCAATATATTCCACATGTTATCGATCTCTCTGTTTCCGGGGTTTGGCCCACAGCGAGTTAACTGTTCTAATGCTACAACACATTTCTGATTTTGCATTACTATCCAGCCTTTAGTCATTATGCTGCAACAGACTGCGATTGAATTTGATATCAAATGCTTTGCGTTCGCCAAGGCGGCAGTTCAAACTGGCAACTAATTCTCATGTGTTAGATGATCACACACAGCTTTGATATGGGAGAGGACTATGTTTTGGTTGCTAATTACACTGTTTAGTCATTTGCACACACTCCAAAATTTGGATTTCCAAACATTTTACAGATTTAAACTGACATCACAAAGGTATCGGTTACTGATCCTTTATATTTAAATCATGGTCGTGCAGTAATAATGCAGCAGCTTTGCAGGACTGCAGTCGCCTTCTCAAGTTTCATTTTGACTCCATATTTTCAGCACTGGCACAGACGCTTGTATCAACATCTCTTCTTTGTCAAAATGTTTGCTTGGTGTGCTTGTGTCTCAGTTCATGAAAGGTAGGCCGATATGTCCTGACACTTATGATGAGTCCAATAAAATACAAGAAGTGTTTTCACAGGTGGAGTCAGCAATAAAAGATAGGACACGGCAGCTAAGGTCATTTACTGTGTTTTGAGCCAAACATTGCTGGCGGCCAACAGCAGAAACAGAAGCAGCGGATTCTACTTAAGCTGCCAACTCACAACACAGGCTATTGATAGATTGCATGAGATTGAACATTCATTATATCGCCCCTTTTTTTCCCCTTTTTCTGCTCAGAAAGGTCAGGCTCATAATTCAAGCTTGGAGATTTGAGAATGGTGGAGATGAGTCATAACATGAAAATGATGTACCACCATAATGAGAGGCACAGAGCTGCAGCCCGCTGTAGTGATTCACTTAAGCAATCACACAAGTATGTGTCGGGCACGGTTTCAAAGATGAAAACGTTGAGGACCTCAGTGACATGTCTGGAATATGATTTAGCCTAATTGCCCCTGGTGCCATGTGTGGGCAGACTTTAAACAGCCTCTCGGGCATGTTCGTTTCATTCAGAAGTGCTCACTGCACAGCTTTTGTCTCGGGACACAGCACTCTCCATTCAACAGAAGTCAAAATGCCACATGCCATGTGTATCCCCTTGTTTTGAAAGCAGCATTTTTGTGGCAAAAGTCAGTTTTTCAAATACTTTCCTTCTTCCTGGTTTCCACATCACTGATGCAATGACGGAGAAACAGAGATTGCAGCAGGGCAAAAGTAGACATACCTAAATGCAACTATATCCAAGGGTGTAACTGAGGCTGCTGACAGCTATTTAATTGGCCAACATACCAAGAATACCACAGTAAGTAGGATCATAGCACTAAAAAATGTATCTCCATAAGCCACAGCCCTATCTAACATTCCTCATCGTACAATATTTGTGGCAAAATCAGAAGGAAAGTGCTTTGGAAACAGTGCACAATCTGGCAAATTCTAAGCCTGATAACCATAAGGAAAACGAAAAAAGAAAAAAGGAGTTTTTTTTCTGCTATTTGGTTTTGAAATACATGTTACTTGGAGTTTAATCAAAACACCTCCGACTGCAGCTGTAGGCTTTGGTCTGCATGACAGATGACAATGGTTGTTCAATGGACAGCAGATGTCAGCAGTGGGTCAGCAACCACTGTGGTCATCTGATAGACTGACCATATCTGATGATGTCACACATCAGACAGAACTCCATAATTAAAAGTGAAACTTAAATCTTTGTAAACAATCACAATTCCAATTATCTGTACCGAGAAGACTTCAAGGATTTTTTAGATGCTGAAGTGGAATTAACAGTAATTTCTGTTTATGATGAGTTGCACATGCTGTTTACTATAAATGCGAGTCATAAAAACAGTTTTATCAAACTGCAAAAGGGACTTATTTTCCTGATGAATACCACAGATTGAATCAAGGAACTACACTGCTAATTGAATCCAGATCTCCTGTCACGTGTGGAACCAAACAAACACACCCATAGAGTTGTGAGCAAGCTATTCCAACTTCCTGACTCTTTGTCCGTTGCTCACACCCACAACAGACAACGCCCATGTGAGGTCTTTGCTATACACCCTGTTAGGGACATCAAAATGCACACATTAGACAAAATAACATATAATTTTAGTCATGAAAGTTGTGAAATATTAGTCATCCTCCAAAATCTGGAGGCACGTGAATATGCTTCAGCATCATGATTTAGCATGAGCACTGCAAGTTTCACTTCAGCATAATCAACCACAGCATCAAATGGCACCTTTTTCTGGACTTTGTAAAAAATTTCATGCCATGTCATTTTCCAGATCAAGCAAAGAAGACCAGCATATACTCCTGTTATCACCTTGTCTGCAAAACAGCCACATCCTACACATACCATTGCATAATGGCATGCAAGGGGCATGCTTATCTCCTCCAAAAGACAGGCTGAAAAGAGTACTGAGAAAACAACCACAGAACATAAAACAGAGCCAAGAACACAGTCTTATTGGAGCAAAGAGGAGAAATGCTCCCAAAAGCACCACACCTCCCTCTCAGTCTGGCTTTAACTCATGCACAACTATCTCTGCAGGGAACAGGCGAGGCTGAATCTCAGCAAACAGCCCCACCTTGTTGGACGGACTGCAGGTCTGCATAATCTCATTTCGCAAACACTTGGAGATGTCTGCAGAGATTACTGGTTTTTATTGAAACATGTGCAGGGCTTAATTTATTACCAAACAGAACTCCCCACCCCAAAATTTTGGGAGTTTCATTGGTTTAATGCACTGATAATCGCCACTGTCACATGTTCTGCATATAAGCAGTGTGGTAAATTACAGGTGAGCTTACTTGCCACTGAATGCCAAAGATTTATATATAGTTTTTACATACTATACAATTATGTATAGGGGAGGAATCCATGTCATCATGCCTGTGTGAAATCTGACAGTGTCTCGAATATACTACAGGGTGTGCTATGATAGTGTTACTGAAACTTCATCTATTTTAACACACACATAATTAAATCACATCCACATCTCACTGGACTCTTCTCACCAGCTCACTGAAACTTTTCCTAAAGAGAGAGCACTTCAGTTCAAATCACAGAGTAAAGACTGGGCTCTGTAATATGTAAGTTTAAGCCATAAACTGTAATCAAACCACTCCAAATAATACTTTGGAAGGGAAGTCAGAGACACACAATTGCAGTATGGGGATGTTCTTCAAAGATCGAAATACTTTGAGTAAATGACAATGTGGAAGAGCAACAATACAGCTGCCATCAAATGTGCTACCTAAGACCTCCCACACCTTAAAGAAAGATGCAAGAGTAATTACATCATAAGCACAGAGAGCAGTAGGACAAGGCAGGAAGTAGGTTAATTGGCACGCATTCAAACAAACCTTCAATGAAGTTGGGCCACGTCTTCTCCTCGGGCTCTTCCAGTGAATGGTCCCAGTCCTCCTCAGGTGAGGCTCCTAGCACCTTGGCCCCTGCTGCCCCTGATAAAAGTGCCCGCTCTATGGCAATGGCTTCCAGAACATCCAGGTCCAGTTCTTCCCCTTCCTCCTCAGGTTGCACAGGTGGAGGTGGTGACTGCTCCCCAGTTGCCTGTGGACTAAGAACCTGCTTCACCTCAACTATTTCTTCAACAACCACAATTTTCCTCTTCATGGCGGCCTCGTCTGTGTCAGAGCTCACGGACTCACAGGTGTCCCCCAGGTGACGCTTGTCAGGCTGGGCTGCTGCGGGTGTGGCAGTGGCAGAGGGTGTGTCCTCCTCCAAGTCTCTCCTCTTCTGTTCCTCCTGCTTCGAGGCCTCAGAAACAGAGAGCCTGTTCTCTGTGCTGTGCTCTGCTGCCTCACTGGCTGAATGTTGTGCAACTTTGGGAGGCTCCTCTTGCTTGGCGAGGGGGCTGGCCTGCGCCTGAGCTACAGCTGCCTCGGCTGTTACCACTGGTGCTGCTGACGCTAATTCTCCGGCTGCGTGTGCTTCCCTCGCAGTGGAGGATGTTTTTGGTTTCGGAACCTCCCGCTTGATTTTTTCTGCGCAGAGCGGTGCTGGCTCCACCTCCCCTTTGTCTGCTGGGGCCTCAGAGAGCACAGCTGCTGCCTGCCTGGTTTCCTCAGTGCACATTTTTTCAGCAGTCATCTTTAGAGAAACATTCTCTTCTGTCAGTTCACAGGCCGTGACAGGGCTGTCTTTAACTGTGACCCCAGGCAATGATGTAATGTTAGTGGACGGCAACATTTCAGCTTCAGGCAAAAAGACAGGCTTTGTGTTTATGGGGTCTGAAACTGGTGCCTGAGCCTGCTTTTTCCCTTTCCCTTTCTTCTTACCCTTTGAAGAGTCCTCTGCAGCTTTCCCAGTGCTTATTAGGGATTTAGTCTCAACTATGGGTTTGTAAGATTCTGATGATGGTGCATTGTTTTCTTCTTCAGATTCAGGGCTTGCTTGTACGAGCTCCACTTGAGTTATTTTCTGCACTATCACTGTTTCCACTTTAGTGACAGTCATTTCCTCAGATTTCACGGGTTCCATGTCAGGTAATTTAGCATTTAATTTGTCCTTGGAGCAGAGCGATCCCTGTGTTATTTCACTGACACTGACCTTCTCATTTACTTGTGCATCATCTGGAAGCTCCACCGGGGGCACTGGAGGGATCTGATCTGATGGCAGTGATGCTACTTCAGAAATACTCTGGTCCACAGTTTGTTTAGGGACTTCCATTATTGTTTTCTCATCAGTTTGTTTAGGAACTTCCATCATTGTTTTCTCATCAGCTTGTTTAGGGACTTCCATTATTTTCTCTGCATTAATATCCATTTCAGTCTTATTTTCCTCTACAGGTGATGCCACCTTTGTCTTTACACTGGCACACACGTCTGATGACTCTGACCTAATCACTGGTGTTTGTTGGAGGGTATTTTCAGCCACCTCCTCGGAGGGCTTGTCTATAGAGGTTTTTTCCTTCTCCAACTTTGATTCAGGTAGTTCATCAGCATTGATACTCTTGGATATCTCAGCTGGGGATTTCTTTTTCTTCCTTTTTGATTTAGAGCTTCCTTCAACCACTTGTTTGGTTTCTGTAACCACCTCTGTGGTGGCAGCATTTTGACTGGGCTGAGGTGAGGAGGAGTCCTTTTGTGCCATTGCAGGACCCTGCACTGAGACTTTAAGGGCCTCGTCTGGCAGTATTTTTTCATCTTTCTTTACATGAGGAATCACCTTGACATCAGTTTTCTCCTGTTTTGTAATCATCTCTGTTACAGCAGCTTTCCCCTTGACAAGTTTTGCATCTTCAGCACTGGCCATAGGTGCTGATAGAGTCGTTGAACTAATACTAGTTTTAACTTCAAGTTTTGTGGGCTCAGCAACCATAGTAGTTTTCTGGGGCATTTCATTAGTTTTGGGTTTTGCTGAGAGATTCACCGAGGTCACTTTAGCATCAAGAGGCTCCTGAGTTACTTTAGCTTCAGAGGTCTCCTTCATTGCAGCAGTGGGCAATACTGGCTCACTGGTGGTATTGTCAGGTGGGGGTTTGGTGGTCTCCTGAGTGGTGGGTACTTTGGCAGTTTTCTTGGCCTTCTCATGATCTTTTCTAGATTCAACTGGGGTTTTCACTTCTGCGGGTTTAACTGATTCTTCATTAACTGTTGCTCTCTTAAGCTTCTCTTCCTTGACATCTTGATTGACAGGTTTTGTGACAACAGGTGTGGGTGCGGCTGTGTCAGTAAGCAGTTTGGAGATTTCTACCTGGGCCTTTACTTTGTCTGTTGCTGTTTCGGATGTAGCCTTGATCTCGTCAGATTTAATTGGATCCGCAATCACCTTTGTTGTCTTCTCTTTCTTGACATCTTTATTGACAGGTTTTGTGATGACAGGTGTGGCTGCAGTTGTGTCAGTAAGGAGTTTGGAGGTTTCTACCTGGGCCTTTACTTTATCAGTTGCCATTTCAGATGTAGCCTTGACATCCACAGATTTAACTGGATCCACAATCACCTTTGTTGTCTTCTCTTTCTTGACATCTTTATTGACAGGTTTTGTGACGACAGGTGTGGTTGCAGCTGTGTCAGTAAGCAGTTTGGAGGTTTCTACCTGGGCCTTTACTTTATCAATTGCGGTTTCAGATGCAGCCTTCACCTCTGCAGGTTTAACTGGATCCACAATCACCTTTGTTGTCTTCTCTTTCTTGACAGATTTTGTGATGACAGGGGTAACAATGGAAGTGTCAGAAGTGAGGCTGGTGTTTTCCTGAGCAGCAGCATTTGTAATAACAGCTTGGGGCTTTACTTTATCAGTTGCCATTTCAGGTGCAGCTTTGACCTCTGCAGATTTAACTGGTTCTATAGTTGCCTTTTTTGTCTTCTCTTCTTTGACCTCTGTATCAGGAAATGTTGTAATAGCCAAATTGCTTGTTACTATTTTACCAGACTTCAAGGAAGTTGTTTCATCCGTGATCTTAAGCTTCTCTTTATTTGTTTTGGGAGTAGAGGGTTCAGCTGGAATCTTTGATGCTGCAGCACCTGTAGCCTCAGAAACAGCAGCCGCATTTAATGGTAGGGCTGTTTTGGAGGACACTGATGTCAGAGTGGTCTGTGACACATCCTGTTTCAAAGCTGCTATCTGAACCTGGACAGGAACTGGAGCCTTCTCCTTTTGGACTTCAGACACTTTTCTCTCCTGTGATGTTGTTACTGGCTTCTCGCTGCTGACATCATGCTGCTGACGAGAGACTCTTTTCACCCTGCTCTCCTCCATCGGTGCTGCCTCACTTCTGAAGTTGTTCCCCTTCCTAAACAGAGGCTGAGGCTGCTCCTCCGCTTCCCATGATGCTCTTGGCCTGACTGGTTCTGCAGCCAGTGGACGACCCCTAAACCTGGGGGTCCTATCAGAGTAGCCCGCTCTTTCTCCAGGACCCATCATCTTATGGCGGTAACCTTGACGCTCAGCCAGAGCCTCTTGGCTCTCTGCTTCACCCCTGTGTCCTGGCTTAGGAACATAAGATGTTGGACCTTCCACAGATTGGACCCGTGCAGCCCGATGGGCAATGGCCAGTGTAGCAGCTGGCTTCCTGACCCTCTGCAGGGAGGCAGGAACAATTTCAGGGGGCAGACGGAGGTAGTCACGCAGGTAAACAATGCCCTCATTGGTCAGGTACCAGTAGAAATGTCTCCAAGCAAATGTCTCCTTCACACAGCCTCGAGACTTAAGAGACCCCATGGCACGAATTACTTGTAGGTTGCTCACACCTTCTATCTCAGGGTGCTTGGTCTGTGGCCTCTTGTCCTTCTTGGCCACCATGACACCATCTCTAAACAGGACCTCATAAATGGCCCTCAGGTCCCGCAGGGGCATCAGCATTCCAGCAACCATTGTGCTTTATGTCAGTACACTCTCTTAAAATGAAACTGAAAATAACAACATGAAAGGAAGATCAATAAGACAATCTCACGTCTTGTTGTGTGAAAGAATCCAGTGCCAAAACCAGCTGTCACGTGTTTCTCAATTCAATTAGAAAAAATGAAGCAAGCAATCCATGTAATCTTTTTCCTTACTTTCTTTCCCTCTTCTTCTTGCTGATCCTTTCGATATCGGGCAGAAAAAGAATACTCCTCTCTGAAATCGGACTTGACAAAGTCAAAAGTGTGCTGTCCCCCTAACTTTCCGCGTGGCTAGGAGTGAACAGTCTCCGTTCAGCCGAGATGGCAATGACAGAATGGAAGAGAGGGAGTGTGTGAGTGTGAGAGAGAGAGAGTGAGGCACACTTCTCCGTCCGGCTCCTCCTACCTTCTCTCTCTCTATTTCTTAGGGAAAAAACTGGCATGGAAAAAAATTCTCACTAAAGAAAACAGTACAGCAGGAAGTAGAAGGCATAGAAAAAAGTGTCTGAAATAAAGTGAATGAAATAAAGAAAGAGCAAAGTCAAATTAATGAAGCAACACACCTATGGAGTGTGTTTGAGCACATGTTCTGTAGCTCTGTGACTTTTACAATGATCCCCACCCACACACGAAAGCACACGCCTCCTATATATTGTACACACACACACATACACACACCTCTAAAAACACACTATGACAGGCTGACACACACCCCTTGGTGTGTCAAACACACCGGTTCAATAAATGGGCTGATTCTAAACAGAGATTAGTTTAGAAGAAAGAGTCGACCAGTTGGTATACATCTATCCCGCCCTGGAGCGACATGCAGGGCATCCATGTAGGTTATCAAGTACAACGTGTCTAGTTTTACACATCTCCCGATCAGGTATCACTGAGGAGCTTTTACTCCACACACAAAGCATGGTTTTCAGATCTCATGTCACAGTCTTTGAATGTGTAGAGTAAAGGCTGGTGACATTTTAAAAGAAAGTACATGTTTTAACAAAGATTTTATAGACTGGTAGTTTGATATGACTCATTCCGACTCAGACCTTTCAATGGAACTAATATCAAATTCAATTCTATTCATATCTGTGTTTGTTTGGTAGGTCACCAAGCGAAGGAAACTACATACAGTAGACTAATCAGAATTTCCCATAGCAGCTCATTAAAATGATGCAACAGGCTGTACAGCCCCCTAAAGTTGCACTGTTGCTTCAGACAGCTAACATTAGGGCTTCATGCCTTGATTTAGCTGGGAAGCGAGGATCTGTCTTACACAACTATATAAAGAACTGCGCATTATAGCTAACCTTTTCAGCACTCCCAGGAACATGATATCAGATTTCTTTCTCTAGATCACTGCTCTCTTCTGTACATCTGTCTCCTGTTCGTCTCTCTCTGTGCCAGCGAGAGTGTCCTCTCATGGCCGGCGTCCAGTGGAAACCAGACTGGAAGGTAAGCTGACCATTGTTGGATAGAGCAGAGGAGCACATGTTCACTCGTCCCATCAAAAAGCAAAGGATTTACTAACTTGGTAGAGTAAGAACACAGCACTGTGCTGGAACACAGTGGTCTAGTTGCGAAATTATAGCAGCAATGAAATTATGCATTCATCCTGCTGTTTAAAACCACACACACTGTTAGACATCCAAACACAGACGGAAAACTGTTTTCACTTTATTTGCCATAGCAACAGTCAAATGAAGTGAGCCAGTTCTGAGTAAGCCATATATCCGCTTTCAGGGCTGCAGTGGAGCAGCAGGCCATAAATCTGTTGTCCTGGACAGCTGGACTACACTGTCATTCATCAGACCACTATTTGCAAAGACACTGATGTGATCTGAAACAGACCATTAGCACAGTGTCAAACTTTCATCAACGTTCAAGAAAATTACCTGAGGACAAAATTATTGATTTGTATAGCATGTGCTTGAAACCACAGACAAACATTAAATATATACCACAGTAATATTAAATGAAACAAGTCCTTCAGGGACAGCAGGCAGAGTTTTTGGCAGTAGTGTAGTGAAGACATTAATGGCGCTGTCATAAAAACCATTCCTGTCACACAACAGTTCTTTGACATTTATCTAGTCAGACTAGATGGTGATGCTTCAGGCCATGTATGTACTCCAGCAGATAAGCTCTCAATCATCCATTGTGCTGTTATATATTCTAAAGTTAATGATTCAAACTGAAGTCTGGGAGGGGTTTTTTCACTGGAACGACAAAGGACTCCTCAGGTTCATTGTACAAGAAATGCATTCCTCTGCATTACGAAACAAACGTTTTACCGCTGACATGCTGCAGTTTGCCTGACATTGAAGTGGAGGTATGTGTGAATCTGCAAGCTTGGGCTTAAGCAAGTGTAGTTAAGTCACATGAAGTTGGTTCTTAACTCAATTGGGCTTTTTTGGTGCACTCCTGAATGTCCATTTGACACTTCAGAGGGCATGTATAACAACATATAAAGGACTTATTCAAAATGAAAAAAAAAAAATACATTGCAAATAAGCTCCAATGATATGCCAGGCAACTACACCATGTGATAAAATTCAAGCCTAGGGCAAACTCATTTGGGGTAATCTGACTCACCATGCATGGTGCCCTGCTCTCCGGGCTGCATATCAGTGTGATTTCATGCACTGTTTATGCACAAAGTGTTCAGTGAACTTCCCACATTGACCCTTATTCTGGCTTGAGGCCCAGTCCCTTCAGCCATCCAAATATTCAATATGCCCGCTTCAAGAGAAATACTGTATCACCAGGCCTGACAAACCCTGGCACTGAGCATGGTGTGCTGCAGCTGCTGCCTTTCACAGTGACTCGGTGTTACAATAGCTACGTGCAGGTATGAGGTGGTATTAGAAACTTAATAAATGATCCTAAATAGACTCTCAGAAGAGAATGGGACTGAAGTTCATCATAGCACTAATGACATCTAACTTTATTCCATCTATAAACAGATATTGCAGCAGCAGACAACAAGTGGAGGCATAATGTGATTTATTGAAGCAGATAAAGGAGTAATAAGATTTGAGAAGTGTCTGAATAGTTTCCTGGTTAGAAGTCCACTTCTGCTCCAATGTTTCAGACCTCCACAAGTCTCAGAATAGACTTGTCACCACCGATTCATGGTGGCTGGCGATTGGCCAACTGTAAAAGGCCTGCTGCTCCAGTGTGTTGGTCCTGCACCCGTGCCCTCCATTCTGATATCAGATCCACTCCACTCCAGCCACTTCCAGGGAAAGCAAAGGTCGGCAGAGCCTGTCTTACTCACTACTGCATGTGCTTGCATTACAAGAAGTCAGTGTGATGTTGAAGAGTCACAAATGACTGACACATGTAATTCTAATGTAGAGGTTAGGTTGATACATGGCTATCATGCCATTACAATTTGCAGCAAGGTTGAATTTAGCAGCAGGTCCTAAAGCAGGGACAAACACAATAAGTCTCTGCCGTCTGTCAGCTACTGATGAGAAAGCACTGAAGCCTTCTGGCTTGGCAGTAGTAACTAGAAATAATTCTCATGCAGTACTTTGGACTTTGTGACGATCCCACCCTGAAATGAAATCTGAAAAAGTAAGGCAGGTATTGTGAAAGCATATGAGGTGGATATAAGTGATAAAGATTTTAAAGGGGTGGCTCTTAGTCTACCCCAAATCATGACTTGCAGTGTTGTAGTTATGACGAATCAGTCTGCAATGCATGAGAGCTCCCTTTTTATCTGGACGATAAGCCTATTCATTGGAGGAGCTTGACTCGTGGCTGGGTATAGTTAGGAGAGTGACCCCCTCAGTCGGGGACAGCTGTGCCCCCTGACAGAGCTGACGCATGTCAGAACACAAACACCTCCAACCCAGGAATCTGCTAAAGTTAGTTTGTTGTGAGCGGCTTTATATGGAGGCAGGGGTCGTCACCACAGTAATTATACAGTAGGCTCCCCCAGTAGACAGTTTTAATTGCTTAATGAGTTGATGCTTTAACAAATTATAAAGTAATCGATTCTATTTAACTGGTGCAATAAAAGACATAACATAAACATTTGTCTTTAAAGAAAGACTTCAAAGAGGAGTCACATTTTGTCTCCTTGCTTCTAACATAGTTTTTAAAAAAATAACATTATTTTCTCATTATTTTCAGGTTTTGGTCAAGAAGAGTAAAGACAATCATTAACACACACACTGAGGCAACTTTTTCTTGAGGTGATATAAGGCTGGACAGCAGACTAAACTATCTCAACAACAATGAATGGATTTTGTGGAAACATTCTTGGTCCCCAGAGAATGAAGCCGACGGGTTGTGGTGATTCCCTGGCTTTTTCTCTCGGTAGGTTTGCACTAAATACATTTCAGAGGGCCCCTGGGGAGTTTTCATGTAAATCAGTGGTTCCCGAAGTTTTTATGACTGAGTGCTAAATTAGAGAGTCAGCATGTGATTGAGGGCTGCAGAGGAAAAGCCATGAACTTGTGGAATTTGAGATTGGTCTCATAATGGTGTTTAACATTAAATTCCCTGTTTGCAGACAATGCAGATCACTTCATCGTGACAGATGAAGTAAGGGTTGATCCATTTTTCCTGAAACCTCCTTTTCTCCTTTTTTCCATGGTGGCTTTTCCATCCCACTTCCACATCAAACTGCCGAGTCACCCACCATCACTGACTTTAGCCCTAACATTTATGGCACAGAATAATTCCCATGACACTCCTGTGGTGTCACTAGTGGGCATGTGATGAGTAGCTTTCTACAAGCTGTCATTTCTAACCTGACAGATGCTTTTTAAGAGAGCACAGTTTTACACAGTAGCCAAGTAGTGTATTAGATGTAGGCTATTTGAAAGTGAAAGTATTGACATGGACCATAGACGATGAATATATAATACATACATTTCATGTCACGTTCGGGGACCACACAAAATTTTTCAAAGGGCACACAAGATGGATTAACAAATGTGTGGAGTGCATTTCCTTATAAAATATTTGTAAAGTCTTTAACTATTTTAAATCTGACACGCATACTCTAAAGCTCTCTTGAACGGGTTCATGATATTGGGCTATATACAAACTTGACTTGTTGACCTGACAATTGTAACATGCTGGCTGCATGTGAGACCTCAATCCTACCCTAATACAACCCCTAAGACAACCTTGACCGATATTTATATGTGAAAGCATGAACAGCAGTGTTTATCATTAATGCTTGCACAGGCGGAGAAAGTAGCCTTTGAAACGCAAGAAGGATGAAGCTGCGAGGATTAACCTCTGGCACTGACTGGTCCCTGGCCACTCTGGGTCTAATTGGAATGATCTAGTGGGATTGAAGACTGATGACTTGAAGAGAACTGTGTGTTGCATGCATTGCCAAACAGACTGAAGTATGTTTGAGGGGTGGCCAGGAGAAAAAAAACCTCTCTGTGCTGTCCCACCACACACAAACCCACAGAAGTGTGTTAAACCACATATTAGCTTCAGACAAAGAAGCACTGTGTGTTTGGAGCTGGTGAGCACGGAAGAAGACTGAGAGGTGTCTTTGGCATTCCTCACACTGCTGCAAAAATAAATAATCGACTGTTCATGGGTAACTGAGGTAAAAAAACCAAGAGGCAAATTCGCCTTGTTCAAAGCTGAGGGGGAAGAACAATAGACAAAGTAATGTTCTGAAATCAATCAAGACGCTATAGGAAATGCTTGTTGCTTTGCCAACCCAAAGTTGTCTTTCCCCATAAATAACTTTGCAGTTACATAACACTTGTTAAATGCAACTGTGCAGTAAGACATCTTTGTTTTAAAAAATAAAGTGAAACTGTAATTTTTGTGGGAAAACTTAAGCTAAGCAATAAAAAACTGTACTGACGTCACAAGTAGAATAGCCTTCTGTCTGAGCAGAGGAAAAGAGCCAACTCTTGGCTTTTGTCTCACCAATTTACACATAAACGCACATGGAAAGTCTATAAACTGATGTGTGCTTGAGGTAAAAATGACGGGCCCTGCTTATGTTCTCAACTCCACGAGTCACGGATCACACTGACTTCTCCTTTTCCAGAGTGGAAAGAAATGAAGTCACAGATTATGCCTCCTTTCACCCTCCTTACTTACCAAAAATAAGCAGGAGCACCCAAAAAGACTGCCAAGTCCCTTTCAGTCTTTCTTACTCTCTCTCCAACAAGCTGTCTTTCATGTGTTTGTGGGGGTATCTATGTGTCCAACCTTACAACGCCCCGACAGCCTCTCAGACTTGGACAGGAGCCCACCCGTGAGGGGGTACATGAGGGTGGACTGAAAGCAAGAGTACTAATGTGACAGATTTGCCATGTCGAACACTAGGAACAGCATCGGCTGAGGACAATAATGGATAATGTTCCCTATGATTGATACAGAGGATGCCAAAGTATTCCTCACTCCAACATTTTGTGTCCATTATCCAGCACTGTGGGAAAGGGGTATAAATATTCTTTCTGCAGTCAAAAAAGCAGAATATGTTTCTTGAAGTTCTAACTCGAGTAATAGAAATCAGATCTTGGTGGTAAATTCTACAAACATCCAGTGACTACAAAAACGCTTTGTGTTGTAAACAAGTTCCAGCAGTGAAATCTGGACAGAAAATTTGAACCAGCCCTCGACTCTCTTGTTCTTTCTCCTGTGAGTATGCCAGCTCAAGTGCACAGCAGCCAGGGATCAGGATCAGCATGCATGAGATGTATTACACCATTTGAGAGCTAGAAAAGGCTTAACTATTGTTGCATAAGATGGATCTATGATGTGCTCAACTCCCTATTCAACTCTACAGATTCCATAATGTGAAAAATTAGTTGTCTGTACGTGGCCACACCTCTTCATGACATAAACTTTCATCCGACCAATGCTGGCAACCATTCACTCGCTGCATCCTGCCTCCTTTTCCAGAACTGTTTTATAATCAATCTAGGTTTGCCACTTACCTTTCTTAGGGCTGAGCCAGAACCGATCTCCGAGGGGATCTCCTGTGTCCATGCTGCTTTGATCTGACATATCATGCAAAGACCTCAGTGGCTCCAAATAATCGCAACACCTTCTTACTGCTTTCACCACCCAGTTAAAACTACACTGCTACTCCTTCCTTTCACCCCTGTGAGACCCAATGCCCGTCCAGCGGAACATGGCAGGCAAGATAGGTCCAAAAGAGAGAAGGAATGGGAGTGGAGGGGTGCATTCGGGGTAGGGAGGGTGTTTGTGAGGAAAGAACAAGGGAATCTTTTCATCTCTGGTCCATAAATGCAGAGGAACATCTACACCATAAATCTGGGGGCCTTGCCAGACTGGACACATCCTCTCTGCTGCCCCGGATACCCTGCCCCATGCCCTGTACATCTGAAGGCGCCCACACTTTATTCCAGCAGCAGCTAACTCAGAGATACACACTGGGTGCCTTGTTTGAGCAACCTCGCAAATTACAGCCCAAGAGATTAAGATGGGTGGACGCAAGAGAACAAAAAACTAGATACAGTAGAGAAAGACTGAAAACAAGGAACTCGAACAAGAGCCAGTCTGCAAAAGGCACCACCAAGGCATCCAAAAGAAAGCCTACAACAACGCAGGCTTTTTCTCTTGCATACTTATTCCTTGGTTTATTGGGAGCAATTAACCTTTTTGTGAGTCATTAAAGAATAGCAAGTTAATGCTACAACTGAAGACAAAAAGCAAAACAAAACAGCACAGTCCGACCATGTAGAGCTCCAATGCAACTTTACTTTCAATGTGCAACTGGTGCTACCGTATTTCAAGAGCTGTGAGATCACAGGTAACAGCTAATGCTGTTGAGTTCTTATACGTTCTGGCTTGTTTCCAATGAATGCAGTTGACCCTAAAGGGTAAAACAAAGATATAAGACTGAACTGAACAGGCACACACTGCAGCTTTGATCAGATTAATCTGTAAAGAGAGATGAACCCGTCAAAATGCAAACCTCCTTTAACACATTTTGATGGTTATGTCAAAATTGCGCCCTGGCCCCTTTCCTGATCCTTGACTAAAGGAGTCTTGACATACATGACAAGATAATCACAAGAGGATTTTCAGCATAGAAAAACACTGGTCATACTGGTAAAACACTTTTGAATACTATACTTGCATGACCACAAAAGTCTAAATTCCCTCTTTGTGCTACTAGCCTCCACCAAGGCTCAGAAAGGAAAGACTGTGTAGGAAACAAAAAGTTTTTGATAAAGATAAACCAACTTAACTTGGCTGACTCAGACCCATATAAGCTTCATTTAGATTTAAAATTGTATCTTTGCACAGAATGAGGACTGCGGATTTTGTCCCATATTGCACTTTTCTTTATATTAATTTTTTTTTTTTTAAAATGACACTCCCTCTAAACTCATGACTCAAATTGCAATATCTGAGAAAATAATTACATGATTTTTTGGTTTGTTTGTTTTGTTTTGTTTTTGTGCATAACTTTCTGCCCTAGTACATATTGACATGTAGGTATGATATGAAAAATTGCTACCTGATCTCTTAAGAGCCAGTGATTTGAAATCATGCTTAAATGGAAGTTGACCCTCACAAAATGGAGCTCCAGTTTGGTTGGTGAGGAGGCTATAAAATGGCTGTATGGAGCACCAGGTCAGGCACTGCCAACAGGGCCCAGCCCCTGTCTGTGCCACACACACACACAGACTAATACTATGAGTATGCAAACTCATTCATTCCTTCTTTAAACTGTTTGTATAAAAAAATAGCAACAGAGGAAGTATCTGAGTGAATATGAAGTTTTCCTAACAGTATAACAAAGTCACATGTTAAAGAATAAAAGAAAAAAAGTGCTGAATATTTGCATGATGAGTCAGCGTCTGCAGACCATGCATGGGTGTGGCCATGCTGGGCTTTGCTGCTGTAGCAACAGCCCACAGGTTAGGCAAATACCATGTGCCGTTCACGGTCGAGGTCCCGGGGAACGTGCGCTTGCTGCTGCTGCTGCCATGAGCAACCAGCTATCAAACAGCAAAACCTGACACAGGATCCGGACTCTGGCCTTCCTGACTGGCTGCCACAATGTGTGCATTTGCATTGTAACCTGAAGAGGCTGAGCTTTATTTTTAGACAGGCATCCTGACGGTCAGCCTCTATTAAAACACAAACACAATACAGGTGCCACGCACGCGCGCACACACACACACACACACACACACGCACACACACACACACACACATTTGCAGCTACAAACGCACACAGACACACAGAAAGGTGATTTATTGTCCTCAGTCCCATAAAACTCCTCCATCTGGAGAGAATGAATCAGTTGCATTCTTTCTTTCCTGAGAGAAAAAAAATGACTGCAAGGGTTGCTTCTTTCACAAAAGAAAGACTTGCAGTAAACTTGCTTCCTGAGTTTGTGGCTGAGGAAAGAAAAGGCCTATTCTCACAGTTTTAGAGTCAGAGAGTTTCAGACAGCAGTGACTCACCATCATCATGATCTCGGTAACTTTCACTGAGCTGAACCACCCACAAGAGGGCTCTTGTAACTGCATCATGTAGGAAAGAATCAGCCACCGCAGTAAGGGACAATGTGACATTTTAAATTCATGCTGCTACTCTTTTGAAAGCAGTTCTGAAAGATAAGATATTTCATTTGCAATAAAGTATCAAAGAGCCCTTGTTCGGTCTGAAAGGTGCTTTATCTGACGCAGAAAAGCAAGATTTCACTTCACTTCCTGAAATCCTTTCATTCCAGAGCTGAGATGTGAGGACCGAGCACTGCCCCTGCAGCATAACAGACAGGTGTGTTGTCAACTTGATCCAGACGGCCTCCACAGAGGGTCTGGAGAGAGAAATGTGACCAACAATGTATCTGCTGACACAACACTTCATAAAGGATCAACACATTCAAGTTTTTTTCTTCTTTGCTCTTTCTTACGGTTGTGTACTCCATGAACTTCAGGAATGCTCTGGCTGTCTGAATCACAGCTCCTCCGCAGCAGAGTATAATTACTGCAGAGTAAAAAAACACTACAAAATGTGCCCGACGTGTCCTTTCATGCAACAAAGCAACAAAAACATGCAAATCACAGCCTGGCAGCCATGTCCCAAAAATAACTTGGCATATGGCATGATGCTGAGTCTGTGCTTCTGACTGAACCACAAACACAGCACATGATAGATTTATTATGCAGGTACGGAGCTTCACCCAATGGGTGGAGGGAGATATGAGAATTGATTATTTAGCATTATTATCTTATATTAAGTTGCAATTATGCCCAAAGGGTTATTATTTTTTTTCTTTTCTTTTTTCAACATTGCATTGTCTGTGAGAGTGGAAAGAGTCCAAGACATGAACGCTGGGAAATAATGCACCACACCCAGAGCTACACTGACGCTTGATTGAAAAAATATTAGATGTTAACTGTTAAGGTGCACAGTCAAAGTACAATACACTGGAAGCAATAAAAAACACTGACACACCACTTCGCTCGTTATGAATTTATATTGATCGGTTTATCTTATTTAACACAGGCCATTCATAGGCCACAACCACACCCATAATTTAAAAAGAGTCCTCACTGTTGCATGAGATGACATTTTGCTTTCCTTTTTGCTTGCTCTTATAAACATTGGCTCCACATCCTGTTTTCCACTATGACACCTACAACTAAAACTCCTGCCTTAAAGAGAGAATAACAGTCCAAACAATGGGCAGCTTCCCTTTCCAAACTGTAATAAAAACCAGGGAGCAGGAGCTGCTCCAACATTAAACAATACAGAGGAGTCGTTTACCACAGCTGGCACAAAACCAGCCATAAAAGAACTCTATATGAAAGCCCACAGAAGCAACAGAGTATATTAACAGTTTGTCCTTGAGGGCGTGTGGCCCTCATGGGGACAAAACAGTAGAGTAACTACAGCCAACAACCTATCAGGTTACTTCCCTGACAACTCTGAGAATGGCTTTGTGTTTTTGCAACCTCCTCTCATGGTGCAGTCTTAAAAACAAAATCACACTATGAGCTTTTAAAGAGTTTACTGTCATGAATCCATCAGTGCACGTACTCATAAAAGGCGTGGGGCCAGTCGGCTGCATGCGCACATATACCACCGCACAGCAGAGAACTGCATGAACAGTACACCCTTGTGGCAAACCTGAACCCTGCCAGTGAATGCTGCTTCCCTGAAACACATGTACTGCAGGGGGATTAGATATAACAGAGTATCAAATGGATTTAATAGCGGCACGTCCTTTGAAGAGAAAAGCAAACCAGCTGGATCACCTTTAATGATCTGTCTCCCTTTGTAAAGCTGCCAGAGCATCCGTGTGAGGTGTGACCAGGTCTCACCCTAAGGTGATGAAATGTGAACCAGTGTGCACCAGAGCTCACGCAAAACCCAGGGCAGAGAGATATCTGGTCACATGGCCACCCCTTGTTCAAACTTTTAGTGCTTCAAAACTTTTAGTGTTCCCATCGTAATCGATATCCAAATCAGTATTGAAATGCGCTTTTTATTTTCACAAGGACAAGTTGTATCAGCTGCACCAAAAAAAAGACAAAAGACTGATAAAGAGTGAGTAATGGAGCTCCTCTATGACACTTAATTAGTCTCACATAAAAAATGAGCAAGTGCACGTGATACTCAGCTCTCAACAGTTGAGTTGCATTAGTCGATTCATCGATTAGATGGTCAAATAAAAATTACAAAAAATTCATAAGTTTCAGTCATTTTCCAAAAATATCAAACATTTGCTGTTTCCAACTTCTTAAATGTAAGGATGATAATAAATCAAGGTTCTGGACTGTAAAAAGAGACAAGTTGAAGACGTCACTTTGGGTTATGGGAGAATGGGATAAGCATTTTTTTAATTTTTGACATCTTATGGACAAAATGGTTAATCACTTAATTGTGAAAACAATCGGCTGGTTAAATAATAATGAAAATAATCATTAGTTGCAGCCTTAATAGTCAGTGGCTGATGTCTCCCTTCCTGTCCTCATCTCTCTTTAGACTCATAATTACAATAATAATTCAATTATAAATGTAAAAAAAAACCCTCAAAGATTCAGATACTTGCAGGTAATTCTCAGTGAAGCTTTGAAGCCCCCCAAAAAATGCATTCGGAACAGCTCTAGTGGAAACACAAGTTTTCTACTGCATTGACTTTGGCCGACCACACACACACACACAAGTTCTTAGCATTTTTGCTTTATGAGCAAAGTTCAGAGTAACTGAACTAGCATTGTTTTCCCCCACCCTGCCCTTCAATCGCACACCCACACATTCATTTCAGCAACATTTGATGGTAATTCTCCTCTTATCAACTGTTTTTACTCTCACTCTCATTTACAGCAGATATCGGCCATCAACAGAGTCTCAGTGACTCCTTTAACGCTGCAAGAAAATATGCTCTCACATGCTCACTAAAGGGAGCAGCTACTGGTCATCCTTTCTATGACACACCTTGAGTCGGTACCGTGCATAAAGCAAAGCAGTGAAGTGACCTGCTCTATTTATGGGGGCCAGGCTACACCCAGGTGTTACAGACCCTCCACTGGTTTATCATACTGGGAGTAAAACATTCCAGATGTGCTTCAAGGGAAATGATGGCCTGTAAGGGCAAGTCTTGACCCAACCCCTCTGACTCATGAGACCCGTGACTCTTTCAAGACAGCATAAAACCCGCCTTCAAGTGAGTGTAATATCTGTCTATCTGTGAATTATTAATGCAGCCATGTGATTAGGACAAATGTGACTGTCATCACACTGGATGTGCTTTCAAGCTCAAACACTGTGAGTCAATAAACACAGTTGCGACAATCGCCACAATGGATTCGCCACCAATTCAATAAGACACAAAGGCTTCCATTCATGCATCAGGCAAACACAGCAGAAAACTTCCTCATCCAAGGAGTAAACATCACAAGTGTCTTCCTATCAGTCATCATGAACAGATCTATTCATCAGGGTACTTATTGGTTCAGATGTTCCGGCTCAGACGATCCTCCGACAACAGTGAAACAACAGAAGAAGGGGCACTCACCTGAAAAACAGACAGAGAGACAAAGAATTGGTATCATTAGAGCTGTGGCAAATAAAAATATAAGCAAGCTACATTATATTACACTCATTACAGTGGGTATAAGATGATAAAGATGGTTAAAGTTACGCTTCATTACATCTCTTACAGACACATCTGCAGAGTTAAATAATAGAATGAGAAATTGGTCCTTCAACTGTGTAGCATTAACTGAGCACAGCAAGAATGAAAATGACCTCTGACTCTTGCAACACTTCAAATGAGTCAGTCAAATGGATGCGTTTTTTTTCCCACATGCTGGAACACTCTGGTTTTCGTAGCTGACAAAACGCTGAGTTACAGTCATCACCATGCTCAAACCTTCAGGTTAAGTTTTTATCCACTAGAGTGACTTTTGCACAAAAGAAAGACGGGATCTGGATCTTATAAACCCTGCTGCAGGGAGGATTAAGCAAAATAATAATAATAATAACTGCATCTGAATAACATGTCCAGGAGGCACACTCAAGTTAACTGGCTAATATCACCATCTACTGGACAAAAAGAATAAAAGCAGGTTTGATGCCCATAAGATTAATAGTACATTACTAAGGACTGCTACTGGGAGGGGTATAAGTCACCATGTTCTAAACTACTCCATCAAATTATTTACCTTCAAATATCCTGCAATCACTTTTGGTATATACAATCATTTATGTGGACAAACCAAGACAGTGACTGATGACTTGTCAGACATAACTATTTGGTGAGTGTCATAATTTATCAAGCACAGGTTATCTACATGTGTAAAGGGAGCATTGGTCCGGAATAATCACAACCTGATCTGGTATATAGTGTATGAATAAACAATAAAAATAAAATATAAAACAAAAAATAAAAAAATAACAAGAAGTTCAACACAGTCAAACAGACTTATGATGTTAAAGGTTGAGAAAAAAATAGGCCGTGGAAATGTTCCAAACCTCGTCAGTGAGGCAACTATTTCAGTTGGGAGGCTGAAAGTTTACAGCTGTCCTTTACACTGGGGTCATTCCACTCTGCCCCCTACCCTTACCACCCACATCGCCCCGCTACTGTGTAGGACATACCCCACACAAGCACGAATACAGTTTCCTATGCATGGGTTGCATGTGAATACTGGCTACCGAATATCAGCCCTGCTAGTGTTTCTTATGTGTAAGCAACACTGTGTTAAATCATCACCTTATGACATTGGTGATCCAGGAAATATCCCACTCTAAAAAAGGACCTGTCTAAAGTTTGGTATGGTTTTCAACAGCTGACTGTCGCTGCCCAAGTGTTTATGATGAATATTTATGGTAAATATTTTACATAAAATGAGTCATTAGGTTGTGTTGAGGATAGTAACCTTAAGTGGGCAGGCTTTAAGCTTTTATGGTTTCACATTATTTTTGCCCAACATTGGCAAATGCTTCACATTACATGGCTCATTTTGAATGGTTACGTCTTCTTTTCAGGGCTTTACACTCCAATAAACATGAATCCTGAAAACTACTTTACTGCTTTACTGCAGACATACAGAGGAAGAAATAAAAACAACAAAAAAGGAGAAAAAAAGATGGTATATAGATGTTTAAATTACACTGGACCCATTTGTGATAATACAAAATAAAATTACTTTCATTATCAATTAATCGAACAATTAATTTCTAGATTTATTTGTTTGGACTAAAAAAATGCCCAGAGATTGTGAAAATCTCCATCACAGCTTCCCAGATCACTTGTTTGACCAACGCAGAAACTTGAATGTGAGCCTTCTATTTGATGCAGCAAAGTACAAAGTTGCCTTGTGTCGCTCTCATGAAAACTGACATGTGATAACAGCCGCTGACAGAATCACATCATATTTTCAGTTTGTGAACTCATCAAATACATGTCAAACTAAGAACAACAGGATGTGAGAGGGGGCATCCTGAGAGAGCAGACAGACTGTCCTCTGGAACATCCCATGGTCACATTTCCTGGATGGACAGTCTGCTGCCGGACAGTGACGTCTTAAAAATATGTGTTTCAAGGACAACATCATGGGCCAAAAAACAGTTTATGAAGAGAATGACTGTCTCACAGTAATCTATTTGTCATGGAATGGCATCCAGCCAGTGTCAAAGGAAAAATAGCTATGCCTGAGTGTGCAAAACTATGGCAAGTACAGTAGGTCAAAGGTCAAAGTAGGTCAGCCTATGAACTGTGATGTAATCACATTCTAGATCTCAGTAATGACGTTGGGAAATGCAATGTAATCATACCTGGAACAATGACCTACTAATATACAAGGGAAACCCCAAGTTGAGCATAGAAGTTTCTTCTTGACATTGGAAATAGTAATCTGACAAACTAATCTTAACACAAGATCCACTTCCTGTTTTTGGAGCACAGTCTTCCTCAGCAGATGGAGTTTGATTAGTGTGTTCACTGAGCCAGCTTCAACTGCTGATGAAGACTGTGAGATGTGGTTAAAAGCTCTAGAAATAGCCAGTAAGTGGCCCTTTTGTTAAAGGGTTACTCCAGCAATTTAGTACTGCTATTCCATAAAGCTGGAGGACTTGAAAGAGACAGTAGCTGTAGACAGATTCTACAATTCCCACAATGCAACACAGTAGGGTTTTTCAATAGATCTTCCTTTGACTCCTCAATATCATAAATTTATAACTCAGGTTTTGTGATGAATATCAATCAACTTTTCTGACACCTCCTGCCGAAAAACCCAAAAAGTCAGAGGGATCATCTGATGAATTTTCTCAGACTTTAGAAAGCTCCTCAGAAGACATTCATGCCCTCTTTTCACAGACTGAATAACTATGACAAGTAAAAAGACCTTTTTGTGTTAAAAGTGCCACTAGGATTACTTAGATGTCCACACTGATATCCATCAGACTGAAAGCAACTGAACAGATTTATCAGTTTGTCATTTTAAGTCAATTATAGCGAGATGATGTGGTGATGGGGACCCTTGGGGGTCCTTAGCTCCTGTTTTGGTAACACTGCAGTAGACTCTTGGGTAGCCCACTAGGGGGTGGAGACTGCAGTCTAGCCCACTCCAACAACAGTGACAACCTTACACACATTTCCACCAATGAATACAGCCTGAGAAATCTGCCCTTGGCTTTTCCTCTCGGCTCTGCCGCAGCGACGGGAACGCTGGTCACTGCCAGACAAACAAACTTCCACCAGCCAAACGCTCAGACAGAAACACACAGTACAACACTTCTTCTCGCTCTGTGGGAGGTCTTTGAATCGTGCTGCGGCCTGATGGAAGCTCAGTGGGAACTTTTTCCTTGGTAATCCCAGAGAGTGGGACTGCAAAAGGCCTTTGAGTGAGAGAAAAATCCCTCCTCTGTGGGCTCTGGAGAGTCAGCAGCACAGACACATCAGACTCAGCAGAGCACACGCAGGGTAATATACTGCTCAGGCTGCTGAAACAGGGACATAAACTGGCAAATTAGGGAGCCGCCAGAGGAGGCAAGACAGTAAATCTCTGTGGGACTATATGGCCACAGTCAGCATCCATTCACTCCTGAGTAACACCTCCAGAGGTTTAATCCATCTCTGATGCAGCATTAAGAGATCAGAGGTTAATACTGAACTTTCTCTGTCAGTACATTGAATTGACAAGTGGCACTGCATCATTTACAAGTGATTATGTCTGCGACTGTTTGAGCACCGTGCTCATAGGAGATCACATCAGTCAAACTGGGAGTAAAGTACAGATCATTTTTACATTTTCTGTACTCATACTGTTGAAATGCATTCATAGCACTTGCATAAAGAATTGTATGTAAAAATAAAAAGTGTGTTGATACACCTTAAAACTGGCCTTTTTGGACAACTGGTTAGAACCACATGTCAAAGCTGGTGTTAAATGGTGATACAGTATGTTCAGAGGTGGAATGTAATGAATTACATCTACTCGTTATTGTAATTGAATAGTTTTTTTGTGTACTTTGTAAGTTGTTTTTAAACTCTGTAATTTTACTTTTACTTAAGTATGTTTTTTTTTAAGTATTGTACCTCGCTACATTTTCAATCATATCCATTACTGAGTAAAAATTTAAAAAATAAAATTATTAAATTAAAAATATTGCACCCCAGAAAGACTGTAGTGAATGATGGGTAGGAGAACAAACTCGCTGGCACTAATGTCACAATAAAGATGGAGACAGAGTCTGATGTCGGTGGTACGGATCCAGTGGAAAACGAAACCCCGTCGAATTCTGCTGAAGTTGGACTCGAAGAAAACGATGTGAACCCCTGGCCATATTTAAGGGACCACTTCGGCTTCAAGTGCAAGAAAGGCAACAGCTTTATTATGCAGTGTAAGCTGTGTTTGCCCAGAGAGACTGAGCTAGCAGCTTTTAAAAATTCCACATCAAACCTGCACAACATATTGTATGTTACAGTTTCTGGTTTTAATCTGTGGCAGAATAATAAAATATATGTAAGAAAACATAAAGTAGATTATGACTGTGAGGTTTGTTCCTGTAAAATGTCACCTCTTCTGGAGACAAACAAACACACCCCTGACAAGTCCAGGAAAAAAACAAGTTCTGAGGATCAGTATGAGGACAATAAACCTGCAGTGCCTTATGCTATGGTACACACAATCATTAGCAGCCTTAAAGCATGTTGCCCTGTGTTCCCTGCGAGCACAGGCAGGAAAAGCAAATAGGCTACATAATATGAACGACACACTGATCCAGTGACAAACACAGGAGACAGAGAAGGAAATGTTCCTCAGGTGCAGTGGACAAAACGTGTATTGGTTTAAAATGCCATCCGGTTTCAGCCTCACAGGGCCTTCTGCATCATAGCAAGATGGCTGCTGTTCCATTGTAAAATTGTTTATGTCCATGCATCTCTTGCTTCTTATTACTTATTGTCCAGAGGTCCGGAGCCATTCTACCCTGCAGTACTTTAAATACACTTTGATTTTCTTCACTTTAGCAGAACTGCATCAGCTGCTTTTGGTGTTTTTCTTTTTTTATATTTTTTTGTCACTGTTTTTTATTCTACTCATGTTACCACCAAACATGGTGCTGACCTAAATATGCACAACATTTACTGATTCTGATGTTGATTGAATTCAGTTATATTTGGATCCACACCTTTATATTTTGCGTCATCAGTTAATCTGTGGATTATTATTTTGTTAATTCATATTTACTAATCAATTACGTCTACAATGCTTTGTCTAAAACTCCAGGGTATTTTATTTCTAATGATATATAACAGAGAAAAGCAGCGCTATTATCTGTGTTGTTGCTGATAATCAATGAATCATTTCAGCTCTTATTAGACTAAAATTTAACAATCCTCATTTTTCACTGTTCCACTTTTAGACAAGACAGAACAGCACAACTCACATATGCATGCCCTGAGGCTATGCACACACACTCAGCTGTATTATAATGCATTCATTGTTGCTTAATTTCATAATGTCTAATCGGCTAGTTCATCTATAGTAACAAATCAAATTCCAACGTACTCTCAACTGATGATCTTAAAATGAACGCAAACTTATCATCCTCCTTGTGTTCTGTTCTGTGTCCTGATTACATTTGCAACCATATGAATCTCCATCTGACAGAGCAAGTGACAATCAATGATGAAATGGTCTTTCCAGATATTCTCCATCACATGCACATATGCAAATATCCATTGTATATTGTTTATTTCTGCATCTGTATAAAATGACAATATGCATAATTTTATGTCATGATATTGATTATAGTGTAAATGGAAATACAGTAAATTTTCTGGAAATTCAACTAAGAAATGACAGATAAAGTACACAAATGGGTCTCTCTGTTTCAGGCTAAACACCTCGGTTAGAAATCCTGTTAAACCAATGTTGATGCTAAAGAAGCCCAGCTCATTGATTTGCAACATTGCTGCTTCAATACAACAAGAAACACTTCAGTGCTACAGCAAAATCTGACAACAGATAAATGTCCATCGTCTCCCAGTGTGCTACATATCATCATATTGCCCATCTCTACAGGTACTCATAAAACCAGACAGACACCTGTTGTGTGTTTGCTGCTGCTTCATGGTGTGACCCATGTGCAGTCCCACCCACAGCCCAGAAACTCTCTCTCCGTCTGCTCTCCACCTATATCACTTTACCTCCTGGCTTTGTTACCTGTCTCCTTTCCCTCCTTTCAGCTGCACTTCAGTTCACTTACAGTACACACAACAGCGTGGCTTACCTTTGCTCGAGTAGAAGGACTCCATGCTGAACATTTCTAGTCAACTCCAAAGAACTTTGGAACTTTGAGAGTTGCTGCAGCGACTTTCCCTCCGACAGCTTTCCCTCACAGCTAAACTCCCTCTCTCCTTTCTGATCTCAGCATGTCACGCCGTATCTTTGACTTTCTCTCACTATCTTCTTTCTTTCTCCGCTCTCTCTTTCAAACACGTCACGCTGTGTAGATCAACAGAATGGGAGTCCCCCCCACCACCACCACCACCACACCCCCGCCTCCTTCACAGGTCAGAGCCGCCCTCCATAATAATACCTCTGTTTCGTGTGTGTGTGAGTGTGTGTACAGCGCTGAAGTGTTTGAAAAAGAGCTAAAATTTCAGAGCAGCAACAAAGGCAAACAAGGGCGTATAGTTGAAAGGGAACAAAGAACATGAGTGAAAGGATAAAAATTAAATCTGGCATTAGCACTCTCGGATGTTTAATTCAATAATTGCAGTCACATCCATTCATTAGGCTAAATGTAAGGTTTGCACGCAGCTTTGTGTGGCACAAAAGACATTTTCACCATCTAACACATCCTGATAGCGTGTCAGAAGACTTGCTCTGCAGACATGCAGAGGAAAAAGACTGTGACAATCAGACAGACACAGAAGTCTGTTCTGATTAAGGAGACAACAGCATTACAGATTGCACAGACACAGGGGGCTGCAGCATTTTAATGCACTGGACCAGTGCCACATACTGTAGTCTCTGTGACATGGCCTTGAGCCAACTCACAAGAAGGAACAAGCGTGCATGCATTGTGTAATATACTGTAAAAAGAGGGTGTGTATGTCAGTGGGTTAAAAGAGTGTCAAAGTTATATATAGCGTATGCATCCAATCAGGTCATCTAACCAGGTCTACTAAAATTCATCAGGCTTGCTATGTTAAAGCTGGTGCAATAAAGACATTTAAAGTCCAATATGCTAAGTGAATAATATCCTGGATGTAGTGTAAATAGCAACTGTAGTTACAGTATATGGTGTTGTGGTGTAAGAGCTGTCTAGTCAAGCAGGTGCCTAACTGAATGTGTTCTTTGCAAAGGGTTAATGATTAACACTTATTCTTAAATTGCAGCATAGCACCGCACACATTAACCCAGCCTGGAGATATCAAGTGGACCCAGGGGAGAGAGCTGTGAATGAAGGATAAGGCCTCAGTTACAAGTGACCGCTACATTCATTCATTTATTAAAGATGATGAATAGCAGCTTTTTATATCAATGAGGCAAAATTTCCCTCTATTCAAACAGTAGCTATTTGAGTCATAATTCTTTTCCAATTGGACGTGAAAGTTTAGTTCTGGGATGATGAAGCATTCCATTGTTCTGTAAGTCCTCTCTGAGTCTCATCAGCCCACTAATCCTCCTCTGAAAGCCAGAAGTTTATTTGTTGAGCTCTGAGTCCTTTTCCTTGAGAAGAATCAACAGCATAGTGCACCTACGAAAAGGGGAAGATCATCATCTTTAATGCATTTCAGCAAGTCATGCATATATAGTGTTAGATGTTTCCTTTTACTATTTCGCTGTATCTGTATCTTGTATGTGTGGATATTGTTGGGTCTGTCAACTGCAATACAAAGACAGCAGAAATTCACTACCTTGGAGTCCGTGCCACCATCTGATATTTACCAATACTCATCTCAGTACAGAGGTCCTTGTTATCCACCCTGATGGTGCTCAAAAGATAATGGAGCAGAATCTGGGACCTTTAGCCTCTAACATCAAACTATACACTAAAAACAAGAAACTTAAGACATATTATATTTTCATATAAATTATGGAAATATATGATCCCTGAGTACATTTCCTAATTGTTCTATCAATTCAGTAAGTTAAAGTGCCAGAGGTCCACTAACCAGTGTATGGCAGATGCCCCAAGAGACCCACTTAAAATGATGAGAGACTGCATTGCAGCCATAGGTAATATACTAAGTTTAATGCTACATTGCACCTAGAAAAAGCTGACCTCTTCTGTTTTGGTTCACTTCTGCTCAAAAAAAAACCATGGATGAACAGTTCGACAAAGTTGTAGATGAGCATGTCTGCGACATGAATGCATTAAGGACAACCACGTAGACAGAAATATTTACATGAGTACTGAGGTGTTCTTACCTCCATGTTAGAGTGCAAGTTGATATTGTTCACTGGGGTTGCACATTTGTCCCTGCTAGGCTTGGTCATTTGCATCGGTGTACTTGCATGGACCATGTTTTGGGCCTAACTGTGCTACTTGGTGCAGCTAACAAACTTCATTTATATCTGTCCTGATTTATTATTAACATGTTAGTTCTCTGCATTATCTTAAGGATTATTTCAACTTAAATCTAGAAAATGAATGGCAATTTCTTTTGGAATAATAGACTTTTGTACAGTTTTCTCTGCAGCTGATAGACCCATTAAAGCTTCCTACTTAGGTTCTAAATATAATACTGTTGCTAAAGGTGAAAACATTTCATATTAATTTTATATTAAATGGTAGAAATCTGCTTCTTTAATATTTACAAAAGCTTTTTAGAAATGCACAGGACGTTAGACACTACTATTGAATACTACTAATATTACTTCATCCATAGAAAACTTACTAGTAATACACACTGATGTGCAAATGTACAAACAAAAAAGGAGAAAGATAATTGAAATTGAAAACATGTGTCAGGTGGCCAGAAACAAGAATGAATGCTATTATTGCTACGTGTCTGCTGGGTGTGTAAATAGGCAACTGTTTGCTAATACTATTTTAATGCTTGTTGGGCTGCCCCCAAGTGGTCAACAAAGCCAATCTTTACAGGTTTAATAAATATTTTTTGGTACTAATAAAACTATACAGCATTGTGCTTCCTCAGTGCTTCATGATTCTGTGCTCGAAACCATAATTCGAAAAATTAATTATCCACACCACCCACTCCAATGGCATCACTCAGGACCCAAAGCTACAATCTCCCACACACACATGCACAGCTTTCACCTCCTGAGTGAAAGTCGTCAATAAGAGGAAGTGAACAGTGCAAGCAGGACTAGTGTTGATGATGAGGGAGACACTAAGTGAAATCACAGCAGTGGAGCCCTACTATATTGTAAGGTCTTTCCCCTGGTACTCACTGTCTCCCAAAATAGCTCAATAACAAAGAGGGGAAACAACCCATGATGCATTTCCTGGCAGAGATGCAGGTATAACTATGTCAGAGGAATGTCCTGAATTGTGTACAAATTGCTTTAGGGATTGTGGACAAGGGTGTGAAACCAGATGCGACTATGACAGGACTGATGAGCCAGTTACTGAAGCGAGAATAACAATGTGTAAGTTCTATCAATACAAATATGTCAGGATGTGTTGTATACTGATTGGTGGGAGAGATCCAGGACACGATGCTGTTGTACCTCAGCTGTAACATGCCAGAGAAAACTTGACACACAATGAACAGGCGAGGAATTTGATGCAATTCCCATGTGGTTGATTCCAAGGAAAAATAGGAAAAGTGGATGGAAGAACTATTCCACAGGTCAACACCAGCAAGAGTCACACAATCCATTGTCCTGTCCCATCTTCTAAAATAGACCACACACACCAGACCACACAGAAGCCAGCTGACCTCCACAGTTTGATAATAATCACAAATTCCTCCCATGCCTGCAGTGTTGTGTTCTCACTGAAGACCAGTAAATATCTATCAGGTCAGACCTTCTGTTCAACTCTGTGATGAATTCCTTCTCGATCAACAGCAGCAGAATGGAGGAGTTAAAACCTCAGCGCTCATCTGCATGACTGTGGCTTGCATTTAGTATTTAGTTGAAAAGATTCAGTTATTGTTGATGAATCCAACTTTATCTTTTTGTATCATACCCCCTACTTCAAATTATCACTTTCTCACAATTTACTGTACCTGATTTAGGAGTCTCATTTTGTCCAAATGGGGTAAATCAATGATGTTGCAATTAAAGATAAATAAACTCCACTTTCTTATGTTAATATACTAAATTTTGTTTTGTTTTGTTAAAGTCACTAGAATGAATATTTTTATAATAACAGTACATGAATGTGGAAGGAGTCCCACACAGTTATCACTCCACTCTGCAGTTCCTCTCAGTTCTACAGAGCTTTTTAGTGTCTTTCAGCTCATTGTTTTGGTTTTCTGGCCCACATCATTATTCCTTTGGTTCATCCTAACCACTCTCATCAGTAGTGTTTTGGCAGACATAAGAGCTTTTCTCAGTAAAAAAGCTCTAAAAAATGAGTGTACACTCGCTGCCCAGCACAAAACAGCAGATAAGGAAAGTTGGAACATTTAGCAGCCAAAGAGCCTGATATAAAAACTAAGAATGCCTGTGGTCCATCCTAGGAAGTCTGTCATCCACTGAGGAAGGTCATTATTCACAAAGACATTCAACTTTGCATTCTTGGATTTAATAATCAGTGAATTAAGTTGTAGACAGCTTCCAATCAGTGTGCAGTCTTCATGTGTGAGTCACTTGCTTGTGGTCAGAAATGCAGCCTATCAGACTTTGAATCATTTGTTGATCATGCATCTTTTTTGGTAAAGAAATTCAAATAAATAAACAGCTCCCGTTGGTCAGTGAGTCACTTCCTGTCTGAACTAACGTCTACTAAGAAGCTGCTGTTTAGATCTTGGGTCTCTGCTACCAGCCAACCATGGGAAAATCAAACACTGGCATGGATGCAGTTTGGAGAAAGGCACACACACCCAAGCTGTATAATGACTTATCTTCACAGTTCAAGTTCAAGAGGCCTGCTGACGATAATTCCTTTAAGTTCAGAGTCCAAAAGGATTAAATCTTTGCCAAACTGTAGAAAATCATAAACTGTCCTCCCAAATTCTTATCTTCTTCTCATCCAGGCTTTAATTAAGCTCAGTCTCATTCCATTACTCTGACACACTGCTTTTGTCAAACATCTTGTTGCCTTTTTTGGCATTTTTGGCAGCTTGCTGTCTCCGATCAAAGGCTCACTGTTTGTGGCCAGAGGTAACATCATGTCTTTCTTTAGAACTGAGGACAAGCTGGATTACGCTGATTTTATCCAGGCTACTGTAAAACTGAACAAGCAAGCATATCCAGTTCAACACAAATGAATAGTGGTGGAAAGGAACTAAGTGCATTTTGTCAAGCACTGTACTTAAATACAAGTTTTATATACTTGTACTTTACTTGAGTATTTCCATTTTAATCTATTTTATACTTCTTCTCCTCTCCATTTTAGAGGAAACTATTGTACATTTACAAATACAAAATATGAATCATAAAATAAATCCTGATCTAGTTTTTATAGATTAAAGTACCGGGCAGTTTATAAAGTTCTTCAAAACTTGCCCCACTTTTAGCAGCTGCAACATTAAAGTGATACAAACATTAACACATCAATAATTATAATGCAATAATATTATATATATTATATCGTTCTGAAATGGGAGAGGAGTACATTTACTTTTGGTACTTTAAATATATTTCAATGCTAATACTTAGGTACTTTTACTGAAGTAAGATTTTGAATGCAGGACTTTTACTTGCAACAGAGTCTTTTAACAATAATTAATTGCTACCTTTACCTGCTCTTATTAACCTGAGTACTTCTTCCACCACTGCAAAGGAGTATGACTGCACAGCAGCACATTAGTGACAGGGCGAATAACATGTTTTCATATCATATCAACAGTCTCCATTAAAGGAGCTACAACTTCCTGAGTCTTCAAAACCCTCTTACAACTTTTCCTTCCTCTCTTTGTGCTCTCTGTTTCTTCAGTCCTATCAGCATGATCCAATATGTAGATCCAATATAGCAGCACTTGTAAGAAACAATTGCTAGAAAAGAGTATCTAGAAAATTATATCAGTACTACTACTACTGCTGCTACTACTACTACTAGCTGTAAAACTAACAACCCTTGTAATTTACAGCACCATCAAATCACATCATTCATTCATGAATATACAATCACTGTAAAAAAAAACATTTGTTAGTCTATTGGCATAATCTACAGTCCTCTACCCTGCAGCTCTGTGTTACCAGATTAATTTTGGTGTATTGCTATACAACACAAAACAGGAAGAGGGTACTGTTCTGCCAACACACATAAAGCTAAATGACAGTTAATGATATGGAACAGTTAAAGTCCAGCCAAAACGCTGAAGTGATGCATGCATAAACTGATTAGCATCAGCTGCCTCATTCATGCTTCACCAGCTGCTTGGCCACCGACTGACTAGTAATGTCCAAATCATATTCATGCAATTTGCCGCATGGCCATTTAGATTTGTTCTAGCAGCAGGATCCTTGTTACTGCTCACATTCTCTGAGAGCTCCCTCAAAGAGCAAAGTCTTATACACTAAATTTGATTCTATTTTAGAAACACAAGTGTCTGATAGTTCTGGTGCTGGCAGGAGATGAAAGAAAAAGACTGAAGGAAAAATGTCCAAAATGGGCCTTTATTTTTTTATTATTAAAGCTTGGCAATATCTTTATGTGCAGTGGCATGTGGCCCAAGATATTACAAAATCTAATAATGAAGTTAGTTGTTAGTTGATAGTAATCCTATCAATTAATAATCTATTTATCATCCTGTCATCCGTCCATTTGTGAGTTATACAAAGAAAGTATCAAATAGAATGTGGAAATATTTACAGATTTTGTGGTTACAATGTAAGGATTTGCTTCATTTTCTCTGTTCTGTCACTGTAAACAGAATTCTTCTGAAATTTTAAGACATGCTTAGTTGTTCAGCCATGGCTCTAAGGATGTCAAAGTCTGTCCAACACTTTGGTCCAGACTGAAAGATCTCCAAAATGAATTGCCATGAAATTTGGTACAGACGTTTGTGGTTCCCAGAGGATGAATCCCACTGACTTTTGCTCTAGTGCTGCGTTTAGACTGATATTTATAGTTCTGAATGAAATGGATGGCCACAAAATTTGGGACAGACATGTCCCCCTCAGGATGAATTATATATAACTTTGGTGACCCCTTTACTTACTTAGCACTACCATCAGGTCAAAATTTGTCCAATACTTTCATTTTGGATAAAGTTCTTGACATGACAATGACAATCCAATTAGCGTCAGTTGAATTTTGTGTATAGCACTAATTAGCAAATGCTGGCACGCTAACATGTTAAACTAAGGTAGTGAACATAGTAAACATTGTACCTTCTATACATCAACATGTCAGCATAATCATGGTTGATGCATGGACACAGCGTGTGCACATCAGACATTGACAAAAGCATTGTGAACAACTCCCTTGCACACATACGCAGACACACTGGTCACCCCACTATAAAGTTTCACAGTGCAAGGTAAACACAAACGGAGGACGCACTGCCTCTCACTCAGCTGTCAAATGAGCATGCATTCATCATCATCCCGTGGTGTGGCGCCTCCTCAGGTCTGACAGCAATCACAGGCCTGAAACCGTCGTGAATGCAAACAGTGTTCTCTGTAATCAGCAAGCTGGCGATAATGTGACCAGCCGGTTTGTTACTGGCGCTGTTCATCCTTCACATGAATGCACCGTGACGGCAACACAGACAGACACTTCAAAAGAGAGTTCGCGCAGACCTGTAAACGCTGACACAACAACATGTGATTATGGGAAAACTGTATCCTAAAAGCCTACTGATAACACCTTGTGTACTGTGTTACTCACCAAATTTCATGCATCTTTACTTGTGTGGCTCAAAGGGGGCATAAAAATCAAAGGAACATCAGTAGCAATTTCAGGGTGATGTGACAAATCCAGAAGTTATCTTTCAGAGGTTTGAAGTCAACAAGCAGATAAAGGCTGGAAAATTCCCTAATGCAACTGTGACACTGACACTCACTCATCACACTATGACACTATGGAAGCCTACTTGCTGTGCTTTTCAGCCCTACGTCCTGGGCTACCCCCTGCACCTACCCCTGCGTTTACCTCACCACAAATCAGACTTGACAAACAGGACAGAATGCCACCGTTGCCACAGATTGTTCTTCTCAGGAAACAGAGGAGCAGTAAAGTATGACAGAAGGAAACCAAGTCTGCGTGAGCGTGCTCTACAGGTCATAAAAGGGGAAACAGTCTGTGAGGTGGGTAGGTGGCTGAAATTCTTTGGCTGTGGCACAGAAACAGGGGAGAGGAGACAGGAAGGCAGGGGTCTGGGGAGAAGTAACTCCCTGAATAGCTACTACACAGGTCAGGGAATTCCCTCTGACTCTGATTAGTGTGTGTACAGTATGTAAGTATGCTAAACTGTGTGTGTGTGTGTGTGTGTGTGTGTGTGTGTGTGTGTGTGTGTGCAGCGTACGTGACTGAGGGATTCAAAGAGCGAGCTTGATGCAGATACTGTAAAGAAAACACAGCCTTTAACTATTGCTAAATGAAGGGGAGGAGGATGTTTCTGATCCCTCCAAGTGCTCATAATTTTCAGTCACTTAAGGCAAAATAAATATTTCATCTCAGAACAAATGTCGCAAGCTTACATTGCAGTGTTTTAGCAGACAAACGTTCAAACAGAAGTCTGACTGTCTTCGTTCCCAAACATGCTGGAATGCAATACAAACACGTTTACAATCCTACAAACATTTCCTGCATAATAAAAGTGATTTCCTTCAGACAATAGTAGAGAGGAGGGCAGACATATGTAAAGGCCTCACCCTGTTCCTCACTACACAGTGTTGCAATTCTATTGTATTCTAGGTATTAACAGGTAGTAAATATACTGTATTTTGGATTTCAACCATGAACTTGATCCTGCTCGCTAAAGATGCCCATTATTCATCATCGAATTATATGTTGTTTGTCACATTTTCAGTATAGTTGGTATCAGTTTTGTTCTCTTTTTATTAAAACAAATAAATATTGTGTTTATGTTTATATGTTTTGTCTTCAACTACAATGCAATGTTGCATCTTAGGGAAGCACATTGCACTATTTTGTATGAAGTGTGCCATATAAATAAAGTTTTAATAGTATTAATATCTATTATTATCGTTACATATATTCCTTAAACACTGCTACACTTGCTAATTTAATGCCTGGTGTCTGGTGCTCTGGAAAACAGAAGTTCAAACAGCAGCATTAGTGATATGTTAAGATGGGTTTATGCTTGAAGCAAACAGCAGTGGCAGCATGAATAACGATGGTGGTTTTGATTTATCGGATTTTGCAACACTAGGCGCATATATCATACATGATCAGGCCATAACTGGACTCACTTTCAGGTGACTTCTATTTTGTTCATTACTGAACAGAAAGTAGTATAGTAAACTACAGTCAGTATCAAAAAGAGTGCCACCAGCATAATCTTAAACTAAAGGGAAAAAAAAGAAGGAAAATCATCATATTTCTGTCCACATTGATAGATTTGTGATCAAAGGAGTACAAAACTAACTCGCTTCTTTAACACATTAGGGTTGAATGTAATCCTTAAACACACAGTTTACCTCAAACTTTAGAGGTTTCACAATCACGTGCATTATGGAAGTCAATTCATCACCTGTGTTTGCAACATCAGACCTTTACAGGAACAAATAATACATCAACTCCACACTCATGACAGCACAGCATAGAACAAAGATGAAGACAGAAAGGCTGCATATTTTCCTCCCCTGTGTATAAGCCAGCTGTTAAACTATTTACCAGAGATCAGGAGCAGACTGACAGCAGGATACTATAGCTCCCATCCTAATGCATACAGTAGCTGTCTGTGGATATCTGCCATGAGGTAAACCAGGGAAGGGCCAGAGGGATTTTATATGGCTGCGGATCTCCACTCAGGAAGTGCAACTGAAACTGAAATCGATCCGAGACAGACAGAGAGAGAGACTACTGGAGAGATCACATTAATTACACACACTGTACATGTTGGCAGCTTGCTTCATGTAGTGATGTCACCCTATGTTCCCTGTACCTCGATGCTGCAGATTAAAAGACCTGATGTATGAGCATCAAACACTGAGGCGCTCCTCTGCATAAGTCACACACGTCAGGACCTTATCCAACTTTTGCACTGCAGTGAGATCCAATAAATAGTTTCCCATTAGCATGGCCGCGTGGAGACTCACACACACCGTCTACAGAAAGAACCAAAGTGCCAGACAGTGACACAGCTGTAATTGCATAAAGATTTATTCCGGGACAGTGATGAACCAGAGACCTGAGAAGCTCGCTTAATGCAATCATCTCTGGTGTTTCCCTCATAAATACTGTCTGGCTCCTTCTGGCGTCGGGTAATGAATTCATTCAATATCAAAATCATGCTTGAGCACACATCCTGGGTAAAAAACAAGTGGGTGGGTGATGGCTGGAGACTGTGAGTTAAGTCGACATGGCATTCATTTATCAAGAGGAAATCAATATGACCGCCTCCATCCTCCACTATTATTTCACCCTGACACAGCCACCACCACCATCCACACCACCATCAGCCCACCCCTAAGAGCTGGGGAGTGGCATCATGGCATCATCAGATTTCCTCTTGCTTTGGAGCTATTCTGGGACTTAATTTGGAAGTCTTACTTTGAATGTATGACACTAATTTTGGGCTTAGGTCATAATCCTATTGATGGATTGTTGAAACATGTATCTCTTCTGAATGCTACACACATTTCATCTTCTGTCATTTGCCTTCTGCCACCCACAGCTCCTAATGCAGATTCTGGATCTTGTCCAAAAAGCCAAATTACAGTTTAAATGGCCTGTCCTCATATTTTTATTCTTTTACCATAGATACTCAGGTCTTTGCAAAATGTTTTCATGTGTTCACAGGAAGCTCTAGCTGTGCTGGGAACTTGCTACAAAGCCTGTAAAGCGCTTTGATACATTGTATAATGTTCTGCACAAATAAACATGACTTGTCTTGCTTTGCCCATTTGTCTGCTGTTTGCCTGCTTGTATAATCCATCTGAACACACTGCTTGTTTAAGGGCTGTCTATCCGCTCCTGCAGGGTTACACCTAAAGGCACTCAACTAACGCTGAATTCATTAGCAACACTATCTGAATCTTTTAGTCATCATCCTCCTCATAGCATTAGTGTAACAACGCAAAAGGCCATTCACAGTTTATAGTAGTGATCTAATTCTTAGCATTCTCCTGTCAGAAAGCAGAAACTGGAGCAACACGTGCGCATAACTTGTTCTGAGAGGTAAAACCTGACAGGTCACATGTTGACAAGACGTAACTGTAAGAACACGCAGAGTGATGACAACAGAAAACAATATAAACAAGGACAAATGATGCAAAACTGCTTCCTGCTATTGCTGCCATTCTTATGAGATCTTCAAAAATTTTGTTCACTGTCTGCATGAAGGCAGAGCAGTCCATTCATTAAGCACAATTTTCCTGCTACTTTTGAGTGAGGCAAGGTGATGTTCGACTTTGCATGGTGGATTTGCATAGTAAACATGAGGTCTGAGCGTGTGTCACTCGAATGCCAGCGTGTTTTACTCCTTCAGTATTTGTTTACACAGGCTGAGGTAAAGTGGCACACTCTGAACAGACAGAAATCAAGCTCGCCAGCTCATTCTCTACTTTTATCCTCAGTCGCTGTCCACCGAAATTTTGTTTTTCAGTTTGAAATCGTAATCGTAAAAGCTGAGTTAAAAGGGTTTGAGCTGGGGAATATTCTGCGCTTCCGCTGCTTTTGAAACAATGGCTGTGTCGGACACCCCTCCCTGTCTGCCTTCCTACAGAGACACAATAACACAATAAAATGTCCACCTCATTACTTTGCCCACTGGTCTGTTAATTTCATGTTAATCCCACACGTTGCGTAGTCAAATCTTTGATTCAAAGTATCAAAATCAGAATCTAGAAATACCTTTGAGAGACGTGATCTCATTTTGGATCGACCTGGGGTTGTCCATAGTCACTTTTTGGCCTCCTTCAGAAGAATGGTGATAGTGAATGTTGTAAATGTTGATGCTGACGCTTCAACAGCTTTGCCTCCCTCCTGTTTAGCTGAAGTGGCTCCTGTGTCTGAGGTTTTTAGTTTTTCTGTCTCTCTTTGGTCACTTTCCTCCTCTCTCTGCCACTGCAGGTCTGCTGACTGGGACGCTGCTCTGTTTTGGTTCCTGTGATACACCATGTGCACACACACTCACTTACAGTCTCACTCACACACACACACAAACAATCTGTGTGTGCAGGCATCTGCACAGTGCAAGGCTCCTCCCTAGTCCCCTCCTCTTCCTCTCTTGCACCTAGAACTGGCTTTTCAGTCAGTCACTGCAACACAAATTCAGCCAATCATTAAGGCAAACAGCTACCTGGTTTTTCACAAACCAGCCAATCAGAATACAGAGTAGCCTATCTATCAATCACTCTCTGAGGACGGTATTAGGAGGGAGTCTGCAGAGCATCTTGTTGTTTCTCCTGGGAAACATCTCCATCAAATTTTATTATTAATAATAGTCATACATTGATCCATAAGTTTTGTGTGTTTGCCTGACATCACCCAAGTTACCAGGTCATCAATGAAATACAATCTGCATGCACAATCCACACGCTACACACAATTTTCATTCAGCATCATCACCCAAAGCCACAATCCACTTCAAAGAGCGTGTGCAGATTGACCGGCTGATTTAATGTTAGCTAGTTGTCAAAATCCCGACCCCCCACCAGGAAAAAAAAGAAAATGTATTTTGAAACCTAAATATTGACATGTATAGTGTGTGTATGTGCGTGAGTGTGTGCATGTGTGCATCCATGCAGAGAAACAGAATTCCAGCGCCACACCCAAATCCCTGCAGTAATTCCCAGGATGAGCCTGTTGCTTACACAGACCCACCACAAACATATGGGGAGATACAGTATAACAACTCTCTCTCTGATTCCTGACCAGACTAGCTTAGTGCTAATTACACATTTACCAGTTATTTGCATCTTACCACACTACCGTATAACCAGCAGGGTTTTTTCTGTGACAGTAACTGATAAAAGAACATATATTAGCAATAGCACCATAAAACAGTGGTTTGCATGAGAAATCATTCATTGCTTTCCAAAGTGCACACACATCTTAGCAGGGGTCCTCAAACCAGTTTTAAACCTGGATTTGTAAAAAAAAAAAAAAAAAAAGTTTGAAAAAACAAATATTTCGATAGAAGTGTTTAAAAAAGAGAAAAACAAAGAAAAATAAAGAGCTAATAGAATGTAAAATTAAAGTACCATACTGTGGCGGAGTGCTAAAGACCGCCTCGTCCTTCTCCGTCTCTGCGAGCCTGCGGCGGGAGCGCACGGTGCGCTCTCATTGTTTCCCCCCGTGGGACCGCGTTTACTCGGCGCCTACGCGGTTTCCCCAACACACAGACAAGACTCTTACCTGTCGGACGTTGCTGCTGCCGCCTTCGGTTCACGGGCCAAACCGAGGTGCTTCCGACTCAAGGGTGAAATAGCGCATAGTGGCGCGCTCCTTGGCGACCAGGTGACCTGGACTAAACCACTTTGTTGGTTGTTGGGTTATTTTATGTATTTAACTATGTTGGATTGGTAATTTAAGAGCCATAGGTGGGGCATCTCAATACTGATTATGTGTTATTAATAGTGTGGGTTAATGTAGTAACTTCCTGGATGTGATTAAGCCAGTGGCCTTTAATCTAGCCCTTAACCAGCCTTTAATTAATGTTGGTCTGCCCGGGGGAGGGGCTAGAGGGCTATTTAAAGGGAGCATTCTGGCTCTGTGAGGGGAGAGTTTGATGTTGGAGTTGAGTGCATGGCCTGGTTGTATTATAGCTGCATAGCTGGTAAATTTTCTGTAAATACTTTTTTTGTTGTTGTTCACTTCCTGGGAGAATTGCTTTTGTCACGCTGTACATATTTTTCCACTGTTTGCATTTTTTTTTTTTTTGGTGCTAATAAAAGAAAATCACCAAGCCAAAGTTAGACTGAGCCATCGTTGTCCAGGTTTTCCAACGAACCCGTGACATATGGTGTCACACGTGGGATGGCCAGTCGAAAGAAACAACGTTCCCAGCAGGGGAAGTTCAAAGAGGAGGAGGAATTGTCTCTGGCCAACTGCAACCAGCCTGCCGAACCAGCTCTCGACCACCTCTCTGCTGTCCAGTTCAGCCAACTCAGCGAGGTGTTCCAGCGAGTCTCCAAGCTGTTCGCCGCCAACCCAGGGAAGACGGTCTTGGTCGAGCACATCGTCCGACTGAAGGAAAGGGGGCCGATCTGCCAGCGGTCCTACAGGGTGCCACAACATCTGGTGGAGAAGCTCCTGAAGGAAGTAGAGGAGATGCAACGCCTGGGGGTGATTGAGCCATCTCAGTCCGAGTGGTGCAGTCCGGTGGTCATCGTGGTGAAGAAGGATGGCTCGCTCCGCATCTGCATCGACTTCCGGAAACTCAACGCCATGTCAGAGTTCGATGCCTACCCGATGCCCCGGATCGATGACCTGCTGGAGAAGATTGGCCGAGCCAAGTTCATCACCACCCTCGACCTCTGCAAGGGCTACTGGCAGGTGCCCCTGGATGTGTCCAACAGCCCTTACACCGCATTCCGGACACCTGCGGGTCTCTTCCAGTTCACGGTGATGCCCTTTGGTCTCCATGGAGCTCCCGCCACCTTCCAGAGGCTGATGGACTGGGTCCTGCAGGGGTGTGAGGACTGCAGTGCTGCCTACCTGGACGATGTGGTCATCTTCAGCGACACCTAGGAGGAGCACTTGCAGCACCTGGCACGAGTCCTGAGCCAGATCCAGCAGGCAGGACTGACACTGAATCCTGCCAAGTGTCAATGGGCCAAGGCGGAAGCAAGGTACCTGGGCTGGGGCATGGCGAGGTCCGACCGCAGATGGACAAGGTGGAGGCCATCCGCAGCTGTCCATGCCCACGTACGAAGAAGGAGGCGAGGTCCTTCCTGGGCCTGGCCGGCTGGTACAGGCGGTTCGTCCCACAGTTCGCCACCATCGCTGCCCCGCTGACTGCCCTCACAGCGAAGGACCAGAGGAATCCTGTCGCCTGGAGTGAGGACTGCGACACCGCCTTCCGAACCCTGAAGACCTGCCTGTGCTCTTCACCTGTGCTGAGGAGCCCCGACTTCGGCCAGCGGTTCCTGGTCCAGACCAATGCGTCCGCCGTGGGACTGGGAGCTGTCCTGGCCCAGGGTGCTCCTGGAGAGGACAACCGGTGCTGTACCTGAGCCGTAAGCTGCTGCCCCATGAGACCAGGTACTCCACTGTGGAGAAGGAGGGCCTGGCCATCAAGTGGGCCCTGGAGAGCTTGCGGTACTACCTGCTGGGAAGGGAGTTCGACCTGGAAACCGATCACCGTGCTCTGACCTGGATGAACTCCATGAAAGACCACAACAGTCGGCTCACCCGGTGGTACCTCTCCCTCCAGCCATTCCAGTTCCAGATCCGCCATCGAGCCGGCAAGACCAACGTTGTGGCCGACTATCTCTCCAGGCTGCGGCACACCTGCAACCTCGGGGAGGAGGAGGATAATGTGGCGGAGTGCTAAAGACCGCCTCTTCCTTCTCCGTCTCTGCGAGCCTCTCTCCCAGGAGAGAGTCTGCGGCGGGAGCGCACGGTGCGCTCTCATTGTTCCCCCCCCACGGGACCGCGTTTACTCGGCGCCTACGCGGTTTCCCCCACACAGACAATACGCTTACCTGTTGGATGTTGCTGCCGGTCCGCCTCGGTTCACAGGCAAAACCAAGGTGCTTCCGGCTCAAGGGTAAAATAGCGTGTAGTGGCGCGCTCCTTGGCGACCAGGTGACCTGGACTAAACCACTTTGTTGGTTGTTGGGTTATTTTATGTTAAGTTTGACTGAGCCATCGTTGTCCAGGTTTTCCAACAAACCCGTGACACATACCCATAGAAGCACTAGGTGTATGCAGCGCTTCCTCAACAGTAGGAACCCCCAAGGCTCCTTGAACAGATCATAGGGAATATACTTACAACAAAAAGTGATGCCGTTTATACCTGCTGTCATGTCTTTTCAATTGACTGTGCTCAAAGAGAAAATGTGGAACAGACGTCCAACAATCCCTTGATCAAAATCACTTTTATCTGTGGCTTGTTGGGCAGATCACAAATCTCCCGCGGCTACCAGACCCTTAATATAATGAACTGAAAGCAATAATTATTTCCTCAAATCTGCTGAAAAGCTTTTGATTTGAGCCCAAAGCCGCAGTGAGAGACTTGGCTCTGTCGACAAACAATCTGTGCCTGATGTGAACAAATCCAAAACTATCCCCGGTCAATAAGCTACTTCCTTTGTACTGACAGGCTGGCATTAGCACCAACCACTGATCAAGCCTCATCATCACCAATGAGGCCCGGCTCGTACCCAGTAGTACAGACTGTGGTCAAAACCACAGGAAGTGGATTAGAATGGACCGAATCAAAACAAAATAAATGATGGCAAATCAGTCCGTCCTCTAATAATCGGTTAGCCTCCGCCTCAACTAACACAGCAGGCGGCCTTGTTGCGGAGCTATTATTTGATTCAGCTCTTGCACAGCCTCTTGTACATAATAAAGGACGTCTGGAGGAAATGAGTGACACATTTTTGGCAGCGGGGAAAATGGAAGCCTTGCTGTTCTGCACAGTCAAGGAGAATTCAATCATGTGTGCGTATTTGTGTGTGTGTGTTTTGAAGTGTACGGCTTGTGGAAGTGGTTGTGGCAGCCATCTCTGAGCACTTCTTGAGAATTTGTTTTTATACCAGACTGAATCACATACACACACACAATCATGCAGTCTTACAGATGGACCCAGCTGTGTGTTTTGTGTGCGTTTAAGTGTCTGACTGCTTGTTTTGGCTGACATCAGAAGCCCTCTGGACCTGTGCCCATCTCTCTCTCTTTCCATGGCCGACTCTTGTCAAAGTGACATGTTCCATTAAAGGTGACCAGACAATGCAAGCAAGGAAGTTTATACGTAATCAGTTATAAATTACAAGTAGCCTGCGTCTACAGAGACCATTGTGAATTAGTTAGCCGTGTTTCTGAAGTGAGCAAACATGACCAAATCATGCATTGTGTCATGTAAAGGCAGCGTTAATTTAATCAACTAAAGGCATGACTAAAAATATTAATTGGTGACACTTTTTCAAGAACGAAAACATTACAAAAACTAAGTAAAAAGTAACCTATGAAAACTAGATTTATGATAAAATTATTCTAATTTTGATCAATGAATAAAATCTAAATGTTAATGTGAAAGACAAATGGACAAATGACCATGCTCCTGATGGGTCAAACAGCCATCCATCACTATTCACTGCCTCTGTCAGTGGTGTTAACCAATGTTACCAGATAAGTAACAGATTTAGGGACTAAATTCATCCTCAATCCAACCAACAAGAAAGGCAACAAAAAAGCTGGGACAAACTACAAAAACAGGTAGGAGAGCACTCCGTCATTCAGCTCGTGTAAGATAATCTTATTGTAGCATTATGAAGGATATCTTTCACGTTGCTATCGGTAAAATGAGTGAAAAGTTATTGTGGTTTGTAACCCACCTAAATCTTCAGTCAGATAACGGAACAATTTTGCATTAATATTATCTGACAGTTAATGTAATGCAAGTGAGTAAATGTACGAGTGAATGAGTGGCTTTGTTTGTTGGATGTAAGCAGAGTGGTCATGTTGCATTAGTGTAGAACAGAGGGACATGAGCACTTTGTGTGTCAGCTACTACAGAAGAGTGCCTTTTTCTCTAACCTTGCTAAAGACATGAACATTGCATGTAACCAGAAAATACAAATAAACAACATTTAAAAAAAATGAATTGAATGAAATGAAATTACCCTGATGAAAACTAAAAACTAAACTAAATTAGTTTTTGTTAAGCATAATGAGTTTTAGTCACATTTTAGTCCTTTAAGTGTTTTTTTGTAGTTTCAGTCTCATTTTAGTTAAGCTGCCATTTTTTTTAATAAAAAGAAAAAACATTAAAAACATAACAGATATTTTTGAAGCAACAAGTGTTCAACCAACATCTCCACCACAATGTGATGCTCCCACACTGAAAAGCTGGTAAGCGTAGCTCCTGTGTGCGTTAGTCAGAATATCTCAGTCAGCATTAAATCACATACAAGGGGAAACTTACTCTCTTATTGAATCAGTGAGCAATATGTGTTTGTGGGCTTTATTTGCACACACAACTCACATTTATTTGTTTAGTAATTAACTGATTCTCTTGTGCCGTAGCAGACTTGCCAACGCCATACGCATTAATACACCGCCTGCAGACGGATAATCAATCACAGATAATGCCTCTAATTGCAGCAGTAAATTCCTCGCTTAGAGGATAATAGTGGAACTAAATTGCTGGATGCAATAAAAAAACCTGTAAGCTGTGTCTGATGTCGAGCCAGAAGGAGCTTTGGTTGTAGATTTTAGACATATTTCTCCAGATTGTGTGTATTTGTCACAGATTTACTACATCATGAGTAAAAGGCCTGAAGAAGATAATGTCATTGTCTAAAGGAATACTTGATTTCATCTTACACTAAACTACCATCTTCTAAAATGGCAGCGAATGGCTGAGAACATATTTTTCTTGAATCCCTGCTTCACCTTGACCCTGTGCTTGACATTTGGCTTGTGCAGACACTGTCCTCTGTTATCCTTTTCAAATGTTTTACAGCTATGTAAAACAAACCATCGGCCTGCAGATGCTCAGATGGTTACACACTGTAACAAACACAGCTTACAATGTCAAACACTAACTCTTCAGCCGCTCAAGGTTACAGGGATGGACCTCTCAGACGCCCGGACTGTTTCATAACTGGGTCTTGGAAGGAATGGGAGTTATGAGGAGCAGGGCTTTTGTCGTGCTCACTCGGGCTAAACTGGGGTTTATTTGCTTCTGTGCAGTTTCTAAGTCCAGTGCTGGATCCTGCCAATCTACACACGAGTTTATTAGCGGCCAGACAGCCTGTAAATTGCTGAGGTTTATTTGTTAAGGCTTGCTATGGGAATCTTCTTTCAACCTCTTACTAACAGCCAAAGCCGGCTAGATTACTTCTCCAGCCACGATCCGGCCTGTCCTTCGCTTTATTACCTTTTTCAGCAGTTATTTGATTTTAGGCGCTATATTTATCAAGAAAAAGTTTTAAGCTTGTTTGAAGACAAATACTGGGCTCGCATTCCACAGTTTTCAAAAGGGGAACACTAACAGGAAAGACAAAAACAGCAATGTTATCATCTGACTGACGTACCGAGGAACCCTGCAGAACAGTGTTTTCAAGAGTGGGTCCCAGTTTTTGTTAGTATCTCCTGGTGACATGATGCATAATGCTGCTGATGGTTTCATGTTATTCTACAGATCAACAGTTGGTGGCGGTAACATGAGAGCACCAACAAAGGCGCAGTGCATCTGCACTGAAGAAGACTGCTACCAAACAAACATGGATGGAGGTTTGAACTTATTTCAAGCTCTGCACACAATGCATTTTGGTTGGTGTAGTAGACGTGAATGTAGTTAGCTCCAGAAAAAAACAGCAAGTGAAACGAATTGAAGTTGAACTTGAAAAGAACGAACCCTTATGCTCAACCAACAGAAAATGGCATCACACGCACCTGGTTCAATATAAAACTTTTATGCTGCTGTTGAAAACTGCTTATGAAGGCATGAAGTACATTCAATGCTTCTCATAAGCAGTAATAAAATAAATAATTTAAAGACTGCACATCATGGAAAAGTTGAGTCACTAGTAATCATCAAAACCAAATCAAACCTCTCACATCAACTGGTCACTTTGTGTTATGTAGTACTGAAACTCGTCTCACTCATATTTTCTCTGAGACAAATCTTCACCTTCACCTTCACCTTTAGAATTAGATCAGGATTCTTCTTCCTGAAACAAGCTTCAAAAAGCTTTTTTTTTTCAAAGAAAAGTACAACTGATATATGGCCAAACATAAAACACTAGTAGGCACCATAGTATCGTGCTTACTGGCCTTGCAAAACAAAAGCAGAAGAGACTGTGTGTAAGGATACAAACTGGCAAAAAGACGTATTGCTAGAAAAGCAATATTTCTATTTCTTTCTCTGACAGGTATTATTGCTCTGCACAAAACTACTCTACCAACTCTACTTTTCGATACTTTTCACCTCAGAGTGTTTCATAGTCCTGCTGGTTCACAGCCCCCCTGCTCCGTCTACATCAGACTGGTAGCCCTGCTGTGGACATCCAGACAAAACATTCCTTCTGTGTGAGGTCACCCAGCCACTCAAATCTCCGGCCCAATGTATCGGCTTAGAGCCCTGGGCGGCAGTCAGCAGGAGACCAGCCTCGCCACCGGGGGAGACGGTCTCTGTGTTAGCCTGCGATAAAATAGTTAAGCCAAAAAGGCAGAAAACAACAGAGCACAGCCTGTCAGTCGGGGATGTGGTGCACTGTGAAGGGAAAGAATTACTGTAGGCAGAGAAGTCGTGTCAGAAGGTTTTCTACACAAGTCAGAGAATCCACAGCTCAAGTAGGCCAATATTTTATTATTCTGTAGGCAAGCCGAGTTTACATTGTTGTTTGAGCTTGCGTTGAATCTACTTAAAAGCATCTCACAGTTTATTACATGATCATTGTTCGGTTGGATTTTACAGTTCCACGTGTAAACAAAGCTAAAGAATGTGGCCATGTTGACAGGCAAACATCGCGCAGCTGTTAGAGCCTCGACAGGGAGCTGATTTCCTACCACACTGATATACACAAGAGGAATTCTGGGAATTGAGACGAAGGGGAAACAAGGCATGGAGCAAATGACCCCTGCAGGTTTCCTCCCATGCTCCACCCTTGAAGACCTAAACGCTGGTCCCACAGGGGCCGTTCAAGTCATGCGGGGTCGCTCCCCATAAAGAGCGTCCTGTTTTGAGAGTCGGATAAATGACAGCAGAGAGGCGGACGCTGGAAGGTTCTGCTCCAAGTCACATCCTATTTGCAGAAGGGAGAAGGAGAGGGCGTGAGTTAGAGTTTTCTGCAGTGGACAAGGAGCACGCTGAGGCCCCCAAGGTCCCCCACCCACGCTCTGACTCATCGGCTTTGACTCAGAATCGGTTGGTTGGAGCTGGACCATCACTGGGGAGATGCTGTCATTTCAGCTTTATTTAGACTAACCCATCAGCTACTGAGAGAGAGGAGGCTGATCCACATCTTGATTAGAAGATGGTCTTGAATTGCAATAAAACAGACCTCATTTATTACAGCTACCATTCTTGAGATCAGAGCAATGCTTTTTATCCCCTAAGTCCTTTCCTCTGCTGTTTTGATTGTCAGGTCTGATGTTATGAGGACAATGATCCACTAGGGGCTGTGCTTACCCTGTAAAGCCCGAATAAGCTCAAGCAGCAGGAGGAGAAGTAAGAAGAGTTGACAGCAAGCAAAATATTATGATCCTTGCAGTATCAGATCATATAGTGAAAAAAAGATCATGATCAATATGTGAAAACTAAATACTCTATAGTGCCTAATTCATATCACTGCACTCTCAAAGCACTGATTAATGTTGGAGTAGTTGAACACTGACAGAGGAAAATTCATCAATTATGTACAGTACACTTAGTAATATGCATAGTTAATAAATGGAACACACTTTCTTTCATACTCACTAAGCTCGCTGTGCTTGTGCAGGGAGAGGCAGAAACCTCCAGGGGCCTGTAAACTGGATGCTCACATAAGTCTGGAAACACGGTCTTTGCCAAACGATGCCTCCCGTGAGCCTTAAGGGAAAGTACACGGCACTGGCAGTGTGTGTTGGCGTGTGCGTGTAAAACAAACCCAACAGTTGGATGGAAAAGTGTGACGCTGCTTTGGGCTATCATCACAATTCAAACCAGCAAGATTTCACCGGCGGAGCACGCTGTTGTAGGCACAACAGGGGAGATGTCACAATTAGCAAGGAGGAAGATGCTGAAACTTGTCAAACTGTTTCTGGGAAGAGAATCAAATGAGAAGTGCCTCATGAGCATGAATACACAGTGTGTGATCATGTCCTGTTCTTCGTTTGATCTTCCATCTGAATGATATGTTCCATCTGAAAGTGAGTCAAATGACAGGGGAACTTTTTGCCTTATTACATATCCTTGCATATATATTCTATTATATTATTGACAAATTCAAATGTCCTGTTTTGTCTGACCAATACATCAAAACTCAAAGAAATTCAGCTGCAACAATTAGTTGATTAATTCATTCATTCTTTTTTCTGTCAGTTGTTTTTGCAGGTTCCAGCTTCTCAAATGTAAAGATTTGCTGCTTTTCCTTGTTATATACAATAGTAAATGATGTATCTTGTCAGGTCAGACAATAAGCAATTTGAAGCTGTCACTTTGGACTCTGGAAGACTGTGACAGCCATGTTTAAATCCTTTTTAAGCATTTGATTGACCAAACAATTAATTGGGAAAATAATTGTTTGTTATGGCTTTGATTCAGTTTAGTACAATAGTGGACTAAAAAAAAAATATTATTACTTGAAAAGCTGGAACCAGTGAATTTTTGTTTCATTCAATAGTTGGAAATGTTCACACTTATCGGACCAATCGTTTCAGCTGTAGTATATACATTGTGTCACCTATATATATATACATATATCATTATTTTTTCAGTATGAGTACAATTCATACTGTACTGTGTCTGATATCGTGTCATTGGCAGGGGCAGTTCTGGAAAGCAAACATAACACCTCTGCAGCAGGAGTCCTGAGGCCCAGCGTGACAACAGGCCTCCCGTCTCATCTTACACATGTCCCTTCATCTAAACAAACTGCTGCTGAGCGTGAAATCAAGCTCATACCTGATCAATTCTAAGTGAGAGGAAGACTGAACCCCCCACCCTTCTCCTTCATGCTTCATGCTTTTTCTTCCTCTTTAAATTCTGCATGTAATCTCTCATTTGTCTCAGTTTCATTTCAGCACTCTGTCTCTCCACTTCCTTCTCTCCCACACTCTCTGAGTGCCTCATCATCTTTTTCTGTCTCCGCTATGCAGGACGGGGAGTTTCTGCCGGAGGCGCCACTGTGGCTACTGGCCGCCATGCTCTGCTCCCAGGATGGGTGATGGAACTTGTCCTGCATGTCTGACAGATTTACATCGATCGAGACCTTTCAGCTTTCCCAAAATTGACACCAATGTGTCTGTCTCTACTGTAACACTCTCTTGCAGTCTACTGCCTCCTACTGTAAGTCACACAAAATAGTTAGACCACTAACCAGATTTCAGACCTCTTTAATCATTATAGTACAATTCAGCAGATCCTTTCTGCCTCTTAGTCTAGACTCGTGACTAGTGCTGTCACCTTTTATTCTATTTATGAGGCAATTTTGCTGCAGTGGTCACACTCGGTATTGCAACTTTCATTACATGATGCACACTGTCCCAAAAAGCATTTCTTTCCATACACAATCATTGGAAAAGGAGTGGCTGTATAAAGGTGAATATATTTTCTTCAGCACCACTTTCATAATCAGAATTTGATCCATTCAGTCCAGTAACATTTATAAAGTCAGTCGGTTAGAGAGGAAGTCTTGGCACGTGTTCTGTCGGCCCAAACACACCAGGAAGCTTAGAAAGGCTTTTCTTAGTATATGCTCTCAGTGAGCAAGATGATGGGATGCCATGTTCACACTACAGGACTGTAGCCCTAACTTTCCACTCTGACAGCTTTTGATATTGCTGACAAAAGCTCCCAGATCAGAGGAAAATCAGCATTTGCTTCTCACTCACAAATTGCTCTCGATCAATATGCGTGAACCGCTCAATATGTCAACTGTTCGTGTGTTTTCGTGCCAACACATAGTTTGGAGAGCAGTCATGTGGTGTGCAAACCACAACGACTTCAAGATTCAAGATTACAAGACAGAAGGTTGTGTAGTGTGAACAGTACAGTGATCTGATGACAGGAGTCATGTTGATCTCTTGGTTAAAGCAATTTAGAAAAAAAAGCTATTCACATGGAATAGATGGTTTGATGTCATTAAAAATGCCCATAATACTTTGTACATTCTGTGTATTTTTTGCTTCCTGTAAAACACTCCCATCTGCCTAAATGTGATATACTTTAAAGTTCAGCAGTGGAACAGCACAGTACACACTGAGTGAGTAAATGTACTGTCATATCATATTCATGATCATCACTCCCATCCTTCAGCTGTGAATTCATGGTATGAATGTAAAGGCCAAAGATGAATGATGTATACTGGAAGTCAAGGCACTCCACCCCCCCCCATGTCAGCCTCCACGGTTCTGCTACACATCAAGTGTGTGTGCCCTGCCTCGACTGTGATAACAGCTGTAACAACTTAGTGAGAGAAAGGTACAATATTACACACTGGGTTCATTCCACCCAAATGCACCTTTCAAGCATTTTAAGCACGATCTTGAGCCGATGAAAGGTTTCTGGATAGCAACCTGCTTTATTTCCCGACACAACTGAGTTCAGCTGTGTCAAAGTGCAGCTGCAGCCATACAGGAAAGAGAGAATTAGCAGTGATTTGAACTTTGAGATAAAACAAACAGCAGTTTTTTTTTTCCAGGATTGTTGTGTGACCTGCGGTCGGAGCGAGAACGGACACACCCCTCCGAGACCCAGCGGTCAACGGACACACGAACGCACAACTGTTTAGTTTTACAGCAGTCCGTCATCTCAGGCTGTATCTATGAACCAAATCATGCCTTTTATGTAACACCAGCTTGTGTAGCCCTTTTTGGTGAAACTGTGAAGCCAGCCACACCATCTAGGGTAGTTCTTAACTAACTGCATCTTCTGTCAAAGCCAAAGGGAAGATATCTGTGGAAGGTATGTGGAGCGGCTAACAAGCTTTACTCCTCTGTCTTGGGCATCTCAGTGCAAAAGAGATTAAGTGATCTGCTAACAGAGTAGAATGTAACAAGTTATTCCTCGTGGCATGTTTGCAGTCCCCACGGACGTGTGTGTGTGTGTGTGTGTGTGGGTAGTGAGAAACTTCATGCAGAATGTCACTGTGTGTGTGTGTGTGTGTGTGTGTGTGTGTGCATGCATGCACGTGGGGCACATTCCTCCAGTTGTCAGCTGTGTGGGGTGACCTGCTGTGACATTCCTGGCCCGTGTGGTGACTGTCACACCGGCCGGCACCAGTTGCCCTGAATACCACTGACCAGCAATAAACTCGTTGCCTTTCAGTGTCAGGAAATGACGGGGCTGACAAAGAAATAGGCCGACGCTCTCCTCCACACACGCCCACACTCATCATTACCTGGTAATGCACATCACCACGATGTCAGATCATGTGTGAAGGGGTATTTCCATCCTTACTCACTTCCAATGTAATAACCCCTCTATTTAAGTCTCGTTGGCAATGAGGCTCAAATGTTTCCACTTGCTCTGGCTTCCAGAATCTGGACAGTATTCAACGTGAATAAAATTACTCCCGCTATCAAGAAGTTGTTGTCTTCCCTCAACAGAGTGCTCCTTCACAGTGGACACAGAGATTTCTATTAATTCAAGCCACAGTGGAACAGATGGTACTTCAATTACTGTAGAAGTATGTTAAACAACTCGTCAGCTTTCAAAGAATTTTGTCCTCACTTGTCTGCTTTCTTTCAAACTGACTTTAAAACTTGGTCAGTGTTTACAGTGTTAAGGTGGACTCAGGGACTCCCGTTAAAAAAGTTGAAGTGTCAGGCTCTACTCTGCGTCACCATTTCCAAAATAAGGACATGGAACGGAACTAAATTCAAGCTCAATTTAAACACTTTTGAATCAAGAAAAAGTTGGCAAAACAGCTCTTGTTTAAGATCAAACACATCTTGTCAGTCCCTAACGCTGAAATTCTACAAGGGGAGTCTCAGGAAGAAAACACAAAGGTCAAAACAGGTCAAAAACCTGTCATTGTGCATTGGAAATAACACCTGCAGGGACAAGGTTTAAGACATTCCAATGCTTAAATTTAGAAACGATGATCTTTAAGGCATGGCATACACTTGTGTGAACTCATCATCAGCTAAATGTAAAAAATGTAAACACTAACTCTTACTGTGTATGTCATAGCAAGGGCTCTACTAAGTTCAAATCTATCTGTGTGTGGACTTTCTATTAAAGGAGTTAAAATTCCACATTTACACACATTCATACGCAGGCATTTCTTTGCCTTTTTGGTTGACACAGAGTATACATCTTGCCTCATCCCTTCATCTATCTCTGCTTCTCTCACACATGCCCAGTTGTGTTCATGCACACAAATTCAGACACTTAAGTCCAGTTTCACAGATTATTTGTGAGGGGAGGGTTGGGAAATGAGGGGGAGGGAATGTTCTCCGGGCTTTGGAGGTGGTGACTCCTCTGCTTTTTAAAAGCTTTCCATCTACAGTAGTATGTTGCAGCAATGGTATGCATGTGAGTGTGTGTGTGGATGTTTTTGTGTTCCCCATTAACTTTTTCATAGCTCATTGGAGCTTTGAAGCTCCAACCCCAGACTAATATTCCTCTTAATAAAGCGTTAAAGCCCTGCCCTGCAGTACAAAGCAGTGGAGACACAGAGTCTTTGTGTCAGACACTACCCAGGTGTCAGAACCTCACTATTTTCCACACAAATGTGTTTTCCACACTCTTTTTTCCTCTCGAACCACAAAGCCATGTGTTTCAGCCCTTGTAAAAATTCAGAGGGAAACTCTAAACGCTTAAATACCACAGCGCTCCTGGTCTGTATGAAAGGAGCAGCAGTGAGGCTCAAGGCACAGGTCCAACCCCAGTAAGCTGCAAACTGAAAGGTCTGGTGCTCCAGGGTGATGCATGAAGGTATAACGAACCGACAGCTGCATTCAGTCTGCTGGTTAAGCACTTCTTTTTGCAGTTTAAAAGCAAACAAGATGTCAGATTAAATAATATCATCAGTAGAGTCAGTAGCAGACATCATCATTTACAGGACTGCAGTTTTATGCAGTGAGACAGCAGATACACATCTGTCTGACTCAGCAATGTCATACATCCAGGCGGGGTCACCACTTTGACAGGTGGAGTTTAAAGGGGTTTAACCATATATGTTTGAGGTCTGTATATATTAGCATCACATTAGCTTGTGAAGATTGAAGAAGTACCTAAGTAAGCAGGTCTGAATTTGAGTTTGTATGTTTTATCACAGAACCTTAAAGAGGTAAAGTAACACAAATTTTGCAAAAATACCGCTGTTCATCGCATCCTTGAAGCTTCATAAGACACGTCAGTGTTCCCAATTATGAGTGAAAGATGACCTGAAAACAGTTTGCAAACAGTTTGAACTTAAATGCCAATAGTTCCTGTAATTTTTTGTGATAACAGGAAAACGCAGGGTTCAAAATCCCAGTTACAAATTTGAGCCTTCATCTTTTAGTTTTGGCCATAATTTTCTACTATTATGAAAAAAACTTGTATGGCGCAGAAAACAAGAGGAAAGACTGTGGATAGTTTGCACATTGAACCCCAGTTGGATACAGGTGCAGGGACAAAAAACAGCACATAGAAGAAAAAGAGAGGATGTTACTACACCAAAAAAGTTCCCAAAATGTGGAATTGACGCAAAGGTTTTGACCTATGAGGTTTTCGTTGTGCTTCACTGGGTTTTCCTTTTTCCTTTTCCCTTTTCCAAGAAAATAAATTTGGTCAGATGATGAGACAGGTTGGAAAAAAAGCCAATAAACCCCCCAAAAAACCCTCATTGCACAAGAAAAATACAGTTGGCCAAAGCTGAGCGAGGATATAGAAGTGTAAGCTGGAGAAGAGAGGGGTTAGATAATCATTTTTAATTATTATTATCCTTCCTTTTCCTCCTCCGGTTACGTTTGGCAAACCAAGCAGTCTCTTTTAAACTTGCATGCCTCTTGTGTTTCTTGCCCGATCTGATCTCTTTTTAGTGACTTTGCTTCGTTCCCAGACCTCAGCAATTAACTTGGCATGTGGAATGTTGATACTGCCAACAGGGCCAAGTTGTCTGAAACAGGGATTCCTATTTAATTGATTAATCACTTCCAATCAATGGAAACACAAAGTCACCAAATTCCAAATAACCAATTTTCCCCCTAACTTTTTCATCAGTGTGATGTCAAAATGAGTAAAAATCAGGTTTCATGACATGGCATCTCAGTATGTTTTCATCTGCCAGGGGCGGCACCCCCCGCAGCGAGTACAACCCAGCATCCCACCTCACTCCCTGTCTCTTGTAAACATTCTCTATATCCTTCATTTCACTGACCTCCTTTTTGTATCTCTTGCTCTCTCTCTCTTTCACATTCCCTCACTCACACACAGTCATAAAACGCCAGAGATTCAGGCATAAAAGAACAGCAAGCTTCTGTTCTGTGAAACTGTTGAATGTTTGACAGGAAGGCCGACAGATTGGGGGAGCATCCCTCCGGAGCTCCTCTCTCTCCCATATACGGCTCGAAAGGAATCCCAGCATAGTTGCGCTTATCAAGCCCTGCCCCAGAGTAACCTTTGGCCTGAGCTGTGTGCCAGTGCTGATCTCTCCCAAGCAACAGGATGCTGACACACATGAAATAAAGAATTAAATTACTAGAAAAAAAAACAACCCACCGTCTTCTTGGCTGCAGACACACTCTGACAGCATTAAGCACTTTCTGACCTACAAACACAGAGACACACCCTGCATGAGTTTAATGTGGAGCTTCATTTCAGCTGGTGTATTTAGTGGAAATATAGTAACAGAAAAGTTCCATTACAGGGGTTTTCCTGTTTGGCTTGCATGGCAGATAACTGGCAGCTTCAGCTCTAAAAAAGGGCACCGTTTGGCTGCACTGCAGCTCGGTGAAAAGTCCTTAAATGTCATGTGACTGTATATACCCACATGCCAAATACACAGATTTTCTACCAACAGTCTACTTTCCATGAGCGTTTCACCTGGCAATGACGTATGTGTATGGCTGACCTCAATGTGAATTCAGCACTGTGAGTCTGGAGGAGTGGTGGCCAGAGTGGGTTCCAGCAAAAGAGCAGCTTACTGCAGTGAGAGAAGGAAAATAAACTGCATACGTTTAACTGATTTTACTGGCACAAAAGACCAGGTCTAACTGTCATCGTATTTATTGATATTTCTTAACATTGCATTGTGTACGTGGTGACACATTATTTTCTTAGGCTTCTCTTAGATGATCCTTTAACTTTTCATAAAGCACTATCATCAGGCCAAATTTCTTTTTTTTTTTTTTAAATAAATTGGTTTATGACAAAATATCTGCAAACTAATGACATTCACATTAGGTTTTATCTTTAGCACTAATCACCAAATGTTGCATGGTGTCACAAACATGTAAACATTAAACCTGATAAACATCATCATATTAATATTGTCACTTTCAGTGAGTTAGCATGCTGATGCTCAAAGCACCACTGAGAGTCTTGTTCAGCTTGTTGTGGCTGGTAAAACTTCCAGCCTGGACATTACCTGACAGTTAGTGGAGATGCAAATCACCATAGAAGAGTCGGAGATAACTCTCTCTGCTCTTCAGGCAGAGGGCATAGAGCCAAATGCAACGCAGCCACAAGACAGGTTGAATGGTCATTGAGATGACTCTATGATAACGATAAAGGCATAACACAGGTAATCTAGATATTTACATGAACTGTGTCTTTTTCTAATCTTACATGAGTAGTAAGAGCCACATTACTGTAGAAAGACACTACAGGTACATTTGACATCGACAGAAAGAGAAACTAGATAAGAAAATCCATTCATTCGAATCACAACACCTCAGCAATAAGCACCATTTCTTGGCCTAACACAGCAACATAAAGTGGGTACATCCACATCAAGTCACTGCAGGTTAAGTGCCTTTCTCAAGGGCACTCGCCAATTGTTCTTTCTGACCTCTTTATTAACACTCAAACTGTGGCAGGCTGCCCAAATGAGACTTTGAAATATACAGGCAAAGCTGGCAAAAGAATATATGTCATCCACAATTCTTGGATATCTGTCACTGCTCGGACAGCTAACATAACTTTTCTGATTGGTATCATTTTTCATAGCAGCAGCATGTGGTGGGAAAACCCAAGGTGAACTCAGCAGCTTTAAACAGACGCACAACCAAGAGCAGGTTTTAAAATATACATTACTTAAGCAATAGTTCATTCATTCACAAATCTGCGTGACAAACCACTTCCCACAACACTTCTTTCCTTACACAGCGTGTAGGCTAAATACAATCCACTGCAGTCATTCATAAAGATAGCTACACTCTCTATGTCTATATTGGGCTAAAAGGTGTGCTGACAATAGAAGCCTCCAAAATCATTAACACAGTTATCACTATATGGCAAAAATAAAGATTGTTTCTGCTCTTGTCAGATATTCTCTTTTATTCTGTTTTCAGCTTCTTTTATGCACATCAAAGCTCGACTTAGCTTAATAATTCACAAATGTTTGATTTTTTTCCGGCCAAGAAGAAACTGGAATTTGAATTACCCTTCGCAGACAATCAAGCCTGCCTAAAATAACCCTTTAATTGGCCAACTGAACATGGCCACAGCTATATTTAGGGGTTATTTTAAGCACTGCGGGGCATAGGACAGGGCCTTGCAGGACACACACCGGGGCGAAATATGGATTCCAGCCGTGTCTGTGCACCCTCAGCAGTCCACCCGACATGAAGGGGGCAATCCCCCGCTCAGGCCGCCCAGTAACATCGGCATCAGCTGCTCGCACAAATTGCATTAGAGGACAGTGGGAAGACAGCCAGGCCTTTACCGTCCAGCCGGCTACAATTTAGAGGAGGCAATGAGATGGCAGTGAGTAACATTAGAAAGAGCAGACTGACTGATTGATTTTAATCCTATTTGGAAAATGTTCTTAACATCAAATCCAAAACATATTTATGTTCTAGTTTTTGTTGTTTCAAGTCCTAAATTTGCTGTATTGAATATCTTACCTTTAGGAAATTATTACCACTTTAATGTGGAGACATTAATAGTATGATAAACAAATGAGATTCCATCACTTCTGGCTACCTTTTAAAATTTCTGTTCCCAGCACAGTTCACAAAGTACATCTGAGGCCAGGGAGGTCGTTAGTTTTGGTCAGTATTGGACAATTTAAAATGTTGACCTATATATGACATGAAAAGTCAGGGGATCACCAAAATTATTATAATTCATCCTGAAGGGATGTGTGTCCCAAATCTCACAGCAATCCAACCAATATTTGCTGAGATATCTCATCCTGGACCAAATTTCCCTTTTTGGGGGGATCAAAAGAAGGATTATCTTAAAGTGGTGGACCAACAAGCTGACAGACCAACATGCCTAGAGCCACACTAAAAACTTTCAGTATATAAATAGAGATAAATACAGAGAGGGAGGGTGAACCAGTAGTAACACCTTCTTTGCCACATTCAGTGATGGCATTTAGAGGAAGTCTAGAAAACAGTTATGCCAATTAGGGCAAATTCACTTTCCCTGCATGTTAGAATAGATAGGCCCTGATAGGCAAACATCCACAACTGGAAGTTGTGCGCTGTATCCAGAAGGCATCACTGATGACATAGGCAAATGATTTCTTTGCATGGCAGGATGTTGAAGATACCATGAAACAGCTGCCTAACATCCAGCAAAGGTTTTACATAATATCAACATGCAGCCCGTCCAGATGCAGTAGCTGTCCAAACATTATGGCACTGGCTGGTATTCATTTCAAAATGGATTCCTCCGGTCATCCCACTGCAAGAAGTATTCATCCTCACATGTCTTGATCCACTATTTAGGTACTAGAAGACATCTATCTTAAAACATACAGTACAAACATATCTTTTAGCTGGAAAAATGGTGGAGTGATTGGTCTCTCTTTGTTTCAAGACATAAGCAGAGCAGTAAGGGGACAAAATGGACAAGGTCATGTATTTAGGACAGTGTGTGTGGTTACATTCTGCAAGGATACAGATGAGTATCTGAGCAACATGAAAACACTCGCACTGCTGGGTACCTTGAGAATGTTTACGACCCAAATACTTTCCACTATCAAGCATCAGTAGGTACATGTACACACAATCTATACAACCAGACTGTATGCAGTCTATTATGATGTGTACTGAGTCATTCAGAGTAGCCCACCAACAGCAAGAGCAAGGTTCAGAGGTTTACAAATCCTCCTACAGCGTGACATGTAATTTAGTGGGATTCTGCAGCGTGTTAGCATAAATATGTATGAGAAACATATTTTTAAAGATGAGAGAGGGAGTGAAACGAACTCTCTGATTGGCTGTGTCATCAGTGTGCCTTAATAAGGAGAGCAGGACCTCGGTGGAGCAGAGGCGCTGTCGAGGAAGAAACACAGAGGAACGTCTGGAACATAAACACCTGCCACAGAGCTCCTGCTTCCCATTACCTCCTGGTCCAGAAACTGCACCACAAACACCGTGATCTGACACACACAAACGGAACTATGAGTATTTCCAGCAAATGCATTTCGATTTTCTTATCAAATCAAATGTGATACCATTGTTGATAAGGTTGTCGCCTTTCTCCCATTGTCCGGCATGCTCCCTATACTATTGAATACATGCTTGAAGCCACTTTCCTATTCCTATCTTTCACCAGTGCTGTTGCCAAAAACCTGAAAAAGCTCTATTTGCGTTTGATAACAGCACCTTCCTCTTGTGTCACTAAGCAATCTACCCTTTGTCCTGCGAATTTCCTACCAAATCCAACCCACTGACACACAATGTAGAGGCCAGGGGAGGCTCCCTGTTTGGCAATGGTGCTGTTTGTTTACAGCGATTATCAAAATTGACGTACTAACGGTTCACTGACGTTAAAAATGCAGCGTGAAGCAGCACAAAAATATATGAGATGTCCACACAAATAGACCCACTGACAAAGGGAAACGTGCAAACATGCTGATACATAGAAAATAAGCGACAGTGATTCAGCACAGTCGCCAGATTCTCACAAGCAGGGAGAAGTGAAAAAAAAAAGAAAAAAAAAGAAAACTGGGGCAATATTTATAGAGGAGCTCTCCCTCTTCCTGATGATCAGTTAGAAGGGAACAGCTGAAACATGCAGGAGGGAAAAACATCTAGCAGGAGGAAAAGTGAAAGAGTATTAACATATGAGACATTGGGCAGGAATGAAACCACAACAGAACTTTGAAATGAGGATGCTGCTGACATCCTCTGACATGAAGAAAAGCGAAAGCAGGTACAGGAGACGTGTTGGGATTGACTGGCATTGCTTTGGATGTGGTTTTGCTTTCACCTGTCGAACCAAACTCTACATCATCCTTCACATCTTCCCTGATTCATTTCCGCACGGCATGAAGATTTCCAAAAAAAGTAAACTATGCTAAGATAATCCAGCCAAGGCATGCTGAGCTGCACACTTGAGGAGATAAAGGGATAAAATGGGATGAAGATTTGAGAAGAAAAGCATGAGCTCCCTGTCGAGCATTAATGAATTTCAGCTTTGGCTCAGCAGCACCTGTTAATGTCCTCTGTTGTGACTGGATACAGGATAACAATCAGGCGAGCGCTCAGACTTCATCTAAACCCCTCTCTCGGTCTCATCGGGGTCAGAGGTCAGCGGAGCGGGTTTGTTGCTACGCTCACATATCAAAGTGAGGCACTGTTGTAAATCCACTGGACTCTCGCAGCCTGCACTGAGAGAGGCAGCGTGGAGGAGTGACAGCGAACATGTGCGCCAATCAATAAAGCACTCAGCAGTCAAGAGATGCGGCGTGCATTGGCTGCCACTCTGTTCAACAGACACACACACACACACACACACACACACACACACACACACACACACACACAGCTGCCGGCGTGATGCAAGGTGCGTATGCAAACAGTCACGTGTTTGCACCTGTGCAGAGTCAATAATACCTAGAATAGACAAATGAAGAAGACCCTGCCCCTGCAAGCACACATGCAAAGACACCTCTTCCATCATCATATAGCTGTGCAGTAGCTGTCATCACTGTAATGTGAGTGCAGGCTCCCACCTTTATACTTCTCTCTGACGTTTTCATAAGCCTGGATGAAGTCCTGCTCCTCGGCGTTCGGAGGCAGGTAGGCTGGTTCGTACATGGCCATGCCGGCACTCTCACCCTCTTCTTCTTCTCCTCCTCCTCCTCCTTCTTCTTGGCTTTCTTCCTCTTCCTTTTAGGTCAGCTTCTGCCCCTCTGTCTCTGTGCGTTGTGGATGTGTGCGAGGCAGCCCGTGCTGTCCTCTGTCTGCTCTCTCAGCTGTGTGTGAACCCTCCACAGCTCTCAACTTCATTCCACAGCCCAACACACACACCCCCCTCCTCCTCCTCCTCCTCGTCTCTTCCATACCCTCCCATAGCCTGGCTCAGACATACTAATATAAATGTCAGGCCCCTCCTCTTAAAGACACACAGACTGGACCGGCAGGCGCACACACTCGCAGCCTGCTGCTTGCCAAGCACAAGCACAGCAGCAAAGAGAGCAGAGCAGCAGCAAAAAGGCTCTCTGGTAACACTTCAACTGAATTAGACTGTGATGGATGGCATGCAGATTGTAGAAGACCACGAAGCACAGATACACTTCTCTTACTGTCAGACGTATGGTAAAATTTCAATTCTCTTGTGTGTCGTCCCATAAAATATTCAAGAGTTGCTCATTGTGTTTGTTTTGTCAACCTATAATCATAGATCTATACAAAAACAGCAACTCAGTATCCACAAATGGAAGTAGGCAACATACAGGTTCAAGAGAAATGTATATCATTATCATTGTTGCCGTTGTTGTCAAATATATTCACTTTAAAACACTTAATAAGATGGTGGATAGTTTTAACAGAAATTGGAGAGGAAGAAGAGCCAGTTTTAAGGAAAGACACCAATCAGGTGTCTGTGATCAATACTTTGCTGATCAATCTGACTACATTTTAACATGTGATCCTGTGTGGCTGATGAACGATAGTCTTGTTGTATTGCCACAATTTGTAGTGAGTGAAGTTTTTGATTGCACAGCAGGCATCCAATATTAGAGAGGTCAAAAACCTGGGACTCCCTGTCAGTCAGTCAGAACTGAAGAAGCTCCTTGGATGAGAGTGTCTACAACCAAGTCCAGTTGCTTTAGATTCAACACTCCTTGGATATTTTAGTATAGTTTTAGTCAATTTAAACTCTAAACACACATCTAGACTTGTTTTAGTCATCACATCATATCGAACATTTCAATCTCGTCTAGACAAAACCAATATTTTTTTGTTATTTTAGTCAAATTTATTTCACTTATGAAAACACATGGATGATTAAGAATGCAGCTTTGAAGTGAGTGTCAGGTCTAGTTTTCTCATGGGATCAATTTACGGACTAGTTTCTGATAAAGCAATGCATTTGCCTCATTGTGACAAAAATGGGTCGCAATAACATCTTGTTAATTTCTCCCAAGCCCTGTTGTTGTCATTGTTAACTTGTACTTGTTTTCCATAAAATAAAATAGTTGATGTAAGTCAGTCTTGACTGTGCTCACTGCGTGTTGCTGGTGTGGTCATGACATGCTGCGAGCAGCACAGGAAACAGAATTGCTGCATTGAAGAAATAGCCTATAAAATATTTTCTCCAATTTTCTGTCAACAACAATAAAGAGAGATTTTGGTTGTTTTTTTTAAAACTTTTTTTAAACATTTTAGTCTCGATTTTTTTTTTCACATGTTTTTTCATCATCGTCTCATCTTAGTCATGGACAAAAAAGTCATTGACAAAATTAAAATAAATATATAATCCATAATGACACTGTGGCATCGGGTTTCCCCTTTACAAACAATTGGACAAGGATGCGCACAGCAGGAGGAAAAACAACTTGTCTGTCCCTTCATCAACTTTAATCAAAAGCCACCATGATGTTTCTGTCACAATAACGTCATCAAAGAAGCCGCAGAACCCTCAAGTCTCCTAAAATTCAATCAGACTCAGTCATTCCGTGTTATTCCTCAGGCTTATTAATTTATTGTTCTAAAATGCCTGAATTTAATTACATGTGAAAAGGAAGCAGCCAGTCGCTACAGGACATAATCTCATAACAAAGGAGATGTGCACCCTGTTTGTGCCGCAGTAACACACTCCAGCTGGTGGCTGTTATGTTTCGGTCACTCGCTGAGAAAGTCGGTGCCTGCAGCACGATGAATACATTCAAAGGCAGTTGCGGTGCACATATGCCCTTGACATCCACCAGGAACATCAAGTGTTGGGGCAGCTACTGAATATTCAACAGATGACTGGACCAGCCAAGCTGATGACAGTCCAGACCAAAATAAATGATGGACTTAAAAAAAACAGCTACCACTCGACTACACATGTCAAGACTTCATTGGTCATTTTAATGAAATTCAGCTGCTTGACTCTTGTGCCAATACATGATACATTAACAAGGGACTTTGATTAATATAGCTGCAAGTTGTAGCATTAAAAATGATTAATAAGAGTGATGTTGGCAAACAGAGATTAGAGTCTGTCAACTAACTGAGACATACTGTGCACAGTTAATGGATGAGCCAGCTACACCGTGCTGGAATCTAAAAACTGTGTCTTGTCGAGGAGTTTTACGACGGCACGCTTCATAAAAATGATGAGGAAAGTGAAGACGATCTCTCCCTGCACCATTTCCACGCGGCTTTGTGTAGGAGTCTGTTGTAGCACAACAGTGGAGATCTGATGTAGGAAAAGGAAAATCCCTGCAGCTCAGCCTGACTATCAGACAGTTCTTTGGCCAAGGCCGAACTGACATCAGCCAGGACACTTTCCTGAGAGGAAACACGATAAGTCCACTCCAAACTCCCCGTTGCTGCTGCTGCAGAAGTGAGTATGTGTGTGTGTCCTTATCTTTACACTCACTCCAACAGGAAGTTTTACTAGTAGAGACAGAGTTACGTAGACACACACTGAATTATACAATTATATTGCAGTTTATTACATAACGTTATCATTCATACCATCATCATCATACCATTTTATTATAAATTTTATAGTATATAATAAGCAGACTTGATGCAAGAGCTCAGAGCTAAGAAACAGCATTCAGTGTCCATTAAAGTATTAATGGTCAAATGTGGACACAAATATTTCAGGGTGCATTATATTATGTGTGCAATTTAACTAGCATATGTGCAATCACTGTTTTTCGCATTATTCTGGATAAAGACCTGCACGGCACATGTCCACCATAAAATAGTTTCATAGCTCAAGCTTCTCAAAAGGCCAAAACATTTAAAATAATATGCACAAATAAGCATGCTTTAAAAGCCCAGAGCACATAGATGGGTCGACATAACTTCCTCCTGAGGCAGCATTAAACAGCTAAATGCTTACGCAAGCCTAGAAATAGGGAGCAGCAGGACAGAAGAATGACATCAGCATGTTGAGTCCGGCTTCTGACAGACAAAACTGCACAGGACTATAGAGAGAGGAGTCATATACTGTAATAATGAAATGATGTCTATGTTGATGTACTGTACCAATGGGGTGACAGCAGTCACTAGTGACGTGCTTGTCAAAGAGTCACTGTCATATTTCTAAGTGTCCAAGTTAAATATTACTGTGACACCAGTATTAAACTGCTGGCCAATATATGAGAACTAAGTGGAAGCTAAGTGGAGAACACTAAATGCTTAGCACCTCACCCACTATTAACACTCGCTGACACTGGATCTCATAGCGTCATTTTCCTTCACACACATAGTGGCGACACTTAAGAGATGCTTAAATTTCTTACAGGCTATTTACCGGATAATTCTAGCTTGGTGTCTACTCCCAGATAGATGCAGGACCAAATCTGGCTTCAGGACATCTGTTCATTTAGTTAAGCTACGACTTTAAAAGGCTCGTGATCTCGGGATCTGAATGAGTGTGTGAAAGCGTGTGTGTGTGTGTGTATGTGTGTGTTGGGAGCTGAGTTTCCCAGATCACATTCAACAATAGTCAACAGGTGCACGCAGAGGCTCCAGACTATCGCACGTATTCTTTTAGCTTAATCACGCAAGCTTTCCACTTTAGAAGATCTGAGTGCGCGGGTGCATGTTCATAACGGTTCCTATGTGTGAACCATTTAACATGTGTGTATGTGCACTCTTGTCTCGTGTATACACACAGTAGTATGTGTGCGTGCAGTTGAACTTCATTTGATACCTTGCCTGTGAATGGTCCCAGGGGATGAATGAACACAAGCAAGAAAGCTGTGAAATTAAAGAGTTCCTCTGCATCCTGTATTACAACGGTGGAATGTAAAGTGCATTTACTTAAGTACTGTACCTAATTCGAGGTACTTGTACTTTACTTGAGTATTTCCATTGTGTGCGACTTTATACATCCCAGAGGTAAATATTGCAGTTTTCATTCTACTACATTTGTCTCAGCTAGAATTACTTTTCTGATTATAATATTTCATGCCCCTCCTGTCCAGGTAAAACCAAGTACAGTATCTCTAGAATTATTCTGATAACTGAAGGATTAGGTGTCAAACCCCATCTTGGATTAGCTGGAAAATGCAACGTCACAAAGCTGAAACCAGGGCTGTTTTTTCTGAGCTCATGATGACTTTTTAGAGATGTTTGGTTCTCAGAGGACAGTGATGCTAGAAAAATATGATGATCTTATAGAATACGATGCTCAATAGTATGTAAAGTAGTTAAATGAGCTCAAGCTTAAACAACTGCAGCACTGAAATACAGACATTAATGCAGCAGTAATATTGATCCAAAAACATCAGATGTAATAGTAAAACACTGACATGGAGCATTTTACAGCAGAATAAATACATTTACTTTTCATAATTTAAGTAAATGTTACTGATAATATTTACATACTTTTACAGAAGACTTTAAGTGCAAGACTTTTACTTGTAGTGGAGTATTTTCACTACAACTTACTACTACTACTTTTATTTACCGGTAACTTAAGGATCAGAGTACTTCTTCCACCACTGCAGGGTAACACTGTATTAAACATGTCATAAAGTCCTGCTTGTATGGTACATTACTTTTTAAGGTCGTACACTATCAAAAGATATTATTACATGCTCAGTCTATAAACAGGTACTTATTGCGTCATTCACACCGTTTATTGCATTCTCCTGTGGTTAAAGAAGATACAGCACACATGTGGCCAGTATTCAGTCTGTCTCTCTGTTTTTTCCAGGTATGATTCCTTCTGTTTGATATTCTAGTGGGGCCGACTCGCAGGACAAGTGAAGCTCATCATTAATGCTATTAATGTTTTTTTCACACCTCTCTGTCCCGAGAACGAGATGCCAGTCTTCACAAATAACAGCACATCTTTTATACTCCGACGTCAGGGGGATTACTGAAGCACAGCTCACCGCTGGATGGAAAAAGCCATGAGGGAAACAAACAAAACTTTCTGTGCGCACACACACACACACACGCAGACGCACACAGACAGGCAGGAGTTTAATACTGGCCAACAGCTAGACTGATAGTCTGGCTTTGGAAAAAGACAAACCACTCAACAATAGTGTGGCGGTTGTTGTTATGGGAGAATTTATGGCTGGCTCTAACTAAAACAGGACTTGCTGGATTTTGATTGAATGGAAATGATTTTGTCAGTGGAGACATGGTTTGAAAGTCAAAGAATTCTTTGTGATTCTTGCCCCTCCTTTTATTTTCAACCAACGGCCTCCTTGCTCTGAGTTACATTTATTTTGACCAAAATGCAATCTGTGTCATTTCACAGGAACAGATATTAGACTATGACTAATAGCACTGCAAAGGCATTAGTTGTGTAAAAACTCTGATGACTGTTGCTTGTAATGCAGCATGTGTTTCAGCATAGAAAGGCCCAAACAAATCTCCTCACCTCCTTCTTTCGTCTGACTAACACTACATTCGTCAGTGTATCTGATCATCACCAGTCCAGAGGCTTGAGGCTTTCTCTGTCAATTAGCCAGGGCTGGGAGCTGACTGAATACTGGTGCAATAATGTTGCAACGTTGCTGTAATAACAGTAAAATAACAGAGGGACGAGTATAGAAACGGGCCTGTCTCACTCTTCTGGATATCAGGGTCTAACTGAAAAAACTCTGATGCACAGTAGTGAGAACTTATTGTATGTTCTCCATCTTTCTTCCCTCAATCTGTCCATTGAAACTGATGGTGTGGTTCAGCATTCCTTCCCTGATGCAGCACGTAATGGGAAAGGCCTAAAGGTCGAATCTGTAAAGGAAAGGGCAGAAATAAAGCTGTTCTGTCTGATAGGCTCCTTCGATGAGCATAAAACTTACTGTCTGCTGAAATAAGGCAGAGCTCTGTAGCACCAGGGGCACAAGGAACACACTATGTAGTCGATGCTATTTGAGACGGGTGTGGGAAATGAGACACATTTTCCAGAAGCCGTGATGACTCTCCGGGATGAACACTTTCAGGCTGCCAGCCCCCTTGATAGAAAGTGCCACCTAGTGGGCAAATGGCTTATTGCTGTCTGACAGAGAACCAGTAGCTGTGTTCACCCACCAGCATAGAGCTTGATCTGTCCTAAGATGGCATTTAATGAGCTATTGTCAGGCTTCTTAAAATGCAGATGAAATCCAGGAGCAGGCAGAGGCCAGCATTTGTAAAGAAAACCAACATCGCAGAAATCAGTTTACACAAGACATTGAGGAATATGATTAGAAACACAAAAGCGGCTTTCACAGGTGAATCAGACCGAGAGACCAAAGCTGTGAGGCATAATATGATAAAATGCCAATGTATGCAGCTCTAATGCTTCCATTAAATTTCTTTTATAGCGGTATTATGAAAGCCGCCTGAGGGTAAGAGTCTTAATATGTGTCCACGTAGTAAAAGTCAATGGTGCTATCACTGCATTTGTGTAGATTTACACATGCGAAGAGGCATCTTTGCTCTGGTCCCGTCACAGTGCACATTGATATCATGAGGAACAGAAAGGGGATGACTCACATAATTCCCTATACAGCCTGTGATATACAAGCTATGTAGCTACTTAAGGTCCGTTCATTTACACTGATGATTTCGACAGTAAATCTCTACCACTCAGTGTGTGTGTGTGTGTGTGTGTGTGTGTGTGTGTGTGTGTGTGAGAGTGTGAGCGAGAGAGAGAGAGTCTCTGTCTGGCGTCATCTCAGTATCAGATCATAGCCTTCCCATAATGAATAATTGAGGAGTACTCTGCAGGGATGTTTGCCGTTTACAGCTAAGTACAGCTTGAGGCCAATACTGGAACACACACACACACCATGACATGAAGGGCGGTCAGCATTTAGCAAATAAAGTTCAATTAGTGTCGACAAACTTGTTCTATTTAAATTACTGTGACAATTAACCCAAAAGGCATGTGAGATTTTAACCTTTTTCACAACTGTCTTTAAAATTGTTATGGCTGCGGATGATGACTATGATGGTGGCAAAAGAATAAGCTGTAACGGGTTTTCTTTTTATTTATCGTAGATTGTGATACGTGCATTTGTGCATTCTGCAGACTGTATCTATTAAAACATTACGAAAACATTTACTTTCTTATTTTCCTTGAGTTTGAGAATGTCATAGGAGTGCAAATCTAAACCTGTGGAGCAATCTTCAAAAATAAATTACAGTTGCATAGTGAAGCAATCGCTCACTTATTATCACACTAAATCTCAGTACAGTATGTTACATGAATGACATAAATGGTTAATCTGGGCCTGCAGTAGCTTTATATTCACAATCACTACATTGTGTCATAGAATGAACCTTTTTGATTTACATTAACATCTAAAACCATTTGTGTCTATGACTTTAAAATCTAACTGAAGCTATTTGTATTAGTATCAATATCACTGACTGAGATTTTAATGCAAATTAAAATTATGACTCCCTGAGGGATGAGGGATAATGGAACCTCACTGAATGTGAATGTTCTTTTTTCTATTCAATATATATCTAATATGTTTTTTGTAAAATGGATAAAACCCTTCGCCTGAAATTTGTCCCATTGCTTGTACCCTAAGCCTCAAGTGAAGGTCAGTTATTACAGTTAGTTAATCAGTGGTCAACCACAAGGTGGCAGGGTGGAGTGCCTGACCTGGCATGGGGCCAGCCTTTGAGTCCAGTTCTCATGCTCTAAAGATTCTATACATTCTTGTGCCAACATAAGAGATGACCTCTGACCTCTCTCTGTCCTCCCACACTGACCCCTGAGCCACAGTGTGACAGTAAATCATCACTGTGACCTGTCTGACAGCTCACTTACCGGAGAGCTTACAACTCAATCATTCGCTCATTTGTGAATGAGTGAACTCTGGGAGTCAGCAAATAGTGCTTGGGTACAGCAGAAAAAAAGTCACCAGTACAGTAGTGAGTGTTTCATGAAACAGCCTTTAACAATGGTTGCATCTCTTGATCGGATTGGCCCTATCAGATCTTAACTTCAGTATCAGCGGAGTCTCCTCATTCCTATTTACAACTTCCTAATGTCACGGCGAGGTAATAAGATCTAATGGTATTAATCTCATTGAAGCCTTCATTTAACACCAGCTCTCAATCTCATTTTTTAAGCCCCATTCCCACAGGTGATTAGAAATGTGTCTAAGCTGCTCTAATAGGTAATTAGAAAGATGAATGTGATTTAATTTAGAGATCTGCAAAGTTGAGCGTTGTCGTGTACTTCAGAGACCACTGACAAGACAAGTTACTCAAGTTACGAATTACATCAAGTACTTGTATATACATATTTTTTCATGTAAATAAATGTCCAGTTTTGCTTCTTTCTGCCACTTTTCACTTACAGCAACACAAAAAGGGACTGACCAGGTGCATCCTGGGAAAATACTTGCTACGAGTGCATAATACAAATGCACATCTTGCGGTTTTACTAAGTTTTAGAAGCATTTTAATTTTGTTGCAGTGACTGATTTTGGTCACACAGAACATGTTACTTTGCCTTAGAGGAACAGTGACATTTGGGGAAGTTTGCTTGTTCGCTTTCTTGCTGAGAGCACAAAAACCAAAGGTGTAAAAAGTTCATTTATGAGGGACTAATTCTCTGCCAAGCGCAGTGTCTTTCTCGCCTGGCAGCCTCCCGGTGACAAGAAATATCTCAGCATATAATAAAAAAAACAAATTGTAGTCTTTACATTTCTTTTTTGTACACTTGAAACAAAACATATGTTAGAGCTTTAGAGGTGCTTGTGGGTTGGTTTTCGAGTTGTATCAAGTTCCTGAATACATGGACTTAAAAAACCGCAAAGTTACTATCAGTTTTTGAGATCACTGTTGATTTCCTGAAATGGCAGCTAGAAAGAAGAATTTTTTTTTTTAATTTATCAATGCATTTTAGCATTTATCCAGCTGGTTCTACAAATGTTTGAGTTAATCACAGAACTGTAGGTTTTCCTCGATCCAAAGAGGAGGATGTAAGGCTTCTAAGGAACCAGAGAAACAGTGCGGTGCGGCCTCGGCCACGCAGCAGGTTATCACTAACAAGAACGCAGCATAGTCCACTTCTGATGCCCCCCTAGCACATGCTCAATGCTCATCTATATGCAGTCAGGGATTCTGCAGCAGCCGGTTAGTCAGTCAGCAGAGCCCACAACAAAAGCTCAGCCTCACCCATGGGTGCTGACACAGCCTGACCTGGCCTTCTGACGGACAGAGGAAGAGCAGCGCAGGATGTGGACGCAGACCTATTGTAGGTGTTAAAGTTATCCAAACTTCCCCTTAGGCCGACTGGAGGACAGCACTCCTAAACAAACCCCATCAAAGACTTATTGTGCTAAAATCGGCACATTGAGAAGTAGCACTTCAAAGTACAGTGCTGTACGTCTCATGTCTGTTATACAGTGATAAATACCTCATACAGTTAAACATGTTTAAAGCATGTTTAACTGTTTGTCTCAATGATTATGTCCATCATCATTTTCCAGTCATCTCCTCATCATTTCAGTGCAGATGTTGGATCGTCCTGCCCTCCTACATTGACGTAAACCTGAATGGATGTTGCCATTACTGACTCAACAGTTAAAACACATTCCCAGAACTTAAGTAATGCCATTTCCTCGTGCATACCTGCCAACATTGATGCTAATATATCTGTGAAAAGCCAATAATAGAATGTATTATGGGCCTGCTGAGTCGAGCTCTACTGTGTTGGGCACTGCATCGCAAGGTGATGAGGTGCTTTAATTTACTGGGTCATAACTGGCTGATGTCAGTCAGGAGTGAATTCAGATATCAAATGACAAGTACATAATAATATTATTGATACAAGTTACGTCGCATTATAGAGGTGGTACTGATAATTACCTGTAATGAGGAATGATTATGACTTCGTTTCTAATGAACTCACATGTATAATTGATTGTTGCAGTCAGTTTTACATGAGGCCATCACTGACCATGAGCTGTGTAAATGTATCTAACACTTGGTCTCAGGCAATCAGCACATCACAGCAATGGCACCGCTAACCCGCAGTGTAAATAAATAATGTGTTTCCAGCATCCTGACGGTTGAACTGGACAGGATCCCAGCCTATTGTTTGAGCAAAAAGAGCCACACCTCACACTCGGGAAACTACTGTCTCTTGCTTCTTTCCTTGCCTTAATGCATAAAGTGAATATCCTGTTCAGCTTGCAGAACCCATTAACAGTCTGCACGGGAAATACATACCACACATAGGTATGTACAAAAAAGTTCTGTTCAGTTTCCTGTCGGCCCACACTATCACTTACTGTACAAGGTTAACTATTCCTCAGTGACCTGGCATTTGAAGTTGCATTCGACAGGTCAAGGTAATTTAAAATGCACAGTAGGGCTCCAATAGAGAAGAACATCTGAACAGCAGGTGATCCTGTTCTCAGCTAGTGCCACCATCAGACTAATATGAAGTTGAGGACATATTACTTTATCAACTTTTACATGATTTTACAACACTGTTGTAAGTCCACAACATCGAGTTACCTCTAGCTGCTATTTTCAAAAGCACATTTACACCCAAAAATGAACACATATACTAGAATGCATTTGAGACCTGGAGACTGCAGTGGCCAATATCTCATACTGAGCTCTCCACAAACTGGTGTCATGTTGTCAGACATGTTCTACCCAGAATGCAAATAAGGACATTCCATAGAGGACAATGGCTCTGATGTACTTAATAAATGGATCTTCAGTCGCTTTTCAAAATTAGAAGAGTCAACATTATGAATAATGTCCTTTATTCTCTGTTCATTATGGTTGATTTTCAAAGGGCTGAACTGTCTGGTTTCCACTGCATTTGGGCGACACAATACCCACTGCTGCATGTGTGAGATAAGTCTTTAAATACACTCCACATTATTCCTGTCAAGTCACTCGTTTCCTTTTATTCTTCAAAAGTCACTTTTCACATTAGTCCCTGTTTGGAATATTCCCTCTTTAAAAATAAACTTAACACTGAGCTAAAAACCACCATTTCACTGACTTCTTCTAGGTTAAAGTCTCAAGTCTATTGCCCGTATGACCACACACAGCTGAACTTGTGCCACTCCCAAAGGCCTCGTCACACCAGGATTTAAACCTGAAAATTTGATAAGAAAGCAATTCATCTCGATGACTAGCTTTTGCAGGCAATCAGTAGATGTGTCCACAATGGCAAAGCAAAGCTGAATCCAAACTGGAGGGATTTTTATGTGTTGTGTCACACCATCCACTTTTAGTTAATCATCCAGAGTTGGAAAAATAACTAGAACGCTCCAGACACAAGGATGAATTTCGCTGTGTTACTTTCTGGTGTGACCGAGCCTTAATGGTGATGTAACACCCTGAGCACACGCCTGCATCACTGCAGCAATGTGAAAACTTTTTTATGTTGGGTTACAGTAAGTGCATGTACTCTGCACAGTTGTTATAGTCATCCTACCTGCGATGCGAATCACCGCCCTCTCTGCTGGATCCAGGACCTCCCCTGACGCTGACTTGGAGCGTTTCACTCTCTGGTGTTTGGACAGGTTCCAGGGCAGAGTGTCTCCAGGACAGGGGATGCTGCTCTTCTCTCCATAGCTTTCCTCCAGTGGGGTTCGATCCCTGCGTCTGTCTTTACGTGACGCCATCGCCTACCTTCAGGAGAGATTAAAAGGCCGACTTTAATTGCTTGAATGAGAAGGCATGCAGACATGACCAGAACACACACCACAGCTGAAAAACCATAGAGAGGCTTTTAGAATATGTAGACGAACACAGAACCACCTCAGAATTGACACCTACAGTATGAAGTTATGCACGTGTGTATTAGTAACGATGACTGACTTAATGATTACTTGCACACAACAGACTGGTTGGCTTTAATTTTCATGCAATAAAGTTGTTGATTAAAAGGTAAAACATGCATTACAAAAGAAGAAAGCAGTAACAGTCATGCTTATTTTATCCTGACAATACTTATCATTAGGTGTCCAAGGCCTCTGAAAGTAAACGCTCAACAACTTCCAGCCCAAATCTCTAGCTACGTATCAGGCTAATCATTAAACTACTGACTATTTAAATGTAATAGCTAAGAACCAAGGGCTGAAAGAGAGACACCCAAGCTTTACCAAAGCAGCAAATGTCATGTCAGGCTCCTGTTCTCCTCTGTGCTTTGACCCCACTCCTATAATGTTTAACTGCCATTGAAATGTATCACAAGATAAAACTCAAAATACTTAATGTCAGTGCCATAAAATGCAAAATACAGGGCTAAACACACAATGTCCTTTGTGAAATATGACAAGTGGACATGCCTGCAGGGTGAGGCTCCATGACCATGATAACAGCATATATGGACCTTCACCTGGTCCCATGCAAAAGTAAAGATGTTGCATTGCACCTCTTGGGGTTATTGTGCTCTTTTTTGTGTGAACTTTAGGCAGGGGCGTAGAGAAGAGTAAAGTGAAGCATTTCTAGAAAGTGTTAATGAAATTATTAAAGGATTTAGTATTGCACTCCTATAACACTGTCAAGATCACAATGAACTGTTTTTTTAAAAAAGAGGATCAAATGCAGCAGACCCAGAGAGATCAGAGATTCACGTCAAAACACGGCACCTCCATTACCCACAATGCAACTCGACCACCAAGCAGTTCAGTCGGATATTGAGGTATGTTACGCTTGGAGAGGCTAATGTAGCCTCGAGCAGCCAGCCTCAAGCACAGATGAGGAGCGACATCACCGAAAGCAATTCATCAATTCTTGTTGCCTCTGGAGACACAAAGCCTTATACATTTTTTCCACAAATTATGCAGTGGAATCTGTATGGACTAACGAACTTAACTCAACACTGCATGCTGTAGACTGTTCACTGACTTTAGAAACATAATAAAAGGTATGCATATGTGACAGTAATTTGACAAGTAATGTAATGAATTTCTGATTCGCCAATAGTAAAATGGCACTCTCAGAAAGTAGGAAATATGGATCCCTGTCTTACACTGTCCTCCTAGAATGTAAAACTGCTTCACATTGCTGACAATCACTATAGGTTTTGTTTAGCCTATTTGCTCAGTGTCAGACCTTTGCCTTCAGGTTACATATTTACCAGTAATGTGCAGCATCAGTTATAAATGGTGACACAGAGGAATGGAAATCATCTGTGAAATATCACAGCTTACTGTGCATCACACCCATCTATCTCACTCCCCACTAATGTTTTGTTCAGTACACTGTGTATAGTAATAAATGGAAATAAATCTTCCATAAAATTGTCCTATTTGCAGTTAAAACCCAATGGTGGCTGATTACAAGGCAAGCAGGCCGACAAGGTTTGTCCAGAAAGGCTCTCTGATGTGACACCTCCTGTCGCTTTCTGTCACCTCATGACACAATCACTTACCATCCTGCCAGCATAAATATTCCAAAAGAGCTTCAGAGGCATGATTGACCTTAAACTACGTCAGCTGTGACTTGGAACATACATGTGACAATGCTGTGACCCTGGCACACCCACTGTAAGAGATTACAGAAGGAGATAGCACTACTGTAACATGCCTTAATGTTGTCACAGCTGACCTGAGTTCAGAGTTCATTACTTTGTGAAGTTATCGTACTGTACATGTAAATGTTCTGGCAGTTCATCTTGCATGACTATGATGTCATCACGAAACAGGCTACAGTAACCAGGTTGTCAGACACAGACAAGCAGCAAATATTACAATGAGAGATTTTCCAGTGATTGTTTTTTTTCTTGTCAACATACTAAATATGGTTTCTGGAGCAAAGGTGTGCACTATTTACGTTTGAGACCTGCTGTAAACATTGAAGGTCAACATTGTCATATACTACAAGGCAGCATGCAATATGGCCCATGTTAGAAAAGATCCACAATATTTCTAGAGAGACTTCTAAGTAATCATAAATTCACAGTGATGCCATTGCACTTGTAATATCATCCTGTGTGTTGCTCGCCTGCAATATTTGTGTCCTTACTATAGAAATGAAAATGCACCCTTGCCTTTACTTTGCAAAATACCGTCCCATCAGCTTTATGGTCCTACTGCATTATACACCACACAGTAATGACACACAGAAATGAATGGCCACTTCTGCTTGATTACAGAAAAAAAGCCAGTCTACTAACTGGCTCATAAATTCCATAATGTCAGAGCCTGAGATCTCATTAATGGCAGTACTGTAGGCCCCCACCTCCCCCTCCATGTGATAAGATTCAGTCCTGAATACCTGTCTTGTGATGCTGTTGACAGTATTACATTGTGCAATTGTCTGCACACAGTATTGCAATGGGAGTGACAGCTACAGTATAATTACAACAAGCTATTCTCCATGGGCCATGGTGCAATTAAACCACGCACGATGATTTTGCAGGGACCCTGCAGCTCCTGAACACTGGCCTCATGCACCTGCAAACACACTGATCCTAAACGCACACTACAATGCATGAACACTAGGATGACTCAGTAACAGTGACTCCTGTCACCCAGACACATGCACACACATTAGCAGAGAGTGTGTTGTCTTACCTGGTGTGCTGCTGCTGGATCAGTGCGTAAAAACCTGCCCGACAGCCATGAACGCATCAGCCTGTGTCCTGCACCTTATCGCCAACACAAACAAATAAAGTCCCTGGAAGCCCTTGTGTGTGTGTGTGTGTGTGTGTGTGTGACAGCTCTTTGACATGTGTGTAATGTTTGAGATAGCCACTCCTTGTTCCAGGAGGCAGGGCAGGAGGAGGCTGGAGCCGCCGTGCAGAAGCCGCAGTCAGCTGTGAGCTTCCCCCTCATCCAGCATCCATCCCCGGAGACAGCTCTCAGATTCACAGCTCTCAGATTCACAGCTCGGTCATCGCTCATGCATCCGTCGACCCGCAGCCCGAAGCTGCCACACGTCGCTTCTGATCGTCATGACCGCGGGGAAGAAAAAGGAGGAAGCGGGCAGCGTCCTCTCCGGCGAACACGTCCAGAGAGACGAAGTGAGCAGCAGCTGCGGTGAAAAGCTGCAGGACTCACTGTTCGATTAGTTTGCCTGGATGTCCCGGACTGAGAGGCGGCGTGTCTGCAGGGGACTGCAGGCAGCAGGGCTCTGAGAGGACACAGGCTGAGAGAATGAGACAGGCTGTTTAGGTTAAGGTATTCTAATGGGAAGTGTTTCATTAACTATTACTGTTTATTGTGCAACATTTGTTAAGTGCCACCAATGTGGACACTTGTGTAAATCCTCAAACCCATAGAAGAAAATGCAACCTTTGATTTGATGGCCTGTGCAACACCAGTTACCTTGTCAGGTGCTATATAACTGCACTGTGCAGCATTTCATTTCATCTCATCTTTAATTCAACTGTTCTGTCTATATTGTACATATTGTCCCCATATTTTTTATATATTTCTCTTGTTAATTTGTTAATACTTTTTAGCCTTCTTTAAACTGTTAAAACTTTTTATGCTTTTTATTTTTTATTTGTTTATTGTTGCTTTATTGATGCTCCTTTCTGTTCTGCTATCCTCTTTGCTGCTGTACACTGGAAATTGTGAGACAAATAAAAGAATATCTTATCTCTTATCTCCCTCATATATATAAATAGGATACACCGCAAGGTCAGCATTCACATTTAACAGGCCTGCATCTGCATTGTTTCCTGCTTTATGCTGGGCTCACCCAAACAGATTCCTAATTAAATACTTTGTAAGCAGACAAAATAGAAATTGTTTTACAGGTTCTACACGTTTAACTAAATTCAAGGTTGTAAAAAAATGTGTCAGAGAGTGTAAAATGTATTACCTATATCCGTGGTTCCCAAGGTAGGTTTGGCTTTTTTCAAGAACATTTTCAGGCCACTACGAACCCTTAGGAAAGCAACAACAAGGGGTGACAGCAAACATTGCTTCATTTTAAGAGGTCAAAGGTCAAACAGGTTGGGAATGCGAGGGTACACGGCAGTACACAGGTTTCTGTGGGCCGCAGCCTAATCCAAAACAGCAGAACTGAATAGTTTACTATGTGCTCTTTGAACTCTCGCTTCCATTCCCGCTCCCCTGTCTAACAGCAGGAACATCCTCCCTAGTTAACCCTCTACCAGTCACAGGTAGACTATGGCATCTCACACACATCATTGTCACAGTAAGCTGAAATGATTGACAGGCTTCACAGCCTCTCATCTTATAACACGTTCACAGCCTTGAAATCTCAATGACTGCAATAGACGGTCCTTGTCATCTTGGCTGAATTCTTATCTCTTAACACACTGACACTCATGACGTATCAGTTAAACACTAACATGTCACTCAGTCTCTTGCAATACATGAGCAAGAAACCCTGCAGCAAGAAATATGCCCTGCCACAAATAACTGGTGCAGTTTATCCAGCTATGAATATGTAGGCTATTGGGCAACCAACTTTGAATAGTTATCATGTTAGACATTTGAATATTATGCCTATCATATGGAGGTTCTTTGCAAACACACAGTATAATTTATCGGTTTCTGTACAGTACAAGCACAAGACTGCGAATCCAGTCACTTATAATGTCGCAGTCGCAGCACATTATAATACCACACTGCAGAACAAGGCCCATCAGTGCAGCCTAAAGGGAAAAGCACTGACATAATCTGGACATAATCAAACCCCAGTGGAGAGGTCAGGTATTACATCGGCTGTTACAAGCGATTTCTCACACAAAGCCAAACTGCAGATGTCACAAATGCTTTCAATTAATATCTGGTTTGTAAAATGTGTCTGTCACATGTTTGCAAATCAGCCAAACACTCCTCTCTAAAAACACAAAGTTAAAGCATAAAATCGACATTATACTTTACGCCAGTATTGCAGTACTCAACAGAACAGCATTACACTAAGGGGTGAGAAAACTTTTATATTTAGATTAGATCTTACATATATATCAAGTGACATACATTTGTCCACTGTCAGATATTTTGCCATACCATATTCATTTGAATACAGTATATGTTAGAGACTTAAAGAGGTAAAACTGTTCAATATTTCACCAAAAAAGCAAAAAGATTCAGTCCCAAAGATGCAAATTTGAGTAGCAGAACTTGTGACCCTCTGAGGCAGGCAAATCTTAGTTGGGAACCACTAGGTTAAACTAATTCACTGTATATAAAGAAGTCTAAACCAACTGCACATCAACAGGCTGCAGCAGTAAAATGCTGCTTACACCTTAATCCATCACTAACAATCAAATAATGTCATGTAAAATAATTATCAAGGACGACTCTTTTGCAGTAGTACCTTTACCTTTGATACTCTAGGTACATTCACTGGTACTACTTTTACTTTACTTTTATGATGGAGTATTTTTACTTTATATGTACTTTGACTTGAATAAAGGATCTCTCTCTCTCCAGACTCATTTGTCAGTGTACCCGCTCACCTCTGCTGGTCAAGGAGAACTCAATTATCTTGTCAGTGACAAATGTCTCACTATTCCCTCACAGCCAGATGTGTACAGCTATGTGCAGTACATGTACCATACATTCAGTGACCTGGAAAGGGCATGGTTCCTATGGCCTTGAATGACACAGGGATAAATTATATTAGTGTGCACAATCAGCTGTCCAGACCATTTAAAACTGCATTAATTTATGGGACGTTTCAACGTGATGTCTTTACTTGACAATACATTTAATGTGACTAACAGTACAGGTTCATTGAGACCATATGGGCATAAAGGAGGGGTTATAATTCTCAAAACAGAAGTGTGAAAAAAGATGATCATAATAATGAGTAGATATTAAACACTAAGTGCACTTGAGCGATGAAAAGATGTTTCCAGTCTCATCGTTTTAAAAGACGACCTTGACTTGCTCACAGCTCAGCTCAATGAAATCCTTCTGCTGAAGTACTCGTCTCAAAGACCACACAGATGAACACACCTGAGACGTCTCCATTGTTACACAAAGAGGCTAACCTTGCTCGACAAGCTGAAATTGGTGTGATGCCAGTGTGCCAGTTGTTATGAATGAAATACTGGCCTACTTTCCAATGTGGTATCTGCACCCTAACATTGTGTGCCATCTGCCTGTATTAGTATAAATGTATTAAGCTGACAGCCTGTGTAAGATACAACTGGCAGCATCAATGTCAACATACATGTGTTGTTAACTATAGATACAAAGCTGAACACATTAGAAATAAATTTTAAATTTTAACATTTAATTTTAAACTGTTTTTAACAAACTCACAAATGTAAACTGTATATGAAGTAATAATGATCTTACATATGCAATATATATAATAATATGCTTACATTTTACTTTAGTAAAAAGTATGTCTCACTGTACTAGTGTGATGTGATTTTAGTATCTTATATTTTGCTACTTTCACGTTTGAGTGTGACATAGTAGGTTTTTCCTATACACTAGGCACCTCTTCTGTTATTATAGAGTACAGTATGAGCACTACTGAGCAACAGGGCTAGAAGTTTGGGGGGAAATGGGATAAGGAGTTATATGCAGTATTTTATAAATCTACTTATTCAAAATGGCCATATATTACTCACCTGCCGTGCAGTGTAGATGTGATAACAAAATGAGGATGGGCTACCTATATGGTTTCTAAGTGACTATATGGTACATTTGTGTTTTTACTTTGGAACAAACAGAGGTCCAGGGAAGAGTCTTCATGAACATACTCTAGGTGTGTATCCTATATGTTGCTGTATATGTTGTATAGTAGGCCTACTTACAGTCTGGGGTACAACATAGTACATACATACTTCATCAGGCTGAGGTGGTTCAGGTTTATGTAGATTGACTCTGTGCTGTTCATTGCTGTTATGGAGAACAGGAAGTAGAACAGCTTTTCATTATGATGCTTCTACAGTAACTACAGCTGAACTAATGACTGTGGCAGCTGTAGAAGATGATCCATGTTATGTCCTCTCGCAGCATAATGTGATGTCATGCAAAATATGAAAATCATAATATGATATAATGAGCTATGGGTCATTTCATAACTTTCAAACTTTCATCTAAAAATGAGCTGACCTCATGCCAAAACCACAAAGCAATAACTATAGAAAACATGTCCACAGCAGCTCCAGTTCTCGGGTGCCACTCACATAGGGATGTGTTTAAGTGCCCACGTTGTTACCCACTTAGTCCCGGACTTTACATCTTGTTCCCTGGTACCTATGTACTGTATGTATTGGTGCGTACTGAACAGGCACATGATTTGTACAAAAACATACTCATACCACATTTAAAATGAGCTCAATTACTCCGTACACACTGGTAATAGTTAAGGCCGTCGAATAAAGTTTGCTTTGATGATAATCCTAAAATTATATGTAAAGAGCTGTAATCTAACAGAAGGTACATTTTGTACATTTGTAACTCGTTATAAACTCTAGTAATGTCCTCTGTTTGGAGTCTCTCTGTGTCTCAGTGCTCCATTAACATTTCTCACTCGCCTGTTTGAGGTCTCCTAGCTACCTTTCAGATCCGCTCACTCATTCTGCCCAGTTCAAAGTCTTTATTTGCTCTGTAACTTTAAGGCTTTGCCAAAGCGACAGCAGAACCAAATGTTTTACCGTCTACTAGTTTACTGTTTATGTCTGTGCATGAATTAGTCCTGTATTTGCTGTTCTGGGTCTGTGTGGACAAACGCTGGCCAGCGAAGGATTTAAAGGCCGACATTCGCAGACCAAAGCCTCTGCTAAAATATACATATGCTGTTTGTTTGTTTGTTTGTTTGTTTGTTTGTGTTTACAGTAAATTATCTTTAACTGCAAACATTATTTCTGGACGAGACTACATTGTCAGTTTTGTTACTTAGTTTGTTTTATTCATTTCTTTGGTACTTCTTTATTCATGAATGAAGGGATATCTTATCTTATCTTATCTTAGAAAACATCCTCCAAAGATACAAAATAACATAAACTAAGACCTCCATTCATAAATACAGGAAACATTTTCACATTCTCTAGAAAGCAAACTAACTAGGATAAAATCTAAACTGGTAACAATGAATAAGAATGACAATCAATGATATGAAGGAAAACACATAATAAGACTATAAACCCTTTGGAGAAAGAGACAATTCTGTATTCTAGAGCAAAACCTGCCTCACAATTCATCATATTTTTTTGGGATCTTGATACGTAGGCAAATCTAAAGACAAACATCTTCAAAAATATTCCCACAGTTTGTCTTCTTTTTTTTGTCTTCTTCTGTGCTCCTGCTGCCCCAAACCCCAAAAGCTGAACTGTCATATAGTTTAGTGCTGAACAAGGAGCGCTGGGACAGGTGCCAGCAAAAGTCAGACCAGACGAGGTTGAGTCTTAGAATGAGCTGACCACTTCATTCAAACATGTTTTACCCCTCTATGAAGGCCTAGACCTACTTAGGCTCATGTGTCATATGGATGCATACTGAGTAGGTTTGGGGGAACAAGAAAGACAGCATCAGTTCACCTCAGTCATGCTGATAGTGTCTGTGTTTCTGACATGCACACACACTTGAACACACGTTCGCCTGCAGCAGCCTTATTACCAGACCAACACTGCCCTCCAGTGGAATGACAAAAAACAATTCCTCAATTCCTCAATTCTATTAAAAGTGGGATCGAGTTCAAAGCAGGTCATGCATTATTTGACCAATTCCTCATGAGAACAGTCTTATTAAACCAATTGGCAGAAACTTTGTTTTATCCACAAAGCCTCAGACATAACATTCACCACATACACCACATCAATAAAATCATCCTATTCCTCAAGCACTTAACATTCTCCAGGCATCTACTTCCTTACCCAACGGAAATACCACCACCATCGCCACTGTGAGCCTTTTTCTGTTTAAGGCATCATAAGACTCTTATTTTATATCTGTTTGTGTGATGGAAGGCGCATATTTTCGGAGAGCGATCACGCCAATAAAACCATGAAGTAATGACGGAAATCTGGAAGGCTAAAGCAAACGTTATGTTCAGCCTATATGATTTACATAAACAATAAATGGAAAGACTGAACGCTTCTCCGCAATGAGTCACTTCTGGAGCAGACTGCATCATGGGAGTGTTTTGTGCAGGCAATAAGAGGGCAGCAGAGCTCTATGAGATATGTTTGCTGTAGAGTATGACTGTGTATCAACAATATTGAAATGGATATGTAATGTGATTATTACTAACCACCAGACACACTCACACACACAGTGTCACACCACACAGACATGCAGGATGCAGCACTGGGCAGATGCACACACAAACATGCCTAATCTACACACATGGGTGCACATCCACGAGTTCACACACACACACACACACACACACACACACACACACACACACACAAGTCGAGTGCGAAACCACATATACACAAAGGAGCACTGGCTCGCCATAAACCACATTCATACACACACGCACACTCCTGCAGTGCATACCTCCCCACTACTGGTCCAGACCCAGACACCGCATGCCAGTGCACCTCGCTCCCCGAGCCGCAGGCCGCAGGAGTAGAAGAAGAAACAGATGGGTACCAGCTGTTTGGATGAGAGCCCCGGGTACACAGCTACTGTATTGCAACCCACACACACACACACACACACACACACATGCATGCATGAACGCGACTCGTTCAAGTTGTTTAACTGCACCCATGCCTATACTGCTTCTAGCATTTACTCCTGCAGCATTTACAGGTAATGTGTTGTTAGTGATCTGTTAGACAGTTTGTCAGGTCATCGTTGAAATACAGGAGCAATCACTACAGATTTGCTGATGTTAAAATGCTACACAGAGTATGCTACAAGTATTTGGACGGTGACATTGTTTTGGTTCTCTAACTAAGGGAGTACACTGTATTTAAGAAAAGACATTAAGAAATGAAAGAACAGAGTAACTATGAGGTCAAAGGGCTGATTTTGAATGTGTTGACATCTGTATTAAACAGTGTAGGATAGATAGAGAGATAGATAGATGCAAACAGATCAGAAACTACATGTAAACTACAACATTGTGAGTCCTGAGTTTTCTCTGTCAGACTGAGCTGCAGAGTTGTAGAGTTGCGGTGTTTTGGGGCCAAAATGTAGAATGCCGTTGACTGATCGAACCAGTCAGCCCTCGTTTCACTTGCTGAAGGACATATAGAAAGTGAAAGGACCCAAGAACAAGCAAAAAGCATTACAGGCCTAGTAGAGCATCACCAGGGCAGATGCCAAGTATCTGCTAGATAATTTCAGTCAGTCATTTATTTCAAAACCAAATATTAAAGCTTCACTAAACAATATTTTCATATTGGCCAAATGACCGTGCTTAATGTGAAAGAGGTCGCTGGTCGTGACAATCACCTGACTCTGCGCTTCCTCTCAGCTCTGAGGAGAGCTTTAGTGTCTTCAGATTTTGGTTTTTCAATGTGCAACTGCTTTTGTTCACTCTCACCACTTTAATCGGCATAGTTTCCAAAGGCAGCAGACAGCTGTTTTCAGCAAAAAGCTCTGAGAAATTCACTGCATGCTTCCTTCCCGGCACCGAACAGCACACAGACGGAGTTAGTGATGAGCTGGTGAGAGGCAAATATTTTCTCCAAGAGCTGGTGGAGAGCAAAACAGAGCTGAAAGCAGAGTCAATATTTTAGTTGAATTCTTTGTGTTAACTGTCAAAAATTACAAATGGTCTGCTTAGAATTGAGGAGATCTATGTAAGAATGGCTCAAATGCCCATATAAGTAATTTGATGTAAACACCTTGAAACTGAGGCTGAAAGTTGGCACTTTAAAATCTTAGTCTTTGTTTGATTTTAAATCTAATGCAAAGGTGGACAGAGGCCACAACACAAAAATGTCTCACTGGAATGACTATAGAACGTAGCTCTGCCAGTATTAGTGGTGTAAGACAGCAGGTGTATATGTTGAAGTAGTATCACTCTGGAACAACACATGGAGAGAGTTACAGCATACACAAAAGTACATGAAATGAATATATCTTTAGAAGTTTGTTTTCTCAACAACTGTGACCACTGTTCCCTAAATAGACGTCAAGTTAACCGTCCACAATGAGGACGGTGGACGCCGCTGATCATTCAGGATTCTCTTTCTTTCTTTGTGTTTCCTCTGTGAACCCAGCAATTTCTGATCCAACCTCAACTATCAACTTTCTTCCTATGAGTCAGCTGAGGTGGTGACTCCTTCAGCTCATTACAACATGACTTATTGGAACCAAAACTCTCCCTCTAATGCCTGAAATGCATGCTTCCCCTGTCTGAATGCCATTAGTTACAGCCAGTGGTTGTTCCCTCTTATTACATTCACTTTGAACGCAATCTGTCTCATTAAATAAAAATTCAGCATTGTGTGAAGTACAGTAAAGTTAGGGTTTAATTCGCCAGTGCTCGAGGCTGCTGGGACAGTCCTGCCACTACAAACGTGACATTAAACATCACAGGACGCCATCTGCACGGCTTACAGGCGTCCTGGAGCGACACTCTGCACCGTACCAGCTATTGAACAGTGCGCAGGAAAGAAATGACAAATGGAAATGGTATTGTGTGTATGGTTGACCACGGCCGTCCTGTGATTTCCAGCCTCGGCGCTGATGTGGTCTGGCCAGTGTGGGTTTAGAGGGCAGACCGGAGCAACAGTAGGCTGCTTCGGGATCCTTTTCCCTCTCTGAGCCAACAGGATGTCTTTAATGAACCACAGTGTGTTTGAACTGTCGCATCTCGCCATCAAGCAGTCCAGCCCTCGTCGCTGGCGTGCACGACATGAAAAGGAAGAGACAGTGAAATAAGAAGCATGCCAAATACTGAAGATGTATCAAATCCAGGAAATGCTGTCTCCGAGACAAAGACCACAAATCAAATGCTGGCCATAATAGAGGGGAAACGTCTTTGGGTAACGTATTGTGGAGGTTTCAAGTGGCTGGGGCAGCCCTGTTCTTGTTGTGACCAGGCAAGTGTTTTTTACTTCCCTGCCACAAACGTCTTCACGTCAGGTTTGATGCGACCTCAGAATCAGACTGCAGCCAATGTTTTAGTGAAGACTGTAGTCGCTTGCTGATTTATTTCTGAGGCTTTTAGGGAAACACTGTTGTTTACCACAGGTTCCACCATAGAGGGATCGACCCTGCTTGCTTTCCAGCTGCTGAGAGAGTGAGTTTACCTGCTACGTCCACAAGATGGTGTTGCTGGTGTATCGTATGACTGACCGAGCCGCTGGGCCAGTTATTGTGGCAGCAACAAAGAGCAAACAAGCTCCCATCATTATCACGATATCTGCAAACTGTGGTGATGGTTCAGTAACTGCGAGTGTTGATATGCTGCATATTGTTTCAATTACTCCAAACTGTTGTTCCAGACCATGCCATAGGAAAATGCTCAAAATACTCCATGTTTGATCTTGTGGCCTCTTGTGAAACTGGAAATGAATGGTGATTAACTATAATGATGATCATCATGGTGAAAAGTTTTGTGCCACAGGTTATTTGACTGGTCTACATAGGGTAGGCGTAAAAAGGAAAGCCCTTAAAACTATTACTGTTTGTGAAGAATGTTGAATCTAAAGAGTCACACTCTAGGTGATTTACAGTCAGCAAATAAACTTGTCATATTTAATCAGAAAATGGTAACAACTGGGTAAATCTGTAGAGGTGTAACAAAGTTGTTTTCCTTTCCACGTTGCATGGCAGTTGGAAACAAATGAACTGCTCAAGTCTAGCTCAGTTTTATTTGTGTGTGAACGTGTGCATGTGTGTGGTGTTGTAGTGGGAGGCTTTGAAGTGTTTAGTGAGAGAAAAGGATATGGCTATGATTAAAGTAGGCACTAAAGCAAAGGTGGTAATTGGGATCATAAACACTCACTTTTCCATTTACCCCTCTCATGAAGCGTTCCTGTTTATTCTGAGTTCATCAGAAAAACAGCATCCACTCTGAGCTAGTCTCGAGTGTTTGGCACCCTTCAGATCTGCTTATATTATGGCGGCGGCATGGTGAAGGATGTCAACAAATACAGGGTGTTCAAGACGCAGCATAAACAGGCTTACAGTAGACGAGCTGGTTTTTCAAGGCCGATACTGTCCCATTATTATTGTGCTGCTGCTATTGAGGCTGCTGCTATTAAAACAGTGAGACAATCCAAGTTTCCATCCAAATTTTGCACAAGCTTTAAAGGAATTTCCAGAAAATCAGAAAAAGAAAATGTGAGTTCATGCATTCACTGCTGTTAAGCGTTGGGTTGGTCGCACTGATTCACACAGCTGGTGGTGCAAATTCTCCATTAAGGGTCAATTAAAGCATTGCAGAAGAAGAGGTCGCCAGTCAAACCTCAAAAGAACAAAAAAACACATAGCAAACATGATGGTTTCATGTGTTCGTTTGAGGAAGGTTACATCTCTGTTTCTCTCCACACAGATGTCTCTATAGTGGACGTTTAAGTCACATGTTTCATATGCATCGTGATTAATTCTGTCTTTTTCCACTGCACTTAGCTTTTATAGAGGCATTCCACATCAGCCTAAAAGCATAAAAACCTGCAATATTTCAATTATTTTTTTCTATTATTTTCAGTATTTTTATTCCATGCACTTAAGAGAGCACAGAAGAAGTTTTCTATTAGCAAATGGCCTTCCTTCCTTTCTCAATAGTGTAATATGAATTACAGCAAAAAAGTTACATGAAATATGATTTAGTGAGTAAAGTTTTAGCAAGGACACAGAAACCATGGCCCTTATGGACGAAAGTTGGATCTTTGATCCCGACATACCTGCTCGCAGGTCTAGTTTATTTATTACGTGTCAGACTAAAAGTAGTCAAATTTAGATGTATCAAATCTGTATCCTGGAATCTCGCCATAAATACACAACATGTGTAATTCCCTTTTGACCTCACTGACCTCCATGATGGCTACACGCTTCTTACTGAGCACTGATCTCTTTTTTTCTTCATGAAGAGTTCCTCTTCATGATGCTGTTTTGTTCATCTGTTCAGCCACGATGAGAATCATTGTTTACCCAGTTCTTCCTCTGTTTATTCTGAATATGTTTGAAACATATAAGTCAGCCGTCTCATGAGAGCCCTATCAGCGGAGAACGGCGCTGGGTAGAACCACAAATCCAAAATTGGTAAAGGTTGAATCACTCTTGCAGAAACTGGCAAGAGAAACGTACATTTAATCACAGGAAAATATTAAGGATAATTACTTTTTGGCAAGATGAAGTTAGTTTTAATCGCAGGTTTTTACAGAGAGCCACCTCTGAAGCTGTTAAACAAAACAGAAACATACTCAAATTTTAGAACAGAATCTAAACATAATAAAAAAAAAAGTATATCTGCAAACTGGTATATAAATCCTATACAAACAAATGAGTCAAACCTAATTCTTAGCTAAACAATTTTCATCTATTTTTCTGCAACTGACCTTGCAAATGTGACTCTCTTTGGTCTCCCCTCGTTGTGTTTTTACGAACGGACAAAACACTTGAGCACGGAGCCGTCACGCAGTCCTGACACAGGCCTGTTTTACTGCTGATCTGGGCTCAGCCAGGCTCTCCCTGGCAGTGTCTGCTGTAATGCAAAGTGTCAGACAGAAGAGATGTAAGGTCAAAGCAACCGGCAGCTCATAATCATAAATATCAAAATCCTCACAGGGGAGAGGGTGTTTTTCATCGGCGAAGAAAAAGTCACAGGTTGTTGTGTTTGGACATTAAACTGGGGGATGTTTGGATCATATGTCAGGCGTCTGATGCGTTTTAATGAGACGTGTCCTCCATCAGCAATACCAGAGCACCTAAGATGTCGTAAAGCCCAAAAAATATAAGTAGCTCATCAACTCTGGGTGTATTTTCACTGCTTTGACAGATGCTTTATTATGACTGGAAGTGTTTAACTAGATATTTACGCCTGCCCTCTGGCTGCTGAGATTAGGATCTGTTTAACATTCTTCTCTTTCCCTTTAAAAAGCAACATATATCTATTAGGCCATCTGCGTCTCCAGTTCGACCCCCGCTCACCCAGCACGAGGGACAAAATTTATCGCAATCCTTTGAAGAGGGGACCTGGAGGAAGCTCACCCAGTCGGTGCGCTCCCTTCGCCTTTCCAAGTCCAAATGCCGTGTGGCATGTTTGACATAGCGAATGAAAGGAATAACGCAGGTTGTCAGGTAGGAAAGAGCCAGGCTACAAGGCCGCAGCAATCAGGAAAACTTGGTCCAGCACTAGGCATGACTTCAATAAAATACCTCCAGTCCTACTTTTAAAAGCATTAGTCCGGGGCAAATTAAAAAGTAGAGTGCAATTAAAAGAAATCACTGTGTAAATGTTAGCATGTGGAAGTTTTTCTTTTCCTCCCCCCCTTCCTCCTAGCTGAACAAAGAATGCCCCAGAGGCAGAGCTGCGCAGCTGCTGAATATTACTACATCCATGTGTTTTAAATAAGACCCCATTATAATCAAAATCATAAAAAAGGTAATGTGGCTCTTTTAAACATTTAAATTTAAGTTAACCAATGTAGAGTTCAAGCCTTTGTGAACATTTTTGTAGCTCCTAATTGAATGAATCTTTGGAAGAAAGAGATTAACCGACCATCAGAGAAGAAGCCATTATTTGTAACAAATATATTGCTCTATTGAAAGTATTTAAAGAAATAGTACACGTAATTACCAGTTCTGTTTCTCCTAACATTTTCTGTTTGCCCTTTTGACCAGACGGTGCATCGAGGGAAAGGCCTCCGTTATGCAAGATTGCCAGAGAGTTTACAAAGCATGTTGACCGATGCAATCAGCTGTCGTGAAAATGTGTGTGAGTTGTCATATCCAACAAACTCCGTGCACTCTGCAGGGATGTTCTGGTGGCCTAGTGGTGGTCTTGCATGGATTCATGGGTTGACAATCCCTGTCGCAAGTGTCACCCCCCATCACTTTCTACTAAAAGATGAAAACATTGCAGGCAGTCAGCTGATGGTCTTATCCAGAGCAACTTCGAGCTGAATCAGCGGGACTTTGGCATAAGAGTCTGTTGTTAGAGAAAAATAAAACACACTTAATTAAATCATCTGACATACTCAGACAAGCTGCAGTGGTCAGACGAGCCCATACAAAGTGGATTTGAAGTGAATTTATTTTCTAAGAAACCAGAGGACCAAATTGCGGACACATTCTGTGGGGCCTGCTGGTCTGCAGAAGTCTGCTGTTCTCAACCCTTTAGTTAGAAGTCACTGAGGGTGTCGCCTCACACCAGGACGGATGAGTTTCCATGGGAGGAACGAAGATGTCTGGCCAAATCCACTTTTCCCCCTTATTAAAATGGATATTTCCGAGCTGTCAGAGGGTGAAGTCTGGGTTTTCGGAGACTCTCGCTGACAGTGGGCTTCCTTTCCCCATAGGTTCAATATCTCCTGTGAGCTCTCCCTCCCACCGTGCGGTATAGCGGGTTCTCTACGAGCCCCGAGCCAGCACAGCTCTGGCAAGCTGTTCACTTTTCACTTAACGGCACACACTAATTTACTGAGACTCTACACTGTTTTGGGTCCGCGGTACAATTCCCACGTTCCAGCTGAGAAAATATATCATTAGTCCCTCATCGTGTAATGCTTGCCACGTTACGTTATAAAAGCTGGGTGTAAAGCGACATGGATAAAACAGGAGTGATTTCCAGTGTGCCTCATTTTGACCGCCTGCTTGGAATAAGTGGTGGGTGTTAAGAATTTGAAAAGGGGACAAGATGCGGTGTTGAAAAGGCCATTTTGCTTACTAAATACTCCTGGGTGGCTGGAAGACTAAGCATTTCCATTGCAAATGTCTCCAGTAACGTATTACAGCCATATGAGTGCAGGTCTTTACGAGGCTGCCTTGAAAGTTATATGGATTAATTAACTTTCCAGGCAAATTAAGATTCCATGTTAATTGTAGTCTAGGTATGTTTAATGAGATGAGAGAAGATGGGTACTACACATATAAGTTCCTTCCCCCACACGTTTACTCTCTGCTTGATAAAAGAATTTAAAAAAAAAGAGGTTTGTTTACCACTCGAGCGACTTCCCGACAGACCGACGTCCACAAAACTGTCGCTGAGTGCAACCTACGTGTTGCTCTGTCATTACGCGCAGGAGAGTGAGCGAAGACCCTTTTTTGGCACGAGACCACAGCTCTCTGGGTTTTTTCACTTCGCAAACATTTTTACAGGTGTGACACGCTGCGACCGAGCAGGCCGCAACAGACAGCCCTGTCACCTCAAAACAACCACCCCGCAGGGCCACACGAGACAGTTAAATATATCGCCTCCCAGGAAGCACAACAAAAAAGAAACTGTTGAGTCTGACCGGCTATCTTGTGGCTTAATTAACCAACACAGGACACAGTCAAAGCAAATTAGAGGCCACTGGAAGCTCTTTGACTGGATGCTTTGTAGGCTTCACCACATAGCGACCACAGTGCAAATGGCCTCTCATATACATACAGCCAGTCACCCCACTTCATGTTTACTCTCTGTTTGCCGTTTTACGTAGCACTCCTACCTATCCGGATTATATAGAAAACATCTTCTACACCTCCGTCGTTCTATTTCTTTAATCACAACTCCATTCATGTGGCAGCAATTTGAGCCGGGCCGACACCCAGTGGTGAATGTGCCTGACCCCCTTTCTGCCCCGTCTGCCCCCCCCAGACACCCACTGGAAAGCCACATCTATCAGGAGCCTTCAGGGCCCTTACTGGCGGCCTCAGCCCATTAAAGCTGGGCTTTCAGGACTGTGTGTGTCTGCATCTATGAATTGGAGATATTACAGGTTACAAAATGTTGTTCAGGACATGAATGTGACCTAACTAGCTTTGCCGCCTGCTCGGTAATGAGCATGACAGCCTGCTGTACTGTATTAAACACATATAACAGTTTAAACAGCCTCACTGCACCGTTTTCATAGAGGTTTCTAGCAAGCATCAGTGCTATGTTGATATTTTATTGAACACCATAAGCATCCATGTTAATTTAAACCAGCATGCCTTCACAGTGTTCTTTATATCTTTTTATCAGGATTAGTGAAAAAGGATGAAAGAAACTTAAATTAAAGCACAATCCATTGATGCCTTTACTACATCCTCATACTAAGAAATAGAGTAGCAGTTTAACTTTTTTTTTTCTGCATCCACAGTAGCAGAACACAGGTTTTGTTGGTACAAGGGCTCCTGTTAAATTGTTTCATTGCCGCAGAAAAGCAGTGGCCTTTGACTCAGCGCAGAAGACATCGTCCGCTTACAAGCTCTCACAATAAAACCCATGCGCGCCGTAATAAGCCCCGCTTTGTTTCGAATACATCCAAGTGAAAACATTTATTGGACTAATTACAATGGTCTCCCATTGGATTTTCTTCCTGTGTTACACATGCTTTGGCAGTGTTCCCAGTATTGTGTCAAGACGTCTCACTACTCGCGGCTGTGGCACTGACTGCCATGCATGGAGAGGCGAGGAGGGAGGGGGAAGCACAATAGAAGCAAACTGGGAAGAGTGGATTCAATGTTTGCTCTATTCAACGCATTTTCTCTGATGGAGTTTCTTTGCTGCCAGGGGAAAGCTGTGATTGTCAACAAAATTCCCAAATTGCGGGGGGCAGTTGTAGCTCAGGAGGCAGAGTGGTTGTCCACCAATCGGAAGGTTGGTGGTGCGATCCCCCCACCCCTGCAGTCTATGTGTTGAAGCGTCCTTGGGTAAGATACTGAACCCCAAATTGCCCCTAATGGCTGTTCCATTGGCATTTGAATGTAATTGTAGAAATTTCAAAAGACAGCAAACTTCTAATTTGAGCTCCACATGAAATGACATTGCATTCAGACAACATTGTGACTGCCGCTGCCAGGTGGGGTCAATGCCCGAGACCGGGAGAGAGAGGTACAGTGATCTGTCTGAAGAGGTGAATCTGTCAGCTGTGAAAGTGTCAACAGTAGCTTTATTTGGTCAGAATATTGGTAGCCAATGTAGCTGTGAAGAGACAATATCCAAGAGGCCAAAACAAGTAAACTTGGGAAACCCAGGCCTACACTGCCAATAAGTTAACATTGAAACATAGTGGATGTAACTAGGACTTTAAACATTGATCAACAGTAGAATACTTTCATGTCAAATAAAAAAAAAAACTCTACAAACTGGCCTAAATTATGTACAAACATAAAACAAAAATCCAAATGATTGAATTGAATATTTATGTCTTTTAAAGTGACATGCCTAAAACTTCACTGACAGAAGTTAGAGAATAAGTTTATTGGAGATCCCCTGTGTGTAATCAGGCAGTAACAAGCTGGTTAGTCATCACTAAGACAATGAAACATTTCAAACAATTCAAGCATCTGTACAAGAGGACATTAGTGACGGAGGCCACCAAGAGGCTGACAGCACCTCTGTTCCAAAGACACTTCGCAAACAGTTTCTCTGCTCATAATCCACTGCTGCATGGTCATAAGAGCAGTTTTATGGTTGTGAAAAAAATCCTCGCCTAGTGTTCAATGTAGGCATGTGGAAGACTCTGAAATATGGCCAAACAATATTAAGGATTTTTACTCATCACAGATGACACTACGCTTGGCAAAACCCACAAAAGAAATGCCCCATCCGAGTGTGGCCGCAGCGTGAAGCTGTGGTGAAGCTTCTCTGCAGCAGGACCGTGAAGGGTTACGGATGTAGAGGTTCAACTAAACGCAACAGAATTCAAAAACCTGGAGGAAAAATCACATGTTGCAACTTTGTAAGAGGTCAACTCTCCAGCAGGCAAAAAACCACCCCAAACATTAAGCCAAAGCTAAACAAGAATGGCGTCAAAACAAAAATGTGATTGTCCTGACGTGGCCAAGTCCTAGTTCAGATCTCTGTCCAACCCAGAATAGTGAAAGCACTTGGACTTGCTGTTAAATTGCAGTCAATGTGTGTCCTGACAGAGCTTGAGCAGTTTTGTAAAGTCAAAGAGTGGTAGACTGCAGCGTCCAAATGAAAAAGCTGTTACAGGCCCACATGAACCCAAGGCTGTAAATGCTGCTAATGATGGTGACACTCAATACAGACTTGAATGGGAAAAATGCAAACGCAACCAAATAAACTGTGTTATTGTTGAGATTCATATTCATATTAATTTCCGACTTAAAAAAGCTAGGCACCAGATTCAACAGATGGTCTTCTACATATATCTACGTCCCAGGAAACATGTATTATGCATCATATTATTTTCACAGGTATTTCATGAGATATTAAGGTATGCAATCTACAACTATCTGAACCATATAATGAAAATATGTCCATATTTCCAGCCCTGAATGATTAAAACAAACCTTTGTTTAATCAGTTTGTGTTCATAATAATAGGCACTTATTTGGAATCGTGTCTAATTCATAGCTGTGATGGAAACACTGTCTTGTGAAATGAATAATTCTAAACTAAAGCACTGCTGGAGTGGCAATGGAAGCATTAGTCTCAACATCTTTGTGAACATCTCAGTGTCTATTAAAACAATAGCGAATGCTCAGTTTACAGTTGGTGTTTACTGTCCTGTTTTTTCCAGGAAACGATTGTCGGAAGACATAAAGAAATAGAAGAGGAGAGAGAAGATGAGACAGACACAACAAGTGGAGCAAGACAAGCATGACAGAAATAGGATATAAGTGCGTTGGAGGTGACCTGTGCACACACACACACTGCACCACTTGTTGCTTATTTTAAATTTCAGCTAATTCTCGTGTTGTCTTTATTTCTCGATGAGGTTGCTCTCAAAGTTGTTTATGTGCAGCCTTTAATTTGACAAAGTAGAAGTGCAGGACCATCACACATGATGACCCACTTCATTTCATCATGCACAGCCAAATCTGCCTTTCTGCAACATAAGCACAGAAAGGCCTGTGTTTCTGGACACATCAGACTGGTCCCTTACAACTTGGTGTTCTGGTTTATGTGCGACAGAAATGCTGAAACAGGAAATGCATTTGATACAGTTAAAAGAAAGTTCACTCTCACAATTGACACCAAAGTAGTATAAGACAAAATCTATTTTGAAAGAGCATGTTCACACATCATATATTAGGGAAATTGAAGTTTATTGTGATAATCCACTGTATTATGTGCAGATATTGAGCATAGTGTGTGGATGACACAGTCACAGCACTGAGCACACATGAACTACAACA